>MU279370.1:0-708108 GCA_022385695.1 Xylaria arbuscula | reverse complement strand
TTATAAAAAGCTTATATATAAATAATTAATTATTAATAATTAAAAATTATATTTAATTTTATTATTTATATAAAATAATTAATAATTTTTATAAACATTAAATAAAAGTGTTTATTTTTTAAGTTTAATAATATATTAACTTTTTTAATTTTTATAATGCTAAGCTATAAAAAAACTTTAATAAATTTAATATTTATTAAATTAAACTTAATTAAAGTTTAATTAATATATTAAAATTAGCTAAAATAAAACTTTTAATTAAGTTTATTTTGTTAAATTTTAACATTTAAAAATTATTTTATAAGTTTTTAATTTTTTATAAAGTAAATATTATTAATTTATTTTTTAAACTATATTATATAAACTATATTAAAGTTTATAATAAAGCAATTATTAATATAAACTATTATAAAATATTTGATAATATTATTATATTATATTAAAAAATTATTAATTAATAATATAAAGCTTAAATTTTTTATTAATTTATTTAGCTTTTTTTATTATTATTTAAAAGTTTATTTTAAATTATATAAAGTTTTTAATAATTATAATATTTATTAAGTTTTAAAAAAATAACTGTTTTTAATAGCAAATTATAATAAATTAAAATTTATTAATAATATTTATAAACTTTTTAAAAGTTTATAATATATTGTTTTAAATAAATTTTTATTAAAAAATATTTTTATAAAATTTATTAATTTAATTTTTTAATTATTAACTATAGCTATAATTAATAATAAATATTAAATTAATAATATTATAATAATAACATAAGTTTTAAAATAATTAATATTAAAAGCTTATTTAAAGCTTTTAATAATATATTTAACTTTATATTTATTAATATTATTTAAAGCATTAATTTTATATTTTAACATTTATTAATTATTAATTAAACATTTATTAAAGCTTATAGCTTTTATAAATTATAATGCTTTAAACTTTAAAAATTATTATAATTTAATTTTAGCTGCTTATAATTATTTATTATTTTTAAAAGTTTTTAATGCTTTAAATAACATTTTAAACTTTTATAACATTATTATTATAACATAAATAAAGCTTTAAATTATTATATATATAAAAAGTTTAATAAAAAATTTAATTTTTATAAAATTTAAATTTTTTTTATATTTATTTTTTATTATATTAAATTATTTTCTTTTAATAATAATTATAAGCAATAATTTTATTATTATAAAAAAAATAGCTATTAAAATTTTTAAAAATTTAACGCTTATTTTTTTTAGCTTTTTTATATTAATAATAATATTACTTTTTAAATTAAAATTTTTAAAAAATATATAGCACTAAAATAAATTGTTTAAAAATAAGTTTTTATTTTATAAATTTTTAACATTTTTTAAATAATTTTTTAAATTATTATTAATTTTAATAAATTTAATAAATAATTTTTTAAAAAAGTTTAATATATTAATAATAATAAATTTGCTAAAAAATAATAGTTATAAAGTTAATATAAATATTTTTAATAGTTTTATAATAATTATTTATTAAATAACATGTTTAATTAATATATATATTATATAAGTTTTATTATTTATAATTGCTATAATTTAATTAATTTTAATTTATTATTTTTAAAAAATAATAATAAAATATTTAAAGCTTATGATTTTATAATGCTTTAATAAAAGTTTATAAAATATTAAATTTAATTTTAGCTTATTTTATAAAAATTAATAAAAAATTAAATTTTTATTAATAATTGCAATATAATTTATTAAATTTATTATAAATATTAAAATATAATATTATAAATATAACAATAAATTAAAAACTTAAAAAATAATTTATAATTAATTTAAAATTATTTTTATAAAACATTTTATTAAATTATTTTATTTATAACTATATAAGTTAAATATATTAAAATTAATGCTTTTAATGCTTAATTATTTTTTTATAAAATTATTATTAATTTTAATATTAAAAATAAAGTAAAAATGCGTTAAATAGCATTTATAGCAATTATTAAACTTTTTAAAGCAGCTTTTTATTATAATATATATAATAAGTGCTAATTTATTTTTTAACAATTTAATTTATTTATAATAAAATTTATAATTTATTAAAATAAAAAAATAAAGTATTTAAAAATAAAGTTTAAGCTTAATAATAATTAAATCTTTTATTATAATAGCTAATATAATTATTAAATTAATTATTAAATTAAAAATAAACTGTTTAATAGCTTTATTTATAATATATTTAACGCAAAAAAGAAAATTTTTATTAATAGCGTTAAAGTATAACATTTTAATAGTAATTTTAGCAGTTTTTTTTAATAAAAGTAAATTAATATAGCTAAGCTTATAATGCTATAATATTATTAAATTTAAAAACTTAAATTATTAAGCTTTAAAAATTAATTTGTTAGCAAATTTATTTAAATAAATATTATTTTAAATATTGTTATTTTATTTTTTAAAATTTATTAATTTATTTTTAATAGCAATTTAAAAGTTATTAATTTAGCTTTTAATTAAAATTATAATGTTTTATAATATTTATAATAATAATTAAATATTTTTTATAACGTAGCTATTAAAGCTTTAATAATTAAAATATTAAGGCTTTTTTTTTAAAAATAAAAAAAAGTTTAATTATATAAAATATAATATAGCTAAAGCTTTTTAATTATTATTAAATAGCATAAGTTTATTAAGAAATTTTTTTAAAAAATAATATAACGCTTTTAAAATAATATTTATATTAAATTTAAAAATATATAACATTTTTTTTAATATAAAAGTGCTATATTTTTAGTTTAAATAATATATTTTTAATATAATAATATTTAATTTACAAAGTATAAAATTATTATTAGCAGTAATTATAAATATAACATAGCTTATAAATTTATTATAATTAATAAACTAGTTAAAATTATTAGCAATATAGCATATATTATTTATATTATATAATTAAAGCAAATTTTTAGCTAGTTTAAAATTAATAGCAGCTATTAAACTAAAATTTTTACTAAATAAAAAAATAAGCTAGGTAATAATATTAATGCTTTATTTAAATAAATGATACTAAATTTAAAATGAAAATTTATTGCTAATATTAATATTATTACCGTTATTTTTAAAAACATTAATTAATTTAAAGCTAGTTTTTTTTATTGCTATTTTGCTATTTATTAAGCGTTTTAAACGGCTAAAATGCAATATTATTAACATTTAAAGCAAGGTTTTTTAAGCTTTATAGCGCTTTTTTTTAAAAATTATAAAGGTTTTATAAAGCATTTATTATAAAGGTTTTTACTAAAGTTTTTAATAATGCTTTTTTTAAAATAGTTTTAAAATTAAAGTTAACTTTAAAAATTTTAAAAAATTAATATATTTAATTTATTTAAGTAAAATAACTAATTTTTAAAACTTTAAAATAATTATTATAAAAGTTAACCTTTTATAATTTTGCATTTTTTTTGTTAATTTAACTATTATAATATTAACGTGGTTTATCATTAAGTGGCGCGTATCACTTAATAACGCACCTTTATTACTTTTTATTACTTTATAATAAAATATCTTAACTAAAACACTTTTAATTAATTTAAATTAATCGCTATTTAACTCGCTACTTAATTTTATAATGATTTTATAAGTTTTTAAATTATGACCTGTTTTACCACAGCTGTTATAATTCCTGCTATTTGTCCCCTTTCGTTTTAACGGACCTTTATTTTCACCTTTATTGGTCGCTAGGCGTTTACTTTTTACTTTGTCGTTTTGTAGCTTTTAAGATTCCTTAACAGTAAAAGATCCTTCAAGCTATACACGCGATTTTTTAGCTTTTCGGCGCTTAAAAAGGGCTAAATTAGCCTTTTGTAATATATATATTTAATCTTTTATAAAGGTTATTTTATGCGCTATTACATTTATACCTTTTGCTATTTAATTTACCGCATTTAAAATTAATGTTAAAGAGCTTTTTTTATAAGCTAAAACTTTAGTTTTAATAAAAGAAAAGTGTTTACTTGTTTATTAAAGATTAAATAGCATTTAAAGGTTGTAGGTATTAACCGTTTTTAAACGTAACAGGCTAGGTGTAAGCGTTTGAAAACGTATATTTAATTTATTAGTTACCTTGTTTAAATGGTAAGGTATTAAACTAAATGCGCTAAATTTAAATCTAATATTAGTTTTTATAAAGGTGGCAAAATGCGCGGCTTTAAAAGCAATAAAAAACTTTAGCTTTATAATGTAATTTATCGAAGCTTTAATAAATAGCTTGATTTTTTTTAAATAAGCGCGTTTTAAAGGCAAATAAAATGCCATATTTAATAGCTAAAATAAATAAAATAAATAAAGCGGCATATTAAGCGTAATAATGCCATTATTTTTATAATATAGCTTAAACTTTGCCGAAATATAGCTTTATAACTATTTAAAATTAAAAAGCGATATAAACCCTTTGTTTGCGTTTTAATATGCTTATTAAAGTGTTTAATTTAATTTATACTTGTTTTATTATCGGTTTAGCTATTTGCTATTGGTTTAATTATTTAGTCGCTTGGTAAATCGCATTTAATAAACCAATTTAAGAGGTAACATACGCCCAAAACAATAAAAAACGGCAAAATGCACTAGCTTTACAAATTAACGCTTTTAATTGCTATTAACCATTTTTGATTGCCAGGCTAAATTAACTTTGCCTTTTTACGCCGATTAGCATGTGTTATAACAAATGTTAACGCAATTATTTTTATTACAAAGCAGGTTTTGTTAAAATTATACATGTCCTTGTTTAAAATGCTGTATTTAGCTTTAATATTTGCAACCAGCTTAAACCAACCGGAAATAACGCCTGGGTTTTTACAAAGTGCCCTCTGGTAATTATATTTTCGATTTATTTTGGTTTTAAGGTCTGGGTTGCGGTCGATAAATCGCCTGACCCAGTGCTTGCCGACGGGCTTGCCACCGCGCGATTTCGAGAGGAGATTGGCCATATTTTCTACACCAGCGATCTTAAGAGGCATCTCTCGGGTATCTAGGTCGATTATATGCTTTTGAAGCATTTTTTTTTTAGTTTTATTTAATTTATGTCGATTAGGTTTAATTTTGCGTATTAAGGTTCGGCCGTTAATTTAATGGCGTAAAATCGTTTTAAAAACATTATAAAGCTTTATAGCAGCCTGTTAGCTAATTTTATTCGGTTTATTACGCATTGTTTAAATTATTAAAAAGATTTGATTTTTTTTAAATTTAGTAATTATTATGGTTAAAAAATTATTATATGTTAAAGTTTAAAAAAAAAGATTTAAAATAAACGTGCGTTATTAAATAATACGCGCTACTTAGTGATAAACCACGTTAAATTTAATATTAAATATATTAAAGTTATTTTTAATAATAAATATTAAGTTATAAAATTTTTAAATTAAATAATTTTTTTTATAATTATTATTTAACTTATAAAAAATTTAAAAAATTTAAAATATTATTATAAAGTTGTTTTAATAATTAATATTAAATTATAATATTAAATTATAATTATTTTATAGCAATAATAATATTATAACTTAATTTAAATTATTATAAACTTTTAAAATAATAAATTTAATAATAAAATTAAATAATTTAATAATTTTAAAAATAATTATAATACTTTAAAATTAAAAATTATAATTAATTTGCTTTTATAATTTTTATTTTTTTAAAAAAACTATTAATATATTTAGTTATTTTATAGCTAACTTGTTTTTAAATTATAATAAAAGCTATAAAATTAATTATAAATTTAAAAATAAATATATTTACACCATTAATAGCTTAAAAGGCTAAAAAATAAGTTAATAAATTTATTATAATAATAAAAATAACATATATAAAAGTATAAACGTTTTTAATAACATTGTAAAATTTTTTAATAATATTTTAAAGCGTTTAAACAATAGTTTTTATAGTAATAATTTAAATATTAAAATGTTATAATATAATATTATAAATAATAATTATAATTTCTACACGTTAAATTAATTAAGCAATAATAACAAAAAGCTAGTAATTTTTAAAGTTATTAATAGTTATAATTGTTTAAAATAAATGTTAATTATAATATATATAAATATAACATTATAATTAATTAACAACTATTAAAAAATAGCTAAAAAAAGTGTAAAAGTTAAATAAAATGTTAAAAACAAAAAATATAATAAGCAATAATCACTATATTAAATAAAATAGCTAAAAAAATAATTAAATTGCTTAATTATTTAAATAATTAAAATATAAAAAAATTTTAAAGCTTATATATTTTAAATTATAATAAATTTAATGTTAATAATATAAAATATATAATATGTTATTTATTTAAACAAAGAAAAAATTAGCTAATATAATTATATTAAGTAAAATTTATAATTATTTAAGTTAATGCTATAAATAACATTATTTAATAAAAAATATAAATTAATTAGTTTATTTTATATTAAATGCTATAGCTTATAATTAATTTTAAAATAAATACCTTATATATAATAACTTTATAATAAATATTTTATATTTTATTTATATTTATTAAAAAATAATTATTTTATAATGTTATATTAATAATTTAGCAGCTTTATAAATAATATTATAAATAAATTTATAAGTTTAAATTTAATATTTATATAGTTTTATATTTATAATGTTAAAGGTTTATATATATTTTATATTTTAATTTAATATTAATAAAACTTTATAATTAATTTATATAAGCTTTATTTATATTTAAAATTAAAATAAATTAAATTATAAAAGTTTTTAAAATAATTATTTATTAAAATATAATTAATTAATAATTATTATAAAAATATTTAAGATAATTTATTATAAAATATAGCATAATTATATAAAAAATATATATTATAACTAGTTTAAAAACTTTTATAGCTTATTTAGCATAATATATATAATATAAGCTTTAATTAACTTAATAATACTTATATTTGCTTGCTAATTTTAATATATTTTTTTAAATAAAATATTATTTAATAAGCTTTAATATATGCTAAAACTTTAATTATTTAATAATAATTAAAAGTTTAATTAAGTTATTAATTATTATATTTTTAATAAAAATATAACATATGTTAATATTATTATTATATTATGCTTTTTTTATATATAAAAATTTTATAAAAATATATTTTATATATTAATAATATTTAAAAATTTTTAAAATTGCTATAGCTTTTATATTATTTAAATATAATAATATAATACTTAATATAAGCTAAAGAATTTTTAAATATAAACTTTTTAGTTATTAAACTTTTTTAATAGCTTTAATTAATATTATATATTTAACTTTTAATATAAAAAAAGCTATAATGTTAGCTTTTTTAGCTTTTTAATTTATAGCATTATTAATAGCTATAATAATATATTTTTAAATAAATTTAACAATAATTTAGCATTTTATAAAATTTTTATTATTATAAACAATAAAATAATATAAAAATTTAAGCTTTATAGCGTTATAATATATAATTAAATTAGCGTTTTTTTTTTAAATATTTAAATAAATTTATTATAATTATTAAATATAATTTATAAAAAGCTTATATATAAATAATTAACTATTAATAATTAAAAGCTATATTTAATTTTATTATTTATATAAAATAATTAATAGTTTTTATAAACATTAAATAAAAATATTTATTTTTTAAATTTAATAATATATTAATTTTTTTAACTTTTATAATATTAAGCTATAAAAAAACTTTAATAAATTTAATATTTATTAAATTAAGCTTAATTAAAGTTTAATTAATATATTAAAGCTAGCTAAAATAAAACTTTTAATTAAGTTTATTTTATTAAATTTTAACATTTAAAAATTATTTTATAAGTTTTTAATTTTTTATAAAATAAATATTATTAATTTATTTTTTAAGCTATATTATATAAGCTGCATTAAAGCTTATAATAAAGCAATTATTAATATAAGCTATTATAATATATTAAAGAATTATTAATTAATAATATAAAGCTTAAGCTTTTTATTAATTTGTTTAGCTTTTTTTACGATTATTTAAAAGCTTATTTTAAGCTATATAAAGCTTTTAATAATTATAATACCTATTAAGTTTTAAAAAAATAATTGTTTTTAATAGCAAGCTATAATAAATTAAAATTTATTAATAATATTTATAAATTTTTTAAAAGTTTATAATATATTATTTTAAATAAATTTTTATTAAAAAATGCTTTTATAAAGTTTATAAATTTAATTTTTTAATTATTAATTATAGCTATAATTAATAATAAACGTTAAATTAATAATATTATAATAATAGCATAAATTTTAAAATAATTAATATTAAATATTTGCTTAAAGTTTTTAATTATATATTTAGCTTTATATTTATTAATATTGATTAAAATATTAATTTTACGTTTTAACATTTATTAACTGCTAATTAAACATTTATTAAAGCTTATAACTTTTATAAATTATAATGTTTTAAATTTTAAAAGCTATTATAATTTAATTTTAGTTATTTATAATTATTTATTATTTTTAAAAGTTTTTAATGCTTTAAATAACATTTTAAGCTTTTATAATATTATTATTATAGCATAAATAAAGCTTTAAATTATTATATATATAAAAAATTTAATAAAAAAATTAATTTTTATAAAATTTAAATTTTTTTTATATTTATTTTTTATTATGTTAAATTTTTTTTTTTTAATAATAATTATAAGCAATAACTTTATTATTATAAAAAAAATAATTGCTAAAATTTTTAAAAATTTAGCGTTTATTTTTTTTAGCTTTTTTATATTAATAATAATATTGCTTTTTAAATTAAAATCTTTAAAAAATATATAATATTAAAATAAATTATTTAAAAGCAAGTTTTTATTTTATAAATTTTTAAAGTTTTTTAAATAATTTTTTAAATTATTATTAACTTTAGCAAATTTAATAAATAACTTTTTTAAAAAGTTTAATATATTAATAATAATAAATTTATTAAAAAATAATAATTATAAAGCTAATATAAATGCTTTTAATAACTTTATAATAATTATTTATTAAATAATATATTTAATTAATATATATACTATATAAGTTTTACTGCTTATAATTATTATAATTTAATTAATTTTAATTTATTTAATAAATTTATAAGCTTTAATTTATTATTTATGAAAAATAATAATAAAATATTTAAAGCTTATAATTTTATAACGCTTTAATAAAAGTTTATAAAATATTAAATTTAATTTTAGTTTATTTTATAAAAGCTAATAAAAAATTAAATTTTTATTAATAATTATAATATAATTTATTAAATTTATTATAAATGTTAAAATATAATACTATAAATATAACAATAAGCTAAAAGCTTAAAAAATAATTTATAATTTAAAATTATTTTTATAAAGCGTTTTGCTAAGCTGTTTTAAATGTAAATATATAAGCTAAATATATTAAAATTAATGCTTTTAACGCTTAGCTACTTTTTTATAAAGCTATTATTAATTTTAATATTAAAGTTAAAATAAAAATGCGTTAAATAATGTTTATAGCAATTATTAAACTTTTTAAAGCAGCTTTTTATTATAATATATATAATAAATGTTAACGTGTTCCATTATTAAATAACAAATATCATTAAGTGATAAAAGTTTTAGGTTTTCCCATCTTTTATTATTTAAACTTTATTTTCTTTATTTATAACAATAAACCACGCGTTAAAAAAAGCTAGGTTATTAACTACTGCTAGCGCTTTTAAACGCGACTTTTACATTTTTATTTACAAGCTTGCAAAAATGTATAGCGTTCCCAACAAGACCTTTCGCTGCAGAATCGCCGGTGTTGCGCCCCGGCGTGGCAGCAAAGATATAAAGTCGAAATTAACCGACTCCGAAAAGCAGGCGATTATACAGTTTATAATTTACCTAAATTTAAAAGCGTTTCCCCCCCGGGTGTGTTATGTTTAAGATATGGCCGACCGACTATTGGCTGAGCAGGGTAGCCAACCTGTCGGAAAGTGCTAGACGACGCGCTTTATAAACCGTACACCAGCCCTCCGAACGCGTTTAAACCGTCGAATTAACTATAGCCGAGTCCTCTGCGAAAATCCTACCGAATATAACGCATATTATAAACGCGTAAAAAAAACTATTAAGCGTTAAAACATTGTAAAAAAAAATATATACAATTTTAATAAAATAAGGTTTATAATAAGCATGATTATAATTAATATAGTTATAACAAGTGTTAAAAAATAAAATAAGCTTAAGCAAGCTTAGCAAAGCAATCGGAATTAGTTTACAGCCGTTTATTTAATTAATTCACAAGGTTAATCGGTGCTACCTTTTATCATTTTAAAAAAAAAAACCCACTTTGCCTTTTGGTATTATAATAGCCCTTTACCACTTAAATGGCAAATTGCAGTTTTACATAACAGCTAAATTAATAATAATCTTGGTTTAAAATAAATTAAACATTTTAATAAGTATACTTAACTACGTTTAACAGGCACAAAACGTTTTTTTATTTTTAATAGTTATAAAAGCTATCATTTAAAGAAATTTAAAAACTATTGCTAAAAAAATGGTATTTTTACCAAAACAATGCCTGCGCATTTTTCTCATAAACTTTAGCCTTTAAACATGGCATATTTTAGCCCGTTAAAAAAAGCGTATAGTATTAAAATCAGCAATATTATGCAAACAAATATAACGCATATTTTAAAGGAGGACTTTTTACCTGCGTTTTTTAAGGCTTATACTTAAGCAATAACACCTGTAAACATTACGTCTAGGTTTAAAGCCACTGGCTTTATCTCATTTAACCCAAAAATCGTTATTTTAAAGCTTAATATTGCGCTAATCCTTTTTACACCATCGCTAAAGCCTAAGTTACCCCTTATTATTTAGGTTTCGAAAACCCTTACCACTATTAAAAAAGCCATTTCGCAAACTATTTACTTAAAAACCCAAATCGCTAAGCATTAAAATAGCTCACCCAGCAAAATTATTAACGCTGTAAACTCGTTATTAAAAGCTACGTACCATTTACTGCATAAGCAAACATTAATACTAAATAAAGTAGCTAAGCTTCGAAAGGCCAACCATATTTTTAATAAACGTTAAAAAACAAAAAATAAGCGATTACAAACTGAAAAAGTACTTACTCGATTTAAGAGAACAAATCTTTAAATCTTTAAAAAAGGTAGTAGTTAAGTAAATTAAAAAAATAGTAAAAAAAGTAGTGGTCGGGTAAAGGCATCTATGCGCGCGCGCCATTGTGGCATATGTAGCAACACCGGTTATAATGCGCGCACTTATATAATAAATGTAAATACATTTAATAAAAAAGATTCCGATTAATTTAAAGTAATTTAATTGCGTTATAGTTGTTTTTTTTACGTTGCAATTTTAATAATGCTTAAAACTTTTATCACTTAATAATAAAACACGTTAATTTATTTTTTAATAATTTAATTTATTTATAATAAAATTTGCAATTTATTAAAATAAAAAAGTAAAATGTTTAAAAATAAAGTTTAAACTTAATAATAATTATATTTTTTATTATAATAGCTAATATAATTATTAAATTAGCTATTAAATTAAAAACAAGCTGTTTAATAGCTTTATTTATAATATATTTAACGTAAAAAAAAATTTTTTGCTAATAACGTTAAAATATAACATTTTAATAATAATTTTAACAGTTTTTTTTAATAAAAATAAGCTAATATAACCAAGCTTATAATGTTATAACATTGTTAAATTTAAAAGCTTAAATTATTAAGCTTTAAAAACTAGTTTATTAGCAAATTTATTTAAATAAACATTATTTTAAATATTATTATTTTATTTTTAATAATAATTTAAAAATTATTAACTTAACTTTTAATTAAAGTTATAATATTTTATAATATTTATAGTAATAATTAAACATTTTTTATAACATAGTTATTAAAGCTTTAATAATTAAAATATTAAGGCTTTTTTTTTAAAAATAAAAAAAAGCCTAGCTATATAAAATATAATATAGCTAAAGTTTTTTAATTGCTATTAAATAGCGTAAATTCATTAAAAAACCTTTTTAAAAAATAATATAATGCTTTTAAAATAATATTTATATTAAATTTAAAAATATATAGCATTTTTTTTAAAGTAAAAGTATTATATTTTTAGCTTAAATAACGTATTTTTAACGTAATAATGCTTAATTTACAAAGTATAAAATTATTATTAATAATAATTATAAATATAACATAGCTTATAAATTTATTATAATTAATAAACTAGCTAAAATTGTTAATAATATAGCATATATTGTTTATATTATATAATTAAAGCAAATTTTTAGCTAATTTAAAACTAATAACAATTATTAAACTAAAACTTTTAATAAATATAAAAATAAGCTAAGTAATAATATTAATGCTTTATTTAAATAAATAATATTAAATTTAAAATATAAACTTTTTATTAATATTAGCATTATTATTATTGTTTTTAAAAACGTTAATTAATTTAAAGTTAATTTTTTTTTTATTGCTGTTTTGCTGCTTATTAAGCGTTTTAAACAATTAAAATATAATGTTATTAATGTTTAAAGCAAAGTTTTTTAAGCTTTATAGCTTTTTTTTTTAAAAGTTATAAAAGTTTTACAAAGTATTTATTATAAAAGTTTTTATTAAAGTTTTTAGTAATACTTTTTTTAAAGCAGTTTTAAAGCTAAAATTAATTTTAAAAATTTAAAAAAATTAATACATTTAGCTTATTTAAGCAAAATAATTAATTTTTAAAATTTTAAAATAATTATTATAAAAGTTAACCTTTTATAATTTTGCATTTTTTTTTGCTAATTTAGCTATTATAATATTAAACTTAGCATTAAATATATTAAAGTTATTTTTAATAATAAATATTAAGTTATAAAATTTTTAAATTAAGCGGTTTTTTTTATATTTATTATTTAGCTTATAAAAAGTTTAAAAAGTTTAAAATATTATTATAAAGTTATTTTAATAATTAATATTAAATTATAATATTAAATTATAATTATTTTATAATAATAATAATATTATAGCTTAATTTAAATTATTATAAACTTTTAAAATAATAAGTTTAATAATAAAATTAAATAGCTTAATAATTTTAAAAATAATTATAATATTTTAAAGCTAAAAATTATAATTAATTTGCTTTTATAGTTTTTACTTTTTAAAAAAACTGTAAATATATTTAGTTATTTTATAGCTAACCTGTTTTTAAATTATAATAAAAGCTATAAAGCTAGCTATAAGTTTAAAAATAAATATAATAGCAAAAGCAAGTGTATTTACATTATTAATAGCTTAAAAAGCTAAAAAATAAATTAATAAATTTATTATAGCAATAAAAATAACATATATAAAAGCATAAATGCTTTTAATAATATTGCAAAGTTTTTTAATAATGTTTTAAAATGCTTAAATAATAGTTTTTATAGCAATAATTTAAGTATTAAAATATTATAATATAATATTATAAATAATAATTATAACCTTTACATATTAAATTAATTAAGCAATAATAACAAAAAGCTAATAATTTTTAAAATTATTAATAGCTATAACATATTAATAAATAAACATTAATATAACAAAAAGCAAAAATAAAAGGTAAAAATATTATAAATAAAAATAAACGCTTTATTTATAATAGTTAAAAAAAGTTAATATATTATTAAAAATAACAATTAACAAAAAAATAATATATATTTTAATTAAAAAAATAATATTATATAAAGCTTTAGCAATAAATATACTAAGCTTATAATTTGTTTAAAATAAATGCTAATTATAATATATATAAATATAGCATTATAACTAGTTAATAATTGCTAAAAAATAATTAAAAAAAATATAAAAGCTAAATGAAATATTAAAAGCAAAAAATATAATAGGCAATAATTATTATATTAAATAAAATAACTAAAAAAATAATTAAATTATTTAATTATTTAAATAATTAAAACATAAAAAAATTTTAAAGCTTATATATTTTAAATTATAATAAATTTAATATTAATAATATAAAATATATAATATGTTATTTATTTAAACAAAAAAAAAATTAACTAATATAATTATATTAAATAAAATTTATAATTATTTAAACTAATGCTATTAATAATATTATTAAATAAAAAATATAAATTAATTAATTTATTTTATACCAAGTGTTATAGCTTATAATTAACCTTAAAATAAGTATTTTATAATAAATACCTTATATATAATAACTTTATAATAAATATTTTATATTTTACTTATATTTATTAAAAAATAGTTATTTTATAACATTATATTAATAGCTTAATAGCTTTGTAAATAATATTATAAATAAACTTATAAACCTAGGTTTAATATTTATATAACTTTATATTTATAATATTAAAGCTTTATATATATTTTATATTTTAATTTAATATTAATAAAGCTTTGTAATTAATTTATATAAGCTTTATTAATATTTAAAACCAATATAAATTAACTTATAAAAGTTTTTAAAATAATTATTTACTAAAGTATAACTAGTTAATAATTATTATAAAAATATTTAAAATAGTTTATTATAAAGTATAGCATAATTATATAAAAAATATATGCTATAATTAGCTTAAAAGCTTTTATAGCTTATTTAATATAATATATATAACGTAAGCTTTAATTAATTTAATAACACTTATATTTGCCCGTTAATTTTAATAATAATATATTAATAAATAAACACTAGCATAATAAAAAGCAAAAATAAAAAGTAAAAATATTATAAATAAAAATAAACGCTTTATTTATAATAATTAAAAAAGTCGATATATTATTAAAAATAACAATTAATAAAAAAATGGTAAATATTTTAACTAAAAAAATAGCATTATATAAAGCTTTAGCAATAAATGTGCCGGGCTTATAACTTATTAAAAACAGGTGCTAATTATAATGTATATAAATATAACATTATAATTAATTAATAATTGCCGAATAATAGCTAGCGGTGTTTGCTAATATAACGGTATAGCTATTATTTACACCTTTGTTTTTCTTTGAAATTAAGCACTTTATGTTAAACTTGCGCGCGCAAAGGCTATTGTTTAAACCTAAATAAAAGCGGACAAGCTTAAAAAGCCAAAACTTGAAATGTTGTAAAAACTTAATTAATTACAGCCAATGGTTCGCTATATTTGCCATATTATATATAAGGTTATAGCATATATATAGCGTAAAAAAAGTGTTAAAAGTAATCGTTTATATATACACCTAACACCCGGTTATATAACGGGTGCACATTTGTTTTTAATAAAGTTATATATTTTATTATAAATATAAAGTGCTAGCATTTTTTTTTAAACTAGCTACGTTTAAACTAAATATAATGCATATTAATTTTTATAAAAGTTAGTTATTACTTTATATTTATAGCAAATAAAATTTGCAAAGCTTGTAAATAATAAATAAATATAATTATTATTATATAGCGCGCTAAACTTGGTTAATTTAGCTATAAATTTTGCTAATAAAAGCAAATATTAATAATTAAAATAAAATTAAAGTAAAATAAAGTATTAGCTAAAATATTATTTTTTAATAAAACTTTTTAAATTTAAGTTAAAATATTATAGCTTATAATTAATACAAAGATTTTTTACAATAATAATAATAATAGCAAATTTTTAATTAATATGTTTGCTAGCTTTATTTAAGTTATTATATTGTTTATATAAATTATAATTGTTTTTAACGCTTAAGTTAAAGCTTAGCGCTAAAAAACAACTTAAATTACAATAATTTTATATATATTTATATATAAATTTGCTTTAGTTTTAAGTTTTATATAGCTAAACGTATATATTTTACAAATAAAAAAGCAATTTTGCTAATTTATTAATTTTAAGCTATTTTTAAATTAAAAACTATTTATATTTACGTTTAATATATTAATATATAAATAAAATAATAAATAGTTTATATTAATTAAAAAGTAAATGCTATTAAAAACATTAAAGAAATTTTGCTACTAAGTTAATTTAAGCTTTATATTATTTAATAAAAAGCAAAAGTATTATATATTAAATTTTGCTAATAGTTATTATAAATTGCTTAAAAAAACACGCTTTAACAAAATTATTATTAAATAAAAACCTAAATAGCTTATAATTTATTTAAGTTTGCATTAAAATACCTGTAGCTTTGCTAATAGCTTAAATAAAAAACAAATCGCTTTTTTTAATTTGCGTTTAAAAAGCTAAGCTTACATTGCAATTATATTAATTTTAATATTTAGCATTTTAAAGCATATATTTTTATTATTATTTTTTTCGTTTAAAATTAAACTTAATATTTTTCATAATTATTTATAGCGTTAATATATTGCTATTATAGCTTAAGTTTAGCTTAATAAAATAATAAAAATAAAATTATTAAAATAATAAATTAATGCTACTACTAGCAATAATATTTTTAATATTTAATATAAACTTTTTGCAAATAAATTAAATAAAAAAAAAGCTATATATAAGCTAAAAAGCAAGCAATTTTTATAAAAAAACTTATTTTTTTATTTAAAACTAAAAAGCTATTAATGTAATAATATTATTAAAATAAGCTAAAATGCATTTTTTAAGTTTTTTTTAATTATATACGCGCTTTTTTTTATTTAATAAATTAGCTAAAATATATGCAATATTAAAGCATATTATAATGCTTCGTAATTAAGCAAAATGTAATTATTAATTAATTTAATTTTAAAAAAAAATAAGTAGTATATATAACGCTAGCTGTTTATTACTTTTAGCACTAATTTTAATAATAAATAAAGTAATTTTTTTAAGCTATTTAGCTCGGTAATTTAATTAAAAAACAGGTTTAAAGCAATTTATAAATTAATTATAATATGATTTTTATTAGCTAATTATAAATTATTTACTTACGCTAAAGTTAAAAACTTGTTAAAGCTTAATAACGTTTTATATATTAAAATTTTTTATAATATATTTGCAAAGTTGCTTAAGTATATACGTAGCACTTCGTATTAAACTTTGCTATATAATAAAAACAAAAAATTTAATAAGCAAACGTTTAATAAATCAAACATTTAAAACGCAAGCTTTATATTTAAATCAAGTTATAATTTTAATAAAAAGCTGTTTTAAATAATTTATATTATTAATAGCTAGCTAACTAAGCTATTTGTTTATTTTGCTAAATTTAAAGCTAATTTGTGCTATATAAAACTAATAGCTATATTATTATTAGTTAACAATTTTTACTTTTTTTTTTTTACGCAATTAAGCTTTTTATAATTGCTTTTGTAACGCCGGCATATATATTATCTTAAGCATACGCTTAAGCTTAAGCTATAGTTGCAATTTTTTTTATTTTATTTATAGCAAATTTAAGTTTATATTTAAAACAGTTTTTAATTAAATAGCACTTATAATAATTTAAGTAGCTTTATTAGTTGCTTAGCTAGTTTTAAAGTTGTTAATAATAAATAAACTTGCTTTTATTTGCAGTTTTATTTTAATTAAAAAGCAGCTATATAAAAGGTTATTAAGCAATGCTTTATTTTTACTGCTATAAATAATATTACTGCTTTTATTATATATATAATATTTAATTTATATATTATTTAAGCAAAGTTTATTATAGCTAGCATAATATACGTTTGCGTTTTAAATAAGCGTTAATAAATTGTTATATATATTGTAAAACAATAAGCTTAAATTATAATATTTTAGCCGTAAGCTTTAAAGCAAAAAACTAGTGCTTTTATTATAATGCTGCCTGTTTAATTTGCATAAAAAAATATAGCTATATTTATTATATAATTAATATTAATTTATAGTTTTATTAAATTTATTAGTTTAAAATTATTATAATAAATAACTATTATTTATTTTTAATTAATGCTTAAAAACTTATTTATAACTAATTAAATAATTAAAAGCAATTTATGCAAATTGCTAAACTTATAGTTTAGCTAATTATTAATTTAAAATACATTTAATATATATATTATTTTTAACCGCGCTTTTTTTTTTTTTTGCGTTTTTTGCATTTAAGTTTTATTAAGCATAGTTTTAGCTTATATAATTAGATTTCTTTTTTAAAAGGTAATAAAATGCTTGCTATATTAGCTTTTTAGCGTTTTTTTATATGCTACAAAATTTTATCTTTAAAATAAAGCCAGGCAGGCAGCATATTTAGTACTATAATTAAATTTTTTTATAATAGTTGCGTAAACAAATTAAAAATATTAGTTAAAAAGTTAAATAGCAATTAATTTAATAAGGTTAATAGCATATTAGCAGAAATTACACGCGTAGTATATTTAAATTAACTTTATAATGTTATTTTAATAATTTTAAACAAATTTTATAAAACTGTTTGTAATATTTTTAACTTTTTATAATTAAATGTTATATTTAAGCTATTTATGCTTTTATTTTTAGTGTTATAAAAAGAAAATATGCAATGGGTTTTTTATTTTTATAAAATAAATTATTAAAGTTTAATTAAATGTTTTATGCTTTAACATTAGCTTTATTAGTTTAATTAATTAGCTAATAATTAATAATAAATTTAACTTAAAATATATATAAAAATAATTAAAGCTTTTAAAAAGAAAACTTTAAAAATTACTTATATATATAAAAATATATAATTTTTAATTTGCAAAAGCAATTATATAAGCTTTAAAAAACTGCTGTTTGCTTTTAACCTATTTAAATTAAAGTTGATTTTATTAAAAAAAAAAAAATTGTTATATTTTTAAAGCTTTTACCTTTAAAAAAAAGGCAAAAATATTAGCTAAGTTAAATTATATATTATTATATATATAAAGGATTGTTTTACTTATTATAAGCTGCTTAGTTTATTTTTTTCTTTAAGTTATTAATTTTTTTATTTTGTTTTAAATTTAATTTAACCTTTTTTCGCAAATATACCTAGCTTATTTATTTAAATCGTAATATATTATTATATTAATAATTTAATATAAAGCTAATTAATTTTAAAATATTAAATTAATTAAAAAAAAAGTTAATATTAATTTTTATTATATTATTAATTTTTAATTAATTAATTGTTTTTAATTTTATAAATTTTATTATTAAGTTTTTTTTAAAAAAATTATAATATTAAAACTTTTTAAGCTTTTTTATAATTTTAAAAATAATTAACATATAATTAATTATAATTTTAAACTTTATAAATAAAAATATAACGCATTTCCCATTTAAGCTAAACATTTAATTAAGCTGGCTATTTACGTGATATATATAACATCGGTAATTTTATATAAAGTGCTATTTACCCCTTTTTTTAATAACTTAACAAAAAGCGGGCTTATAAACTAATAATTAATATATTTGGAATTTTTACTTAAAAACGAATTTAATACTATTTTTTATAATTTTATAGCTATTTTATTTAAGGCTATATAAAAAATACGCTAAAATAATTTTTATAAAATAAAGTTTTATAAATGCACGCTTAAATAAAATAGCTATAAAATAATAAAAAATATAATTAAATTTGTTTTTAAATAAAAATTTCAAATATATTAACTATTGGTTTATAAGCCCACTTTTTGTCAAGTTATTAAAAAAAGGGGTAAATAGCACTTTATATAAAATTATTAGTGCTATATATATCACGTAGGTAGCCAGCTTAATTAAATGTTTAACTTAAATAAAAAATGCGTTATAGCTTAATTTAATTTAATTAATAGTTTAATATATTAATTAAGCTTTAAAATATAATAATTAAGCTTAAAAATTTTAATTAATTTTTTTTAAATAAAAATACTTTTAAATTTATAATATAAAATAATTTTTAAAACTTTTTATTTTATTATTATTTTATAAATTAATATATTAAATTAAATATTATAATATGTTTATATTAACTGCTTTTTATTATTTATAGCAAACATTATAATAAAAAACAAAAAAAAAACAATTAAAAAAAAAAAAAGTAAAAAATAAAATAAAAGTTAGTAAAGTTATTTAAATAGGCGTAAAAACACATGTCGCGTAAAAAGCGGGTGGCGGGGTGGCCCGTGAGGGTGTGGCCCGGGACCCCTACCTCTGACTTAGCGAGACGGGATCTGGCGCGAACGGCAAGGTCTGTCATCAAGTCATTCTTGAGATTGCCATCGCTCTGGTTGCCGAAGCCATGGCTCTTGTAGTGCGGGCGGGGTTGGACACTCAGAAAGTGTACGACCACTTGTAGTCGAGCATAGGTGCAAGCTGGATAATGCAAAACCGCATTCCTCATGCACTTGATGACGATCAAGCCGTCTACTCTGCCATGACAAACAGCCAAAAGGACTCGTCTATCATCGTGAGAACGGCAGGAGAGAAGTCAGTCCCAGTCCGGCTCGTCGCGGTAGCTGAACGAATTTACCAAACTACTGTCTTCATCGGCTGGGCCGGCATGGGCGATGCCGCTCTTAAAGGCTCTACCTTCAGGGTTTCCCTGATCATGCTGTATATCAGCAGACAAAGGTCTCTGATGATGCCATAAAATCCAATATCACCCTTCAGGATATTGAGGATATCATGGTTGGAGTTCATTAGGCTGCGACGGCTAAGTCTCGGGCATTTACCCACGCTGTCGGACTTCATGCTGATCAGATGTTTGACATCATTTGCGGGGCCTCTGCATGGAATGTTCAATTTGAGACACACGCACCCCCCATGAGGAAGGGCCCCTGGTTTCTTCCAAAGGTCGATGAATATAAAGCAACTGGCATAAAACTCTTAAGTACAGGTACACCTAGATAGTATCGAAGGTCCAAGCTAATACGATAATTAGGCCAAGGCAGTTGCAAAGGCCAGCGGCATTGGTGCTCCTTTGCTTATAGCCGCGGCTGCCGTCCAGACTTACGAGTTGCAGGTTGGCACCCTCTCAGAGAAAGCATAAATTTAATCGACTAGGTAATTAATGCAGCGTTCACCGCAGAGAAAATAATACCTTGTTTAACCTATAGTTAATTAACTTAATTAAAATAAGGTAAACATTAATTAAAATATTTATAACGTAGTTTATTAGTGAGCCGTTTATATTATTAAATCGCTTATTTTTACCATTTTTTACTACTATATAACAAAATATTCCAACTATAATCGATTTAATTAATTAAAATTAGTTGTTATTTAATTTGCTATTTAATTTAATTATAATTTCACAGGTTTTTAAGTTATAACCTGATTTGCTGCAATTGCTATAATGTTTGCCGCTTGTTGCCTTTTGTTTTAACAAACCTTTTTTTTCCTTTTTGTTAATTGTTAAACATTTACATTTGTTTTTTTTGTTTTATAACGCTTAAAATTCCTTAATTGTAAAAGCCTTTTTAAGTTATACTTAAGACCTTTTAGCTCTCCGGCGCTTTAAAAAAGCTATATTAGCCTTTTTTAACATTTAAATTTAATCCCGCATAATAATTATCTTATGCACTACAGCCTGCATACCTTTTGCCATTTAATTTATAGTTTTTAAAATTAGTGTTAAAAAGCTTCTTTTATAGGTAGAAATTTTACTTTTAATAAAAGTAAAGTGCTAAACTGTTTGTTAAAAGTTTAAAAATGTTTAAGGGTTGTAGGTATTGGCCGTCCCTAGCCGCGACGGGCCTAGGGTAGGCGTTCGTAAACATACGTCAAGCTTTCCAATTACCTCGTCCGGGTTATAAGGTACTAAACTAGTTGCTTTAAATCCAGATTTAATATTTTTTTCTTTAAAAATAGCAAAGTGCGCAGCTTTAAACGCTATAAAAAACTTAGGCTTAATTATATAATTTATTAATGTTTTAATAAATTGTTTAATTTCTTTAAAATAAACACGTTTTAAAAGCAAATATAATATTATATTTAAAAGCTAAAAAAAGTAAAATAAGTAAAAAAGCATACTAAGCGTAATAATATTATTATTTTTGCAGTATATTTTAAATTTAACCAAGATATAGCTTTTATAGCTGTTAAAAATTAAAAGGCGGTATAAACCTTTTGTACGCGTTTTAATATATTTATCAAAGTGCTTAACCTAGTCTAGGCCTGTCTTGTTATCTGTTTAGCCGTTAGAAGTTGGTTTGATTACCTAGTTAAGTAGCAAGCCGCTTTCGCGCAACCAGTTTGCAAGGTAATATTGGCCCGAAACGATCAGAAAGGGCGGGATGCACCAGCCTTTCGAATTGATGCATTCAATAGCCGTTGCCCATTCCCGATTGCCAGGCTAAACTAACTTCGCTTTCCCACGCCTATCGGCGCGTGTAACAACAAGTGTTGAGCCGATAACTCCTATTATAAAGCCAGTCTCGTCGAAATTATAAATATTCTGATTTTGGATGCCATATTTGGCCTTTATATTTGCAACCAAGCCGAACCAACCAAAAATAACACCTGGGTTTTCATAAAAAGCCCTTTGGTAATTGTATTTCCGATTCATTTTAGTCTTTAAATCCGGGTTGCGGTTAATAAATCGCCTGGCCTAATGCTTGCCGACGCGTTCGCCGCCGCGCAACTAGGACAGAAGATTAGCCATATCTTCTACACTAGCAATCTTAGGAGGCATTTCTCGGGTATCCAAATCAATTATATACTTGTGCAGTGCCTCCTCTTCAATTGCATTTAGTTTAAGCCCTGGGTTTTGGATTTTGTGTTTTGGTTTGCAACTTTTAATTCGGTCGCATAAGGTCTCATGTGGTACATTGTATATAGCAGCAGCGCGTCTTTGGCTAAAAAGATTATCGGAATTACGCGTCGCTTAAATTGCCAAAGCGATTCAATTTTCTTTTAAGCTATTAGACATAGTATTAGTTGAGTTATTACGCGTTAAAGTTAAAAAAATCAAAAACGAAAAAAAGTGGGCAACTTAGTGATATAGGTGGCTCACTGGTAAACTACGTTAATTAATGTAAATAAAAATTTTAAATATTTAAAAATTAAATATTAATTAAAATTATTTAACTATATTTAAAACGTAAAAGTTTTTAAAATAAAATAACCTTAAAACGCAAAGCTTGAGTTTATAAACTATATTGCTGTTTACGAGTTTAAGCGCGGCAGCGAACCCTATTATATAGCACCATGTGTCGTATACCTATATGCTTGAGATTATAGACGACTTCCTAGGAAGTCGCAAGTTAGTGACCGAATGCCCATAATGCCAAGGGAGCTGGGCCGGCGCGGGGAGTGGTCTTAGGGTAGATTTGGGACAGGGCACACCTCTACCGCGTTTTCTGTCATGATCTTCTTCCAAATGGCCAGCTGAAGCCTAGAACGTAGGCCCAGGATCTGCAATACGAGCCCGAAAGCAGGTAGTATTTCGGGTTTGCTTTTACTAAGCTTTGTCTACCATCGATTCGCGTCGATTGAGCCTGGAGGGTAACTACGTATTTTCACCACTATATGCCCGTCTGAGAACTGGCCTTCGTTGGCGAAACTCTCAGCTAGCAGCTGGACGGTCGTTCGCGAATATACAGCGCTTTGTCACAACTTCTAACTCTGTGCTAGCTCAATTTATAACAGAAACCTAAAAATAGGTTGCCTAGGTTGCTGACTGTATCGAGGGTCAATGTGTGGTCAGGTCCAAGGCAGCGTGTTTGACAAGTCAAACAAGTCAAAGAAACACCCTTTGACTAGTTTGACTGCTTTAAACGCCTATTTTAAGTGATTTGGACTAGTTTGGCTAACCTTCGTACTTAAATTAGTTCAAATTACTCAGCTAAATAAGGCAAATAATTTTAACGTTTGTTTTCGGTTGGTCGGTAAAAGCTAATTCGGTCGCGGTCGCAGTCGTAGGAGGTCAATTCGTCTCGTTTAGCTAAGTAAGGTTATCGCAGTAGGTCAGTTGTATAGGTAGGTCAACTAGGTTAACTAGCTAGTTTAACGCAGTTAACCTGGTTAAAAACGTTAGCGCCGCGCTCAAACTAATGTTAATTAAAAGGTCTCACTTAGCTAATTTTAAAAATATTAACAAATTAATGCTGGCAATAATACGCGTAGTGTTGTTAATGGTTTAAGGTATAGCGTTAAAGTAGTTAAGCAAAGTGGCTGGTAAAAATAAGCCGAGGCTTAAAGTAAAGTAAATAAAAGTATAAATAATTAAAAGAAAATAAGCGAGGTAAGTTAAAAAGAAAATCAACTGTTAACCATTTTATTAATAGCTAATTTTATTAAAAATACTTTATAAAAAATTAAAAAAAAAAGAAAAATTATTTACAATTAAATAAAATTATTTATAAGTAATTAATAAGCTAATTAATTTTTTATTTAGTTTGGAAATAATTTTAAAAGCTGTTATTTTGTTTGGTTTGGGCTAATTAATTGCAAGTCAAGTCAAGTATTGCTTGACTTGTCAGACACGCTGGTCCAAGGGCCTTTTCTTCGCCTTGCAGCGCCCGCTGGTACATCTCCTCAGCTTTTTTTTAGCTTGCCTTGGTCGCTGTATGGGAGGCCTAAATGACATATATGCATCCTTTGATCCGATCGTCACTAAACCTGTGCTAAACGAATCTTAGAAATAAAAACATCAAATACTATTCCAACGCCAATACTCCTGGCTATCATGAAGCCCAGCATAAGTGTTGCAGCACCTCCCAGCAGATGCTAATTTCACACCTTCGGCAGTGTAAATTGTAGAAAAGGATACCAGACCGTTATTTCATCTACCGGGCTCAAAATTTCTGGCAAGAATTCTCTTTTCTATTCCGGCTTATAATAATGGTAGAAGCGGTCGTTTGGCACATTGATGCGTTGCGCCTTACAATACTCCCAATATGTAGGATACCATCCAGCCTGGCCTCAGTCGATGATAGCCGCTACGTTTGGATTGTTTTTCCTCATAAGAATGTTGCATGCAACAAAGTTGTTATGCGTAAACACAACAGGTCTAAGATTGCAATATCGATGCCTAGTGTGTTTTAAAACTGTTTGACTGCCTTTACACCTTGGAAGGGACCTATGACTTGTTCTGTCATCGTAACGATGTTATCGGTTAGCGGCTGCTTGTGTATATTTCTTAATTCGTCGATTAGCCATTTTAACTAAGTGCAATACAATCATGTTTGTTACTGCCCAATGTAGGAAGTAGTATTACTTAGCCACTGTTCTTGCAATACTACTTCGCTTAAACACTCCCCTTCTTAGATTTGCAGTCACGTCTAAACACTATATGACCACTCATCAGTGGGAGAGCAGGAGAGACGCATGCAGCGCTTAATGTGACGAACCAAAGTGTCGGTAGCGCCAGTGTTGCCTCCCCGGCTCTTCAAGTCAGCCTTCACTTGGGAATCACGCTTACGAGACATGTCCGTCCTTCCAAGCCTTGCGGGAAAGGTAAGTTGTTCTTATGAGAGCGCGTCTTGCTGTCTCTTTTAGGTATGTCCGGGTAAAATAGTGTGGCGAGCTCAGCTCAGGGGTTGAGCAACCCTGCTCACCCACTGGTAGTCTCCTGAACCATAATTTCAGAGGCAAATCACTAATAAACATGTCCTTGGTAACACGAGGGCTCAATTGCTGTCCTAGCTACCTTGCTAGTCCTAAGGGGGTTAAAGGTGTTGAAGGTGTTGGCGCAAGTTATCTGAAGGTAGTAGCCCAAGTAGCCTAAGGTTAGTGGGTAAATGGGTTGAAAGGTTCTAGCGTTTGCACCCCCCACAATACGTGCGACCTTAGAGTACCATTCTCAGAGGTCTGCCCGGTTCCTTGACCCGAGAACCTGGCACTGCCATTTCCGCTTACCACGGCAGTGCCGTTCCCATACACATATACAGAACCATTTCCACTGATACAGACGTCGCTGTCGCCGTAGACAATAGCACCGCCGTTCCCGGACACCTCCACAAGCCCACCTCCTCGCACCGTCACCTTCGCATTGCCGCTCACGCTCACATATCCGCCCTGAACGGTGGTAGAGCTGTTGCCGGTGATGTAGACCGGAATACACTCACGCGATTTATACTCGTGCTCTTTTTCTTGAGGGCCAACCACCGACTTCGTCTCGTCCATCCCTACAGTCCGGTTTATTCCCGGAACAGACACCAGCGTATCTCTCCCTGTATGTGTCGACCCGTCACTTGTTGCAAGTCTCGACTCCGTTCTCTTCTCCGTCTCTGTCCCCTCCCTCCTCTTCGGGTATCGTCTGAGCAGCCACTCCTTGTCCCCTTCCGAAAGCACAGTGTTTTCCGCCAGCTCGGCCACGCCGCTACCGGTATCGTCTTTGTAGATGGGATAGTGCATAATGGAATGCGGATCGTATGGTAAATCCCACTTCTTACCAGCGACGCTCGGCGTATCCTTATCGACAACATGTCGGTATTCTTCCATCGAACACCCACCGCGAGGCGCCGCACTTGGATGGTTCCAGTTCACCTTGCAATCCGGGTGCTTATGTGCATGCGGCATGCCTAGCGCATGCCCGAACTCGTGGAGGATGTCGGCCTGCATTTTCATGCTATTTGCGTGCATGTTTATCATCATAGTCTTCTCGAACGGGTGAGCCTGAGCGGCTTTTCCGATGAGAGACCAGGATTTGTTGGAAAATTCCAAGCGGATATCGGAACGATTCTTTTCGCTCATTGATAGAAATGCGAAGTGGATGCCGATGAAAAGGGAGTTATAGTGCTTTTGAACCACATTTTTAACCAAATTCTGTTGCTCAGTGCTGCCATTCATAAAATACACGTAAAGGTGGTCTTTATCGGATGGCCACAGTTTGTCAGCGCCCATAAGTTCACTTCGCGGGATTTGTGCTTTGGAAGAGCTGACGATGCTGGGGCTAGCCCCATCCGTGTTGCAGCGAAGGGCATTGATGTTTGATGACATGTTTCCGTGACAGTTCGCGTCCTTCTCAGGGTCTTTACTTGTTTCCCCGTCGGAGTCGTCGCTTGAGTAGTCTTCAGAGCCCAGAACTCAACAAGATCTCCTCTGAATGCGAGGTGAGACGTTGGCGGAGAATGACTATGTGGCGTTGAGGATATTACAAAGTGGACTAGGAAACACTAAAGAGCACACAATTCTTTGTTAATTCCCCTGCTGCTAGTAATTTCAAATGCTAATAAATATTGTTTCCAGAGCATTCGAGTGAGCGGCAACAGCGGGCTGATCGTGAAATACTGCCTGGATGTCTCGTTTGCCAGTCGCCCTTGCATATCGGAGTAATCAATGCGCGCAAACAAGGCCAGGGATGCAATAGTGGTGCCCAAGCTGAGAAGGTGTGTATGATCTATTGGTTCAGGGCCGAGTGAAGTGCATTTTGAGGATTATTACAAAGATCATATATTGTCCAGTCGTTAAAGAATTAGCCCAGAATTGATGCGAGTATGTACGTGTCAGCTGATGAGGGTGCTAGATACATCGCTTCGCTTGAGCGTGATGTAGGTACCTGCTGAGACACCTCATTTTAGATAAGTTTGCGCAAGCCTATAAGGAACAAGGGATACACAAGCCACCTGCCACAAAGGCTGTATGCCACAAACGCAGCGAATGGGCCTGCAAGGGCTGCGAGGGCTGCGAGGGCTGCGAGGGCTACCTTTGTAGTTTTTGTTAAAAACCAAGGCCGACCTTGTGGTAGCAATTGTTGCGAAGAAGTTGCAATTGTGGCATGTCGGGCGTGGCAACAAAAGAGGGGATTCGTTGGCGAACAGGTGGCAGACACCTACGACGAGATTGCGAACTGGGAGCAGTTGGTCTCACATGTGAGAGGACGGAGTGAACGGTCAAGTGAACACAGCCCCAATCAGCCCGTTGCTGGGGCGCAGAATACCTAGGTATCCAAGGGATAGAAATTAACTGCCATCCTGTCATGTATGACGGAAATGATTGGGCGGGTCGCTTTCTATGAGTATCCCTAGGTATGAGTGGCGCGGTAGACCGCGCCGTTTTGTTCTTGCTGGCCAAGGTGTCTAGACTCGGTATCTGGACCTCCGAACATTGAGTAATTGGTCATGACCCCTTCAGTGCAGAGCTTAGAGGAACGTAAGATCAGGGCGTGCTTCTTGTTGAGCGCACTACCCGAGATGGTTCTCTCGACGTCGGGCAGGACGTAATACCCCAAGCCCTGCATAATGTCGAGTTCGGCGTGATATGGATTAAGGGGATGGGAAATTGGTGAGTGATCATGTGTCATCGAAGCTGTTACTAAGAGCTGTTGATCAGCCCAACTTGAGAGCAATTAACACATACTATAATCACAACATCTTGGAACACAAAGCTCACGCCTTTCGCCATCCTTTTTGCATTTAGCCTTCAATCCTTCGTTTCAACCACCTAATCTAACCCTCCCCCCCCCCCCCCTTTTTTTTTTCACTCTCGGCCATGTCTTCTCACCCCCCTCCACCTCCACCACTTCCTGTAGAAGGGATAATTCCAGCTCCCTCACAGCCCCAAGATCCTTAACCTCCTGCCGTACCTATCGCCGGCACACCCGGGAATTACAATCTCCAGTTGATAGTTTACAAGGGCAATCCTTTCAAAGAATCACTGGGCGTTCTGGATGGCTACTATCACAGATCCCGATGTTGGCGTCAAGATTCACGCTGTAGGAGACGTCAAGAACGGCTTCAAATTTCAGGCGAATCGAAGCTACAATCTTATAATGACCAGCACCCTACCCACCGACTTTATGCCGCTCCAGTGGATCAACGGCAAATACTTGGACGAGGAGGCTATGTTTAATAACGGTACTTATTATGCTGATCCAGATGCCAAAACCGCATTTGAAATCAGTGCACGTAAAGCGGAACCTCCCGCCAAAAGCCTTAATGCCGTCGACGATCTGGTAAGTGTTGATTTTTCTTTTTTTTCTTTTCTTTTTTTTTTCTCTTTCCCCCACGAACCCCCAAATGTTGGAAAGGTGATCACAGGTGACGCCTCGCAGACGTCTTAAGCAGAGAAATTGCCAGACGTGGATTGTCGAAGCCGCTGCTCATCTAGTTCATGATGGTATGATGACGCAAGAAGTCGCGGACTACCTCAATGCTGTCAAGCAGTAGAATGCAGGCAAGCCGGTCAATATGGGGGCAGGTATTGCTCTTGGAGAGGCTTCGCCAGCCCACGAACTGACTAGCTGGCGGGGAATATACTTATAATCCCGACAGTCCCGGTCGAGGTTCAAGTCTAGGTTTGGAATAGGAGATAGGAGCGGCATAGCACGGTTTAAATCGAACACCGAGATATTTTAAAAGTAAAGTAAAAAAAAAAGATTTCGGTATATTTATTAAGCATTACAAAATGCTGTGTTAAAATTAATTGCATTTTTATTTTAAATTATTATTAAAGACTTAATATTAATACGCCCTGTTGCCTTTTCTTAACATTTATTTTCTTAAGTCATAGGCTTGGGCTGCCGCACATATTACACACAAATATCGTTAAGTTGTGACAAAACCTATATCCTGTTAGTACTTATAACAACATATATTGTAATTTGGACAAACTGACCTTTTCAATGTATCGCACTCCGACCAACACGCCATCCTTGTCCAAAAACTCATGTTCGTCGCCGAAATCGGTATTATCAGGATCCAGGCACGTCAGGCACGTCTTGACTACCGCCGCGTAGCGTCGCCCCATATAACGCGGCAAGTCATCGGCAGCTAGACTAACGAGACTATCTTTCAAAGCATCTGGTCGCCACGAACTCGCATTGTTGTCTGGGGCTCCTATGCCTTGTAGCGAGAGGGGGTGTATGCCTTCTCTGTCGTAATTGACGAACGATTTACCAAGCCCTACCTCCAGCAGGCACACCCCGAGGCTGTAGATGTCGTGCTGCATGGTATACTCTTCGTCCGGCCTTGCTCCTTGACGGGATGGATGGCGATACAAGTTCTTTTCCCGGTTGTCGTCGCCCACTCGATATGTCTTGCCCTCGTCCTTGCGAGAGCTGCCGAATCCGACGAGGAAGACAGCTGGGGGGGATGTCGCCCGCGGATCAGTGAAGATGATGACGGTCTCTGGACGGACGTCTTTGTGAACGAACCCGAAGGTGTGGACATAGCTTACAGACGTGGCCATTTGTCGGGCGATGTCGAATTTATCCGACAGCGCCATTCCCCCAGTGCCTGATACGAGGTGGTCTCTCAGACTGCGGGGATCTAAGAGATCAGTCGGAGTGCGGAACACTATAGTGAAAGTAACTCGCGGCTGCGTGTTGGGGGTCGCGGTGTCAACCTGCTCGATAACTCCTTTGCAGGAAAGAAGGCCAAATGTTCTCGGACTGTCATGAGACAGTTTCCGAGCAAGATCTCGTAGGTCCCGTCTGACGGCGTGGGTCTTTGCCTCGGGCGGACATACCACCTGGGTGAGCAGCAAGCACTGGGGCCCCTTGCGAGTACTCAATCTCGTAGCCACTCGAGTGTCAGAGAAAGGAATGCCGGCAATAGACATTTTTTGGAGCTCGTTAGATGGCAAGAATATTCCTGGCAATTCATTGCTGTTGGTGTCTTGAAGACCCGCGCGGATGGTACTGGTCGTGGGAAACAATGTGATTGTGGCTTTGTTGTCCCTTGCGAGCGCTTGGTCGATTTGACAATCAGAGATCTTTAGGAGAAGGTACCACGAAGGGTCTGCTTCGCGCTGCCACACCTCTAACTCGTGCACAGCCTCGTCGATGCTTTCCTTCAATAGAGCATACTTCCACCTTCTCGGTGTTACTGTCTCATTGCTCTTCTCGGTGGAATTCGCATCGTCATCTGTACTCGGCATTCTCACGACCCTTTCTAATTTTGAGATTACGATCTTGAGCTTGCTTTGTAGCATCTCGATAATTTTTTCATTGATTTGCTTATGGTATTCGTCCATCGACCCTCCTACCCGCTGCATAAACTCAAGCTGTTTGGCTGTCCTTAGCCAGCCGGCTTCAACGCGCAGTATGCGCTCTGTAAGCTCGTCTTTGGCACGTTTGAAGGCCTCGCAAAGTTCCATAAGTTTTTGGCCATATCTGCAATTTGAGTTTGTCGTTAGTATCTACTACTTTGGCTGAGACTAGACTAAATCATACCTGAGAGCGATATCGACCGCCCCGATTATTGCAAGAGGCAGCTCAACGCCTGACATGCCGGGGTACTAGGTTGAATTAGAACTCTATTATCCAAAATTCTATTATGAGGCAAAAGTCCGAGAGGGCTCTCGTCTGTTAGGACACTTAGCTTCAACTTAGCAGTCGTGTTATAACATGTTAAGCAATCAGGTACGATGTGTCGCAGCGGATATTGGAGTATGGGCGGGCAGAATGGTGAATGGTGGCTTGGACAGCGTCAGCCCCCACGCTGAGTAGGTAAGTAAACATGCAGGGCTGCCCCTCACTGATACCGTAGAGCTTTACACTTTACAGCCAGCTGAGCAATAGCAAAAGCTTCTCATCTCAAATAGACTACAGCCATCTCTATCAGTTCCCTCGCTAGCACGCCATCGCCATACTTTTCGTGAGATCTATCTCGTCCACCATTGAGTACTTGAGCTACTATATGCGACACGATCGTGCTTATGGAACCGTCATTAGCCACGAAGCTTCCAGAGCTGGTCCGCGACTCGAGACTCGAGACTATCCTAAGCGCGGACAATACGGTCCACGTCTATTACGACCGACCAGGGCGGCGCGCCGAGCCACGACGAGAGGAATGGAGGAAAGAGCGCGTTATCGGTAGCGGTGGCAATGGAGTGGTATGGCTAGAAAAGCGGCTCGCTGCCAACTCAAAGGACGGGAAGGGGGATCAGGCACGTTTTCGAGCCGTTAAGCAGATCACATCAGCCGGGTCTAGATCAGTGTTGGAGATCTGCAAATCGGAACTGGAGGCGCTGGCCAAATTCTCGACTAGGAAATATACAGCATGGTTCGTCCAGTCCTTCGGATGGTACGAGGATTCTGGGTTGCTCTCCATTGCTATGGAATATTGCCTATTAGGTGATCTACAAAATTTTTTGATAGAGCATACCAGGGCACCAGAGAGCGACACTCACGAGATAATCGGCCAGGTGGTTGGGGGGCTACGATACATGCATAATGAGGGATTCGCACATCGAGATTTAAAACCGGGAGTATGCATGCGACGCAAGGCAGCCCACCATGGCGAGTGATGCTAACTGTACTGTATTTAGAACATCCTAATCATGTCGCGCCCACCAGAGCATGAATGGTGGGTAAAAATTGGCGATATGGGACTGAGTAAACGCATCGAGGAGGTAGGGGCAGCTACGACTAGTCTCAAGGGTACACCAGGATTTTTTGCACCCGAACAACTCGGTCTCGGAGGCATCGACCCGAAAACGGCGGACCCCTTTAAATCTGACATCTGGTGCGTGGGCGAAATGACATTTCGAATGCTCTGCGGGGAACCGGTATTTCCATCCCCCGACAATCTGAGCGAATATTATAAGGGCACAGTCACTTTTCCAAATCAGCGCCTATATGAGATTGAAGTAAGCGAGCCTGCAATATCATTTATTGCGAGCGCAATGCTTGCAGAACCACAGTCAAGGTTGGATGCCCGCCAAGCACTTAATCACGAATGGTTGGGGGTTATTCACAAGGATCCTGCAGTTGGTGAAATAGATTCAAGGTAAGATCCTATTGGAGCAGAAACATGATCAGTAAATAACTAGTACAGTCACCCCGTCCCAGGCCCGTCTTGTAGCGAACCGAATCGTGGCCCGTATCTCGGCACTGAACCCTCAGGGACCTGGAGCACCATATCCCTCTCATTGCGTCCGTCCGGGACAGAATCAACGATCCGGCCACCCAGCATGGAAGCGCACCAAAATAGCGAAGTCGCTCCCTGGCCACCTTTGAGCCCTCATGCCGCAGAAAGTGATCGTGATTCAGAAACACCTAGCAGTTCCCAAACCATACGCCAAACCACCCGTCGTCAAGTGTTTAAATCAATGATGGAGGCCAAGGACCATAATCATAACCCGCGCTCGAGTAATAGAACCGGGACCCAACAAAGAACAAGCGGGTACGACGGAAACGCCGGCATGGATTTTTGCAACCGAGATCGAGAAGAATCCTGTAGCCCCAACCGAACTAGAACGGCGACCGCAAATCCGCCGATTTTCCATGTTACAGAAGCAGGAGATGATAACGAGGATACTATTAGTGACCGCTCTAATATTGAACTAGAAACGGAGGGCACGGCGGAGGCAATGGCAAAGTTGACTGAGATTGGGAACTACTTTGACAACGAATTGCAGCCGCGTGCATTATATTATTTGAACAGCACAATCTGGGATCCTATTCAGCGCGCGGCTGAGTATCGATGGCTCTCTAATGTCGCTATGTGCGAGATCCTGCTCAAAGCAGATGAGATCAATATCAATGGCAGTTCAAAACTGCGAGCACAGAGGAAGGCGCTCGCAGACCGGGTGAATGCAATACTTGACGACTTAGAAACGGCCAAGAAAGAATTTGACGAGCAAGAAAAGAAACAGCGAGGGGCCGAATGGAGTGAAGGGGGCATAAGATATTCACAACGGTTCCAGCAGGGGTCATCAGGAGAAGAAGAGGAGTGGGTCCGCGAAAGGGAGAAGCAGAGGGTGAGGTTTGCGCGAGAGGTCAAAGAGCGGAAAGAAGAGAAGGAGCGTATAGCGCGGGAGCGTGAGGAGAGAGAAAAGGAGAAACATAAAGAAAAGAAGGCTTATAACGATCGCGAAAAAGAGCGCGGAAATGAGCGGAAGAGTAGTGCTACTGCTGAGAAGGATCGTTCGAGGCGTCCCTTAATTATTGGGGAGGATACCTCACGTGTATCACGTTGTTCCGGCAATATAGAAAGTGCACTCCGGTATCTCGCACGGTCAAACGCCAAGCCACCGACTGCCTTTGCTCGATCGCACACCTACTCTGAGGGGTCTAAGCGATTCAATTACCCAGAAGTCCCAACACCTCTAGCGCAATGTAATCAACCCTTTGCGCCTCTGCTACAAGTAGTTGAGCCCGAGGAAATCTCAGAGGAGGACGATTATTAGCCATGAGCCCGAGCAATCGATGCGTTAGATACAATGGAAACGTGCCGGTGCCTAGTGGCTCAGCCTTCATGGCCGAGTTACGTCCTCGCGGCTGAGCCTCGGAACCGGACAGGCAATCGCGCCCCTATTCATGTATTGATATATTTACGTGAGAAGTCGTGGAGGCCGAGGGACCTGCGGTTTATAACATGCTATTTTAGGTAACTGCACCCTAGCTGTATCGGATTCTTGGCAGCTTTATTGTTTTATTTTATATAACTAAGCCTTTAAATTTGATAATAGGTTTCACGCTGCACTATAGCAAGAAATATCCCTCCCTAGTCCGTAGAACCAAACTTAACCTAATTGTCATAGCGGCCAGCCCGTATGTCTTTGAGCTGTCAGAGGTATTAGTTTCAAAGTGAATAGAAGCCTTGATGCAGTCACATAGCAGGTAGTTATAAGAGGTCAATAGCCATAGGGTAAGTGAAGGTTGGTCAATTGACCCCTAGCCTTCCAATATCTAAGGGTGGTTCTCCCCCCTTATATATACCCAAGGCCACTATCTCCACTATAGTGACTAATGCACCTGACATGAGCCAACAACCCAAAAGGTCAGCAATATTCCAAACTGCAATATCCGGGCTACCGTACGTTATGTTATATAGCTTCCGAGTGGCCTACAGCCACGCCAGCGTATATGACACTAATACAACATCCCATCCACCCTCACTCTTCTGGGCAATGTTGAGGGCTCCGCCCACAACGTTAACCTTTAGTTTTCCATCACTCGCAATACTACACTATTACCCTAAGACCACTCTTCTCAATCAGCCTCGATGACCGGCTTAATGAAAGGGGCACAATTCTCGGTATAAAAGGAAGCCTTGGCACTTATTCTGCAATTACGATTGGAGAGTCGTCGCTATGCTCCAACTTCGCCTGTCTGACACTGAATAACCGACATCATGGGCTCGAGGGGTTTGTGACTGGGCTAGTTTAATTTTGAGTGTGTATAATGTTCATGTGGTGGGCGTGGGGCCGGATGCCTTCTATTCGAGATATCCAAACAGCCTAGTAAATCGCCAGCTTCAACAACTGGAATGTCGTCCGTCCCTTTCGGCCAAGTCCCGAAGCCAGGTTATTTGTAAGCTAGGCGCTGAGGTTGCGAAGTGTAGTTATTCATTCCAAATGCGCATACAAATGTTGAAGTGTTAGTAGGGAAGCCTCTATCCTAGTTGCGACCTACATGAAGGAATTTCCACGTAATCCTCATCGTCGAGAAATAAAGCTAGATTGTCGAGTTTTATTGTTTGTGCAGCAGTTAACATGAACTATATATATAATTTCCTTGCCGACAGGCACAAGAGCAATGACGTGAGCCCACGATCAGTTAATCAAATTGAGGTGCCCGATGTTCTGATTTGTACATAGTAGAGACTAACAGCTTGGAGCCTATGTTACCGGATAATATCATCCCAGCACCCCCTTTCCGATGTCGCTCAGCTTGTCAGATCATCGCCTGATCTGAGTGATTTGATTGATTAGATTAGATTAGATTGATAAACAGCGGCCCAGTCAGCATACGGTAAGTCATTTTTTATATAGTCTGCTGACAATGAATGGTCCTCCATACTCAATAATTCATCTTGGCACCTCTCAGCGGTGTTGCCAACATATGTAAGTCACTAGAAGGGTAAGCAAGACAATACATGTTCATCTAAAGCGTGCCACTCATCCATTAGTAGCTCCGTGGCGTCACACATGGGAAGACCAGTTGGATGTTATAAGCGAGTAATCACCCACACCATGAGGACGGTAAGTTCCATGCGCCTCGGTGCTATTCAGGCAGAAAGCCTCCGATGCTACAAACACCACACTAGCCAATGCCAACCAAATCATCTATCTCGGATAGCTCCGCTGCTCAAGTCATAGGTTTCGTGTAATATTGTGAATTGTGACAGTAGCTCTACCAATGAGGAACGCTAGTAAATGCGCTTTGTGCAAGTCAAAGCTCGGCACCTCGGCGCATCAACTTGTTGGGCGTGGTAGTAAATATATGACAAGTGTGACTGGTCTCAGACCCTGTCTCGCGGAAGGTGTGACCTAGAATGAGAGCAATAATTACTTAAGTGCCGACGCTTCAACTCTTTGGTGTCATCCTTCTTTTCCCACCTTTCTGTAGCTCAAACCCTCAGTGTCCTCTTGCCTCTTCGACCATCATGAAACTCGCATATATAACTCTTTTAGTAGGCATAGGCAGTAGGTATACTGCAGCCGAAGATGATAAAGCTCATGGACAAGACGCTGAAGGCACTGTCCAAGGCCCTGTAGCCTTCCTCTGGCCCGAAGACCGGCCCTGGAGTGCCGGGACGGATAATATAGGGCCTTGTGGTAGTCCTAATGGGGTTACTAATCGAACAAGCTTTCCGCTTGGTAAGTCTTCATGCGTTCTTCTTATAAAAGTTTTAAGTAGCTGACTCGATCCCTCCTACTAGATCAAGGTTCGGTCGCCCTCATTATCGCAGACGAGGCTTGGAATGTTGCCTTCTCTGTGGCCTATGATAATAGCAAGTCAACAGAATTCTACGAGAATCAAACTGCCGCTTACGAGTGCTCTACAGACCCGACGGTCCAAACCCAGTTCACTGAGCAGGTAGTCAATGTTGCAGTTGTCGAGAGTGGCCACCAGTGCTATAAGATAGATGATATCCCCGATACTGTCGTTGCAGGGAGTAATGCAACCATTCAGATGAAGTACTGGTCGAACATAGACAACGAGCTGGGTGGGCGTAACCAAACCTTCTTCGCATGTGCCGACATTGTATGTGAAACCAAACTACCCTGTTCGGCCCTTCGCTAACCAGGTTCTACTTTGTCGCAGACCTTTGTCCAAGCGGCCGACTTCTCGACTCAAGTACCCTGTTTCAATGTTACTTATTCTGATTTCAACCTGCCTGAGGCGTCATCCACTGCAACAGCCGACCAACCCGATGACACCAGTGCCGAAGACAACTCGACAGCTAACAATAGCTCGAATTCCGATTCTGGTCTCGCGAAAGGTGCTATTGCAGGTATCGCCGTTGGCGTAGTTGTGGCATCCCTCCTTGTCATAGGTGCTGTAGCGTTTGTTGTGCTGCGCGGGCGAAGGGCCCAAGCAGTGAACAATGAAACTCCGCAAAACGGGAGAAAGTTTACGATTGAAGTCGCATCTGTAAACAGCCGTCGATAGGGAACTGTGAGCACAAAATGCACGGGAATGTCATACCAAAGGGATTCTTGATATCTGCTCTAGACAAACTATGGGAAGAAAAGTTTGCAGAATACGAAAATGGATTGAGGTTGGACTAATGAAAGAAATGATTTGATACTGCACTTCGTCGCTTATTTTACATCTGTAGTCTATGATGGATTAAGTCAGCGTAGCTTCCACCGCCACGCTCAGCTTATGCGACCCAGCATTTTCTTCTAGGCCTTGCATACAGTAGTAGATTCGTAACACGCAGCTAGCGAGCCGCCCGCCAAATGAGCGAGTGGTTACGATTCTTAATAATCAGGCAGTATGCTCGTCAAATATCCTATTGCCCCCGCGCTGCAGCTAAACTTTAAAGCGTGGTTACAAACTTTTTAGCTATATTATTTAACCTAGGATTAGCCCAGGATTATCTAAATACTTTATACCCCTTGCTACAAGCCTAACGCTTGGATCCGGATACTGTGGGCTGGCTTTTGCTAAAGCCTTACCTACAAAGTTATTTAAAACAGTATTATTGGACAGCACGCAGTATAGTGATTAGCAATACCTAATATGTTAATAGGTGATTGTTATGTGGGGGAGGTAATGGATATTTGTTGTCGCTTAAGGCGTTTTTAGAGCCACCTCCGTGGTTTAATCCGAACATTTATCGGCCTTTTAATCTACGACTATGTGTATGTGCTTTCTGAGAATCGACCTTTAGAAAATTCTTAAGACCTGGTACTATCCAGTACTAAAACTTTGCGTTTTAATCTTGAACCCAAGTTGGGGTGATATTGCACTCAGATCTATCGGATAATTTCGTAGCCACGTATCATGAACAAAAACATCTTTGTTACATAGCCATACTAGAAATCGGTATCTCTACAGCATACATTATGTGCCACCATCGTTATACCGTTGGCCCCTTACTGAATCTATCAAGCTCATAAATGAAGTAGGTGGGTTATTATCATTGCTTATGAGAGGAAAGCAACTGCAGGCCCTCCCTATACCGTATAGAAGCTCTTATTAGCTTGATGCGCACAAGATGGTAGAGGAAAAGTCTCTAGTTTTGTTACATGAAAAGCACAACTAAAGCCTCCTACTCGGTTGCTCCCTCTACTATATATAAGTGCACACCACTATATTAACGTAACACCGTAGGGCTATTATGACTCATTGTCCTGACACCTCTCAAGTCAGGAATTTGTCAAGCTCCCCAAGAAATAACTTGACAGTTGCTTCCAGCCCTTGTCTCTGGAACACGATCTTCTCAGCGTCAGGTGAATACTTGACGCTCTCGACATTAGGCTGCAAACACAACCAAACGGCCAACATCATACCATCCAAGATCCAAGTTTTGCGTTCCTTAATGTCGGGGAATGGATGTTCACGGGAGCCAAGATCGCATTTTTGTGCCGTGAATGCGTCCGTGTACTGTGATACCCAGGCGTCGTAGGCACTGCACCATTCTTCTCCATAGCGTTCCAAAATATCGTCGTCATCTACAGAGTATTCTCCTTCAGGCGTGCCGTGCCATGTAGTATCATACCACAGAAATCCGGTGCCATAGTCGGGAAAGAGTCTGTACTTGTACCCAGGGCCATCAGCTTCTTCATCCAGTGCAGCCGATTGTTGGGCATTGCCACTGGTTTGGGGTTTGGTCTTGAGACTGATGGCAAGGGGTGTCTCGGGTGTATGTTGGTTGATTTGAATAACTAAACCATACGGAGTCTCGATGTGTTGGGAGGTGTAAAGGTCGGAAATGGTTTGAGATATGTCTAGTCCAGGCATTTTCGAAAAGATAGTGCTGTAAACTACAAAACGGGAGGACGTATATAATGCAGATTGATGCAAAGGAGCAGGAATCACTTTCTAGAAATGTCGGTTGAGAGAGCCTTCTATTGTGCTGCCGTGAAATCCATGCCTAAATGATGTGTGACGATTACTCAAGTATGCCAGAGTTCTGAGGCAAAGGCTCTTGGAGGGCGCCTATTTTTAGGCTGCGCCTCCATGGCTGCGCTGCCGCAGGCCTCATTCGGCTAGAGGCACATTGTTTACAGCCAATCGTTTCGTTGATTGCCAGACTAGATGAGCTGTAACTTAATTGTTATGAGCGTCACGCTATTCTACATCCACAATGCAAACTAACCAGGCTTCTCACTCCATTCGAGTTGCTTCAACCTAGTAGCGAAATGAATTGATACCAACAGCTATCGAATCGTAACAAATAATAGCTATGCTTTTGCCGCGCACTCCTTCACGAAGCGATGCATTAGGCCGTAGGATTCGGCTATCAGCCCTCCACTATGCTTCATCAATCTCGTCAGCGCTATTCGGTGTAGAGCCCCTATGCATGAGCATGTAGAACCGCCATGTTGTAGATCGGCTCAACAATCCTATAAAGTCCATACAGATCCCTCTTATTCGAACGGATCAGCACTCGGGTCATTGAACCTCGCCTGTTGGTCCATTTCACTGATGGCTTCTAAATCTTCCTGATCAAGTACAGTCTCCTCAGCCTCCGCATTTTTCCGAATCTGTCATTCAATAGTTCTTTTAGGTATCACACTCCTGCCGTCCTGAATAGCCCAGGCCAGGGCGACCTGAATAGGTGACTTGCCGTGCTTCTCTGCTATTTTGGTGAGAGTGAGATGATCAATGAGTCGTCCCATTTTTGCAACATCCTTAGCCCAAGAAACATCTCGGTAAAAAGTATTGAGATTGCCACATGGGCTGAATTGAGTGATGCGGATACCATTTTCATGATGCCACTGGACGAAGTCCTTTTGTTGAAGGTATGGATGGAGCTCCATCTGGTGGACGGCCGGTACCTGGGGTATAATGATCAGTCTGTGATATGCGGTCGACTGAATGTTACCCACGATGGTGGCCTCTTTGAACAGTTGAACTAGCTCGATCTTCCTGAAGTTCGAAAACCCAATTGCGCGTGTCTTTCCGGGCCACGTTTGAAAGAACAGGGGCAATGCATCAGGTATAAATCAACGTAATTAGTGTCGAGGTCCCGAAGCGACTCATCCAGAGCAGGTTCTACATCGTCGGGATGGTGGGCATTGCACCAGAGCTTTGTAGTGAGGAACATGTAATTATGCGAGAAGGAAATTGCATCCTTTGACAGCAAGTCGATGCGCCACGGCAGCGCCGATGCCTAAGTTACGCAATAGTTAACATTCGATGAAGACCATTATGTATATAAAACATAGTGTAAGGATAGCCATTTACCCCTGGATGCCCCGGTCACAATCCCCAGCTTCTTGTCGTATACGCGTGAGGACACCACCATATTAATGAAAGGGCGTGGTAGAGAAGCAATGCACGGTAGGGCGTTTTAGGGCAAGCACTGTAATGTATTGTACTTCAAATATTGTAACTACGTCACGCATTGGCGTTTTCATGATTTGCGCACTTCCGTACGAATCGGCTCAAACTGTCTTCCTTTCGGCTTGTAGTTCAAACTACACTAAAGTTGAAGAGAAACAGGGCAACTTGATTGGGTGCTCGGCGCCGATTGAATTACTGGGGCACTAGGAGTCCAGTACCACTCCGATTGGCGAGTATACAGCGTGGAGCGCGGCCAACCCCTATTCTCGGTTATTAACACATGAGGAAATGCAAACTACAGTCCTTGTATTAGACGAGGGCAAGCTTATCTAAAAGGCGCTCGGCTTGGCCTGTAGCTCTTGAAGGCGCGTCGATTGGGGGAATTTTTGTGGACGTTACTAAACCTAGGTCAGTATGTTATAATCTATCGAATAAAGTCTTTTTAATTATAGAGGATATAAAAGAATTAGATTCTTTCTGAAGCATACCTTTTAAATCTTTTCCGAATCTTTTGCAGTTTCTAATCGTAATTTCCATTCAGCCCCTTAAAACAATAAAGATACTTGAACAAGAAAGAAGTCGGGAACATGCGAAAAAATAAAACGTACAACACCAGGGATTCGCTGGTCGTCACCGACCCAACTACTAATCTGGCCCTCACTGGCTTATCTATGGGAGAGCGGACGGGATCCCGAGTTTTCCAATGGGTATGGTCGTACGTGATATTTTCTTCCACAACTACAGGTTATAATGCTACCAAATTTCGGTCATGCGTTCTGTCCATAGGAGTCGCACTCATTCAAATACCCCCTATAACCAGCTTTACAAAGTCAAGTTCAGACAGTTCATGAAGTAGAGGATCCTGGTTGATGAAAATAGTAGCTATGACGGCGGCTCGTAGAAGCTTCAGGGTCATCAGCAACGTAATGTTCTGTGACTTCGTTCGAAGACTGCTCAGCTGGACTACATTCGGATCTCACTTTTCCGTTCTTCCGTTTCATAGATCAAAATCATATTCAGACACGAATAAATAATATTTCAGAACTCCTATGCTTACAAGTTCTATGTTGATGGCAGCAACGCCACTATGCACTTTATAGACTACCTATTATTCTTACAAGCACGGTTGCACCAAATACAGAGTATACAGTTATTATAGGCAATAATAATATATACCACTCGTAAGAATCATTATTGAAAAGTCCAGCTTCAAGAAACACTTCTAACCAGATATGCTATTTGACGGTTAGAGGTCGCGGCCAGTTAGTACGAGGGCATTAGTGCTAAGCAGCTAGGTAATAGACCATTTGTATCAAACTCAGCTCCCGCACTCTATTATTATCGCTTTAGAGAAGAGGCGAGGTCGCCCATTGGCCTATCATCGCTTTATCGATCATGTTAATCGTCAATCACTTGCTATTTGTACGTGCGGCCTTGTCCGCATATCACAGCATGTGAGCAGTCTTGGCATCTACGGCACTTGTATTCGCCATCATGTATATGAATAATGTTGATCGTATAGGGTAAAAGATCTTTACCGGTAGCCTAACCATGCCCTCGGAAATTTGCCGCGCTGATATAAACCCGCCGAGCGACCTATCATAAGGATCACTTAAACAACCATGCCACCGGTAAAAGTATTTTAATCACGTATATAGGTCCTGATTTGTTTACGCAGCACACCATGTGTTAAGTCAACCATAAATCGGGACATGCAATTACTATAATGCGATTGAATAAGTATGGGATTTCTTTCCCCTCTGAATGATATGGGCGACCGCCGAGCCAATAATAGGTGGAACTGAAAACGTAATACATCAGAAGCTTCCTTAAGAAGTTGGGTCGGCGCTGAACCGAGCCCCCTTGTTTTTCCTCCCTCCTCATCCCTTCGTCGCTATACAAGTCTGTTACCAAGATGAAGTCGCTTTCCGTCGCCCTCGCGCTCATTGCGCCTGTCCAGGCAGGTCTTCGCTTCGGATGCTCCTCGCTCACCATACAAAGACTCGACCCGGTCGTTGAACCCGGACAAAATCCCTCGTCTCATCTTCATCATATCGTTGGAGGAAATGCCTTCAATGCTACCATGACGGGGGATGTTGGTGCGAGAGCTTCTTGCACAACTTGCCAAATGTCGGAAGATTTCAGTAATTATTGGACTGCGGTGCTGTGAGTCATTCCCGATGTCGTTTTCTTCCCGATGTGACTAGTTGGAGAGTATAAATGCTCTCTTATAGTCAATATAGCGTCCTCAAATTTCTTTTGGATTTGATCACTCATAAAATACAATTGAATTGGCGATTACTGACTCTTTGTCTCTGCAGATTTGTGAGTATTGCTCCGTGCATTATCTGTTTCCTTCCGAATTGAACTTGAATAATAGTAACTAACTCTAAGTGTAGTGTAAGCTCTCATGCTTTTCATTCGATGCTTGACAAATATTTTGCCCCTCTGCTCTCACATACTTTGAACTCCCCATCTTTGAATGGGATGAATACGAACCTTTGAAAGTAACGAGTTCTAACACACGGGAATTAAAGTCAAGCATCCTACCAATGGCTCGTACCATCGCGTGCCAGTCAAAGCCAACGCGGCGCTTGCTCAAGGTACTACTGGCGGAATAACTGTCTACTATACTCCGGTACGCATTGAAACCTTGTTCCTAAATCTTTCGAACATTTCTTCAAAACCATCCCCGAATGTCCTAGCTAACTCCCTTACAGTAAGTTTTCCCTCCCACGTATGGCCCAGATATGCGACGCGTCGATTGCCATAGCTCCAGACGAAATATTAGCATAGACATGATATACTGACTTATATCACAAGGCACGACTTTAGCACGGATGCGCTCAAGCAGCAATACATCACTGCATTCCCACCGGTAACATTACCCAATGTTCATCACCTTGAGCGATCTAATAATCTTTAGGGTTTCCGTATGACCGTTGGATCCCCAACAACAAGCACCCTCGGCGATGCTCAACGCCATATTGGGCTACGTTACAACTGCCTCCAGTCTCTCCTGAACAGAGGCGCGGAGATGGATGATTTCCCCACTAAGCCATGCCCAGGTAAGTGATTTATACCCCTATCTAAAGCTCTCATGAGTATGAATCACGTGATCATGATTCACCTCCTTCCCCCTCCCCCTCGAGTGCTCTCCGTCATTTTATATCGTTAATTATACAAAAAGTACTGACTTCATATCACTGAACAATAGCTGGCATCTTCGCCGTCCATCATTTCCCAGCGTGAGTCGGCCCTGTATATCATATAGTATGACGAGAAGTAGCTAACGAAACTTTAGCTGCTGGGATGGGAAGAACCTAGACAGTCCCGACCACCAATCACACGTGTATAACACGATTACCCAGGACGGTTTCACCAACGCACCACCGTGCCCAGCCTCTCACCCGATCCGAATGCCCCAAGTAACGTACGAGACTGTCTGGGACACAACCCAGTTCAACAGCATGTGGCCATCAGGAACCCCCAACCCATTCGTGTGGAGCTTTCACGGAACCTCAGTTCGTCTTACTTTCCTCTCTCTCGCTCATTCTTATCTATCTATTTATAAGACAGCTGCTTTCCATGAGAAAGCTAATCTCAGATTTAGGGTTACGGCACACACGCAGACTACATGTTCGGATGGAAAGGCGATGCTCTCCAGCGCGCCATGAATAAGTCAGAGTGCTTCTATGATGGTTGTGGCTCGATTACGAAGCAGACCATGGATGTTGCCAATAGGTGTACCGTTAAGGATATGGTTGGTGAGAACACTGATGGATGTAGGTTTTCGATCTTCTTGACATAATTGCGTGGCTTGTACTGATACCTCACAGGGCTCACTCAACTTCCTGGTATCTCGATGTAAGGAGGACCTACCGAAGACTTGACGATGGATATGGTTCCGGCTCATCAATACGTTGTCGGTTAACTATAAAGATGTACCTGCGGTGTTCATCTTCAACTTCTTGTGTTTGGTAGTTTGGCACTTTTGATAGCGCCCGATCTTGTTTCAGGATGTGATTGCTTTGGAGCTCAATAATTTCTAAATACACTGATATACCAGCGCTGCGCGCCCCCAAAGCTCTGATTTCATATAATGTTTTATTATTGCATTTTATATTACATGTTTCGTATGTTGGGTATACTATTAGTGTCATCCGTCTCCAAAAGATCGTGTCGTATTCTTCATAAATGCTCCTATCTCATTACAAGTAGAAGATAATCAAAGACGCGACTAGCAGCCATGCCGCGCCACATATACCCGTCATCCTACTTGCGGATGCAGTAGGTACACCTGTAGGGTCCGAAGAAACGGTAGTTGGGTCACCTGTTGATGAGCCAACGACTGTACCTGAAGAAGAAACAGTAGCCGTCTCGCTGATTGATGAGTCGACACCCGTAGTAGAATCAGCAGAAGAAGTGGCAGCCGTCTCAGTAGTTGATGAACCGTCTGCTGTGGTTTGAGAAGAATTGATAGTCGAGTCACCCGCTGATGATGCGATACTGGTTTCTGTAGTTGAAGTAACACCAGTTGTTGTCGCTGTTACTATCGTCGAGGTTGGACCGCTGGATGCCGAAACAGTGCTAGCGAAAGTGGTTGTTCCCACGTCTGTCGTAGTGATTGGTATGATACCACCACCTAGAGGGGGAATTGCGTATGGTGGATCAAAAAGACCAAGTCTTCCACAGGCACCGCACTTTAATATGAACTTAGCAACAGAGCTTCGGGCAGGTCACCAAGGGGATAAGGTATATAACTCACCGGCGACGCCCAGGACTTGACAGGGGGTGGAGCAACAAGGCTAAAGTCACAATGGCCATCGGGTATTGCAGTCGCAATTACTTCAGGGGCTTCGGATTGAGGACAGTTCGTATGCAGGTCATTAAGTGTGAGCTGTCGAGTGATTTGCTCCCCAGGTACTATCGTTGACACTTCGTCTAAATCGAGCGGGAATACTTCGTTCGTCGCCGAAGGTCCTGCTCTACCGAGAGAATTGGTACCGTAGATGGTGTTGATGAGCAGATACACAGATGGTGATGTACTATTATTGTTAGACGCCACTTAGAGAAGCACTCCAAGAGATTAATTACGTACAAGGTGTAGTCCAAACTTGTTTCGACATATGTTGAGGGATACGTGTAATCATAAGCTGTAGGCCAGAAGAAGAGTCGAACTGTAGTGGCTACCCTGGAAGTGGTGTTAGCAACACGTATTTACCGTTTACTATCATAAGGTGAGACCTACAAGCTACATGTCGTTGGACATTCGGGCTCAGGTGTGGCAATTGTGGTGACTAAAGTCGAATATGAAACTGGGGGCGTGATAGTTGTTGGTACGACAACAGTATCAGTATCGGTAGTCCGTACAGTAACTGTAGCTGTGTCGGTAGTAGTATCCGTAGTCGGTACCACGACGGTAGTAGTATTGGTGATTGGTACAACAACAGTAGTAGTATCAGTTGTCGGAATAGTTGTCGGTACAATAACAGTGGTAGTGTTGGTAATTGGGATTGTCGTAGAGTAGCGAGTGGTCGAGGTAACTATAACAGTCTCAGGTACGCTGACTATGACCGTCCAGTTCAGAGTGGTTGTAAGGTATCGTATTATTGACGTAGTTATCACTGTTGGAGGTGCTATTATAGTCACAGTCTCCGGCGGGTAGGTCTCATAGTATGTTGTAGGTAATTCAACAGTTGCCGTGTCATGACCCGATGTATTATATGTAGGGTAATGATGCAGAGCTATCATCTATTAGCATCTGCGACGGCTGAATAAGGGCGTATACCTACCACCGCCGTTTGCGCTCTTAGGGCTGAGGCCCAAAAAGCCTACTAGCATGCAAAGTCGCAAGACGGAAAACATGGCGTGTATTCACACGAGGAGAGCACCTGGAGGTCAAAGCGAACGAAATACAGCGAGTGTAGTTTAAGTTTGTGTTTTTGAGATTAAGCGAAAGATGAGCAAGATCTTAGCCCGTTAGGTATAATAGAAAACCAGAAATGAGATTTGGTTGTGTTAGAGCATTGAGAGCTTAAATGTAGTCATATTATCCTGTACCTGGGATTGCGACGAATGAGATATCTTCGATACGTCAGTCAACAAGCTAGGACTCAATCACACATAGCCTCAACAAGATCGCCAGCGACGTATCTGCCTATTACATTGTCTAGACCGTTTTCTTACGTTTTGATGTCATAACTGTGATCGCGATGCTTGGTCTAGCGAGGCCGCTATTATACCCTTCTTGTATATATATTGCCACGGTCCCTGGAATAAGTGGTTCTTTAGCTTGGTACCTGATTGGTTTAATGCAGGGGTTCAAAAGTCAATGACGATGGTTACGTTGACGATGTGGGGAATAAGTCTGGGGTTTGGATCCTGTTGGCCTTGTTTACAACGACTTCTCTCAGATCATAGCCTAATTGGGTTGAGTGCCAGTCGCTTGCGATATGGTATCTACTAAACGAGGATTATCCATACAAGCAGCCAAATAATTCTCCGAGTCCCTGTTACGATGTTAAGGTTCGCGTCATCAGGAGCTGTATATACCAACTAGATAATTTTCGAGTAAGATGCTGTGGCCGTTACTTCACCGCTTGGTATGAGATATTGGGCATCCTTAATAATCGTTCAGAAATCAACGCACTGGGCAACTCAAGGAATACAAACAGCATATTCAAAATAGATGCTCCTATGTCGTACCTTTAAATATGAGTCTCCGTATGAGTGCGGTACCGTTGCTCACTTCGGTCTTGTCGTCTTGGGTACCAGGTGGCAGCACAAGCATAACTACACGGTCTTCAGCGGATAATCTTACAGCTGTAGTGATATCTCCTAGTGAATACTTGTAGGTCTATGATATCCCTTCATTTCACATATTTTGTAGGCTAACATGGTATCTTCCAGCGAGGGAAATGACGGACCATGGAGTACCTGTAAGGCGCACTTGAAATAAGCTACTCGGTCAGGATCTGACGATCAGGTCCCTTGACTACTTAAACATCATTATCTAGAAGACCCCAATTCCAGCCGAAATGCACCACTAACCTCAGTCTTTGTAGTCAATATTCGAGTCGGAACTCCAGAACAAGACATCAGAGTCACCGTCTCTACAGCGTCTCCAGAATCTTTCGTCGTGCTATCTGACTACGGCTGCTCGACCTCCGTTTTCGAAACAGTACCAGCGAATTGCGCAGTCTCCAGAGGCAACCTATTCAATCCGAATCAATCTTCTAGTTGGCATGACCTAGGTCTCTTCGGGATAAACGAAAATGGAGTTGGTCTCGAGGCAAATCTCGGGTACTCTTCAAGATCAGAGTTCGCTACAGAGAAACTTGGTATTGGTCTTACGGGGCCAAGTCTTAATAATCAGACCGTGGCTGGTATTGCGACTGCCGAGCCCTTCTATTTGTAGGACATTGTTTCCTTTTGTCATGAGTGATGAATAGATTCTGACTAACAAATTGCCATAGAGGTCTATTTGGACTTAACAATCAGCCAGTCAATTTTACATCACTAGGCAACTTCTCTTCGCCTTCTTTTCTAACTACACTTAAAGACCAAGGTCTTATCCCGAGCTTAAGCTGGAGCTATACCGCGGGGGCAAAATACCGTACGTTTTGGTGACTAGCGACATGATAATCATCAAAAGCTCACCTATTCGCAGGTCTCAAGCAAGTATACGGACAATTGATCTTCTCAGGCTACGACACGTCGCGATTTGTCGAGAACTCGGCTTCCTTCACGATGGCCGGCGATGTGACCCGAGACCTAGTAGTCGCGCTCCAATCCATTAGCTATAGCGGCTCAACATCAGCGACTCTTCTTTCAAGTACAATCGATATCTTTATCGACTCGACCGATCCGAACTTCTGGCTTCCAGACGACGTCTGCGACGCCTTCGAGACGGCATTCGGACTCACACTCGATAATACCACCGGTTTATACCTGGTAAACGAGACTCAGCATACCAATCTTCTCAACTCAGATGCAGAGGTTACATTCAGATTATCTGATGTGGATTCCGGCGGGGAAGCGGTAGTGATTGTCCTCCCGTACGCGGCATTCGACCTGACGGCGGAATACCCTCTCGTCGATAATCAGAGCTATTACTTCCCACTGAAACGCGCTGCAAATTCGACACAGTATACATTAGGCCGCGCATTCCTCCAGGAAGCGTAAGATAATCAAAGCCCTCAGTAATATAGATGAAGACTGATTTTCCCATAGCTATCTAACTGCGGACTATGAGCGCGGAGTGTTCAATGTCTCAGCATGTTCATGGGTACAAGGCGCCGCAGAAAATATCGTCACGATCCCCTCGAAAGGTTCCGACGACTCTACAGATGGACACGGATCTGATTCGGGTAAATCTAGGCTAAGTGGTGGTGCCATAGCCGGTATCGTAATCGGAGCCGTAGTTGCTGCTCTTTTCATCGTCGCCGCAATAATATACCTGATTCGTCGCCAGCGAAAGAAGAAGGTATTCGCAGCGCAGGAACCAGAACCCGACATGGCAGTCATCACCGGCCCTGTGCACAACCACCACTCGAGCAGGCGGGCGGGCAAGTATTACTCGCCCGACACGGTCGGGACTAGTACGGATGCCGGCGGGAGCGAGAACAACAGGGATATTAATGGAAGCAGTATCGGCAATGAGAGCGCGCAGCAGGAATTAGATGGTCAGGACACACAAGTTGAGCGTATGACGACGCCGAGTGAAGACTCGGCGCATGTTCATCACGTACAAAGCGAGCCGAAGATACTGAATGATCCGCCGCAGCCTGTGTACCACGAACTTGGGGGTACAGAGGTTAATAAGACGAGACCTGCCGCGTTTTCCAATTTAGGCAGTTCACCTTTGCATGCTGTCAGAGACGAGGGGGATGATCACCTCGACTCGCCATTTATATCTACTTTGGGCAGCTTGGGATGGCGTGACGAGGCGTCGTCAGATATGGTGTCTCCTACTACACCTCGGCGTGGTAGTATGGTCTGAGACGAACGAAAGGTACGGTTTGATGTGTCCTACGCGAACAAGTTTATGTATTTCCCATTAAGATAGAGGTCGTGTAAGATATAGCGAAATAGTTTATTTTGGAAGATACCTCAATAGCATTCCATTTTTGAAAGAGGAGAATTTTGAGCTATCTTTCCTTCAGAGTATTGACCACGAAAGCTGGGCTTCATGTTTAGGTAATGATTTGAATCGGAAACACACAGTGGATGATTGATTGGATCACTGAAGCGGCTAAACTACGTCCACGTGTAGTTTTAACTACTAAAATGTTTGTAGGAGACTTTCTGCGTAGTTTGTACATACTAACCAGCTACAAAAAGGGAGTCGACCAGAGCGATATAACTAGAAATTGGATCGGATTGGTGAGCCCTAGCCAATAGACACCGACTATTCAATGATGTAGCGCAAGCCACCATTCTGCCTTACAATCGTGCCTTGCTTTACTTGAAACCAATGGGTGTGCAGAAAGGCGGTTTCAGTTGGCTGAGACAGCTGCTGTCTAAAACAATCTTAGGATGGCCTCAAATGAGCCACCACAAACCAGTTTCCAGCCAGGTTAAAAGAGATGTATTCACTTACGTGGCGCGACTAGTTGTGTTTGTCTTTAGGTTGATTGCAAAAGTTTATTTTCATCCGAATCGCCGTCAAGAATAAATCATTGACTATATAGTGATCATAAGCTAGAGTTGAATTGAATGATAACATTTAGATAGATTGTTGATGCTCGATTTTTTCGCTTCAGGTTCGGACATTCTCTCGAGCTTAACACTTTGAAAAGAGAAGACTGATTGTTTCTTGCCGCCATAAACCACACTCAGACGCTCACGCACGAAGAGGAAGTATAACGACTATGATCGATTACCAAGACGATTTCCACGACCTAGTAAGCTTCACCCCTCGAACAACCAAAATAACATATATATATATACCGCAAAGACTAATCATAACACGCTCAGGTTGACAACCTCTTGTGGACAGCAGTATGCTACGCCGACGGTCCATTGCGTCTGCACATGAAGGACGACGCAGTGTTCAGCAGATTCAGCCACGAGATTTCTAGCTTCGAGGCCCTCTTCAAAGCCGATCCTCAAATCGAGGAACTCGATAGATGCTTCGCTTGCATACCGGAGTTCGTGCGAAAGTACTTGCATCAGCAGCTCGAAAAGGTATATGGCCCATCCGCATCTGCTACATCAGCCCTATATGACTAGCTCAACTGACCAGACCAGGATCTCAACTTTCTGGATCATGAGTTCAAAAAGGAGGAGAAATGTCCCTTGGATTTTGCCTTGGACATGGGAAAACTTGCGCGAAGGGACTTTGAAGTCGGGGTCGTTATCGCTCTTGTCATACACCTTGTACAGCTGGTCTACCTATACGGCCCCGTGAATCGCGATGGGAACACACACAGAGCAGAAGACAGCGATGAGGCTAAATATGCCGCTCTTAGATTAGTAGAGAGAAGCATTGGGGATGACCCGCGATTTGTGTGGCGGACCACGGTAAGAGTGTCAGTATCCATATCATAAGAGATGAACTAACACGTCCAGGAAAACGAGCCCAAGGAATGCTATTTCGCCGTTCGTCATCGACATCCCAACTCTCTAAGTCGATGCCAAAACGGTCTTAAAGGATATATCCTGACAGAAGCGCCTCTCTGTGTCTTCCACGGCGAGGCGGCGTCGTCCACTGTCCTGAATCCTCGCAGAGGTCTGCTCCCATCATGCTGGTCAACACCTGGAAGAGTTCATTGACTGATGATATGTATAGATGTCGATCCCGGGGCACACACAGGTTCGGCTATGATAGCTAGCGAGACGACTCGAAATGGCCGATGCGTAGCGCAACACCTAATGTCTGAGCAGCAAGGCCTGCGCGATTCAAGATTGGCCAAAGCGTGGAAGGGCTTGTGTGAGGCTTATAGGAATGTACCGAAACTAAGTTTGAGCGGCCGATTGCTGGAACATGTACAGTCGGCTTGTGGGATGAAATAGTTTGTTACGATGTTGCTACTTCCATCATCTGGATGTTGGACTGTTTCGCCCGCGTCGAATATATATCCTTCAGATTTCAGACGCTATTGGATGATGTTGTCTGTCAGTAAATAGGGATAACTGTTCATGTTTCTTTCTCAACTACATATGGCACGGATTTCATGAATGCAATTTAACCATGCGGATGAGTCCCTGTAGCAGTCCTGACTAACATCAGTATTGTTTTTAGTGCAGGTGTAGTGAGTAGAATAAGGTTCTTATGGCAGTCTATTAATAAGTACTTATTTGAGCTGACGTGGCCATGGATGTCCTGAGGCGGATACTTATAGTGAATTTAGGTCACTCCTATGGCGCTATAGAATCCGAATTAGGTACCGCCTGTACTTACTAAGACGGCCTAGATCACAGTGCCCTGGTATAGGTATCTTGAATTCTACCAAGCATTCCCCGCGACCAGAACCAAATCATCGTTCTTCACACCCCCGACTTTGGATTTGGCAATGATCACGATTCATGGCCAATGAATCGACCATAATGTCTCTCCATTTGAATACCACCGTGGAGAAAGACCGTGCGCTCCTTTCACCTCGCTCATACGACGATGATGCCATCTCCCTCCACAGCCGAAGCGACCAAGACACCGACAGTGAAGATGACGCGGTATTAGCTGCAGCACGGAACAGCCGAGAGCTGCGTGCTCGCGACCGCATGGTGCTGATGGAAGAGGACGAGATGGACCAGCTGGTCGTCGACTCGAGGGCACAACAAGACCGTCAGCGACGGGGGAGCAGTCTCCAGCGCCGCGGCAGCAATCTAGCCCTACCGAATCCCATCCAAGCGCTGCGGAAATACGGCAAACTGCGGTCAGGAACCGCCATCGAGGACCTACCGTCGACCTCAACCGATGACTTGCACGACGAGAAGCGGCGGAACCGACGGACTCGGCGCAGAGATAAGCGGGATCGGCTGCTCAGGGAGGCCCGCGACGGCGAGGATGGCGAGCTGATGCACGAGATGGAAAGCGGCGGGATCAAAGACGGCAGCTCGACTGGCGAAAGCAGCGACCGAGACGATAGCGACGAACTCGACCGCCAACACCTGATGCATGTGTCGGGGACCAAGACGGCCAAGAAGCGGCGATGGCGGAAATGGCTTCTCATCCACGCCACCATCGTCGTCGCCTTTGCCTTGCTCGTGCTTGTCGCCTGGAAAGTCTCGGTCGATAAGACGCGCTCTACGGCCAGTCGACTGAAGAGCAATGGCACGGCACTGTTCGCCCCGACGACTCTCATCATCAGCTTGGATGGGTTTCGAGCCGACTTTCTGACACGCGGACTGACCCCACGGCTGAATGCCTTTATCAAGGAGGGTGTATCGCCGCTGTATATGACTCCGTCGTTCCCCTCCGTCACCTTTCCCGTAAGTCCTCGTCTACAGTAATAAAGCAACCGATGGAGAACCTAATCATATTCCAAGAATCACTACACCCTCGCTACAGGCTTGTATCCCGAAAGCCACGGTGTTGTCGGCAATACCTTCTGGGATCCCGCCCTAAAAGCCGAGTTTTACTATACAGACCCAGCCCGAAGTCTCGACCCAAAATGGTGGGGAGGTGAACCTTTTTGGGTATCAGCAGAGCTCCAGGGAGTTCGCTCAGCCGTACATATGTGGCCTGGGAGCGAGGCACATATACACAACATGGACCCAACTTTTCTCGACAAGTACAAGGGAGATGAGGTCTTACCGAAGAAGGTCGATCGAATCTTAGAATTCATCGACAAGCCTGGGCTAGAAAATCCGAAAGTCGAGGAACAACTGCGGCCGCAGCTTATAGCAGCCTACGTTCCTAATGTAGATGCTGCTGGGCATCTTTATGGTCCAAACAGCACGGAAATCCTCACTACAATAACTGAAGTCGATACCATGCTAGATCAACTTTTTAAGGGCCTTGAACAAAGGAACTTAACGGACATTGTCAATGTCATCATCGTGTCAGATCACGGAATGGCCACTACAGATGTCAGCCGGATGATTCAGATCGAAGACTTGGTTGACCTCAACAAAGTGGAACATCTTGACGGCTGGCCGTTAGTAGGCATTCGTCCCAAGAAACCGGAAGACCTGCAAGTTCTCTATAGCCAAGCAGTCGAGAAATTAAAGGACAACCCAAATGTCGAAGTCTACCTTACAGATAAAGATATGCCGGAACGATACCACTTCAGCAACAACGATCGCATTGCCCCACTTTGGATCATCCCGAAGACAGGTTGGGCAATTGTAGAGAAGGCCGAATTCGATATTCAGGAAGCGAAAGCCAAGAATATCGCTTACCACCCGCGTGGATTACACGGGTATGACCATGAACATCCCTTGATGCGAGCCATCTTCGTTGCTCGTGGGCCCGCTTTCCCCCATCAACCACATAGCAAGGTCGAGACGTTCCAGAATATCAATGTTTACAATATTTTGTGTGACTCGATTGGTTTGGATCCCGTGCCCAATAATGGAACTCTCCGACTGCCTTTGAAAGTTGTGGGGCTACATAACGATGAAATGGACATCGAACAACCAGAAGATCCTGTCCCAACGTCGACAGCGAAGGCTACAATTTCATCGTCTGCCTCATCAATCACACCACACTCATCTGCGGCTTCCTCTACACCAAAAACTACTACATCCTCCTCCATAACGTCCTCGTCTACTACATCCTCTACAGCAGTCTCTACAACATCCTCGGGCGTTACACAACCAACCACGCCAGCAAAGCCTGAAGAACCAATAGAACCCCAAAAGCCAGAAGAACCCGAGCAACCGGAGCAACCAGAGAAACCGGACGAGGACAAGGACAAGAGCAGCTCTTGGTGGCAGCCCTTCAAAGACACCTTCGATTGGGCCAAGGACCAAGTCAACGATCTCATTGACACAATCGCCGGTCTGGGCAGCTGAGACTAGATCGATCTCTCTCCCTCTTACAATGTCGTTTCAGTCTGCTTTTCTTGTTCCATTTATGTAGCGTATATTTTGTTTGTATAGCGTATGTTCGGCGTTGGTGGTTGATGTATACATTTGGGATATCACTATTAGAACAGTCTTCGGTTTTCCTATAGCAACTTTTTAATATCGGCGGTAATGCCGTTCGAGCAGTTGGCAGTTGGAGCAGTGAATATTACATTGGTACCTGCGTTATAATATCAAACTTACCTAGGTAGATAGAGTGTGTACGGATGAATTACTAGACACCAATCCAGTTGCTAGTTCTACCTATACTGGAATTTGAATATGCTTGATTGTGCGTGTGATACCCCTAATTGTCTTTAACAATAGCTATAATGGTTAACACTGGGCATTTGATATGCTAAAAGCTGAAGCTCTTCAATTATGTCAAGGAGCAATCATTCGGATATATATCTATCTAGATGACACTACCAATTTTTAAAATGATGCGAGGAGCATTGAATCATAGGACTTTACTACTTACTACTAGGTACATGCCATTAACTACCTGTAGACGAGCAAGACGAAATGAAGAGACACAAACCCCTCTCCTACGTTTATTTCAATACGTCGATATTGAGCAAGTTACACTTATTTGATCAAGAGTTTAAAGCTATAGCACCTTCTTAACTAAATATTGATTATCATTAACAAACAAACAAACAAACAAACAAACAAACACACGGCAAAACAATATCCTCGTTTTCTCCGTATGTCAATTTCTAGCAAGACAGCTGAATCTGCGACTGATCGTGGTCTGTTAATATTAAGTACGTATTATCGCCTCAAACAGGGAGGCTAAGATCATTGCCGAATTCGATAGCACTAGAGCAAGGTTATCGATCTGATCTGCCAGGTGCTGTCTTCCCTAGGGGGTGTTACAGCACTGCTGATTGGGTGGAAAACGCGATGGAGGGAATTATGCAAGGAACCAGCTTCTGCATTCGTCGACTTCTTGCTACCATCCATGAACCATCATATCAATTAGGACGAATCCAATGCGCAGGAAAATGGCGCTTTATGGCTTGATGGATTGATTGAATACTGTTCTGTGGTTGCAGAACGAGGACAGCCGGATCGCCATCCCTAAGGGGGCTTAGAGTCCAACATTTCGTGAAACTTGCAGGATCGATCCCCACCGTGCCTCGTTCGTACGACCTGTCGCGGTATGGCCGAGGAGGAAAGACAATGAATACGTAAATGACGGATTAACAGATGCACTAGAAGAGAGCATGGGAGGCCCTGGAGGCCTGCACACTCTACGAAATGATAGCAGAGACAAGCTTAGGAATATATAAGATGAAGTCAATGAGCATCACCCTACAAGAAGCGTCGTCACTTATCCCTTCACCCATTGAGTAGACTCTACGACATCCCAATAACCCAACAAGATGGCAATAAACACCTACCTCGCCGCCCTCCTATCCACATGGGCGTGTGTGTCCACAGCCTTACCAAGCAAAAGCAGCAGCAGAGCCATAAACCTCACCATCCCCAGCGCCCTAACAAGCAGCACGCTCTACGGTGCGCCGCCAAACAACTACACCTGCACATCCCCTCACAATCCCGTAGTCTTGCTCCACGGGCTATCCGCAGACCGCAACGTAGACCTAAACCAACTGCAATACGCCCTCAACGCACGAGGCTACTGCACCTTCTCGCTCACCTACGGCGCGCACGCCATACCAGACTGGATAGGCGGATTAACAGACATGCGCGACTCAGCCGCGCAAATCGCAACATTCATCCAAGAGGTAGCGACGAAGACGGGAGCGGGGAAAGTCGACATCGTGGGCCATTCCGAGGGCGGGGTGCAGAGCCTCTACGTCCCGCTCACGCAGCCCGGAATCTCGGACATCGTGGAGCACATCGTAGCCCTCGGCCCGGCGGTCCACGGCGCGACGTACTTTGGCTTCACGGACCTGTGGTATATCGGGGGCGATGCCACGCGGGCGTTAGTCGGGGAGGTGCTGGATATTGTCGGGTGCGCCGCGTGCGAGCAATTGGCCCCTGACGGGCTGGTGACGGATACCTTCACCGCGGCGGCTGGGAAGATCCGGCAGGGCGGGAATAAAGTGACTATTATCTCATCTTCGTCCGATGCGCTTGTGCCGACGAATGTGAGCGCGGTTGATGAGGATGGGGTGAATAATGTGCTTGTGCAAGACACTTGTCCCGAGGATCGCGTCGGTCATGCCGGGTTGGCGTACGATAAGTCTGTTTGGAGACTTGTTGTTAATGCGCTTGAGGAGACTAATGAGGAGGTTTTCCCTTGTGAGATGGGGCTTCCCTTTTAGGTTGAAGAGGGGCCGGGTTTCTGCTGTCTGTTGGCTCTTTTGGTTATGGTTAGAAAAAAATACGATACCCTTTTAAAATAGCTTTGATCATCATGATGTATTGGTTCACCTCGTATCCTGATACTGCATACTACCTCATAATGTCACAGCGCATGCGGCCCCCTACATAGTATAGGTACTATATTATAGCCTATAGGAAGTATCTGCTGTTAAATAGTTGCCATGGCTGTGTTCTTGTTACCGTTACATTTCAAGATCAATCAATACTCAACTGCCCAGAATGTCCACGCCAAGATCAACGCTGGCATACTGCATAAAGCAAGTGATAACAGTTAGCATCGTTTCGGCATTAATATTTTGTTGGAGCCTTTCTGATCAACAGTGCATTTAATATCTGTTCCCAGGTACTGGGCTGGCATCTAGACTAGGTCTGGCTAGGTTAGTGAGCATGTCAGCGGTCCAGCCCCTGGGACACTAACCCCTTTGAAATGGGATCCAAGGGTCTAGATTAATGAATTTTTCCGAGGTCTTCCTTTTTCAGCTATAGCCTTGAGAGCTAACTCAGGATTGAGATCCTAATAATAAGCTCAAGGGAAAGCGAGACAATGGGAACAATCCAATTGCTTTCCAAGTATTGGTTATGCACGGAGACTCTTTTAATCTCGAAAAACTTGGTCTTCATCCTGCGGAAAATCATCAACCTGCATCTTTGATTTGACCAACGCATCGGTTATTAATCCATAGCGAGATTACTCTATCGACCATTACATACGCATACATAAACCCCCCAACAGTCTTGGCAATTCTGATATCCAGGGGGTCCGTCAAGTTCCAACTGCAGCAGCCTGCAGGAAAGTTAGGGGCGGATCTCGGTAAGCGAGAGGAGAGGACGCCCATCCACTCGCTAGACTTAGTAGAGTGCCTCCCTGGTAAACTGCTACTTTATCTACGTGATCGCCGCCGTTGATCGCGAAAGTGGGAATCTCGCGCGCCTCTCCTTTACTCACTCCGTCGCTCAACCAAACGGCAAAAAGAGGGCGCGCTTTGTGCCTCTGTAAATCCGTAATGATGGAGGTGGCGGCCAAGTTTCCCCCAATGGTGGCGGACAGGTATCCAGCAGTGGCTGCATTTGCCGTCCAGTCGATGGAGAGGCTCAACACGCTCAGCGTCGCGGGCCGTAAACACATGCACCGCATGAAGAAATCAAACCGTTTCAATGGGGTTCGACTCGGCCCCGTGATAGCGGCCGTTGTATTCACGCTGGTTCTCTTCTACACAACCGAGTTCCGCCGGCGGTCATGGTCCTGCAAGACGTGGGCGACATGTCTAGGCGGGCGCCCGCACAGCTACCAGCACTGGGGCGACGTGGATCCAGACTTACGGATCGACGCGTACGAGAAGACGCTGCACGACGGCACGGTGCTGTACCACCGACAGACGGTGGACAACAGCAATCCTGAGATCTTAATTCTAGTGCTGGCGCAGGACGCGCACGCCTGGAGCAAAGACTACCTCTCGACGCGGCGCAACATCTACGACTTCCTGGACCTGCTAGTATCAACGGACCTGGACTTCACCAAGGTCACGCTCGCACTGATGACGTCGTCGCGCCAGGAATACGACAACGCCGTGAAAGCCACGGAGAAGCTCCCCTTCGCCCGCGTGGCGCTGTATTTCCGCGAGGAGCCGCCGCCGAAGATGGCGTACGCGGACCGCCACAAGCCGCACGTGCAGCGGCAGCGGCGGGCGCGCATCGCGGGCCTGCGGAACTACCTGATGCTGCGGGCGCTGCGCGACGAGCAGCATCTAGTGTGGATGGACGCGGACGTCGTCGAGATCTCGCCGGACATCGTGCAGACGATGATTGGACATGCGGATCAGCATAAGGGCGTGGGGATCATGACGGCGCTGTGCACGCAGACGCGCAGGCATAATTACGACAAGAACGCGTGGGCGTTTAAATATCCGGTGAATGAGCTGGAGGCGGGCGATGACGAGGAGAAGAAGAAGGTGAAGGAAAAGGGAACGGAGAAGGAGGCGGAGAAGGAAACGAAGCTGGATATCATGGGTCCGGTTGCTGATGATCAGCTCAGTGCTGCGGTGCGCCAGCTGGGTGAAAGACGCATGTACGTCAGTGAATTAATCGAGAACACGCACGACAACGACCTGCTACATGTTGACAGCGTGGGCGCCACGATCCTGTACATCCGCGCGCATCTGGTACGGCAGGGGATAACGTTCCCGACATCCAACGTGGTCGGCACGACGTGGTCCCACGACGGATGGTCTGGACTCGAAACGGAAGGACTCTGTTATCTGGCCTCGCAGCTTGAAGGGGGTGGGTGTTTTGTGCTGGGCGGGACTCATCATGTGAGACACGCCGATATTGTCTCTGCTGAAATGTAATATGAAAGATGACGATGTAAATATTTAATGTGTTTAATGCTTTATGTATGTGCTTCTAGATTCGTGTATATATATGATATACAATAATTATTAGACAACTCGATACGACACTTCTGCTGGCTTTCTCATGATGGCTACAGGTTCTACATTTCCGGCCGCTTCGAGTTGAAATCGCCTGCGCGCGAATTTGCTATCGGCGCCTCAACTTCACAGACCAGCGTATTCCACATCCCGGGAACGTTTAATGATACGTACTCAGGACCTCCAGTTTGCTCGAAAGCGCCTTTTTACACAGATTGTATAAAGCTGAATTATGTAAAGTTGATCATGATTGTACAATAGCGAGATGGATGCAACCATCGACATGATATATACTCATTTCGTCTAGTATAGTATACAGCCTTCTATAACTCCTTCCAATGCTCTTCATTATGGGATAAAATACGACCCGATCCTGGAATCTGTTTAGTAAACATATAACAGCACGACAAACGCTCAAAGAATATAATGAACTTACCCAGTAATGAGATAGCAAGCACACAATAATGTGCCTTCAAGATAATTGGTCTTCCCATTAGCCATGAGGAAATTAACCAATATCGCAGCGCCGACCAGCGCCGTAGTCTCAAACACCCCCATATACAACGTCATATTCTTATCCATGATCCAGCCGCCAATAACAGTCAACGGGCTCACGAACAACGCGATCTGGATGGAAGAGCCGAAGGAAACGCCGATGGCCAAGTCTAGCTTGCCCCTTGCCGCGACTCTGACGCCCGTGATATACTCGGCTGCATTGCCGACGATAGAGAGGATAATGAGTCCGATGAAGGATTGCGTCAGTCCGCTCGAGGCGATGATGAAGCCGATTGTATCGACGAGGAATTCCGCACATATGGCCGTGAAGAAAGTAGATGCGGTAAGCGCCACTATCGCCGCTGAGCGATTGACTTTGATCTTCGGTTCCTTCATGACGATTTCATCGTTCGGCTCCACGATCTGGAAGGACGAGTACGGTCTCGTATTCGGCGCTGATCCCGGCGGGTGAGCTTGGCCTGCACCATCGCTATATCGCTCGACAATGTCATTTGCTCGCAGTGATCGAGCAGTGCCAAACGAGCTCTGGCTTAAACTCGGCCCATGTCGCGAGTAAGGGCGAGACTTTGAAGCGCCAGCGGTACCCTTCATCCATCGGTGCACATTGTCATGACCATTCGTTTGGGACGTAGATCGTCTGCGGTTGCTTTGTGAGTAAGGATCCTCTGAATAGTCCCAAAGGACACCATCAGAATTTTCCTGATGTCTCGACCGCGAAGGCGGCGGACCAGGTCGCGTGTCTGCAAATTTCGCTGGGCGCGAAATTGGTTGTGGCCGCTGCTCTTCTTGGTGTGGGACATGGGACTGCGGAATAATTAGCTTTGAGTCCGTATATGTTTCGGTCTCTATTCGCTAATTTTGTGTTCTATATATCACCGCTTGGAGGGTTACTTACTTCTTCGTCTTTAAGTATGGCTGTTGGCCGTCGTGGCACAAGCAGAAAAGCGAGATAAACGAAGTAGACAAAGAGCAAAATGAGAGCAGAAGCTCTGCTGAGCGTTCGAACCGCATCCTCGCGCTGTTTGATATCTTTAAATGTAAAATGAAAGGCCATCTAGTTCAAGATAATGTCAGTAGGTGAGGGGCTAATCTAGCAGCTTACATGCTGCCACATTAATGCAGGTGTAAATCGTATGCCGCTTACAGGAATCAAAATGGAGAATACCGACAAGGATAGCAGGCATGCTAAGGCTTGGGCATTGTTCATATCATATACAAGGTCGGCCGGTTGGAACTCAGCAGCAATGATGGAAGTCCCTAATATCAATAAAAGGTTGACCAGGATCGAACCCACGAGAGCGCTTTTCACTACGCGTATATGACCGTCTATTCTCAAATTGATGTCAGCATAAGCGCGGTTTTTATATCTGAACTAAATGTAATTTGGTCATGCGTGGTAAAGGAAGCAAACGGGAGTCTGCGGCAGTCACTTACACCGCAGAGCCGCAAAAAACATGATAATCTCGACAAGATTGCCAAAGCTGATATTCATCAGCGCCCCCACGGCATCGCCGAGATCCGCCGCAATACATTCCGTTGCATAGGCCAGTATATTAGACAGTGGCACGATGGCAATGGCGTTAGTGGCGAAGACGGCTGAGCGCGGTGACTCGAGGTAATTGGTCGCGATGCCGAGAGGCACAAAGACCAAGAGATAATTGAGATATGAGGAGAAAAACATGAATCTCAGCGATTGCCAAAAGGAAAGAACGCCGGCATCACCCCGTAGTAGAGTATGTGAAGGTGACGAGGGGCGTTCATGATCCTCATCGCCACAGATGCCACGCGACATGAGCCGCATAAACATTCGTCCTGTACACACGATCAATAACCGTGCTCATCGGTAAACACAAGGGTCTGCGAAAAGAAGCTAGATCATTAAAAAAGGAGAGTGATCTTTATTCATTTCACTTACTGATAAAGTTCAAAGCACTGTTTCGATAGCGTGTAGTATCCCCAGCAACTCTTCGCAGACGTTGAGATTGTACAAGAGGGTGGTAATCCCTATGATCGGCCAGGGTATGGTCGGAATTGCGCGTATCCGCCGAGTCGTCAGAAGCAGCCGAGAAGCGACGGCCAGACTGAGCAGCAGCTCTGGCGTCCCAGTCCTGGTTCATATTCTGATAATCCGATATTGGCTTGGTCATGGGTTGCAACTCACGGGCTCGCCCTATTTTCCTCCCCGGTGAGAAAAAGAAGAGCAGGCAGGCAGGCAAACCGCATGAACGAATCTGAGGTAAGAAACACCTTTTGCCTTACCCCTAATTTTATTTTCCGTACTATGCAGAGTGAAGCGTGCACTAGCAGCACGATGCCAAGCAAAAGCGATGTCGTTTTGGTACGAAGCCCCATCGGACAGGCATTAATTCCCTATGCGGTGCCAGCTGGGGCTTATCTAGTGTCAGATAAAGCGTCCTGTCTCCTTAGTTGCTGGATTCAGCTTTCATCACCGTGGAAGCCCGATAACTGTCACACAGTCTTTTTTCCCATTGCATTGCAACAACTCTCTTGCCTGTTTCATCATCGGGATAGGTTTCAGCCGAATTTGGAATGCTTAGGGATTATAAATCACGTCATCGCCAAGCTTTAAGTTCACCAATTCGGTTTTTTATGGGATTGCCCCATTTTCTAGTTGGAGGATTTGACGAGATCTATCGGGGTCATCCAGAGGGAGATGGTTGAAGATGGGTTCGGGAGCCTTTTAGTCATCTCATGTAGCCGGTTTCTCATTGCAAGGAAGTTCATGTTAAGCTTCAGGCTGTCCAATGTTTTCTCCATGTTTTATTATCATTTTCATTTCCATCAGACGCGATGTCTGTGAGGCTTGTGCTTCACTACAGTTTTGACCAAGTCACTCGGTCTTTAAAGGGGAAATACAGCTCTCTACCATTCTCAACCACAACCTGGCGACGACGGCGTTAAGAGATAGTCATGAAAGAGTGTAATAAAGTGCAAAGTATCATAGGAAGAATCCAGCGCCGCCCATATTTGATTCCATCGTGCCAATCGCAGCCGAATGTTCCGGTAAGCCCCGGAGGCCGGAATCTACTACTCTACGCGAGTTTTCAGCTCAGCGATAAGCGTACATAAGCTAATACTACGCCTCGTGCGACAACGCCCTTGTATGGGATCACCAAATGGCACAATCATAACCAAACTCCAAAACTCGAGTGTCTTTACATCTTTAACTCCTTTACTAACCCACTGACTGAAAGATCCATAAGTCGAAGGACGGATGCGGCTTTCTATCAGTCACCCAGAAGTTTATCACCTGTTCTCCGATGAATACAATAAGATGCATGTAGATAATTTCACTGAGAAGAGTGGAAAGCTGAAGTTTGGTGAAAAGCCGAAACTATTCCACAAGCATTAAGGCCTAACCAGAGCCAGAAGAAAAAAATCAAGTCGACACCCCGTATCCTCGGATCCCAGCTATATCGCTCGGACCACACGGGCCGGAGTGAAGCACACTATGCACAGGGAGTTTCCCATCTACAGTCGGGATCTGCAGCGCGGTGGTCTCCGTAGTACCGGGATACTGAGTGCGATGGCCCGTGGCGCTAACATCCTCAGTATCAGCCGCGAAAATAAATCCGAATTCGCCGCCGGTGATATATGCGCCGGAAGTCTCGTCGCCGGGGAGAGAAACGTAAGCCAGACCGGAGAGGAAGACGACCCATCTGCAGCGCTCCAGTCAATAATAGATAACTGAACACGTCGGATATCTATACTAATGCAATCAAATGAAATCCAGTATTTTCTGATTTCCGGTAGGAGGGCAGGGTGACGTACTGGTTCCGGGGGGCATTATGCACACCGCCGTCAAAATGCGGGGGTAGGATAGTGTAACTCAGGCTCGAGACATCGCCCAACGAGAGCAGCGCGGTGCCTGATATGCCGGGCTCTGTGGAGGTAGTGAAGGGCTGGTCTAGCTGCCAGCATTCCAGTACTGAGGAGCCATTACTCGCAGTTACAGCAGTGACGTTGAAATTAAGGGAGGAGGCTGCCTGGGAAAATAGCCACGGCCAAGAGAATAAAGAGGGCTGCATTATTTTTCTTTAAATAAATAAAAAGCCTAGAATGAATACGATAGGGAAAATGCCATAACTCGTCCAGACAGACAACTCTATTGTGCAGTAAGGGTGAAATTCCATCTAACCAAGAATAAATAGATAGGTAGACCGAACTCTCTTATATAAGCGAACCATTGCGGTGAACCCACGTCACCAGACCCGGACGAACGCATCCCTTAACTTCGGAACCCGGGACGGGCCTTTACAGTGGATTTTTTTCCGCGCCGAGAACTTGGTTATAACGGGAATAGATAGGTATGCAGGGCTATTTTATCTAGTGCCGACACCGGCGGAACTCTGCAGTATGGGGCTGTGGCTTTCCACGCATTGCAAGCATGCAGTAAGGTAGGATAATAGGCCAAAATTTCGAATGTAGAATAAAGGGGGCCAGCGCCCTATAGGCATCTAACTATAAAGCTCTGATAAGAATGATGCCACCGATGTCATAGTGATTGCATTCATCGGATGCGGATGCGGGCCACACTCCGAAGCATGCACGGTATGATATATCGAATTCATGCCTCAAATCTGTACTAACTCAGTGTATTTATCATTCAAGACGATCACGACACCAAAATGTCGCATCACCTTTACAGCTAAGTCCCCCCGTGTGATTGCATTGATACCTTGTATGCATACAGAGACTCCCGCCTTGCTCATCGAGACTTCATGCCGTCTAGTAAAACATAGACCAACACGGGAAGGCTATCATCTAGCGCTCGTAAAACAGTAATCAAATACTCAGAACGCCAAGTCAGCTAACACACGAAGTTCTTATATCAAATCCACGGTAGTATGAAACACGATCAATCCTGCTTTTAAGCAAGTGGCCACTACCCGATATGATAGTCGGCTTTGAAATATTTGGCTTAGTTGTAATCATCTTGAATAAAAACCTTCCCGCGAGCACTGGCGAACGCGGTCGGCGCCGCTGGGGATAACGCTTGCATTGCTGCGCACGTACAAAGCTCTTGTATTCTAAGCTCAAACACCCCAACTTATAGGTGATTGGACCCCAATGATCAGCAAAGCTCGAGGAGATAGTCGTCGATTTTTCATGCGGCCAATCTTGCATGGGCCGAGATGTACATCAACGTAGCCGACTATTGAAACGTACCTTGTCTTACCTGGGCCATAAGGACGAATGCAAATGCCGTGTCTGGAATGCTACTATCTCGCGGCTCTTGCCTATTCAGAGTAGACCGATATTCGAGAATGTTTGTTCTCCTCCATGGTCAGCCGCTTCCTCTTCTTCTTCTAGTGATAGTCACAGTCGGCGGCTTGAGGTTGCTTAGATTCGTCAGTATCTCGGTTTCTGTGGAGAGAATAAAAAGAAGCTACACCTTGTTCGATGTCATGTAAGCTGTCACATTATGTTTTGAGATATAGAAAACAGAAACGAGGAACAATACAGTAAAGAAAACCGGTGTTGTATGAGACGGGGACAAAGAAGTAAGGAAACACGCATCGCTTCATCTCGTGCAAAAGCAACAGACACCAACAAGATATATACCCTCAGATTAGCTCTCTGATTCTCATTGACAACCATTCCCTCACTCCGACACAGCCCAAGGACCGGCCGAGAGCTTGTTCAGGCTGCCTGCAAATTTGGCTTTTTGGATACACTTGGTCATCATAGGGCTATCTTGTAACAGTGCATTTGCTTGACGCAAATCACACGGAAGAAAATGCAATAACCTCGAGAACAACCGCAGTCACTCGACCAAGCGGTTCAACGAGCACACACACCTCGAGCTCCGATTGAAAACTATTGAAATGCATTCATCGAATGCAATGCATTCTCTTGCTGGGGCAAATTTGTCGTCATCGCTCGGGCCAGCGAAGAATCAGCTTGCGTGTGCTGAAAAACCAGACTGATGTCGTGACTGCGGATGCCCATGTTCAAGATTAGTTGCAGCCTTGCTCGGATCTCTGTTCTTGGTTTTCTCGTCATATACCGATTATCCTAAGACAATCGGGTCCAACAAGCTTGATAAATTTCGTCATGGCAAGGTCGTATACCAATCCCTCGGAACGGTACCCCCAGAACGATCGAACCTCAACGGAATTTCAAGAAATGTAAATTTAGATATTCTCCACGCTCAATGAAATATGTGGTATGATTGCTTGATGTGATGCGAGTATCGGAGGAACATGGTCCTGTGTCATATAGATGATGACTCTAAGTAGAGTGGTAGTAGTGGATTCGAGTAGACGAAGTGAAATCAAGTAGAGTAGGTAACGAGTGTAAGCGGGCAGTAATTTGAAGCAGTGTGATTGACTTTGAGTAGATGATATAGCGGCTGCATGTAAAGCAACATGCTGCTGATGCAGACTCTTTAGAACGCGATGCGTTGAGTCCATATGAAATACAGCAATTGTAGACTGTGTAATCAGCTCTGAGCATTGAGATCAAACCAGAGCGATGCCATGTAGAATGGAGGGATTGAAATGTGAAGCAGTAGCTTTTAGTAAGGGCGACGTTGTAGCCACAGGCAGCCAACTGAGGCGAATATGGCAATGACTGGTGTTTGTTTGATAAGAGGTGATAAAATGGTCAATTCTCGACATGGGAGATATTCTTCTGTTTGAATGAATAGACGAGCGACCGGAAATGAGTAGCAGTTGATTCACCCGGATTCGTAGATGACGATGAACCGATGGGTCTTGTGGCTCGTCGAAGGTCGAGCATTGGCCAAGGAAGCGGATTCCGACCAAGAGAACCAGATTAGCTTGTGTGTATGGAAACTGAGCTTCAATGCACTTCTGGTATTTGAAACGGAGACGAGTATGCCAAGATCAGAATGATTTGCCCATAAGGGCGATGGAACAAAAAATGAAGAGAGAAAGAATGGATGGATAGTGGATGAGACGAAGAGATGGAGGAGAGACTCGTTTGCAGCGCGAGATTACGTAGCGATTGTACAGGGACCTGGAGGACCGCGTTGCCCACGTGTGATTGGCTAGAGTTAATCTATCTACCCCACCTTCCCAAGCTACCAGGTACATTGATACATCAGTACAATGACCTGAACTTTTCCATCTCACGACGTTGACCTTTGCTCCCAGGTTCTAACTCCTACCACCTCGACAATACCACATCTCTGGCGCGAACCCAAGCTTCAGAACACCATCTGGTCCATCATCCGTCTCTATAGTTGAAGCGAAGAATAATCAATCAAAATGGTAAGCGGAGCAATCATCCATGCACCGCCCATCGGACCAAGCAAGCATCTAATACATTCGATAGGCGCGAAACTCGGAAAAAGCGCAGTCGATGCTCTTCCGCTTCCGTGAAGCCCAAGCCGCAGACCTAGGCATCATCGACGCAGGCCGGACCCGTCGACCACGGGTGATAACCGAAGTAGACTCGATCCCCTCTTGCGAGAAATGGCGAGGACAAGTCCTGAAAGAAATCTCCCGAAAGGTCTCCAAGATCCAGGACCCGGCTCTCAGCGACTACCAAATCCGTGACCTCAACGATGAGATCAACAAGCTGATGCGCGAGAAGCACATGTGGGAGGTGCAGATCCGGAACCTGGGCGGACCGAACTACACACGCGGCGGCGGGAAGATCTACGACGAGACGGGGAGGGAGATTCCCGGTGGTGGTCACGGCGGGAAGGGATACAAATATTTCGGGCGTGCGAGGGAACTACCTGGCGTCAAAGAATTGTTCGAGGCCGCGCGGCAGGCGAGGGCGCAGGACGAGAAGCCCCTCGAAACCCGGGACGACCTACGAAAGGCCGTGGATGCCAAATACTACGGCTACGCACCGGACGAAGAAGATGCGGCTCTACTAGAATACGAAGCGGCGAAGGAGAAGGAGGCGTTTGAGGTGTTGCTCAAGCAAGCGGGGAAGAGCCCCAAGCCACCACCGGATTGGGAGCCGTTGCCGGGAGACGCGGGAGATGGTCATGGATGGGTATTGCCGACTTTGGAAGAAGTGCAGGAAGAACTCATGGAGAGGAGACGGCGGAAGCTCCTCGATCAAATTCAGTAATTGTGGCGCCTCGATTACTCACTGCCACTATCACTACTACCGCGCCAACCACAGGTATCGATGCGAAGGATATGTTGAAGGAATCAACTGCCGCTGCTCAAAGTCGACGTTCAGTGAACTATACATTGATCGCAAGTACGTGGGATAAGACGTTCATAAACGTCAAACCATGGGCTATACAAACGCGAGTATTAGTTGGACATAGCACGAGACCGGCCGCCCAGTGATGGATGGAAAGGATACTGCACATAATGACCAAAGGTTGCTGTCGATAGCATACCTTTGCCATCTCATTTATCCTCGGACCTGCATATCAAGCTCCTTCTAAGGGACTGACCGCCCTGCTCTCTATACTAAGTCAAAGGATGCGTTGAAGGAAGAATGAACGTGAGAAAATCAAACTGGGCGGAGAGCTCGGGAGGTTGAAGAGACAGATATTTAGTATCGTATCGACGTTCATCCCCTGAAGTAAGGTAGCTTTCGAGGCGTGAGACGCGCGGAGGACACCAGCACGGCGTCTCAAAGGAGACAGAGCCAAAACACCAGACAGGTTCATAGGATCACGTATTGTATCCTTACGTTTCGAGCTACAATAGTCAAACAAGTCGCTGGTCAAAATCAAATCTGCCCACACAAGCACCTGATAATAAAGATAGTTTATACCCAGGTAGCTCCTGTCCAAGTATAACAATATGAAATAGCAACCTTGTATTAGCCCTATAACCAACCGTATCACAATCTATTTCTCAATCCTTTGAATCCAAGAAGCGTCGACTAACCCGGCCATCTATCAATACAAATACCGGTACAGCATTCGTGACCAAGGCCATGCCATACTGTGAATACAGATATATATCCTGACCAAAACTCCTTCGCTACCCTCAGTCATACCTCGATCGCTAAGAACAAAAGTTAAAAAAAAAAAAAAAAAGGCATAAGCATTTCACGCCCCTACATTCCATCGCTTATTCTGATAACCAACCCCTCACTTTCCTTGTAGCTTTCTGGCACTGCTAACGCCACGTAGACTCGTAGCCAATGATACTGTGGCTGGCCAGGTGGCAGCCTGGAAGGCATAATGTATTACCTAGGTATTATATAATCGCTCACTGTAACCACCCCCAGTTAGCTGCTCCTTACTACGTAGATTTTGCTTACGTCCTGACCCCAACCTGCTTCTCATCCTCAGCAACGCCCAAAAGGTGCCCTATGCCTTGCCAGCAATCGAAACGATGGGTAATCCGCTAACACCGATCCTTCGCAAATGGAGGAATAGAAATGCGAAACGCGAGAGTGTGAGTATTGCTTTAAGCGGTTCATACAAGGCTGGGACTGACATTCCACTCAGGAAACAACGCAGGCGGTCTTAGGAGAGGTGATTCGTCTTATGTGGAAGAGACGTGGTAGGACCCTTGATTGACATAAGCTTAGCCGTTCTCATTGGAGTCTGCTGTGAAAGAAAAGCTCAGAACGAATGATGTCATTTTTAAGGACGGCGTAGCGTACCTTGCTGTTGGTGTGAGTTGTTGGTGATCGCAACGTTTTACGACCCTGACTGACGTCGTGCTAGCCCGACAATTTCCATGTTGTGCTGAGGCGCTTCGACCAGGCAGAAAATGTCCAGCGCGAGTTAACAATACTTGACAAGTTCTCACGAACTCATATCATCATTAAAGCTCTTGGGGCTTTTACAGCGGACAGCGAACACTATGTCATCTTCCCATGGGCCAAACATGGGTCTCTGAGAGCTTTTTGGAATCCTCATCCCGACGCCACGCTCCTCGGAGACAACCGTGAACAATGGCTGATACAACAATGTCTTGGTTTATCACGCGCGTTACGGGCTATCCATGAAAAAAAAGCCCGGCACGGTGGTATCAAGCCAGAGAACATTCTCAGGTTTTTGGACCAGATTCATCAAGATCCTCACGAGCCAGTCGTCTCAAAGTCTACCATTGGCGAATTGAAGCTCACAGGCTTCGGTCTAGCACATACGTTCCAGTCGCCAATGGAAGAGATATTTGGGCGCAGGGCAGCATTTGCTCCTACTTACAGACCCCTTGAAATGGATATTAGCAACTCATTTATTGGCTTATCAACAGATATCTGGTCTCTGGGCTGTGTGTTTTTGGAATTCGTTGCATGGTACGTTCTTGGAGCTTCTGGACTGGAGGACTTCGAGCTAGCTGGGTTTACCGGAAACAATACTATCTTTGGTGAAGGACAGATAGACGACGTGTTCTTTTCTATTGAGGGAAGAGCAAATGAGTTCTCCAAGGTCATGCGTAACCATGCAATAACCGAGGTACTGTCATTCGCTTGAGACTAAACCTCCTTTTCTCACACTCCTCCAAAGCTTCAACTATGATTACTTGTTTAACTCTCGTATCACTGAACATTCACTAATTAAACAATGGCTGTTACTAGTTGATCGCGAATCTGAGAGATAATGAGAGGTCTACTAAGACCATTTGTAGCTTATTGGATCTTATTGAGACCAGGATGTTACAGGTGTCCAGGAACGAGAGAGCGACAGCTAATGGTGTAGTTGAGACTTTAACGACTATCTTGTTCGAGTTAATCAATAGTTTGACGACTTCAACGGAATCCATGGACAGCGACCAAGAGCAGTTACGGCAAGTGCTGTACAATACCTCTAAGCCCCTATTGGCTTTCGACCGATGGCGTATCTGGCTAGAGGACCGTCTCGGGTTCGGTCCGGTCAATTGGTATCCGCTACCTCCAGTGAGACGTTTGCTAAGTGCAACAAGCTCGGAGTTGAAGTGGCGTGTAAGCAGCTGTTCCTCGCGTACCTTTCTTCCCCCTCTTCCTCCACGAGTACAAATTTTACACGCTTTGTATTTGTATGAAATTCAGCTTTGGCGCTGATCTTCCGCAGTATAGCAATAAGGAGTTATCCATCATATTGAATGAAGACGAAACGGATCGTTGCCTTGGCACTGTACCATTAGAAGTAGCCGGGCAAAACCCATCGCCTGAGGCAGATTCTCCAAATGGCCAAACACAGTCCCAAACTACAACGATCAATAGGGACGGCGCTTCAAATTCTCAAAACGTGAATGCAAATAACTCGGAATCCCGAGCCCCAAGTTCCTTCAGAGACGGTGAGGGGTCCAACAAGGGCAAGGGCCAGAAGCTTGGCAAAAGGCACCGGTCGAATAGCCGACGTCCTGACTTGAACTCGAATCAAGAATGTTATTTCTGTGTTGACAGATCAAGCTTTACGAAGAAGGAAACCTACCTTTCTACTCCAATCACAACAAACGGCCTGGCAGATGACGCGTCGTTCTTCAAGTTGTTGAAAACTAATTTGAAGTCTGTATCGGGCCAATTAAAGTTTAACTTCGCTCCGTCGATGACATATAATGCCGTTAATTGTTGCTAGGTTAGTAAAACGGCTACTCTCACACTAAGAATAAATCCCTAATACCTAATAGTTCTCATTTTTGAACGATAACGGCGACCGGGTAGTGGCTTTTGACCTCGACGACCGCCCGAGAGGGGAAGACGAGATCTGCACAGGTTACTCGTTCGGACCTTCACCTTTGCCCCTTGACCTTCACATGCGTAAGCTCGGCGCGACCATCCTCTACGGTCTTGCGCATCCCGATGAAGGCTGGAATAGACGCAACGTGCTCGAAGGTCTTCCGAAGCGGCAAGTTCCGCCTACATTGTCTAGGACATATGAAACAACAGGTTGGGGCTTCCATGTCCGCTTTGGCCCAAACTTTGTCTCTGCGGTCTTCTGGGTTATAAGGTTTATTCCCCTTGGACTCGCATTTGTGCCGTTCTGGTTAGCACTGGTAGATAGAAGAGACATTGACAACGCTTTTACGCCTGCTAATATTTTGGTGTCTACGGCGTCAATGCTGGTTGGTTTGTTGGGATTGATGCAGCACAGAGGATAGGTGCAAGTATGGGGCATCGCCTAGTGTCTGATATGGTACAACTAGAATATTATCAGATAAGTTGATGACCTCAAGGTTTTCGTTGCTATTGAATTTCATGGAAACCCAACCTGCCGGCTTTGTGTTGAGAAGCTCCCCTGAGCTTGAGGTTTCGGGCTTAGTTATGTTGTCAGACATATATCTATATATCTATATATCTATATATACATTTATTCTCTTATGGATGATCTGTATAGCAGCTATGTAGGGCATAGGGAGAGAGAACATATTGGTTAAAGTAAGAATATGTGTAATCTTGAATTGGAAATATATATTGATTTACTTTGTGGGGACTATACGTGTGTCCCGTAGGAAGGCTGCTAATGAAAGGTATCGCAAGTGTAAAAAAGAATAGGGAAAAGAAGGGAAAAGGCGACAAAGCGACTGTAAAATTAAGAATACATCGCATTGACAGGGTCCTCAGGATGAATGATTTGAATTTGGTCGTCGACTGCAAAATTCCAAGACAGTATTGGGGCAAGATCTTGAACCTCACCGAAGATGTATTAGGGGCTTTGGCTTCTGTTTCCCCTGACCACTATCCATTCGCAACTAATCTGTATACGTTAGGTGTGCTAAGAAGCAGTTGCAAATCATCGAAACAGAGCGAGAGTAGCTCCGCGTGGAGCTGGCACTTAATGCCTTTCGTCTGCCTACGTGAGAAAAGAAAACCAATTGATAAATGAGATCACCTGGCTGTATATATCTAGGTAGTATCGCCTTGGATATCCCACATGATACAGCAGGAACCTAATGAGAAATAGTATAGCATCAACATCCTAGAGCAATAGTATAAAAGCAATTGCGAACTGGTTTAAATTCGACTCGAATCTGCGAGACATAGTGTCCTATGAGATATAGTGTAAGAAACCTCAAAGTAATCTAACCTAACATAAGTATCTGAAGTACCGGCACGATCCTCGTAACCAAGCCTTGAGCCTTACTTTCGACTTATATGTAAACCTTATCTCGGCGCCAACCTAGAACCCAACGAATAAGGGAGCCTAGCTATGCCATGTATATGGATGTCCATGGACGCAGCGCAATATCCAATGAACCTATGGGATCTATGTGAAAACACAACAATCTTCCATACTATAATCCAATGACCAACGCAATATAAATGAAACAAACGCACGCACGCTTATTAAATCAATCAACATTTATCCGTCCAATGCGTCCCAACCCAAGAGGATATGACCTCAGTCAGAGTCGAATTGAGATACACGGTGATGTTATCTGTGCTGTAATCGCCACCGCTAAACTGTAATGCGGGTACAATCCACGGCTGTACGTAATCAATGAAGACGAGGTCGACAGTCTCCGGGTCTGCCTTTTCTGCCTCTGCTTCGGGGAACCCGACCTTCGACTGTATGCAATTGGGTACATTGTAGAACTTAATGGGCGAATGCACGGCGTCGTCGCCGTCGTTGCCTAGATCGTCCTTTGTCGTGTATCCGCTGATCAGTTCGGGTTCGTCGTCAGCGCTGTCATCATCTGCGTCCTCAGTAATGAGAGGCTGTTGTTGTCCATGACTGAAGTCGAGAAATTTGGGACGTGAGTCCATAGGTACAGCCGGTTCTTTGCCAAGGAACGGACTAGGTGCCATTTGTTCAGGGATGGATAGATATTTGGTGTTCAGTCTCCCTTCAAAGACCTGTCCTCCATTGTTGAGGAGCTGTATAACCTTCTTCGCGACATCATACGGGACGTCAGGGATATAGTTGAATTTGCTAGTGAAAGGTGAGATGAGGAAGGTGGAGTCTTTCGTGAATGCGCCCTTGAAGATATCGAAACGAATAGCACCAGTATTGACAATAGCCAGTCGAGGTTTATCGGCACGGCCTTTATTGATGACGGCATCTGGGACTACCTCGTTCTCAAGCCAGGAGAAGATACTCGTGTCACTGGGATATTTGGCACGAGTCATCCAGAGGTCTCGAGGTGCACAGCCGATTCTGTGGTCAAGATCTAGTGCTTTCCGAGCGCTCACGATCATGCTGCTGATGTTGCGACCGTGTGGGGTGAGAAAATCCTTCTCGTCTACTCCGGCGTGATGTTGTAATCCAAGGACATTGTTATCAATATATCGTCTCTTGAAGGTGACACCAGCCGCGACAGAAGCACCGTCTTCGCTCTTTTTCTTGATGCCGTCAATCGACAGCCATCCGATGGTCTCAAAGTAGCGACCACTGGCAATGGCCAGAGCCTTGTCGTCGAATTTCCTAGCGTCTCGTACATGGGCATGTCCACCGAGAAAGGCGATGGGTGTGTACCAGTTGGCATCTCGGATGACTTTGAAGATTTGCTCGAATTCCTGCATCCGGAGACCTACGTGACCAATGACAACAAACAAGTCAGGCTTCTCGCGGATAGCGTTCTGGAACCACTCCTGTTTAATGGTTTCTGCGACGGGTATGACGACGCTGTTGTTCGCATTTCGATTAAAGTCGAATAAGAAACCGAAGGCGACGACGTTGTAGCCCTGGTTCTTTGTCTTGAACTTGATGTAGCGCTGGGCTTGTGGTATCTGGTTTCCCGTCTCGGGCTCGATGTAGTCCAGGTTCGAGGCGATGTAGGATTTCTTGAAGTGAGGCACAGTTATGCTGTGTTCACGAGCGACGCTGTCCTCTTGATATAACTCGTGGTTCCCCGTACATAGAATGTCGACATTTTGTTGGCCGAATATGTCGTAGGAGTAGTTGCCTTTCGGGGTAGAACTGTCGTACAGACCGTTTCCCTCTATACGGTCGCCGGTGTCTATAACGAGCAAGTCGACTCCTTTCTCGTCAGCTTTCCGCCGCATATGTTCGGTAAAGGAGACATAGTCGCCCCAGTCGGCCGAATACTGTGGTCTGTGAGAGACAAGTCAGCCAGGATGAATACGTAGGTCAGGCCATAATTGTCTTCTCATACTCTTGTAGGTGACCACCAAGCCAGCCATGAATGTCGGTAGTATGTAGAAAGTTGATTTGTCCCCAGTCGAGCTCTCGCATAGGAGCAGCAACAGGTGCCGGAGCTCCAGGTTGAGCTGCATTGGCAACGATGGCCAGGGATGCGGCGACAACTACGGCCTTGCAATTCATGATATCGATATAAACGCAGCTAAACAAATGGGGATATAAATTTATCCATCAAGGAGAGATGGGAAACATCAAATTGTAACTTGAGCGTACAATAAGGTAGACATAGAGTCGAGTCGAGTGTATGGCAGCTGTAGTTCAAGTTGCGTCACCGGACACTGGAGCTCGATGCCTGCCTGCTGTACACATGTGCGCCCCACTCAAGCTACCTAATAGTGGGGACTCTGTAGACAGCTTACCCAATCCCAGGTTGTGCCTGGATCTGTCCGCCTCACTGAGAGACACGCGCTACTGCACCGGACCCGGAGTCTAACCAGGATGACTGCCTGAAACGCCCCGCCTCAGGTACCCTTTCTGCGCTAAATTGATAGGTCTGAGCGCCATAGATTCGACATCGGCGAATTCAACAAAATCTCATTGCGAAGCATCATGATCTTTGTACGTTAGTAAAGTTGTGGACGACACCGTTTCACACAACGTATATAGTCGGGTCACATGTCTGCATATACACATGCCAGACATGTCCATCTCAGAGCCGCCTACAGCAGCTTGAAAGCGACGCAATGGCGAGCCATTTGTATCCCAACCCGCTATGCGCGATACCTGCACCAACATGTAGCAGCCGGTGAAGACAGAGGCCGACATTATGATGGCGGTACGCATTCCCCTTTGCCTAGACTTGACTAGATTCGCCCATGTATATACAAGAAGTCGACTTATAAGTGATATTCAGACATGAAGAAAATTCGCCTCGCAGTCAAAGACAATATCGCCGCCGCTGGCTTCCCGACAACATGCGCCTCGAACATCCTAGCAGGAACCGAGATCCCCTTCGCCGCAACTATCGTGACGCAACTACGGAATCGCGGCATGGAAGTAGTAGCAAAAGCTGGAATGGACGAGTTTGGCATGGGCACGCACTCGACCACATCAGCCTTTGAATCCGTACACAACGCACATCCGCTCGAGAGATATTCTGCCGGTGGTAGCTCGGGTGGGAGTGCCGTAGCCGTGAAGGAGGGGAAGGCAGATATTGCGTTGGGTACGGATACTGGTGGCTCTGTGCGTATGCCGGCCGCATATACAGGTACAGTCGGGTTCAAGCCTTCCTACGGCATGCTGTCGCGGTGGGGGGTGGTTCCCTACGCCAACTCGCTGGATACGGTCGGTTTGCTGGCGAGGACAGTTGAACCCATTCATCGAGCTATTGTTGGGCTGGATCTATACAAAGAGCATGACCCGAGAGATCCCACCTCTCTCCCAGATACAGTGCGCTTGAGGTGTATATTGGAAAGAAAAGGATACGCTTTTACTGCAGCACCACCGGAAACGCTGAAAGGGTTGACCTTTGGTCTTCCGCTGGAATACAATATCAAGGAGCTCGACTCGCGGATACGTCAAGGCTGGCTCCAGGCTCTCGAAACAATACAAAAGCTAGGAGGACGTGTCGTCCCTGTATCGCTTCCTTCCACGAGGAATGCGTTGTCTGCGTATTACGTGATAGCCCCCGCAGAAGCGTCTTCCAATCTCGCCAAATACGACGGGATCCGCTACGGATACCGAGATACGAACGGCGCAAGCGATGCACAGGATGGGGTCTTATACGCAAGGACCCGAGGTTCGGGGTTTGGGGACGAAGTCAAACGGCGCATACTGCTGGGTTCATACACACTAAGTTCCGAGGCCATAGACAACTATTTTATCCAAGCGCAGAAAGTCCGGCAACTAGTACGACGGGATTTCGACCGAGTCTTCAAATTGGATAATCCTTTGCTTGACGAGCAACACTTTGACCTCAGCGAGATGGGAGAGGCAGTGGATATGGAGACGAAACTCGGGCCCTCGCAAGTCGATTTCCTTGTCTGTCCGACTGCTCCGACTACAGCTCCGCTCCTCGAGCAAGTCCGCAACCAGACACCCCTTGATTCCTACATGAATGATGTCTTCACTGTACCAGCTAGTCTAGCCGGTCTCCCTGCCATCAGCATTCCCATGGATATTCCCGTGGATCCTTCAAGTGAAGAGCAGAAGCTTCTTCATTTCGGTGGGTTGCAGCTTATTGGACAGTATTGGGATGATGCACGCGTCCTCTCCGTTGCGGAAAGGTTATCGGGTCTCGTCGCGAAGAATACTGTGGATAACTCTTGAAGGTGATATCGATGTGTCATTGATGAGTTGTATGATAATGTCCGTCATCCTATTGATCAAAGTTAGCTATACCCAAGATGTGTATAAAGAGCATTCATTGCTTTTACCATATGTCTTCCATTTTGTATCCTTAATTCACGATGAAGTAGTGTGAAACCCATCTGTAAACGTGATATGATTTCGCAAGTCGTGTTATATCCCAATCGTCAATCCCTCTAGCTTACCGACTACCACTTCGACTCCTGCTCCCCCTTCTACTTGCACTTCTTCCACTCCTATCCGATGATCTCCCTCGGTCTATATCCATCCCACCCCTAGAAGAACTCCATCCCCCGCGATCCCGATCCGGTCGACTGTGATCATATCCCGCAGACGAAGAAGACGATCTACGTCGCCTGCGATCCTCAATCTCCCCTTCCTCCCCCTCCTCTCCCTCTCCGCCCCTATCCCCGCTACCCAAATCGTCATCTACGACTTCTTCCACATCCACATCCCCATCCTCATCCAACAAATCCTCAATATCACCCAGGGGACTAACCCTAGGCTCAAGCACCTCCAAATCCTCCAAAATCTCGCGCTTAGGCATCTGCCAAAGAGACGTAGCACAAACACGCTCCTTAACAAGCAACTCATCCACAAACTCATCGACATGCGTAACCTTGACCCCAACCCGTCCCCTCCGCCTTAATTTCCTCAGATCCACGAGAAACGGTTCAAGAGTCTTGAACACGTCCTCCGCCTTGCGCGTAAGCCGAACATAAAAACACGCCAAAGCGCGGAGATACTTGAACTTATCCCCGCCGTATTCGAGGTACACCTGCAGCACCTCGTCGCTGGGGGCGAGCTGGAGTAACTTGAAGAGCAGGCAGAGGAAGGGTGTGGGCTTTTGCGTCTCGCCGTATATACCCCCGATGAAGGACACGTGGGAGACGACGCGGTCGATGATGTCTGCCTCGTTGACGCCGAAGCACTGCTCTTTGTAGAAGTAGCTCTCCACGATGCGTTCGCGGACGGCTTTCTCTAGGATCGTGGCGGGGTTTAGTCCGTTTGGACATAAGGAGGAGCTACTGCCTCTTTCGTCCAGGAAGTGCCGGGCGTCGGCGCGGTGAGTTTCTGAGCGCATTTCGACCGCTGCTTTCTCTTTCCGAATATTTTGATTTATATTCTCTCTTTTTTCTTGCGGCAAGTGGTGATGATGGTGTGAATGATGACAGTGATAATAGCGATGACCCGGTTTTTGTTGCTCGCTTTTGCCTCTCAGATCCTCGTCATTTAATATTTCCACGTTTTATGATCACCCCGCTCTTCCAGTCCTCTCTTCTTCTCCCTCTCTGTTATTCTCGCCAAGTGTTGTCCGTGTCCTAGATGTCCTCGGGAAGCTCCAGATTGGCTGTGAATGTAATGTTGCTGGGTTATATGAAAGCGCAGTTGTGTGTCTCTTATGGTGTAATATGAATCCTTCAGAATGCCGACTTATAGCTTGCTTATAGACAAGACGCTGTAATGAATACTTGGCTTGTTTTTTCAACATTGATGTTGTCGGTCCAAAAAGTGAAAGTGAACATCAATACAGATGCACCGCTATCGATAAGAAGTAAGCTATTGCAGGGGTAGCTGCAGGCAGTACGTACCTTCCCCGAATCCCCCACATGCCGCTACTTAATGGACCGAAGAGCTTGACCTCGAGGCTTCAAGTTCAAGTTTAAAACGGTATGTAACTGCATGTACAAATTCTTGGATGCCATGCCAAGTCACTCAAATAGACATTTATACTTGGAATTCATTTTATGATTTTTATTTCTTTGTTCATTAGACTTTAGCCTACTAGTAGGTAGACTTCCCTACCTCTCATTCAGAAGACAGAGGCAGGTAATATCAAGTCCGTTCAAGTCCATCCGGTTGGTTGATCGTGTACATGAGGTATATCGCAAACAAGAAAATCCATCGCGCAACCTTTTCTCTATAATCTTTGGCAAAGGATGAGCGAAAAAGAAAGCATCTGCCCTTCTAACATCTCATCCCGTATCTACCACCTCTTTACTGTTTCTTCTTGCTTTCGCCCTTTGCTGGAGGTGCACTATACAACCAGACGGCACAGAAAGCGAGCCATCCCGTTACGGTAACTCCAATTCCTGCTATCCATGGCCAAGCACCACTGATAACAAAACTGCGAGGCCATTCGTCGTGGGCGAAATGACGAACTGAGACTGTGTTCTTCTCAAACACGTTGCTCAAGAATGGTCTCTTGTAATTGACGAGGAAATTGAAGATGCCATGCTGGTCTGGAAGCTTGAAAGAGACAGAGTATGTGGTGCTGTCCTCGGAAGAGATGGTAGGGTTCAGCGGGAGTCGGTAGAAAGGCGAAAGCATGCTAAATTCCAGTTGTAGCTCGTCGTTCTCAGGAACTGTGAAAGGGATGTATTTATCCCATGAATATTCCGACAGTGAAATGGAATACGTCTAATCTCGTTAGTAAATAATGACCTTATGAATTGAGGTAGAAATGAACTTACCACATCGTTCTTAATACGGTAAATCGTAGGGTTGCTAGCATTGCCCGCGCCCTCTTCATTCAGGTGGTGTTCAACCCAATTAACGCGCAACACGCCAATCTCGTTGAAAGTCCATCCTGACACAGCCTTTGCAAATTCCCGATTCAATGTTTTTATAGACTTTTTCTCGCCAACTTTTTTCACATCTGCGTCAAACCACTTGTCGCTCAACATATCGGCGGATCCCACAACGGTGAATCGGGCCGAGTTACGAGCTTGAAGAGTGCTCACGAGGGAGAGCTGGGACCCGGTGGCGAAGAGGTCGTCGATTGCCTCTCCTTCCTCTTTGGGATTGTAACTGTATGATGTGGAGGGAGCGCGCAAGATTGGGGTAAGGAGGGGACCTTGTCCAAGGGTCTGGCCGAGACCGTTAGGGAATGCGACGACTCCTGTGGATGACGAGTCTGCAGCACGTGTTCGTCCATCTGACCCAGACCCAGAAAGTCGGAAAAAATCTTTGTAATCTTGGCGGAGACGCTCGGGAGGCGACAACAGAAGCACATTGTGTTTGTCCGAAGCCGAAGCTGAATTGTAGTTGAAATGGTCGACAACGAGACCTTGACGATCTGCAGGAATATGGATATCAAACTCGAGAAGGAGGGAAACCAGGGTTGTGGGGACGGGGGTAGAGCCGGAGAGGGCCAAAAGAATGTTGCCTTCAGCGTTGATGAATTGGAGGAGGATATTGGGAGTCAAATTGGGGCCGAGACCTGTAAATGTGTATGATGGTGGTCAGTCAAAGGTAGCAGTAGGACAACAGCAGCAGTGGAGGTGGGTGATAGTGACAGGTGGGCAACAACGACGGCAGTGGTGGTGACAAGGACAGGTAGTGTAAACAAACCTTTAGCTTTTGTGGGAAACAATAAGACATGGTCATATGACCTCTCGCCGAGGTGGAATAAACTGAGGCTCTCGCTCTTTGGTGTTTCGTATGCTATGTCGAAGCCCCGTCCTGTTGTTGCGGCGATTAGCAGATGCGTCGCGTAACACCAACAACAATCAGACATGCGCAGACATACCTTCGAGGTCGCCGAGGAACTTGGAATAGCCATCTTTCTCGGCAACATCTTCAAGAATGACCAGCAATCTATTACCACCACTCGAGCTGATGGCATTGACCACAGCAACGAGGGCGAGGAGAAGAAATGACACAAGCAGCCTCATGTTTGCGGCGCCTCAGAGATCAATTGGCAAAAGAGGGAAGAACAGGGAAAAGGACAACAAATTGCGACAGCATTAAAGAAGTTAGCTGCGCATGGGAATTGGTGTATCTGGTGCAAGTGTGAACTGTCTCAAAAGTTCACAGCCAGCAGTAATAGGTTTGAAGGTCGGAGCTGTGGCATACGTAGCCCGTTTCTGCCAAGACAAATAGCTGCCGTGGGGATACTACCGTAAATACAGTGTGCGTGTTACAGTGTGGAGTGCTCCAAGTCATGCAGGTGTGATGTACATGTGTACATGTGCAGTGAGTCTGGGCAAGTCTAAGTTAAATGCACCGCCATAAACGCCACATGCGGCTGTGCAATCCATTGAATCCAATAGGACCCACTGTAACTCTAGGCTAGGCGAGGCATGTCGAAGCTCTAAAGAGCCTCATTACAATAGAACATCTCCAAAGCGGAAGCCGCCGGTTACTTGCCTACCAACTGGCTACTGGATCCAAGCCAATTCGGCTCAACAGAAACTGAATCAAGTATGTCCATTCTCCTCCATTCAACTTTATACCAATGGTCCAATTCCACCAATCTAACAATCCTCACCAGCAGATACCTCAAGCACCGACAGCCGAGACAACCCCAAAATGAGCAACCCAACTCCCCGATTCTGGGCCGGTCCCCTCCGATATTGGCGCTGGTCAGCCCGCGAGAAGCCAGCTTTCTTCTGGTCATGTATAATCGGAGGTGCAGGACCCGTGATCCTGCTGACAGTGCCGCCGACAATGAAGAGGCTGGGCTATGAACGAGCGACACCTATTCCCATGACATATCCAGGTTTGTCTTCTCCCCCTTCTGCTGTACTACTACACTATTTAGTTGGGTAGCTAACCAATGAATTAAATGACAGTCCCCACTGGTCCCCGAAAACAACTCACAGAATATGACGACTAAAATCCATGTCAATGTCTTTACACACATACACTACTACACCTTCCCGAACCAGAAGACAAGAGCAAAGGAAGAAACAAGACGCAAAGCAAAGACACCAAGCAGTGGAATCAATGGCATGGACGCACTGTACTGTACATACATAGGAGAGGACAGCATGAAGATCAGCATGGATTGACGGGTGAGAAGATGAACAGAGTGGTGAACAAGTAGAAGAGGGCCAGGCGGGTGGATCATTGAATCAATGGACAGTTGGTCATGAATTCGCATTCGCAAGCACAGCACTATTCTTGAAATAAGGAAAGAGAGATAGTAAAGTAAAAGAACTGTTCACATCACCTCATTGAACAATCGCAAAAGGGGTTATCTGCGTGTACAAGACAAAACAAGACAGGATAAGTCCAAGAGAGAGATGTCTTTTTCATTGCCTTTCAATTTAGCTTTTTCCTTCCCATTTTATTGTCTTTCATCTACTCCCTCTATCTCTATCGGTCTCTCAAGATTTCCCCTATACACCTTACAGAAACTTTGCACTTCGTAGACTTCTTTCTCTGACTGATTAATTGATCAATGGGATATGGTATATCTGTCCAGGTAGTTGATTAAGCCCAAGGACAACAGTACATCCGCCCAAGACCTGGCTCTGTCTCTCTGTGGATTACAGTTCTGCAAAATTGTAAACCAGCCAATCTTGTTCTTGTTTCGATTTATCGTGATATATCTGTCTACAAAGCTTATATCTAGTGAGTCCGATTCCACATCCCCTCAAAGCAAAGAGCCACACACCGGAGCTCAGAGCCACTTTGTCTGTTCCGTGATATAATGGATACTTAAATATGCTCTTCCTGCCTCGCTTTTCTTCTTTACTTTCCCGTTTTGCTCTGCTTCTTCTCTTACCCCTTTCTTTTCTTCCTACCCCTTCAGGCACCCCACACTCTGAGCTCGAGCCTTGGAAGCCGCAACTGCTCTGTTACACTGGGAAAGAGAAAGACTCTACCTCTCTCTATGTATCAAGGTCCATTCATACTATAATCAACACCAGTTAGTAGTCTATCCTATCCCCTTAACATCTTACACCAGTACAGCAATTCCAGAGAAGTGAGCTTAGGGATTGGGCAGGGTTGGGTGCGTAGATATACTTACAACTCTCCCATCATCATCACCAGTATACACCAGTTGCGGCATGGGGGTAATGCAAGTGACAGCAGCCTCAGTATTAGCTCCCGTCTCGCTCCGAGGGTCAATATGATCAAGTCGTCGGACCAATTCAAGAACCCACTTCCCATTCTTGACAGCGCGTTTCCAGATATTCACGCGTCCTCTCCGATGACCCGTAAAAACGAGATAGCTTTCTAGCCACTCGTTACCAGAGCCTTCATAGAAAGCGCATGAATGCACGTAGTCATCGTGTTCGGAACAGAGATTCTGATCGAGTAGCAGCTCTCCATTGAGGGTGTAAAGAGTTACGTTAGGGCCGGAACAGAGCATGATTTCCCCCGAGACGTCGTTGATGGAGGCACATTCGACGACGCGATTGCTTGGTAGCTTTCGAATGAACTCCAATCGGTTGAGATCCCAGAGGAAGGCATGTCCGTCCCCTGAGATGGTAACCACCGTGCTGAAAGCTTTAGACACGGCAATTGTAGTGACAGGGGTTTTGTGTCCGAAGAGGGATGATCGGTGAAGAAGCTCTACCGGTTTACTAGGTTGGCTTAGTAAGGTGAAGACAGATACGACACAATCCTCGCCAGCCGTGATGAGTGTCTTGGAATCTGCAATGACAATGCAGGAAATCTGTCCGATATGAAGATTTTCACTAACACCAGCGCTTTTTCTGTTCTCGCTAGAAAAGAACCGAACACTGTTATCAGCATACCCCCACTCCAGATACTTGTCGTATAAAGGCGGTAGATTGAGCCGAAAAGGGGATGAACAAAGCAATCGGTCCAATTTGGGTACATAGACAAGCTGTGCCACCCTCTCTCGACTTTCAAGAAGGGGATGGGGGATTCTGGACAACGCATAGCATGTAGTATCCAACCTTTTAGCGGGGAATGATGTATTTTCTCTGGTAGGATGGGGTTTGGTAAAGACTTGATGAGGTGTCTGGCCGAAATTGTGAATGATGCTTGTTGTTGCATTCCTCTCTTCTGAATCAGCTATGTTGTCAAGGTCCTTAGCTCCGTAATACGACAGGTGATGGAATACGTTCAAATTTTCAACAGCTGCCTCACCGCGCTGCTTATTCCCAAACACTAAATCAATCCATTGGTGTAGGTTCTGGCTGACATAGGGCGATTCTAAAGCCTCGCGGTGTTTTGCGATGAATATTTTAGGATCGCCTTTGGCCCAAGGGGGCAATTGAACGTCGTTGACCTGACCACCAGCTCCTTGACGACTGCCGAAATTGTATGCATTGACGTTGGTCAAAAACTCTGGTAAGCAAAAGAATTCGGGTATCAGTTCACGGACATCTGAGCCAGTATCTTGAGAAGCGGACTTCCACGATCCCTCGATGGAGAAAAACAGTCGATCAGCGTGGTCAAAACTGCCACCCTGTAAGAGGATGTACGAATGGACAAAAGGAGGCAGGCGAATCAAGTAGGAGGCTACAATCATAGCCGATGAGTAGTGAGTCCCGTAATGAAAAGGTGACTCTCCTATTTCCGCGAGACTCGTGTATCTTGCCTTGTATTCAGCTTGTCGTCGAGCAGTTTGTGCACCCATGGGCTTCGACAGGTCACGAAATGTGGTGGGATCTTCCAGGTTTAATTCATCACTGGTATAATCTGCCAGGATCCACGGGAAAACAGGATATTGAGTGAGGTCGTTAAATGTCCGACCTGCCATAGTGTTGACGAGCATTAGGTAATGAAAATTGGATATTTCTCCCCTTTGCCATCTCCGCATGATCGGATTCCAAGGCGAAGAGTTGAAGATGCTGCCAAATTTGGACCCGAATGTTTGTGGCGATTCATCAAACATTTTCAAAGACTCCAAACGCCATGCATCTTCAGGGTTGGGGAGTGAATTCGGCCCGGCTGTGTGAGGGGTTTTAGAAGCAAGCCTAGAAAACACCTCGTCTCGCATTGCCAGATCTTTGGTAGTCAAGAGATAGCTTCGGCCATCGGTAAAGAAAATTTCAATCGCAACATCACGAAACAAGAATCTGCGCTTTGACAGGCTAATAACATCCTGCCAATTCCAAAACCGAGATGATTGGGTACTGTGGTCTGAAGGTGGCTGCCAGTCACGAGGGTTTGCACCGGTGATAATTTGTGAGAAGAGGTCGCGTTCCTGCGATGGCGCCTCCCACACATTCACAATCTCTCCATCCGCGCACTGAAAGAAATTATCCATGATGTAGAGGGCATTTCTCCCAATCAGCAGGATCCCCTCACATGCATCAAGTCCAATAATTCTAGAGACGTTATAGACTTGTTGAACGGTATCTCCTTGTTGCAGACGTCTCATGACTCTTCGGTTCTTATCTTCAAAGTTATCGTCCGCCTCGTCAGGGTCGTTTGGGTCATCAATTAACTCAAAGTCATCTTCAGGTATAGCCTCTTCTCCTTCTATCTCAGGGTCAGATTTATTCTCCGTCGAAAGCTGATTCTCCTCCTGTGTGCCGTCGCCACCTATTTCGTCTAGACGGGTAGAGGAAGATGTGATTGTCGAACGATCAGGTCTTATTGAAGGAACTGGGGAATTGGATTTCAACGCCGAAGCTGACTGTTGATCCGTCGCGCGTCGTTTAGGCTGATAGCTTCCATGAGTCAATGATGAATCGGGTAAAAGTCTTAGCCGCATACGGTTTCGTCCCTCAGTTCTGTCGAGCTTCCATTTCGTGGGATTGGAGGTGTGAAGTACAGCCCCTGGCCGAGCCAGATCTTTCTCCATTCTGGAATATGCAGATGAGAAGAAAGCGTAGTCGTCATGTTTATCTTGGCCTGCGCGTTGGTGTTTGAAATGCTCAGAAGCCCAGATAGACTTCATCCAGGCAGAATTGGCCATGTCATGCCGGAGAACAATGCTGTCTCGTTCTTTGGTCTCCAGGTGCCATCTTTTAAGCACTTCTTTACGCTTTGAAAGACGTGAACGAGCTCCTTCAGACGTCCGTTGGTTTTCGGTCGCCACGAACTCTTCCCAAACTCGTGAGATGCCTCCAAAGAAGAGCGAATCTAAAGAGGCTCTATGTTCATCAATCCATGCTACAAAAGTGTCGGTATCTAATTCTGTTAGCTTTTGGAATTCTGCTACTAGTTGGGCCTGGTCCGAGGTCATGATAAGTCGGAAGAGCGATGCGCATTCATCGGGCTTCTGTACGAGCATGATACGCCAAATATTTACCGCCACTAGTCGAACGCTCTCGCGACTATCCACAAGCTTATTGTAGAGTTGATACCAAAACAATCGCATATACTCATCGTCAACAGAGAGCGATTCTAAAACAACCATCTGCCAATATAGGATCTTGTCCATAGAAAAGTCCATTTCGGCATTCGTAGTTTGTGAAGAATCCATTTCAGAAAGCCTTAGAAGAATCAATCTCAGGAAGCAGCTACGGATCGAAGAGACCGCTTGACTGCAAAGCCGGATTGTTTTAAGCTTCGCTACTTCAGGCTTCTGAAGATGTTCAAGTAGGAGACCAGCAAAATCAAGCATCGATTCGGTACCGTTCATAAACCAGCCTTCGAAGATCGCTTCGACCATATGTACGCAGAATTTCGACATGTTCAAGAGGACTTTGGGCTCATTTAGCAATTTCCAATCCAGCTTGATCATGCTAGCCGTATGGACAATGGTGCTCTTGAGCACGTACGATTCGAAGTACGCATGATGCTCTTGAAACCCTGGAGGCACTTTAAGGAAAAGCCCGAAACCCGAAAAGTCTTTTCGAACAACAAGTTGATCTATAAAGACGTCAATGACAAGCTCCAGGATCGCCTCGAGTATGCCATGGCCAATATTTTGTGCCACGACCTTCTTCCTGGGAGATAGAACATGCTCAAGACGGGAGGAAGTTGGCTTGGGAGACTTTTGAGTCGTCAAAAGCACAAACGACGATGCTTTTCGTAACTGTGTCCCAGTATGACGAGTCCCAGGCCGTAATACTTTCGCCTCTGTCGTAGATGTCCGTATTACAGGCGCTGCTGTTGAAGTGCCTAGTGGACGGAGAATGACATCAGCACCCTCGAAAGTGAGAGCCGAATCGCGAGAGTTCAGTTCTGTCTCGGGCGATACTGCATCTACACTGACGATAGCAGGATATAAGGCAGACAGAAGTAATCGCACGTATTCAGAGGAAAGTGCAAAGTCTCTGAAACTCGAAGACCGAGTGTGAAGATCTGCCAAGAATCGAGTAACGGCTTGAAGAACTACCGCATTGCCCGCATTTCGGTCCGAGTCTGTTTGTGGTGTACCTAGTTTCTGTTTAGCAAGTGACGAGACTGAGGCAGTAACAACATACGTCGTGATTCCAGCTCTTTTTGAAGAGACATAGACCTTGGTCGCGACCTTGGACCTGAGGATTCGTTGTTGACCAATGATGACCGCAGTGGTTCTAGGTCACTCAAGGGTGAATCAGGGTCTTCTTGATTTTTCAACACGTCTTTGAGGCCGTGTTGAAGCATAGAAGTAATGATGGGTAGAGCATCAGAATTGACAACCTTATATGTCCCGAATGTCTCGAGAAGACTGAAAAAGTCAAGGTCTTTGTCGAAATTGAAATCGGCCACATCGAACCCAAAAAGAATACAGAAACAAATGGGCCATATTGTGGGAATGTCCCACCATCTCTTAAGTCGATGAGCCATGATACAGAACCCGCCAGTTCTGCCGGAAAATTTACTGATGTAGGTTGCACCATGCGTTACGAGTAGCCGTGCGATAATTTTAGATCCGTAGACAACGATTTCTGGGTCATCTTCTGTCAGAAGATATAGGAGCCACTATATTGTCGTCAGTCCATGAATATCTCTCAAAAGCCTAATACCAAGCACCTTGTTCGTTACCGTCTTTGCAAACTTTCGTATGATAGCAAGATTTCCCTTCTCGCACAGCAGTTGGCTATATATATTCAGGATGTGCACTCCAGTCTCCTTTTTCGTAAGTATTCGTCCAGGGCCCTCGGCTGCCCTATTACTATTTATCGTAGGTCGTCGTAATTTCACAGTACCTGTTGATTGCTCAAGGTATGAAGTTGACTTCGGGGTACGCGGAAGCGATCGAGCAGGTGAATGAAAGGCGTAAGTTATAAAAAGCGCTACAGCACGATGTACTTCAGTGTTGTAGCTAGATCGGACTAGCTGCTCGATAGCATCTAGGAAGAAAGGAAGAACACTCTCAGGCAGAGCATCAGCTTTAAGCGCGTCAAGAAGCCTCTTCACTACCCCTAATTGACCTAGGTTAGTACTGTTTGGTGAAGTGGTCGTGAATAACTCACTCATTCGATGTAACCTTTTGTGATTATGTTGATGGTATTTGCTCTTGACCGCAAAAGTCACAAATTGCCCGTAATAAAGCTCCTGTACAACAGAACTGCATTTCCTCCAGGGATCAAAATCTATTATGAGAAGGCGATAGGCGAGAGGGTTGATGATGACAGACTCCAAGGGGTCTCTATGGTCATACCCTACAAATCCCAGAACGAGACTAAGTAGTTGCAGTGCAAGCTTATCCCTTTCGGAGGGCTGAAGCATAAGTCTTTCAGTCACTGTACTATTGCCAACTCCGACGAAGCCCAGCTTTGTCTTGAGTAGGATACAGAGGATGGCATAACCACCGTCTTTTTCCATGGCTTCGCTATTGCGCCAACTAGAGTTTATACATCGAAATACCATCCCGACAGCACGGACAAGTGCATCGGCGGAAGAGGCGCGTTCTATCAGTTTCAGGGCTAGTGGAGTAAAGCCAGCGAGGCGCCACAGGGCATCATCAAAGAATTGGGGAGTTACAACCATGGGATCTCCTGCCAGGATGGCTACTCCGTTTGAGCGAAGGAGGGCATCATTGATGGACGGCATTGCGGTATTAATTGCTATACCTGTACCATTTTTCAGCACCATCTGAACCAATGTATGAGCAGGGCCGCGCGACAAGGATCGAAAGAGTTGAGATTCTCCAAAATGTTCCTTTTCACGGAATATGGAGGAAGGCATCAGACTATAAAGAATATGCTGTTCTGGAATCAGATGACTCGCTCTGTCTCTGATAACCTTCATGATGTCTGAATCTTCTTTCCCTGTGCTAACAAGTTCATTACGCAACCCAAGAGCTGCCGAGGCGGCATAGGTTTGAAACCCACCGAGGCAGTCTTGAAAATTGCCTTGGTAGTGTACACCGAGCCGACTAGGAACGGCAAGAAAATCATCGCTCAATACATCGTCAAATAAGTGGGCAGTGGCAAGAGACCATTTGGAATGAACAAGGCCACCACCCGTGTGAGTGGATAGTTCCCGTGGAGTACCGATGAAAGCCTGTATGGGAAGATTCCTATGACTGCTCGAGGTAAAAGAAGCAAAGCTTTCCGTGCTGACATTTGAGGGAGGTGGTAAAGCTGGGTATGACGCGCGTAGTTGCTCGATAAATTCCCCGTTCACGTATAAAGACGCCTTACTGGCCGTTAAGGTCTTTGGGCGTCGGTGGACTATGGCAATGTGATACCATTTATTCTCTTGGAAGACCATGCCCCGAAATCTTACACTTGGGCGCTGAGAGGTAACTGAAGTTTGCAATATGAAATTGCGGGTATCTTTTTCAAGGTAGGCAAGGAGGAAGCACGTCTGGGTTGAATCAAAAATGCCGAAGAGAGTAGTATGGGATAATAGATCAAATTTATCCACCTTGATCCAGGCAGTGAACGTGTATCCCGGGGATGACTGAGGAGGAAAGGGGCGGCCCAAACTAGGTAATTCAATGGAAGAGTGGCCATGAAGGGACAAATCGAATTGGATAAAGGGTGGACTACCATACTTGTCCGTCATATCCAAGCAAAAGTTGGAAGAGTCAGATGAAGGGTTGAGCAATAAGTGTTGAGCGTCCGTGAGCTTATTCATCCCTAAAGACATTAGAGACTTACAGAGGGATAGAATGAGGTCTCTCTCCGCATCATTAACAGCTGAGCCCTCGTCGAAAGCCACAATCAGGAACCGAGAAAGGATGCCAGTTTCATGTACTTGGTATAAATTGACACTTGAAGCTGTGACGACTGCCAGCAAGATTTTCAAGACGACCAAGGATGCCACATTTTCCACGGCATTCGGGTCTCGTGGTATTGATTCCCAGAAATCCACAGCTGTACGAATCGCCTCGGGGTGCCGTATTATCGAAGTCGAAACGATGGTGCTTTTGACGACCGTATCAACCACAGCCATGTAATCGGGAAAGCTGGTGCCATTTGTTGTATCTGTACTCGGAACCTGTCCGTCCTTGGAAGCTAGGGTAGGATCGACGGGTGGTTGAGCCGCAGAAGCAGCTTCACGACATATCCGATCTAGAGAAGCATCATTCAATGCAAAAGAAAACAGTTTGCCGAACAGCTGACAGCTTGTCCAAAGATCCGAATCAGCACCACCTAGACCGATGCTTGCTATCGTCTGTTCGAGAGCTTCCCACCCACCCCCTTCAACTCGCGTGCGAAAGTAACGGCGATTCCCAGGGTGGTGGCTAAAGGCTGCTCCAAATGTGCCTAGCAGCGTGTCCAGTAGACCGAAGAAGGCTGCTTTCTCGGAATCGTCGCGCTTCTGGGGGTTATAGAAACCAGAGAAAGACCGCAGAACATCAAACAGACGTTGAAAGCCGTGGATATGTCTAAAATCGTCCTGCACAGAGCTCGGAGGGGCTACGGCAGAGAGATGTTGCTTGACCAAGCCTATCTGATCCACCAATCGCTGAGGGTCCGGATAGCCATTCGCAGCGGGAGAGGCTATGGAGGCAGAGATATTATCGAGGAGTCGCTGCAGGACTTCGGTAGCTTTCGAGGCGGGCGAGTTGGTGGACGCAGACGTCGAGGAGCGGTAACGGCTTCGAGCCGACATGGCGCGGCGACTACGACGGCAGCAGCGGAACTAGGAAAAGGTCGAAGAGCGCAGCATGGAGAGAGAGGCCTGTCTATTTTTTCATGGTATACAGAGGCTATCCAGCAGGACCCGGGTGGGTTCTAGGCTGCCGTTTACACGAGAGATCATCGAGGGGTCGTAGTGTTGGTTGCATGCGCGAACACACAGACTACCGATGCTGTGGGGGTGGCGGCCAAAAGAAAAAAAGAACGTCACCAGCACGGATCCCTTATTAGTGACATCTAAATAGTTGACAGTTGGAATCTCTATAAAGTGGTGCAAAGCCCGTTCGTTTGGTCGGACAAAGACTTACGGCGTATTACAGGCAAATGGAAAGAAAATAACGTAAGCGAATGAGACGCGGTGCGTAGTAGGGGAAAAGGTAGACGGGTCGAGGCGTTGAAACTACCTACTAACCCGTGGGCCTGCCTTGCCTTGAGCTGAGGCACCTATCGACGTCAATACCGGGGCTATGCTAACTTTAGCGCTTTGGCCTAGGCCATTCCATTACAGCACTTATCGATACATGCCGGGCGGTTTAGTCCTATTGCCTGTTCTCTTGGTCGCCTGTAACATTTGGGCATCTATAGTCACAAAACACTGCTGTGATAGATTGATAACTAAATTAGTTCACCCGTTTCAACATTAACTATGTCAAAATAAGAGAGGAAGAAACGGAGAAAAAAAGAGTTGTTATCAAAGTTTACCCAATATGTACTGTTAAGTGCCTCTGAAAAATGCAACAAAACAGGGACCCCTATCTAAATGTACCACCACAGCATGTGCAAATGAGAAATGCAAAAGAGAAATGCAAAAGAGAAGAACCGATAAACAATAAAGAAGGAAAATAAGCGTCTTTGACTAATTCTTCATACAGAAGAAGTATTACAGCACAGAAGGGTGTAATCCGGCCGATGATGGCATCAAGTTGACGAGACCCTTGCTTGATACAGCTAAATCTCCAGGGCACGGCCTGATTACCTGTTATGAGTTAGGTATTCGTTGGTTCAAAACTTATAATGCAAAGATCGAAACCTAAGTATACACTTATAATGACATGTCTTCTAGTACGCACTCCAGACTTAGTCATCGTCCAGCCTTTCCAGTATGTGGAGGATGTTGGTAAGGGAGCTTTGTAATAGCCACATGGAAGTCTGAGAAAAAGAAGATATTCTTTTCACAGATTGACAGTCTTTACTTACTTACTTTATATAGAATAACTATTAGAGTACGGTATGCGTTCACAGTGTAGGTAGCTAGATGTTCAAGACAAATTCCAAGACAACATCCAAGATAAGAAGCAGCTCGTGCTCAACCACAATGTGGTGTAGATACCGGAAGCAGTGCAGGTCATTCATATAGATAGCCTTATTCAGTAGTTGATAGACACGAATGACAGTTCATGCGCCAAGTGATACACAAGATGCCGGTCAGCTGCAAGTAGCTGCCATCATTCGTCGGTCCAGTTCTCGTTAGATCCAAGATCCAAAACAGGCTGACACTGGTGTTGCGCGGATAGCGGATGGCGGATTGGCGGGTGGATGGAAGGGATCCACAGCCACAGTAGTAGCAACAAGGTCCTCCGGGGTAACCTATCGAGCCCTACTTAGTATATACCGGTAGTATCCTGAGCTGGTAGGTATCGTGTTGTTCATACTGGGGCGGATGTGTCAGTCGGGATATGGTTGCAATGGTATCATCATCTACCTGTACCTCCTATCCTTGCACATCCATCACGCGACACACGACGCGCACTTTAACCATCTCGTTAGAAGGGTATTGTTGCTGTTTATCTTGATTACTATTTGAACTGATAGCTACCGATTAAATGTCCAGGATAGCAAAGAGGAGATGAGAAGAGAGGTGAAGCGAGATACCGGCGACCGGTACCTCTTTGGTTCGCTCGGCTGGGATCTGCATGTACTGTATTGATATGCACTGTATGTACATAAGTAGGGCGGTTGGTATCGAGCATTCGGCGTCCAAGGCGTCCAAGGCGTGCTTTGGCTATCGTCTTACATGATAGCCTTGATAGGAATGGCAAAAAGCCAATAAAGCCATGATTACGACGATATCGGATTGTTAGTTAGCAGCTTAGTATGTCCCAGCCCGAGGCTAATTGGGTGAACTGATAGCTAACAGCCGGGGGAGCTCTCCACTCTTTGCTCTTTGCCTCCTAAGATGGTGTAGAATGGTGCATAGCAACCAGTAGCACGTGTGTTTCTTGGCGTCAAGGCTGCAACCCTCCCCAGTGCAAATGAGTCGACATACCTACTTGATGTGTTTAACAATTGACTATTCCAGTACTTTTTTATAGAGAGAAGGAGAACTTGAACAGTAGAAAAGGAAGCCTACAACTACGGCTAAAGTTGTGACTGTACACTACATACATGTATGGATGTAGGGCCTACGTAACTGGTGTATACATGCGAAACAGGAATAGAGAGAGGCAAGACCTCAAGACTCAAGACAGGCAGCTCCCCGGGCAATTGTGGTTGATCTGAGTCAACGCTCTAAACCTTGTTCGGATTAGGATTACAAGCCCCATACAGGTACATAAGCAAAAGGTACAGCACTCAGGCTGGTCGGTTGGTAGTAGTGAGCTGGAGGTGAGAGGTACACACCCCATAAGCCCCATTAGCGCCGCTTACCCCAATCGGCCAGTGGAGGCTTGGTGGAGTTTCAGTGGAGCTACACGGTGCGGTGGTGCTCCGTTTCCAGTTCCCAGGTGACATTCCTAAGCCTGGAAAGTGGCCCTTATCTCAGTTGTCCGGGCTGTGTCGTCACCAGACCTCCGAGGCAGCCTCCCCAAACCATAGCGACCCTTTATAGGCGCCATCTTCGGAACCTCCTTCCTCTCTTCTGATTCCTAACCTCTTCATCCTCCCTCCCTCCTCCCATCATCTCCATCCCATCATCCATCATCGTCGTCCACCTTCATCGACCAAAGTATCACTAGTTTGGTCTTTCGGTCTCCTTCTTTCTTCTCCTTGAGTCGCCGGTAGACTTCATCATTCATTGCTCGCAAGCTCGGCTCTATCACTCAACACACCACCAATCAATCCCATCATCATGAGGGGCCTCGCCGCTCTCTCGTTGGCATATGCTGCCGTTGCAGCGCCTTCTTTCAGCATTGAAACCATCCATGATGGAGCTGCTCCCATTCTCTCTTCGTCCTCTGCCGAAGAGGTCCCCAACTCCTATATCATCAAGTTCAAGGATCACGTCACTGAATCCTCCATTTCCGACCATCACTCATGGGTACAGAAGATCCACAGCGACCGTGAAAACGAGCGCACGGAGCTTCGGAAACGTGGTCAAATTCCTCTAATTGATGACGTTGTTGATGTTTTCAGCGGTCTCAAGCACACCCTAAAGATTGGCAGTGAATTCCTCGGCTACTCTGGCCATTTCGATGATGTCGTCATCGAGGAGGTCCGCAAACACCCTGATGTAAGTTTCGTCAATTCCGGATATCGCTGAACCTTGTTCGGCATGTACAGATTACTAACTCGTTCCTCAATAGGTCGAGTACATCGAGAAAGACCAGGTCGTCCACGCTCTTAAGGAGACAGAGCCAGAACTCGAGAAGAACGCTCCCTGGGGTCTAGCCCGAGTGTCCCACCGCAAATCCCTCTCCTTCGGCACATACAACAAATACCTATACGCCGCTGACGGTGGTGAGGGTGTTGATGTCTATGTCATTGACACTGGCACCAACATCGGCCACGTCGACTTTGAGGGTCGTGCTAAATGGGGCAAGACCATCCCATCAGGTGATGAGGATGAAGATGGAAACGGCCACGGTACTCACTGCTCTGGTACCGTCGCCGGAAAGAAGTACGGTGTCGCCAAGAAGGCTCATGTTTACGCTGTCAAGGTTCTCCGCTCTAATGGCTCTGGCTCTATGTCCGATGTCATGAAGGGTGTTGAATGGGCTGCTGAGGCTCATTTGTCGCAGGTCGAGGCTGCTAAGAAGGGCTCTCGCAAGAACTTCAAGGGCTCTTCCGCCAACATGTCTCTTGGCGGTGGTAAGTCTCCATCTTTGGACGCTGCTGTCAACGCTGCTGTCAATGCTGGTATTCACTTTGCTGTTGCCGCCGGCAATGACAACGCCGATGCCTGCAAGTACTCGCCTGCTGCTGCTGAGAAGGCCGTCACTGTTGGTGCCTCCGCTCTCGATGACAGTCGTGCTTATTTCTCCAATTGGGGCAAGTGTGTCGATATCTTCGGCCCTGGTCTCAGCATTCAATCCACTTGGATTGGTAGCAACACTGCCATTAACACCATCTCCGGCACCTCGATGGCCTCACCTCATTTGGCCGGTCTCCTCGCTTACTTCCTGTCCCTTCAGCCCGCCAAGGAATCTGAGTACGGTATGGCTGAGATCACCCCCGAGAAGCTCAAGGCCAACCTCATTTCCATCGCTACCTCAGGTGTCCTGTCTGATATCCCCTCGGATACTCCCAACCTACTTGCTTGGAACGGTGGTGGCTACTCCAACTATTCTTCAATCGTTGCTGAGGGTGGCTACGCCGCCGAGAAGACCGAAGAGTCGACTTTGACTCTGGAGCAACTTGAGCAGGCTATTCAAGATGACTTGAACGTCGTCTCTGGCAAGATCGTTAAGGGCGTCTCTTCCTTCTCGGATAAGGCTGAGAAGTTCTCTGAGAAGGTCCATGATCTTGTTGATGAGGAACTCAAGGGTTTCCTCAAGGAACTCCGAGCTTAAGTTGACAGCAAGCGAATTTGAGTTCTTTTTTGGGAAACGCACCCGTATGGTATTGGTAGAGGCGTTTTATACAGAAGCGTTCGACCTTGTTTAGTAGGGGTTGACTCGCTTTGTTTGTTTTGTAATGTACATTCGTATCGGTTATTCTTGGTGGCTTGGCAACAGATTCATAGGTTTTAGTCATGGCATGAATGCCGGTACATCCGTTACTTTCACATAGTCCTCAAATGAGATACCTAGTGTCCAACCAGGTGTATTTTGCTAACCGTATTAATTTTGTCCTAGACGGATGAGCTGTTGCGATTGTGAATATGTATACGATTGGCCAGAAACTTGGGGAGTATTGTATGGGAACATATCTTGGCGCACCTCGGCCGTCAGCTTATTTTATCGGAATTCCACAACCGCGAACAACGACCCCGAAAAGAAGTTAAGAGTAGAACGGCGTCTGACTCCCGTTTTCGCGAGCCGAGAATGTACCGAGCACGGTCGCGTTTAAGAAGACTGCGACTGCACAAGAATCATTGACGCGACAAGATGAATGAACTACCAAGAATCGACACCATCACAAAATGGGGTCATATACTGGCGTCATCACATTCCGGCTTCATTTGGATTTGGACGTTACCTCAACCATCAATCACATTACTAATCCATCAAATCTCTACTTGTCGAACTTCTACTCGTCGAGCCTCGTCGCGCTATAGATGATCATGTGAGGTCATCCAAGGATCAACAAGCCGATGGTTCAGTTTGCATATCGTGGGAATACTAGTTCGTCCGTGCTCGCAGTGCCGATGGGTTCATAATCCATGTTCATGGTCCCTCTCAGGAGTAAGAAGCAGACTTAGGGGCGCGGACCTTAGGCTATCCGAGTCAATGTTCACAACTAGGTTATCCAACTGTGTGACTCTGGCCGTGGCTTAAAAGGAGGGGTAGGTAGGTGAGAATGATGAAGTATAAAGTGGGATATAAGAAACGACTTGGAGGATAGAAACATTCGTATCACCAGCTACATTTCAGTACAGAGACAAATTCGTGAGACTTGTTCAACTACATATTAGAAGAATCAATCTTCACAATGGCGGCCGGATCTCTTGAGAAATTGGGCAATATAATCTCCCGAAACGCTACGACTCTGGCTCGCTTGCTAGAAGCTCGAAATGTTCCTTCGCCTACGATCTATGATATCGATGTGCCCGATTTGAAAGACATTGATGGTGCTGCCGTTGCTGAGCTTGTTGATGCGACTCGTGAACTACAGGCGCTCGTACAGAGCCCGGCTCAACAGCTTAATCTTCTCGCTTTTGCCGTACGCTTGACGTCCTTACCCCTATTTATTCCTTTTCTTTCTCTCCTCTCTACCTTTTTTTTTCTGCGCGCGTGCTCTCCAGATATTCCATGCCATTAATAAACAAGCCACAGAACTTCGACACAGTCTCCATCGGAATCCTCCTAGAATTCAACATCCCCTCCCTAGTACCCCTAACCGGGTCCATCCCCCTATCCTCCCTCGCGACAAAATCAGGTCTGCCCGAGGACAAGCTAGCCCGTGTAATCCGCTACGCGACCACGAATTTCTTCTTCACGGAGCCGCAACCCAACATTATCGCTCACACGGCACTGTCCGCGGCCCTTGCCCGCGATTCCGGCTTCGCCACGTATCTGCGCCTCTGCCTCGTCGATCTCGCCCCGATCACTGTGGCACTGCCCTCTGCGCTGCGGCGATGGCCGGACTCTGACTCCGTGACGCAGTGCGCCGTCAACGCGGCGTTCGAGACTGATCAGAGCTTCTTCGCGTGGCTTAGTGCCGACCCAGTGCGCCGCGAGCGGTTCGATGGCGGCATGGCGGGCTTCAGTGGCGGGAATGGCGATGGCATTGCAGCCGGACGCTCGAGCAAGGCTGATCTCGCGGCATTTCCGTGGGGCGATGTCCTCCCCCCTGATGCCGTCGTTGTCGATGTTGGTGGTGGGAGCGGACATGTGGCTAAGGCACTGGCGGGCATGTTTCCCGCTTTTGAGATCATTGTGCAGGATCGTGCTGAGGTCGTCGAGGCCGCCACACATCAGGATGATGATAATACCTCGTCACCGAACCTAAGTCTGGGCCCGAGTAATGTAACCTTCCAAACCCACAGCTTCTTCAATCCGCAACCACTCCACGGCGCAGACGCGTATTTCTTGCGCCAAGTCCTGCACGACTGGCCTGACGCCGAAGTGCTGCGCATCCTGCGCGCCCTACTCCCGGCCCTGAAGCCCGGATCCCGCGTCCTCGTGTCCGAATACGTCGTCCCATCGCCTACAGAACTGTCTCAGACCCGAGGTGACGGTGACAGTGAGGTAAGGATGCTGGACGCCAAGAGGGTGAGACAGATGGATCTGCAGATGATGGCCGTGCTGAACGCCAAGGAACGCACGAAAGAAGAACTTGTGCGGCTTTTGGAGTTGGCGGATCCGAGACTGCGGGTTTGTGCTGTTCATGAGGCCACGTCCGATAGGCAGGTTTGTGTTTTCGAGGCGAAGTGGGAGCCGTGAGTTTTCCCTGTTTTGCCTTGCCTTTCTTGCTGGCGTGAAGTTCGATTACTAGTGTGAAGTCGCTCGTTGAGTCTTTGCGTATCTGCTTGAGCCTTTTCTAATGTTTTGATCTACTTACTCATTGGGTGTTGTGGCCATTTCCTTACCAAAATCCTAGGTTACTCACTCGTTTACTTACCTCCCACTTGCGTACATTCCAGGCATGTCGCTTGCTTGCTTACTGACTTACTTACTTACTTATCTACTTACCCCTTTAACAGGAAATGTTGTCGGACAAGTCAAGGTTCTCAACAACTTGACTCTATATTTAATTGACTTTACTCAAAATCGAATCAAGATGACACCAAAATGTCAATTGCAGCTAATGAATTCGTGATATCATCTTTCACTTTTTAGCTCTTTTTTATTGTAGCAATGATAGGTAGGTTACATATATGATAGGTGTTCTGCTCCTACGCTATTTGTGTTTGATATGTCTCTGTACGTTTGCTATTAAATTTGAACATGAAGGCAAATCTGAGTGTATACCAAGTGATGATATAGGATCAGGATCATGCTTGAGACGGAGGACATGTAAATATCTGGTCGAGTGTTTGTTTTCATTCACCATATTAGCTTACCCACGCAGGCACCTACCACGTCTCATTTGTACGGTAAAGCTGCAGTTTCCTTATAGTAAACAATGATGTGACAGCCCACAGCACCTACAAGTCGTGCCATGTGCCTTCCACATCTGTGACAGAGAAACAAGCGCACCTTAGTTCCTCGTTGAAACTAACCTAGTTCTCTTTATCACCTCCTATCACCGCGACCTTGGATCCAACCCTGACAACTTCAACATACGACATCTCTCTGCATACAGCACTATCAGGGCTACTACCGCGGTCTTGTGTCGTTTGCGACAACTTTTGGTTACCTTTTGTATTGCGCGTCCATTTCGAACAATCCTCCTCATACGATAGATACCCTCTTGTCACTCATTCTTGTCTGTTGCTCTGGTTGCTTGTTCGTGTCTCTCACGCATTCGGAATAATCCATACTTGCTGTTTCTATCTAGGGAGCCTGATTTACTATACGCCCTCCTCACATTACTTCCCCTGATACTGTTACTATTGGGGTGGTCGCACGTCGCATCTCGACATGCACAGACGGAACAGCACCAATCCGCGTCGACTGGATCGTCGAAAATCGGTTACCTCGGTGAAAAGTGTGCATCTCGAGCATATCCTCCCCCAGACGGCTGAGCGAGATGCCCTAGTAGCAGCCACACAAGCATTCGCCAGAGCTAGAGAACGGTCGGCTACCGATTCTAACTCGCCCCGGTGGCCACCCCCTCGCCCTCCCCACCATTCAAAGACTCGATCGGACGATGCTCCTCCTTGTCGACAGCAGAGCATCCGATTTGTCCAGCCCAGACCCTCTCGTCCGACACCGAGCAGTGTCATGGTCCAAGAAAGCTCGCCCTCTTCTTGTATATCTCGCGGGCTGCCCCGTCATGTCGCCGATATCAGTGTCGACCCTCGTCCTTCAAGCAGCGCCTCTGCTTCCGGTATGGTGTGTGCTACTAAGGGAGCTGCCGGAGACTACATCAATACTCTTTTTACGGCCGACGAGTATTACACACCCGAAGACGGTATAGCATCATTGCCGTCATCGTATCGCAAACTTCGCAAGTCCAGATCCATGTTTACGAATAGACAGGCTATGACCACCCCCGAGCAGTCCAATGTGGCCAAGTCTTCGGTATCGGCAAATCAGCTTCCCCAACCTGCAAGCTCGTATTTCAGGCATTCTGGAGGTGACGAAATTGTGCCCCCTCGAAGACTAAAGACACCCAAGTCCATGGGCTTTTTACGTGATTTTCGAGACAACTTTGTACCTGCTTTCAAATCCGAAGATGATGCTACCCCTTTTGCACCCATAAACGCATTCAACGCGAAAGAAACCCGAGAAAAAGGCCATCTTCGTCAAAAATCATCGCGATTCTTCCGTCCAAGACTTCCTAGCGAGGAAAGGGTTTTCAGAAAGAGTATGCGAGATACAAGTAACAGTACTGTTTCGATGAGCGGTACGACCTCGAAAGATGGTAGCCTGCGGTTCAAAGCTCGAAAGGTTTCGCAGGGAGTCAAACACAAACTAAAGAATTTATTTGGCTTGGGTAAAGGTGATGACGACGTCACAAGACTTCCACTACAGCATATTGATGCACAAAGATCACATATTTTCGCTTGGGGACACGACACCGATGACGAACTTCCATATAACCGAACCGCTTTGTCACATGTGGCATCCGGTATTCCGTCTCTCCATGCAGTCCCATCATATCAACAACTTCGCTCTCGACAAGGTAGCATGGAGAGCTTGAGAAGTGATCAGAAAGCCTCAGACGATAGATCGCGGGTGACTAGCTGGTCTGATTCCGACGCAGACACCGTCATCACCCACAATAGTTGCCGTGAGCGGGAGAAAAAGAGATTATCGATAATCAACGAACATGGAACACACGCCTGTTCATCCTCGGCACAATTTGCAACAATTTCTGAACAATCCAACGCCAGCACTACATCTCTCTCTCGACCAATACGGCCCGCACCTGTCACTGTTGATGGACGGAGAATATATTCGGCTTTAATGAAGCGGATAGGTCAATCACAACAAGCACATACTAGTGATCCGGAACTACAGGAGACTACCGGTGACATCGTGCATTTGGGGACAGTACCTCGACGTAAAAGCTCACTTCGTCTACGCCGCTTTGGACGTGACCCAACTGCAACAATTCGTTATGTTTTCCCCGAAAGCGAGACAGACCATGAATCCCCAAAGCGAGATGAAAACTTACATCTCAAAGATAAGGACTCGCCACCAAAACCTTCTGTATCCACCAATCGAGCAAAAGACTGGGAAGTGGCATCCACATCTACTATTATGAATGCGGAAGAGCCTTCGTCAAAAGATGCACAATTAGAGGGAGCACCGCCTCTTCTACGGACTCTCTCATCTCGGAGCTCGGCATTTTTCGGTAGCCCGACGCGACATCTGTTCCGTGCTGAAAGTCCCTATCGTCGGGCAATACAAGACAGAATGCACACAACCCCTCATGAACAACAGTCAATCAGGTCACCTGATTTTAATCCATGGATACGCTCTCTGTCAAACCTACCAAACTTTCCTTTACGACGCTCGAGCACTCAGGGCTCTGATGCCGATGTCAAATTACATTACACTGAAAGCATTTACTCTACAAATACCGAAGACGGACAGACACAAAGGCACAGCTTCTTATCTGTTGTAGAAGATATTCAACGACCCACAAGCACACATGGAGACGCCACGATCTTTGTAAACCCCACAGGTTATAACAAACGAAGTGCATCATTACCACCAAAGCAACGCGTCACATCATCTTCAAGTTCCGTCGAATGGAAAATGTGGTTATCATCAAATGTTTCAAAGCTCGAAGAAACCACTAAGCAAGTAGATTCCAATGATTTCAAAAATAGCCTTTCCTCAACTCGACTTTCTGGGCATGTTCGTGAGAATGCCCAGATCAACGATGACGAGGAGGACCAAGTTTCCGATCCTACTGATACACCTTGTCCAGTTCGAGGAAAAAGGGATAGTATCTTGACTCACCATGATAATGAGGATGACGATCAACCGACGCCTTTCGATGCAGGAGAGAAGGACAAGGAAATCGTACAGTCGCAGATAGATCTTTCAAAGCCGTTACCGACCAACTACTCCGCTTCTTCAACTAGGGTATCTCCAGCAACACACCCTAAGGAGATTACACCCGACACATCGACAAGAGTGTTTATTGCGAAGCGCGAAAAGGAATTGCCCAAGGTTCCTTCATCTGATCCGAGAGCAAATAGACACAACGGACATGAAAATATCGCTACAAGGTCCACAGGGCCTCAGTCGATAGCAAAGAGTAATATGACACCTCTCACAAGCCGTAGTCTTTCAAGTATAGCAGAGGCCCAGCAAGGAAAGGCAAATAATTCGGCAAGCTCTCGACGAAAATTATATAATATTACATCCACGAAAGCGGAGAACGTGAGCCCAGCTGCCATAAGCGATGATGACCCATACGGGATTGAGGGTGCTGGTGTCCTAGGTCCTTGCCAACAAACAGTGGGGAGCAGGAGAATGGTGGATATCTTTTTAAGCAGTAGGCGTCGACGTATGGCAAGTGATGATGAGGGTAGTGTGTTTCTGTGAAAGAGAGAAAGAGACAATAACGATATTATAGGTTTGCAGAAGTTGGTTCATCCCGTCTCTAAGGCAGTTATATATAATGTGGGCGGGTGTTTTAACAAATAATTAAATAAAATGTCTATGCTAGTTGGCAATAGTGGTAACAGTGTGTTTAAATATGTGCTTCCGTTTTGTTTTGTTTATTTTGATTATGTTGGGAGTTAATTATAATAGCAGAATATGATAAGTAAGGTAAAGAAGAAAAAGGTTTGTATATAAAAAGTTTAAAACTATACAATTCTATAGCCCAAAGACTTCAGAGCTCAAATATTTCAAGGTTGTAAAGGCGCTTACGGCACAGGGTAATTGACATGGAATCCACAGTGAGGGGTAGTCACATGGGCTGTGATATCTCTAGCCACTAGGTATGCTATATTCTGACATACTCTTCCATTTATAGTCTAAATAAGCCGTAACCTAACGGGCTGTTGGTACTTTACGAAGGATCTTACGAAGAACCTAGTAGAATACCTGCAGCATGACAGCCAACATTTCTGGTTGGGATTTTATAAGGCTAGGCTATAGCAGCTGCAGAGACAACGGCTTCTGCTTTTGTTCTCGTCGGCTTTGTTTATAAGATCCTTTAAATAGCCCTTTGTCTCCCAAGACGTGCTCACACTCTCTTCAATCCATCATCTTCCCGCCACGCCACCACGATGAACGCCTCTGCCTGGCTTCCGCTGGGGTTTTTGTTCAACCAATTCCCCAGCTTCACATCAGCTACGGCCGCGACCTTGGATACTAATGGCTTCTCTAATCCTGTCGTCGGCCTATCTACGGGGGGTGGCTCAACGTGCATTTCCGGCGACGTCACGGTGTCTGTCAATACACCCGGGACCAAACTCTTGTACAAGGCTCCGCAAGACCAGTTGGCCGTAACAGAATCCCTCGTCGAGCTGTTACAGACGGGCTCAACTTTCGCCGCCAATGCTATTGCTGGGGCTAGTGTCATTTCTGGCGATTACAACATCTTTGTCAAGCTCTGCCTCCCTAGTGATCCGGAGAAGTCCGCCGAGGTCAAGACGGTGCAGCTGCTTACACACGGAGCCACGCTCGATCACACGTATTGGGACATTGCCCCGGGCTACAGCTATGTAGATGCTGCGTCGGCAGCAGGCTACGCGACGCTCTCCTACGACCAGCTGGGCGTCGGGAAATCGGACCACCCGGATCCCATCCAGGTTGTGCAGGCGACTGCCCAGGTGGCCGTCACGCACGAGCTAGTCGCGCTGCTCCGGGGCGCCAAGCTAGGCGGGTACGGCTTCGATAAGGTCGTAGGTGTGGGGCATAGCGCGGGCAGTACGCTGACGCAGGGCATCACGACGCGATACCCGGCGGACTTCGATGCCGTGATCCTGTCCGGTACTAGCACCAGTCCGGCGTCGGTCCCGCTGAGCATGGCAGCCTTCAACTTCATCAACGCAAACACAGACCCCACCGCACCCCATTTCAGGGACTTGCCCCCGGGTTATCTGACACAGCAGTCCGCCGCCGGGATCCAGTTCGCCTTCTACCGGTGGCCGAACTTCGACGCGGAGGTGTTTCGGCGCCAGGTCGAGCATAAGCAGACGAATACGCTTGGAGTCCTGCTCACGCTCGGCGGCATCGTGGCGCCGTCGACGGAGTACAAGGGGCCGGTTGATGTTGTTAACGGGGAGCATGATCTTGTGTTTTGCGGTGGTGATTGTTTGCGTCCGACGGATCAGAACGCAGCTACCTTGGCGGTGTTTTATCCGGCTGCGTCGCGGGGGAGTCGGACGTTTATTGCGGAGGGTGCTGGGCATTCTATTGCTGCGCATAAGAGCGGGCCTGATAGCTTTAAGCATATGATCCAGTTCTTGCAGGCGAATAACCTGTGATTTGATTTACACGCAGTAGTAATCTCAGAAGGTATATGATGCTTTTTCTGGCTCCTTGGAATCTATCACTATTATCTTTGTAGTATCTGATGATCAAACTTGAAGTTAGTTGTGGGAGATAGCCACCCTGAAATAAATATACTCTTATATATTTTAATTAGTTATATTAAGAATGAATTAAGAAAGACAATATATATGGTTATCAATATTATATTTTAAAATAACTTATTTAAAAACTTTATGATTAAGAATTGCTTTAAGATAACAGAAAAAACTAGAGACAATACAGCGGAGAGATCACACATCATAAAATCTGACAGAGGGGAAGGGTAGGATGGACAATTATGTAACCAATCACGGTTGCATTTTCACACTTCCCCAAGGTAAAATACAAGCTATTAAATCATGCTTATTTACCTACCTAAGTAAAGATGAATTATATCGCTTTATATTTCGTCCCTTACGTTGAGAACACACCTAAAGGGAATAATCAGGAGTCATGGCGCCATCATACGTACCATTAAACATACACGACAACGGCTGCTGCTCGGGCGAGGAGTGCTTCAACGTGCAGAGTGAGGGGTCTGGGTTATGTGTCTGGCAAGGAGTTACGAGGATGGATGTCCTGGCGTACATGCGGAGTGCCAAGAGGCCGTAGAGTTTCCTGTAGACACTAGGATCTGTGCGTAGGCACAGGTGCCATGATGAAAGGGACAAAGTGTATGGAATGTTGGGCCTGGCGGGCGGGGAGTGGGAGGGGTTTATGGATGTGGATTATATCAAGGCGACAGAGGAGGTGTATAGGGATGTTGCTGTTGCTGCTGCGCGGAGAACGGGAAAGTTGGATTTTCTGAGCTATTGTTACGGGACGAGGGGAGGAGGCGTAAAAGTGCCGAGCTTTGTGCCGGATTGGACAGCGAGTGTCGACGTGGTTGCAGATGCGTGCTATATGAGTAGGACGTTCTCTATCACAAGATTCAACGCTGCGCATGGCGTGAGAGTGGAATGGAGCTTTGTTGAGCCGGAGTTTGCGGTGTTTCGGGGGCTGGCTTTTGATCGTGTTGCGGTGACTGGTGAAACGCAGAATGAGAAGAGTATTACGACTGCTGAGATTCTAAACTCTTGGCTTCGGCGTGCGAAGGTTGGAGATGCCGACTTCTCCTCGGATCAGTGGGGTGTCAAAAGAGTCGTAGAGAGCTCATACGGTCTTCCGGAAACAGAATAGAGGACATGGGCATTTTGGCAAACAATGTGTGGGGGCGTAGGGTGTGACTGGGAGGAAGGCAACTTATTCACGCGACGAGCCGACGTCAGTAAGTCAAAGGTAGGGGTCCCGGGCCACACCCTCACAGGCCAGTCACCCGCTACCACCACTACTTAATTAAAGCCCAATTTTTTCAACGAAATTGCTTGCAATTGCAATTATCTAGTGTTTTCCACTAAAATACAGTTTTTAACTTTAGTTTTATTTTTTGTAATTATTGTTTTTAGCGTAGTTAAAAGCTTTAATACGTTGTAATTGCTAGCTTTATTTTTATATAAAACTTTACGCTTTAGCTTTTGTTACACTTATTATATGTTTGCTATATAAATTAATTGTTTATTTAATGCTAGTTTTATTTTTTTTTACTTTAGTTTTATTATTTTTTAAAGTTTAGCTTTAAAATAATTAATTTTAAATTTAAAGCTTATAATTTTTTTTATTTAATAATTAAAAGCTTTGTTAATTTTTTAAGTTATTAATTTTTATGCTAATAAATTAAAAACGTTATATTTAAACGTAAATTTTTAATAGCTTTAGCAAAAATTTTAGTTTATTAAAAACATTATAAAATTAAAAAAAAACTTAAAAATAAAAAACTTTAATATTTTAAATTAATTATACTTTAAAAGTGTTTTATTTATAGTTTTAACAATATTTTTTAACTTTAATATTATATATTTTAATAATAATAGCTTTAAATAATTTTGTAAAAATATTTTAAAAATTATTTATATATTTTTAATTATTTTAAATATTATAATTTTATTTTAAGCTTTTTGCAATATTTTTAAAACTTTAGCTTTTAAAGGTTTAATTTTTAAACTTATAATAAAACCTTTATATATATATTTTTAAAGCTTTTTTTTTAGCAATAAAAAAACTTTTATATTTAACGTTTATATAATATAACTATAATAAAGCTTATAAAATATTAATTAAATTTTATTTAATATATAAATTATTAAAAAAAAATTATTTATATAATTATTATAGCTATTATAAATTAATACCATTTATTTATTGCTATAATAAACTTAAATTATTAAAATAAAAAGCTTTTAAAGCTATTTTATGTTACGAACCAACAACAGGATGGCCTGTTGGAAGACCCAAGGTGACCAAAGGACCCAATGAGGCGCACTGGGCTGGACCAGGAGACAAGCCACAGCACAGGTGTGGTCACGTGATACGCAGCTCTGTGGAGACCAAGAGCAGGGCGCTCTCGGTGCTCTGAGAGCTGATGGAGCAGGCGCTCTGGGTGCTCTCAGAGCAGACAGAGCAACAACGGAATTGGTGAAGGAAGGACTGCCTATATAATAGACCAACGTTTCCTATGTATTTAGTTGTAGTTCTTACTTCACAATTCAATCTAAGCATACAGCGACTTCTTGGAATAGCTGCATGGGAGCAATCCTGACTACTTAGTGACCACACGACGATAACCACTACCTGTTATACTACCTAGCACAATCCACACGGGAGCTCCGAGTATACCACGCCCAACAAATCTAAGGTTCGTCACATTTTAACGCAATTAAATTATTAATTTATTTTTTAAATAAAACTTTAAACAATTAATTATTTTATAAATTAATGTTTTGCTTAATAAACTATTATTATTAAATATTAATATTTTTAAAAATAATAAATAATAAAAAAATTATATTATTATTATTAAAAACAGGTGTTAATTATAGCATATATAAATATAACATTATAATTAATTAATAATTATTAAAAAATAACTTTAAAAAAATAAAAAAATAAATATAATGCTAAAAGCAAAGGATATAATAGGCAATAATTATTATATTAAATAAAATAACTAAAAAAATGGTTAAATTGCTTAATTATTTAAGTAATTAAAATATAAAAAAATTTTAAAAGCTATATATTTTATATTATAATAAATTTAATATTAATAATATAAAATATATAATATATTATTTACCTAAATAAAAAAAAGGATTAATTAATATAATTATTTAAGTTAACACTATTAATAACATTATTTAATAAAAAATATAAATTAACCGGCTTATTTTACATTAAATATTATAATTAATTATTAACTTTAAAATAAATACTTTATAATAAATACCTTATATAAAATAACCTTATAATAAATATTTTATACTTTATTTATTTACACTAAAAAATAATTACTTTATAGCATTATACCTAAAGTTAAACGGCTTTATAAATAATGCTTTAAAATAATTTATAAGCTTAAGTTTTAATATTTATATAGCTTTATATTTATTTAGCTAAAGCTTTATAATTATTTATATAAGCTTTATTTATATTTAAAATTAATGTAAATTAGCTTATAAAGGTTTTTAAAATAGTTATTTATTAAAATATAATTAATTAATAGCTATTGCAAAGGTATTTAAGATAGCTTATTGTAAAGTATAGCGTAATTATTTAAAAAATATATGTTATAGCTAGCTTAAAAGCTATTATAACATGTTTAGCATAATATATATTATATAAGCTTTAATTAATTTAATAATATTTATATTTGCTTATTAATTTTAATATGCTTTTTTAAATAAAATATTGCTTAATAAACTTTAATATATTTTAAAACTTTAATTATTTAGCAATAGTTAAAAATTTAATTAAATTATTAATTGCTATATTTTCGGTAAAAATATAATATATGTTAATATTATTATTATATTAAGCTTTTTTTATATATAAAAATTTTATAAAAGTATATTTTATATATTAATAATATTTAAAGTTTTTTAAAATTATTATAGCTTTTATATTATTTAAATATAGCGGTATAACATTTATGTTATGAACTAATAAAAACAAAGGCCTGTTAACAGACCAAAGTGGCCACAACCCAACGAGCAACATGGTTAGACCAGGAGACAAGCTACAACCATGAGGGGAAAAGGTCACGTAACAGATCACTGGATCACAGACTCATTGTGGGTAAGCCGGTGAGCCACGAATTAAGGATCAACGGGATCGCGCAGGTGATCCCACTGAGACAAAAGGAATTGGTGAAGGAAGGACTGTCTATATAAGAAACCAACGTTCCCTATGTATTTAGTTATAGTTCTTACTTCACAATTTAATCTAAGCATACAGCGACTTCTTGGAATAGCTGTGTGAGAGTAATCTCTTGACGACCACTTAGTTACGACCCGACCGTACACCGTTCGCACCCTAGGCACGATCCAATACGTGGAGCTTCGAGTACTAACGCCCTTACAGACTAACGGTTTGTTATAATTTAAAATAAGCCGAAAAATTTTTAAATATAAACTTTTTATTTATTAAGCTTTTTTAACAGCTTTAATTAATGTTATATATTTAGCTTTTAGCGTAAAAAAAGCTATAATGTTAACTTTTTTAATTTTTTAATTTATAACATTATTAACGGTAATAATAATATATTTTTAAATGAATTTAATAATAATTTAACATTTTACGAAATTATTATTATTATAAACAATAAAATAATGTAATAATTTATGCTTTATAGCGCTATAATATATAATTAAATTAGCGTTTTTTTTTAAATATTTAAATAGTTTTATTATAATAGTTAAATATAATTTATAAAAGGTTTACATATAAATAATTAATTATTAATAATTAAAAGTTATATTTAATTTTATTATTTATATAAAATAATTAATAGTTTTTATAAATATTAAATAAAAGTGTTTATTTTTTAGGTTTAATAATATATTAGCTTTTTTAACTTTTATAATATTAAGCTATAAAAAAATTTTAATAGTTTTAATATTTATTAAATTAAGCTTAATTAAAGCTTGGTTAATATATTAAAGCTAGCTAAAATAAAGCCTTTAATTAAGTTTATTTTATTAAATTTTAGCATTTAAAAATTATTTTATAAAGCTTTAATTATTTATAAAATAAATATTATTAATTTATTTTTTAAATTATATTATATAAGCAGTGTTAAAGCTTATAATAAAGCAATTATTAATATAAATTATTATAAAATACTTGGTTTTATTATTATAATATATTAAAAAATTATTAATTAATAATGCAAAGCTTAAGCTTTTTATTAATTTGTTTAACTTTTTTTACTATTATTTAAAAGTTTATTTTAAGCTATATAAAGCCTTTAATAATTATAATATTTATTAAGTTTTAAAAAAGTAATTATTTTTAATAATAAGTTATAATAAATTAAAATTTATTAATAATATTTATAAGCTTTTTAATAGTTTATAATATATTGTTTTAAATAAATCTTTATTAAAAAATGCCTATATAAAGTTTATTAGCTTAATTTTTTAATTATTAATTATAATTATAACTAATAATAAATGTTAAGTTAATAATATTATAATAATAGCATAAGTTTTAAAATAATTAATGTTAAAAGCTTGTAATAAACCGTTAGTTTATAGGGGCGTTAATACTCGAAGCTCCACGTATTAAATTGTGCCTAGGGTGCGAACGTTGTACGGTCGGGTCGTAATTAAGTGGTCGTTAAAAAATTACTTTCACACAGCTATTCCAAGAAGTCGCTATATGCTTAAATTAAATTGTGAAGTAAAAACTATATTAATTATAAAAAAAACGTCTTGTTATTATATAAACCGTTTTTTCCTTCATTATTCCCTTGTGCTTTGTTTGCTTTATAAATCACATAAAGCATTTGCTTTATTTGCTTTATAAATCTTTTAAAGCATTTGCTTTGTTTGCTTTTATTAGATATAACGATTACCTTTATATAGTCACGCTATCACAACGTACCATGGTGGTACAATAAGCACTGCCACCTATAGGTTAAAAAAAAAAGCCAAAAAATAAAAGCTCTCGACAAAAAAAAATACACAAATAATTTTAACCAAACTTTATATAATTAACTTAAATTTAATAATTAAAAGTTTTATCGCAATCCTTTTAAAGTAATATTAAAAATATTATTAAAAATCATTAATATATTATTTAAATATTAATTTTTATATAGATTATAATGCTAATACCTTTTACTTTACGCGATTTAAAAAAAACCGATTTTATTGCTATTTTTTAAAAAGCAATTAATTAGCCGGAATGGGAACATGATTTCCTTATTAAAGCGGAAACCCTTGGCTTTAGCTAATATATTCGCACGAAAACCCTTATTATGTCCAGGCCAGAGATGCCGAACATTGCTTAAGAAAAGTACGAAAAAAAGCAAAACACCTTAAAAAATAGCCAAACAATCGAAGTTTAACCCAATTAAAACGAAGCTAAAATTAATAATAAAATTATTTAACATAAAAGAAATAATGGTGCTTAAATGACTTTTAACCTTACTGCACTTGGTAAAGCAACCTATAAATTAAACAACACCTTTTATAACCAAATAAAAAAAAAATATATTAAACAGGCATAAGCTTTAAAAAAAATAAAAAACCATATTGTTAAAATAATCACAAACTATTATAAAACTATTTGCTGTTTTTTTACACAAACGGTATAAGAATAGTACAAAAACCTTAAGTTTTAATGTGGCAAAGCATTTATAAATAAAATAAATAATGTTAAACAAACATATAAAGTTGCATTATAACCTTTAAAAAACTTTAAAAATGCCCTTAAGTAAATTGCAGCATAGGAGATCGCTTTTACCAAGGCAAAACAAAAAGAAGTCCCTAAAACCAAAATGGTTAGCTTATAAGCACGCGATTTTTTAAAAGCCATCTTAGAGGCCTTCTTTATATGGTTAAACACTTACTACATCACTAAAAAAAACAAAATCAAAAACAGTACTCTTAAGTTTCGTAAACTCGCAAATAACTTCCGCGATGTCATAATAAAAAACCCACAAAAATCTAACCGTGCAACCAAAGGAGCATTTGGCGCTACCTACAATAAAAAAGCCTTTAATAACAGTAAAAAAAAAGAAAACAAAAAAACAAAGCAAAAAAAAAGAGCCAACAAATAAAAATCCAGAGCAGAAAACAAACTTAAAAACCGTTTAAAATGCCCTGCCTGTAAACTACTACATCCACTTCCCTAATGCTATTATGTCTTCTCTAAAAAGGCTATAAAAGGCCCACAACTGCAAAAAAAGATTTGCGCCTTAAAACAAGGCAAATCTCGTACAAAAACACCTCAACTAAAAAACGAGAAAAAACCTAAAAAAATTCAAGATTAATTATACGGAAAAACAATAAGCCAAATACCCGGAGCTTTCTCAACACTCCTTTCGAAGGAGTATTTGTTAGCATACTTAATTATTTTTAATAATAAAAGTACTATTATAATTACTAATTAAAAATGAAGATTTACCAATTAAAAAGTAGCTTTAATAAAAGATTTTATATAGTTTAAAAACCGACCCTTGTTTATAGTAGCATATAAAACCATGCGAGTTATTATTAGCAATATAATTTTAACGTTTTTAAATACGGCTTATTATTTTATAATACTCACTACTTTAATATCACTTAAAAAATTTAAACGGAAAAGGTATTAATGGGATAATAAAAATAAGCAAACTTGCTTAAAAAAAAAAAATAACTTTTTAATTAAATATATTAAAAATGTCCAAAGGTAATATATCATTAAATATTAACTAAATTAACTTAAATAAATAGCGGTGTTTTATACCTAATAAACCTTGAAAAAACATAAGCATACCTTATAAACTAAAAAAGCCCCGTTAATAAAAAACGTTTGAAAATAGCATTAAAAATTAAGCCATTTTAGCTTTAAAGCACTTAAACACCTTATGCGCTTATCTTAAGGGGTGATTATTAAAAAACCCATAGGAGTAAAATATAAAGCCTATGAAATGTTAAAAGTAAAACAACAAATTCGAAAAGCACTAAAGATTAACTATAAAAACCCAGGAAAAAGGCTAGCGATAAACTTTCATAACTACAAAAAGTCTTTGTTAAACGAGACATCGCACCTTATCTTTACTTGTAGAAACTCAGGGGTGTCCTGGGACTATGCCCTAAAAGATCGGAAAACAAAGACAATTATCCATGTTTTACACGCTTATATACGATGGCTGAAATATTAGTATAATATTAAAGTTAAGGCAATTAAAATAAATAATAAAATTATAGTAAACAAGCTAAATGTTAAACAATGGCTAAAAGTTTACGCGATTAAAGTTAAGCCTTTATCATTAAATACCCAAGCATAAAACAAGGGTGCTAAATGTTTAAAAAGTATATTTAAAACGAAAGCGCGTGTTATAAGGATTAAATTACAATTACCGACTTTTTTTTAGCTTAAAATCTTTAAAGCAGCTATTTATTTATATAATTAAACGCTAAAATAAAAAAATAGGTGAAAAATACCGTTTAATGTTTTTTTTAAAGCAGTGTTAAAGAAAACCGGACGCTTAATAGCACTAAACAAAAGGCCAAACTAAACACACCTTAAAGTGTATAGGTGTAAAGCCTATGTTATTACAACTAATATAAAGCTATATTATTGTTGATTAAATCGACTTAAACCTAAGGCATAGATTAAATACCTAGTGGGATACCGCTTATTTAATATATACCGAGTGTGGGTGCCGTAATTAAACAAGGTTATTAGTACACAAGATATAACCTTTTATAAAAATAAAGTTTTTAACGGAGGCGAAAAAAGCTTTTAAAACAACTTAAAAACAGCAACTATAAAAAAAATATAAGTTATAGTTAACAGGTATGCCTTACCTAAGTTTAATAACTATGTTCACAATAAAAAACAAAAAGTAAAAAAAAGAGAACAAATAAATAGTGAGAAATAATTTATAACTCCGATAAAAATAACGGACATTTAAATAATAAATAGCCCGGTGGTCTTAACGGGGATATAAGTTTAAAAGGATAAAAAGGAACTTAATGCAGGCGTTAAAACTAATTATTAATATACCACGTTAAAATTTATCTTAATGCTTTCACCACCGCTAAGCCCACCGTTAACGCTACTATATCACTTTATTTAAAATGGAAATAAAGTACTTTATAATCCTTTATACGGAAATAAAGCAATTTGTAATCCTTTAAATAACTTTAAACATAAGAATTTAAAACTGTGAAAAGCAGCTTTTTTAGCAGGACTTAAAGCTTTGCCAATAGAATAATTAAGACTAGCTACCCTAGATTACGCCGGCGTAAAACGAGCACTAAGGAAAGGTTAAAAAATACACCGCAGGTTTTTAAAAGATGCACTAAAGCGGCGTGAGAAGTTAGCTAACCATTTAATAAGGCATTTTTTTAAACAAGCTAAAAAAGATTATTTGAAAAGTTATTAAAAAATGCACTTATAGTTAAAGATTTAAAGAAAAAACCCATTAATATAAAGGCATTAAATCTTAAATTGCATATGGGTGTATGTTTACAAGTTTAATAAATATAAGAGGTTTATAAAGTGCAAAGCTTAACTAATTATAAAAAGAGATCAGCAAAAAGGTTTGCATGCAAAATAAACATATGCGGCAACTTTAGCAAAAAGGTTTTTTAAAACCTTGATAGCTTTAGCGGCTAAGTTTAACCTTGAAATGATTTAATATAACATTGTAAACGCTTTTATATATGCCTTTATTAATAAAAAAATCTTTATGCGTATGCTATATGGCTATTGCAAAAAAAAAATAATATTATAACTTAATAAAGCTTTTTATAAACTATAAATATTGCCTTTGTTATAGCAAAAAAAGTTTTTAAAAACGCTAGCAAGCTTAGGCTTTAAATTTGTTCCTTATAAGCCATGCTGCTATATAAAAAAAAAAGTGATAATATTTTTTTATGTTAATAATATAATTATAGCTTATAAAAAACATGCATAATTAAACGTAAAAGTAATTACTTAGCAGTTTAAAAAAAAGTATTAAATTATTAATAGCAAAGAAATACAATGGTTCCTCGGCATAAAAATCATTTAAAACCAGCTTTAGCAAAAGATTTAATTATTTTAAATTTTTTATATTAAGAAAATTATTAAGCTAATAACTTTAAATGATAAATTTCTTAAAATTTTAATAGGCATTAAATAACTACTGCTTTGGCACAATTATGCCGCTTAACATAAAATTTAAAAATTTCAAAAAAAAATTGGTTTTTTTTTATTTGCTGCAGTTTTTACAAAACCAAACATAGCTTTTGCTATATTTTAATTAGCAAGATTCTTTATTAACCTAAGCTAATAACATTAATAAGCTACGGATTAAATTATTTGCTATTTATATAAAACCAAGCATTTTGCTTTTTAGTTTAATAGAAAAAAAAATCTAATAGTTTTAAGCAATGCTTTTTTTGCTAATAATATATTTAACTAAAAAAGCTTTTAAGCTTTTGCTATAACACTTTTTAGCAGGTTAATCGGTTAAAAAGCAAATAAGCAAAATATAATCACTATTTTAATTATAAAAGCAAAATTGCTTGCATTAGCTTAAGCTATAAAGAAAACTTTATACACAAGCTAATTAATTTTTAAACTAAAAGTTTAACTTAATTAAAAGCAAATTAAGGTTAAATATAATAATATATAAACAATTAAGCTAATAATAACCAAAATTGCTTAACTACAAACTAAGCTATAATATATAAACATATATAATCATTAGCTGCAACAAAAAGTTAATCAAAGAATAATAAATGTGAAATATATACCTTTAGCCAAAATAAAAGCAAATAGGTTAACAAAAGCCCTACCGGCCTTAAAGTAGTCAACATTTCTAGATTAGTTAAGTTTGGTAAATATTCAAAAGAGGATCAAAGACCGGAAGTCGGAAAAATATGGGATAAAAACCAGAGAAGAGATTCTGAGTCAAGAAACTAGAGTTCTGTACTCACAGGGTGTAGACCAGCCAGGCCCATGACGTTACCTGGCTAAGGGGGTGTGTCGGATATAACGATTACCTCTGTATAGTCACGCTATCACAACGTACCATGGTGGTACGATGAGCACTGCCACCCACAGGTTAAAAGAGGGAGCCAAAAGATAGAGGCTCTCGACAGAAAAAGAATACACAAACAATTCTGACCAGACTTTATATAATTGACTTAAATCTGACAGCTCCACAGAGCTGCGTGTCACGTGACCTCTCCTGGGCTATGGCTTGTCTCCTGGTCCAGCCTAGTACCCCTCATTGGGTCGTTTAGTCACTTTGGTCTTTTAATAAGCCGTTTTTTTATTAGTTCGTAATAAAGCTTGCTTAAAGTTTTTAATAATATATTTAGCTTTATATTTGTTAATATTGTTTAAAATATTAATTTTATGTTTTAGCATTTATTAATTATTAATTAAGCATTTATTTAAGCTTATAGCCTTTATAAATTATAATGCTTTAAATTTTAAAAGTTATTATAATTTAATTTTAATTATTTATAGCTATTTATTATTTTTAATGGTTTTTAATGCTTTAAATAATATTTTAAGCTTTTATAATATTGTTATTATAATATAAATAAAGTTTTAAATTATTATATATATAAAAGATTTATTAAAAAAATTAATTTTTATAAAATTTTTTTTTTTTTTATATTTATTTTTTATTATATTAAATTGTTTTTTTTAATAATAATTATAAACAATAATTTTATTATTATAAAAAAAATAGCAATTAAAATTTTTAAAAATTTAACGTTTATTTTTTTTAGTTTTTTTATATTAATAATAGTATTACTTTTTAAATGTAAGTTTTTAAAAAATATATAACATTAAAATAGGTTATTTAAAAGCAAATTTTTATTTTATAAATTTTATAGGTTTTTTAAATAACTTTTTAATTTATTATTAATTTTAGCAAATTTAATAAATAATTTTTTTAAAAAGTTTAATATGTTAACAATAATAAGCTTACTAAAAAACAATGGTTATAAAGCTAATATAAATGTTTTTAATAGCTTTATAATAGCTATTTATTAAATAAGTTTTAATATTTATAATTATTATAATATAATTAATTTTAATTTGTTTAATAAATTTATAAGCTTTAATTTATTATTTATAAAAAATAATAACAAAGCATTTAAAGTTTATAATTTTATAGCGTTTTAATAAAAGTTTATAAAATGTTAAATTTAATTTTAATTTATTTTATAAAAATTAATAAAAAATTAAGTTTTTATTAATAATTACGATATAATTTATTAAATTTGTTATAAATGCTAAAATATAACATTATAAATATAATAATAAATTAAAAGCTTAAAAATATTTTATAATTAATTTAAAATTATTTTTATAAAGCGTTTTGCTAAGCTATTTTATTTATAAATATATAAGTTAAATATATTAAAATTAATATTTTTAACGTTTAGCTATTTTTTTATAAAATTATTATTAATTTTAATATTAAAATTAAAGTAAAAATGCGTTAAATAGCGTTTATAATAATTATTAAACCTTTTAAAACAATTTTTTATTATAATATATATAATAAATATTAATTTATTTTTTAATAATTTTATTTATTTATAATATAATTTATAATTTATTAAAATAAAAAAGTAAAATGTTTAAAAATAAAGTTTAAGCTTAATAATAATTAAATTTTTTATTATAATAGTTAATATAACTATTAAATTAGCTATTAAATTAAAAATAAATTATTTAATAGCTTTATTTATAATATACTTAGCGCAAAAAAATTCTTGCTTATTAATAATATTAAAATATAATATTTTAATGGTAATTTTAACAGTTTTTTTTAATAAAGGTAAATTAATATAGCTAAGCTTATAATGTTATAATATTATTAAATTTAAAAGCTTAAATTATTAAGCTTTAAACATTAATTTATTAGTAAATTTACTTAAATAAACGTTATTTTAAATATTGCTATTTTATTTTTTAAAGTTTATTAATTTATTTTTACTAATAATTTAAAAATTATTAGCTTGGCTTTTAGTTAAGGTTATAATATTTTATAATATTTATAATAATAATTAAACATTTTTTATAGCATAATTATTAAAGTTTTAATAGTTAAAATATTAAGGCTTGTTTTTTAAAAATAAAAAAAAGCTTAATTATATAAAATATAATATAACTAAAGCTTTTTAATTGTTATTAAATAGCATAAGTTTATTAAAAAACCTTTTTAAAAAATAATATAACGCTTTTAAAATAATATTTATATTAAATTTAAAAATACATAATATTTTTTTTAAAATAAAAGTGTTATATTTTTAATATAACAATGCTTAAGTTATATAATGTTAAATTGCTATTAATAATAATTATAAATGTAATATATTTTATAAATTTATTATAATTTATAAATTAACTAAAGTTATTAATAATATAATATATATTGCTTTTATTATATAATTAAAGCAAATTTTTAGCTGGTTTAAAATTTATAATAATTATGAAATTATAATTTTTTATAAATGTTAAAATAAGCTAAATAATAATATTAGCGCTTTATTTAAATAAATAATATTAAACTTAAAATGTAAATTTATTACTAATATTAACGTTATTATTATTGTTTTTAAAAGCGTTAATTAATTTAAAGCTAACTTTTTTTTTTATTTTTATTTTATTATTTATTAAACATTTTAAACGGTTAAAATATAGCGTTATTAATAGCTAAAGCAGGGTTTTTTAAGTTTTATAGCTTTTTTTTTCAAAAGTTGCAAAGGTTTTACAAAGCGTTTGCTATAAAAGTTTTTACTAAAGTTTTTAATAATGCTTTTTTTATAGTAATATTAAAGCTAAAATTAGCTTTAAAAATTTAAAAAAATTAATATATTTAGTTTATTTAAACGAGGTAGCTGGTTTTTAAAGCTTTAAAATAATTATTATAAAAGTTAACTTTTTATAATATTACATTTTTTTTTATTAATTTAACTATTATAATGTTAAATTTAACATTAAATATATTAAAGTTATTTTTTATAATAAACACTAAGTTATAAAACTTTTAAATTAAGCGGTTTTTTTTATAATTATTATTTAGCTTATAAAAAATTTAAAAAATTTAAAAAATTATTATAAAGTTATTTTAATAGTTAATATTAATTTATAATATTAAACTATAATTATTTTATAATAATAATAACATTATAATTTAATTAAAATTATTATAAATTTTTAAAATAATAAGTTTAATAATAAAATTAAATAATTTAATAGCCTTAAAAATAATTATAATATTTTAAAGTTAAAAATTATAATTAGTTTGCTTTTATAATTTTTGCTTTTTAAAAAAGCTGTTAATATATTTAGCTATTTTGCAGCTAATTTGCTTTTAAATTATAATAAAAGCTATAAAGCTAGCTATAGGTTTAAAGGTAAAAATAATAGCAAAAATAAATGTATTAACATTATTAATAGCTTAAAAAGCTAAAAAACGGGTTAATAAATTTATTATAGCAGTAAAAATAGCATATATTAAAGCGTAAAAACTTTTAATAATATTTTAAAACATTTAAACAATGGTTTTTATAATAATAATATAAATATTAAAATTTTATAAAATAGCGTTATAAATAATAATTATAGCTTTTATATATTAAATTAATTAAATAATAATAAAAGGAAATTAATGATTTTTAAAGTTATTAATAACTATAATATATTAATAAATAAATATTAAAGTAATAAAAAATAAAGATAAAAAATAAAAATGTTATAATTAAAAATAAATGCTTTAATTATAATAGTTAAAAAAGTTAATATATTATTAAAAATAGCAATTAATAAAAAAATAATAAATATTTTAATTAAAAAATAACATTTATATAAAACTTTTAACAATAAATATATTAAACTTATAATTTATTAAAAATAAATGTTAATTATAGCATATATAAATATAACATTATAATTAATTAATAATTATTAAAAAGTAGCTTTAAAAAAATAAAAAAATAAATATAATATTAAAAGCAAAAAATATAATAAATAATAATCATTATATTAAATAAAATAACTAAAAAAATAATTAAAACATAAAAAATTTTTAAAAGTTATATATTTTATATTATAATGGATTTAATATTAATAATATAAAATATATAATATATTATTTATTTAAATAAAAAAAAATTAATTAATATAATTATATTAAGTGAAATTTATAATTATTTAAACTAACGCTATTAATAACATTATTTAATAAAAAATATAAATTAGCCGGTTTATTTTACATTAAATACCATAGCTAATTATTAACCTTAAAATAGGTATTTTATAATAAATATTTTATATAAAATAACTTTATAATATATATTTTATATTTTATTTATTTATATTAAAAAATAATTATTTTATAATATTATATTTAAAGCCGGACGGTTTTATAAATAATGTTTTAAAATAATTTATAAGCTTAAGTTTTAATGTTTATATAGCTTTATATTTACTTAGCTAAAGCTTTATAATTATTTATATAAGCTTTATTTATATTTAAAACTAATATAAATTAATTTATAAAGGTTTTTAAAATAGTTATTTATTAAAATATAACTAGTTAATAGTTATTATAAAAGTATTTAAGGTAGTTTATTATAAGGTATAACGTAATTATTTAAAAAATATATGCTATAGCTAATTTAAAGGTTATTATAGCGTGTTTAGCATAGTGTATATTATATAAGCTTTAATTAGCTTAGCAACATTTATATTTGCTTATTAATTTTAACAATTATTATTAATAATTTTTAATATTATAATTTATTTGCTTTAATTAATAGCTTTTTTTAAAGCTATATAATTTTTTTTTTATAAATAATATAATAATTACTATTAACTTTTTAAACAACTTTTATTTTATTGTTATTATATTAATAGTTTAATATAAAGCTAATTAATTTTAAAGCCTTAAATTAATTAAAAAAAACGTTAATATTAGCTTTTGTTATACCGTTAACTTTAAAAATAATTAGCATATAATTAATTATAACTTTAAACTTTATAAATAAAAATGCATAGCTTAATTTAATTTAATTAATAGCTTAATATATTAATTAAGCTTTAAAATATAATAATAAAGCTTAAAAACTTTAATTAACTTTTTTTTAAATAAAAATGCCTTTAAATTTATAATATAAAATAGTTTTTAAAACTTTTTATTTTATTACTGCTTTGCAAACTAATATATTAAATTAAACATTGCAATATATTTATATTAACTATTTTTTATTATTTATAGCAAACATTATAATAAAAAGCAAAAAAAAACAATTAAAAAAAATAAAAAGCAAAAAGTAAAATAAAAATTAGTAAAGTTATTTAAATAAGCGTAAAAACGCGTGTCGCATAAAAAGCGGGTGGCGGGGTGGCCCGTGAGGGTGTGGCCCGGGACCCCTACCTCTGACTTAAGGACTTGCCGAGATACCGGAAGTGGCATACTTGGATCGCTAAGGGGAGGACATCGGAGGATTTCGATGCTGATGCGGGTTACTTTGATAATTCACACTCCGCTACGATCTGAGACTGCTGTTTCATCGTTACGGAGAGGGGGCTCCTGGGGTTTGCTCTGGTGAGTGTGGCAGAGGGTGATGTTGTGGCTATTTTGGCTGGAGGGGATGTGCCTTATGTCCTTCGTTGTCGGAGTGCGGTGGGTGGCGCCAGTGGTGGTTATACTCTTGTAGGAGATGCGTATGTTCAGGGGGCCATGGATGGTGAGCTTTTGACTAGATATAAGATGGAATTTGGTCAGATCACTCTATTTTGATGCACCATGCTGAATCAGGAGAGAGAGGGTTCTCACTGATTGTGCCTTTGGTTATCTTGATTGTAGAACCCGAAGGCGCGAACGATGTGGACTGCATCTATCTGTTCCTCTGATGACAAGAATGGACGAGTCTGTGACTATTGCTCAAGAGTCACTTTACGACAAGGAAATGCCTTCAAGTTGTACTTAAGACACCTGTGACCAAAGCTCTTCTGTCCCTTGCTAATATATCTGATTGGAAGCCTTCAACCGATGGGTGCGTTCCACAATGCATTTAACAAAGCTACCTAGTTATTCCATTCAACTTCGATAATACCTTAAAGATGCTTAACCTTATCATTAACGTCTTTAGTTTGGTGTCTTATAAGCTGTTAAGTGGTGTAGAAACGTAACTGACTTAAATATTCTCCCCGACAACATTTTAACTGGATCCAAAGCATATTTCTTCTGTATTTGCCAAGTCGAAATGGATAATTCAGAATCCCTTGTGGTAACTCTCTACTTTATTCTGTCCGGGAATTTTCATGCACAGGCAGGTAGGTTCAGTTGATGTCAAGCCTGATGGCATCCGGCTCTGGCAGGGAAAAAGGTAATAGCACGCGGGGGACGTAGATATATCACACAGTTTTGGCTGGGGGCACCTTCGCTGGCAACAAAGACAGCATAAAAGGGACACTTAGCGGTTTATGACCTGGGTTTCTTATCTCCCATGACCATCTGAGTAGGTATTGCTGATTCTTTCTTCACGTAGCAAATATTGTTATTGCCATCACAGTATAGTTGCAGACTTCCAAAACGACCTCAAAACTTAAAGTCGTCTTAAATGTAGGATAGATTCATGACGAGCATGGTCATATAAGAACTCTATATAAACGTGACGTTAGACTTTAGACTTGCTATAACAAGGGCTAGTTTCAGGGCTTAGAGTTGACTCTATTCAGAATGCAATAATTTGTTATGGGTGCTTAAGACCTTGACTATTCGGATTCTCTTTCGTTTAGGTGGCTTGGCTACGCATCTATATACAACTCTGGGCACTAGGGTAAACCTCCGACCTCGGCACCTCTGTCTCAGTTAAGCGAGGGCTAAATAGCCTCACGTAGGACACCAGGAAGAATATCAGTAATAGACGGGAAGACGCATTTCAGCGCGTGTAACGTGCTCAGAGGGTCTGAGATTTGCAGCCTCATATTCGCTACGTGTGGCACTTGCATAGTAATATAGTATAGTTTTAGTTAGAAAAGAACTTTAACTCAAACATAATTCAAGCGTCTGAAGAAATGTTTTGTTAAGTATGATCTTGTCGCCTTAGGACAGTATACTGCTAGAAATACTCATTATAACTGTCTTGACATATTACTTTCGTTTGGCAGACGATCACCAGAATCGTCTTGATTTGGGAACCATCATGTTGAGCATCTCACGCAGAACTCCCTGCGAGTATATGTAAGTAGTTAGGTGGAACACCTCTACTTGGACTAATCATGGTACTGCTGGTTGTGTTCATCGCCTATGAAGATGAGGGCTAAGGCAAAAGCTGGCTATAATTAAGCAGGCTTCGCAAACTCAGACCTCCTACCTTGCACCAGTAAAGCGTGTGTAACGTAACTACTTCGCTGAGGCCAACAAGCACAGCGCGGAGAGCGAATAGCCAACGAGTGCTTATGCCCAACCAAGAAACATTGCAATGCTGAACTTCGACGACCTCATACAGCCTGCCTTATCTCTAGGGGGCTCAAGGCTCTAGTTTCTTTTTCTCGCAAGGGATTTCTCAAGCGTTTTTGTATCAAGCAGGCTTCCATGCAATCCAACTCTTTCATATTCTACTTGGGCTGTTTGCTCCATAGTCTTATTGTTGGGTTGCACGCATATGTGAAGCAGTCCTCCGACTTCGCATATCCTGTAATACGAAGGGCCAGCCACCATTTCCCGTTAAATCTTGGAGCTTAGCACTTAGCAGTCAAGGTCATAGCTTATATAAGATATTTTATAGCTTGGCTTAGATTTTATTAACAAGGCTATAATTTAATACCTACGAAACAAAATTCGATATAACCCAACTCCACCCTGCATTGGGTACACAGACGCTAGGTAACGTGAAATAAAAGGGCTAGACACATTATTACTGCTAAGCTTTGTAGCGCACCTAAGCCTCAATTCTTGGCAATCGACATTAACGAATCCGCAAGGCTCTAAGGATCTATAATCATCATGTAATACTTGGCGATAGTTGCCACGATATTCACGGTAACGCGCCAAGACTGCAAATGGGTGGCGACTTGGCTGAAAGCAGATAGTGGCGTAATATCTAGCTGACCGCTGAACTGGAACCTCAATGGTGCACGGCATATGCATGTCGACTGGATTCTACATATTCAGGGTGCAAAAGGATCAAAAAACGACCTATGAGCTTCGAATGAATGCAGTTGGCGCGTGTAGAAGAAAGGCGGCATGCTCGTCAAGACTCATCCTCGCATTGTATTCCCAGACTAGAAGGTGAGACATTGTAAGATGAGGCGCTGGACTGGCCCGCGCTGCTCCAAGACCTCTAAACCCCCGCCGCTCAAACCCCACCCCCACTTCCACGTGCTACTTATAGCGTATATATGTAGCCCAACTCATGCTGTTGGGGGCTGCTATAGGCAGGTAGCCGCTTTATATGTCCGATATAGACCTGACACCGAACCATGGACAACAGCAGCGATGGAGACAATAACCTGGAGCGACGTCGACTTCAGAATCGGATGGCACAACGCCGTTTCCGTCAAAGTAGGTACCGCCGCTTCATTCATAGTGGGAGAAATCTCCGGACATGCCGCAAGTGTGGTCTTCTCCAGAAGCAACTCGTGATAGTAGACACGGTACGCATGACGAGGGGTATCAACGCTGACGACAAGATTTCAAGGGAGACAAAACAGCAAGAAGGAAACCGACGCATTGAGATCTGGGGGTGTCGCGTCTCCCACGTCTCCCACATCTCCCAATGGTACTATGCACCTGGCACATGCGTTCATGGATAGCAACAATTCGCTGACATCCGATCTGAACCTTGTTGAATCCAACGTATTCGGAGCTGAGGGCTACGGCGACCTAAACTACGGCCTGGAGTTCGACTTGCCGCAGCTCTTCGCCCTTGCGGGAGATAGCGCGCAGGACTTACAAATCGTAAATGCTGCCACAACGATAGACAGGCTGCACTCCACGAGCGCCTACAACCCAGGCAGAGAAAATCGTACCGGGCACCACAATGCGACGACATCAAATGCCGTCAGAAGCCTTGGTAGTACCATGGGTATGACGCCGCCGTCATCTATGCAGTCGACTTCTGCGGAGACGCGGCCGCCTACGCCTTTCAAATGTAGGGCCAACGGCAAGGGCTGGCTTAACGCACTGCATATGGCAGCACAGCGCGGCCAGACAAGCATACTACAGACGCGTAAGAAAAACTTGCATCTAGATGCCCACCGTGAACCGGCTCACTGACTTCGGACGGCGCAGTGCTACAGCAAGACATGGACAGTGACGAGCGAGATAGCGACGGGCTGACGCCCCTGATGCATGCTGCGGCTAACGGCCACGTCGAGGCCGTTGGAATCTTGCTGGAACACGGGGCTCAGGTGACGGCGCTCGACGCATCGCGCCGCTCGGCGTTGCACTGGGCGGTCAAGGCTCGCCGCGAGGCAATCCTACGCCTGCTCCTCAGCCACACGGACCAGGCCAACGACCTGTTTCTACTCGACGCCTACGATGACGCGGGCCATACCCCGTTGCACGCTTGCATCGAATCGGGGTTCAAAGCCGGCGTGGATATCTTGCTGGAGTATGGTGCAAATATCAATGCAAGGGCGAAGAAGGCCTGAAGGTTGAAGGGGTGTTGCAGTCTGCGGCTTTCATGTTTTCTGGTATTAACGTGGCTGGGGGATACCCGAATATCGAATTTACAACAAGAGACCTAGACTTTAGTTTGTAGAAAGTCAACGATGAAATGTGGCATGTTACTAATCCATAGCAGATGATATTATTGAAAAAAAAAGAAAAAAAAAAAAAAAGAGGAAAAAATAAGAAAATTGTAGTACGAAATAACCGTCTTGCACTCCAATGTGCTGTGACTATGCTAAACTATACCTTTTTACATTTCATTTCTGTCGACAGGGGAGTTGGGCGATATCAGATGTTATCGCAGGGGCTTTCAACCTGGAAGGTTTGAAGATAGCAGTGTCGCCACATAGCTCGTCGGCACTTCTAACCACCGACTTCGTCAACATGTGAAGAATTTGAAATAAGCTTAGAAGCATTCTTAATTGATAGGGAATTGAATCAAGTTTACTCTTTTATACCATTAATAAGTTGAAGGGAGAGCTAAACATTTTAATAGTTGGAGTTCTATTTTTATTTTTATTTTAAATTGGATTGCTACTGCTGTGGCAGGCACAATGGACAATGCCTGTTAGAGTTAGGCACCCCTCACGGAGGTCCCACGTCAACGACCTCCATTACTTCTACAACACCAGTACCGCCACTTTACGTTTAGAAGATTGGTGTGAGGAGAATCTACCAGAGCAAAGCTAAACAACGCGAACTAGCCTTCGGCCGATAGAAAAGACCTTTCGAAGATGTTATGAAACTGGGACAGTGCCACCCATTAAGGTGCCCCCCACCAGCACCTTATCGACTATTTTCTCGCACAATGAGACAATTGAAGAAGCATTGGTGATGTCCAAAGTGCTCAGCTCAGCACCCAGTTTCGTCCGAGCCCAACCCCGGAGCTCCACTGCCGATAGAGAGTCGAGACCATAAGCTGCTAGTGGCTTGCCAGGTTCAACCTCTGTCTCAAGACGCATCACCTTGGTTACCTGAGCCGACAATAAAGTTACAGCGGCTTGGACCATCGGAGACTTGTCCGCTCCCGCCGCAGCGTGCTCCACCATCAGGCGGAATGCACGCGCGGCCTGGTCAGCGCCGTCTTTGCCTCTGCTATCATCGTCAACGGCTATGCCGTCTGCGTTGCCCTTGCCGAATAGGGCGCGGAAACGAGGCTCGCCTACCATATCCGAGGTCGATGCTTTGAGTGGGTAGGCAATGCCGGTGATGAGTTGGGCGTTACTTTCGGCATTGATTGGCCGGTGGCCGTCTTGCTGGAGGATAGAGTAGGAGAGGATTTGTCGCAGAACAGCCTCGTTGATCGGCGTCCACTGACTGGTATCGAAGCGAGACTCGAGGCTGGCGCCGACTTCGGCAACGTAGCCAACATCCTGTATGGCACCCAAATCGACAGTGTTGGCAGCGAGCCCAAGGCCCCTGCGATAGCTGGCGAACGCATCAAGGAAGGTATTTCCAGCGGCATAATTAGCTTGGCCCTTGTTGCCGATGACACCCGACACACTCGAGAGCATGGTGAAAAAATCGAGCGACTGCTTCTCGATTGCTGCTTCCATGGAACAACGATGCAGATTCCACGTGCCTTGCACCTTGGCTTCAATAGCCGCATGGTACTCTTCTACAGTCATGGTCTCATACGGCTTGTCCTACAGTCACGTGCAATGTTAGCATGCACCGCACATCGCGGGTTTTACACATCTCGCAAAACTAACCTTCAACACCATGGCCCCTTGGATAACACCGGCGATTCTTGGCTGCGCCGTCTTGAATATACTATCCACGAAGTCGCTGTTCGACACATCGCCACGGGCTTCTATGATATCACAGCCTAGCGCGCGACAATTACGCACAATTCTAGCTGACGCTTCATCACCGAGACCGCTCCGGCTGCAAGCGATAATATGGCGAGCTCCGCAGTACGCCATGTGTATGGCTAAACTTCCGCATAGGCCTTTTAGACCACCAACAATTAGGTAGGCAGCATGTGGATGTAGTTGGAGTCGGCGTAAAGCTGGCCTGATAGGAAGTTTGACGTCCTCTGCATCGCCGTTAGTGATAACAATTTTACCGATGTGTTGCCCGCGGCGGATATAAGCTAGGGCTGCCGGAACAGCGTCAAACCCGTACGTGGTGATCGGGTGGATCGGTCCGACGTGGTGTTGTTCGACTAGGTCAAATACCTCGCCCAATAATCTAGAGGTTACTATTAGCGAATGATCGAAATATAGATTCTTCTGGAGCGGACAACGTACTTAGCCGACACTTCGGGGGTGAAGTGCTTTGTGTAAGAAAGATCGATAGCTCGGAATGAGCAGTTTCTATCAAAAGGCTCCATGGACAGCGAATTACGGTCCACTATATCGCGTTTCCTAATTTTAACTATGGTACCGCCATCTGCGCAGATCCTCCATGACGCATCCAAAAGCTCACCAACCAAAGAGTTGAGGATAACGTCCACGCCTCGACCATGAGTAGCCTGTAGGATCTGCTCGGCGAACTTGACGCTGCGGGAAGAAAATATACGGCTCGATGGAATGCCGTACTTTGCTGTGAGGAGCTCGCGCTTCTCGTCTGTGCCTACAGTTACGAAAATGTCTGCCTTCCTGTATTGAGCAAGTTGGATGGCAGCGAGGCCGACACCACCAGCTGCCGAATGGATCAACACAGACTGCCCCTCCTTCAGGTTGCCCAGATGGAATAAGGAGTAGAGAGCCGTCATGTAGACCAGAGGGATCGTTGCGGCATCCTCGTAACTCATCCAGGACGGCATGATGTGCGCACGGCCGACTGGTACACGGACGCGGTTCGCGTAGGTGCCCTTGCTCATGACGACGACACGATCGCCAATGCTGAATTTGGTAGTGTTGGGCCCCAGGCGTCTAACCAAGCCGGTACACTCACAGCCAATGGTAAACTCGTTTTCAGGGACGATTCCCATTGTGGTAGCCACATCTTTGAAGTTGACGCCCACTGTCTTGACCTCGACTTCGACGAAGCCGGGCTCGAGCTCCGCTTCGGTCTGCTCCTCCTCGCACCACGCAAAATCCAGGGTGCCGACGCGTTCACCATGGATGCGAACCTGGACCCCCGCCTCGTGCAAACCCTTCACGACGGGCTCGTGGCCTTCCACCTCGGCCAGTCTGAAGGCATTGATGCATTCATCGGGTATCACTCTTTGCGCATACAGCATACCATCACGCTCCGCATATTCCGTCTCGATGAGGTCTCCGCCGCGCCTTAAAAGCTCTAACACACAGCCGATAGACCAGGCAGTCGCGGGCCCAGTATCTGACTCCACGTCGAGGACTGTCAACTTAGCCGTGGGATCCTCGCGTCGCGCCACGCGGGAGAGGCCGTGCACAAGGGCTCTGTCCGGATCCGTTACTCGGTCGTGCTGCGCACCCTTGGTAACCCAGAGAAGCGGTATTCCGGAGGCAACGAGCGCCTTGAGTGCATCCCACTGAAATCCATCTATCGTCGCTAGCACCGGCTTGAAGAGCTCATCTAAGACTAGTATTTGGGTTCCGGGAGTACTGTCTGACGGAACAGGCGTTGCGCTCTTCCGCTGCTCGACCGTCCAGCCCGCTGCCTGTAGAGTGGCTTGCATAAGGGGTGGCAGCTCTGGAGTAGAGCTATCAAGTTGGAGGACGACAAGTTTCTTGGGGACTTCGCTCGACGTCTGCCCAGTTTTCACTGCTGCGCTGTGGGAACCCCTACCCAAGAACGCCATGGCACCACCCTTAGTTAGTGAGTCTACCTCAAGGATATAATCGCACTGCCCGTCAGCCTCGAGGATCTGACGGAATTCCTGGCCGTGCAAGTGATCATGGTCTGTAGTGGTCGTTGAATCTTTGAAGTACCGTCCGTCGTCCAAAGACCTAACTGAGGAAGGAGGAGAATACTGCCTGCTCTGTGAGGGTGTGGACGATTCCGTGGGCGTACTAGCTACGCGTGTGTTTAAAATGGATGCCGGGGTTTCAGCGCCCGAGGATGTCAAGCTTTCCCAGAACGGTGTTTTCACGGGAGATGGAGACTCATCCTCGTCCGCTGCGAGTGTCATTTCATCACCAGCAACGAGTATGGTGAAGGCGTCCGGTGCTAGGAGATGTTTCAGCTCCCGTAGGACGGAGCTCAATGCCTCGGTGTCTCGATTAGAGCTCTTAATGATGACCAGATCATAGGTGGATGCGCTATCGAGACCCAATCCTTGCTGAGAAAGGCCCACCAGTATGAATGCCGTCTGCCTCCTGGACTCGTACTCGATCTCCACATCGACCACGGCCTTTGCATCAATCGATGCAAAGTCATACTTTGAGTACGCGGACCTAATGGAAAAGGTAGGAGTCTGGAACCACAGGCACGAGGTATCTCCATGATTGAGGTTGACCTCGAGAACCTTTAGCAGCGGATTCTTATGGGCCACTAGGTCAATGGCATTATCGACCTTGCCCGCCCCCTTCAATTTGTTAGATTCAAGTTGAATTAACTGGTCCTGGGTCAGCGTGGAAATGTCAGGTTTCCATGTAACGCAGTGAAGAGTATGCGGGTCAGACTTGGAGCCGACATCGAGCTTGGCGATGTGCAGGCCGCGTGCACGCACGAGCAGCGAACCGCTCTCGGGATCATACATCTTGATGTTTCCGAAGTAGCTCTTAAGTTGGTCCTTCCGACCGCGCTCGGTAAAAACGGCTTCGGCCAGCGACACGCCCTCGCGTAGCTCCTCGGGCACCTTGTTGATAAGAATATCGTCGAGAACGGAGGGAATCATAACATCTTGAATCCGGCTTCGTTCGCCTGCTACGAGCGCGGGGTTGACGCTCTGGAAGTAAGCGTCAAGGACGGCAGGGTGGATGGGATAGTATGATTGGGGATCCCACTTAGACTTGGGTGGCTCTAAATCCAACAAGGCACGGCATTTGAGCTGACCACTAATGGCTTCGATGCTTTTGATCTTCTGAAAAGCCGGCCCAAACCCTATGCCAGCCTCTTTTTGGGCTTTATACCACAATTTTGACGATGTTGCACCTTCAAGAGGAGCCCTATCGGCCGCCGGGAGCACTTCGTCAACGTCTTCTTGTACGCGGATCGAACCATGGCAGTGCTCGTTTATGACACCCTCAACTTCGGTTGAGACGTGAAATTCATGCCAATGATTGCTTCCGGGCACAGTTGCAAGGGAAAAGAGGACAGAGATTGGTTTGTCCTCCTCGACAACTAAGGCTCTTTTAAAGTGAATGTTCCGAAATCGGTATGCAAGCTGGTTGGGCGATTGAACAGCCTGATCCGGGTTCAAAGAGCAGTATTTTTGGAACATACCCTCAAGCGCCATACTGATAAACCCGGCAGCCGGCATCAGCACGTCGGCGCCCATGGCGTGATCCCGTAACCATGGTACATCGGTCAAGCTTATACGTTTCCGCCAGGTGGGCGCCTGCCACGGGCTACCAAGCATCTTACTACCGATAAGGTCGTGTGGTATATACTTTTTAAAACGCCAGTCGAGACTGGCAGTGTTCTCAAACCAGTACTTAACTGAGTGGTTCCATTGGTAGTTGGGCAAGTCAACGATAACTTGGGCGTTCTCGCTGCAATCATTAACCCGAGCTAGGTCAACCTGTGCACCCGCATTGAACAGGCGTCCTGCTACATCGAAAATCGACTTGGATGCATCTGCGTCGCGAGACCAAGCCGCGTAGTATTTTATATTCGAGGCGGCAGGTAGAGACTTTAAAACCTGCGAAACAGGGCCAGCTAAAGCACCAGAAGGACCGATCTCTACCAAGAAGTCTACACTGTGTTGTCCCTCTGAAACCATAGCCGTGAGCGCCTCGCTAAACCGAACTGGCGACACCATGTTGGTCTTCCAATATGTCGAATCGGTCGGCTCTGTCTGCTGGGATGCAGTTACAGACGAGAACATGGTAACAGCCGACGATAGCTTGTTTTCGTGGCCGAAGTCTCCATCCGTCCTGAGAAGGGAGTCATATTCGTCCCCAATGATACCCATAAGCTCTGAGTGATATGCAAGGTCAACTTGAAGTAGTCGTGCAAAGCTCCCAGCTGCTTGGACTTCGCTAGCTAAGGCTTCCAATGCCTCTTGCCTCCCCGAGATGGTAAGACTGCTAGGGCTATTGAAGCAGGCAATCCATACATTTTCTTCGTGCTTCTCGAGGTAAGGGGCGAATTCTTTGGCGCCAAGACCTACCGCAAGCATACCGACGTCCGATTCGGTCTCGTGCTTACGATTAACTGCAGCCCGGCCACGATAGAAAGCGGCCTTAATGGCCCCTGCACGATCCAAGAACCCGGCGGTATATGCAGCAGCAATCTCACCGGACGAGTGGCCGACCACACTGCTAGGCTTGATGCCCCATTCCTCCAGCACGGCGATAAGGCAAAGTTGCAAAGCTGTAACCAAAGGCTGCGAGAACTCCGGCTGCCGGAGGTGTTCGGCAGTCCGAGGCTCGGTAAGTTCAGCAACAAACGACCACTTTGGGGGCTCGGGGAGTGTTTGGACAATAGCGTCGAGCTCCTCCAGAATAGCGCGTGTTTTCGGGAACTGATGTAAGAGATGCTTTCCCATCTGAGGCCACTGAGCGCCTTGCCCAGTGAAGACGAACCCAATCTGTGGCGCATTAACATTCTTTTTGCCTACAACAAAGTCACCGGGGAAAATATCTGAGCCTCGAGTAGTAACGAATGCCCGGTGGTAGAGCCGTGACCGACGTTCGGACAGAGTGTAGGCCAAGTTTTCGAGGCTGACCTGGACGCGCGGGTGAACTAGGTGCTTACAAAGGGCGTCAATGTTACCGGAGAGCGAAGCAGCGTCGTTGGCCGATACGACGAGGGTGTAAGGCCTGGCGTCCTGAGGATCCGCATCGAAGTGTTCAAAGTTGTCAAAGCTCATTTCCTCCTCGGATACATATGACGACACATGGAGCGCGCGCCGGTCCCGTGGCGCCTGCTCAATGACGGCGTGCGTGTTTGAGCCGCCGTAGCCAAACGAATTGACACTGGCCCGACGGATGAGGCCAGCTTGATCTGGCCACGGTATGGCGGTCCGCGAGGCTCGAACCTTATTGCCGACAAAGTCAACTACAGGACATAACATTAGCTATGATGTGGCGCCGGAGACACTGGATATGGTCAAGTGGGCCTAACTCACTTTTTGGATTAGGATTGATGAATGAAGGGGTGCCTGGAATCACACCCTTCTCGATGCTCAGCACTGCCTTAATAACACCAGAGCTGCCTGCTGCAGGCTCCGAATGGCCAATGTTACTCTTGATCTGCATTTAGAAGTGGTCAATCAGAAGTCCCACGGATTGCGTAATCATATACATCAAAATCAGAGGGGCGAAGGTAGTAGCGGGTAAAATAAACGTACCGATCCAATTATCAAGGGCTTGTCTGCAGTACGAGATGATGCGAAGACGGACCCTATACCGTTTACCTCAATAGGATCACCTGCCGGGGTGCCGGTGCCATGACACTCCAGGTAGGCCGTATCGTTGAAGTTGGTGATGCCGGCAGCGGCGTAAGCTTTCCTAACGGCAGCCGCCTGTTCTTTAGAGCTGGGTTGTGCAATACCGTTTGTCCTACCATTACTTGGATGGTTGAGTCACGTTAGTAATCGGTTCTCTGCTAAGTTGATTACCAAAGACGGACGAACTAAGTTTAATCCCCAATGCTAACTTACCTAGTTGAAGATGTACCCCTGATGACACCACGAATTGGGTCTCGGTCTCGAAGGGCATCAGCCAGACGCTTGACAATGATACTGCTGACAGCTTCAGATTTTATGTAACCGTCGGCCGTCACGTCGAATGTGTGGCAAAGGCCCGTTGGCGAATGGGCCATACCCAGACTGCCAACATCCTGAACATGTTCCGGGTTCATATTGATGTTGCTCGTGGCCACAATGGCTGCGTCGGCCTCACGGTTGTGTAATGCCTTGACGGCCATGTGCAGGCCCACCATGGATCCTGAGCACGCAGTGTCGATAGTGACACTGGGTCCCTTAACGTTGAGGAAATAACTGATACGGTTGGCCATACTTGCCCTACCAATACCGATAGTATGGTTGGGCGCCCGCTCCAGGGGGTCTCGGTTTTGTAGCTCGCCGTAGTCTGGCGGATAGTGTTAGTTAATAGGCGTCAAAATGTGAAAGGACATCACAAAGGATTTCTGTTAGATGTTGTAGATAGATACTAGGGATAATAGTAGGTTGACTCACCGGTGGCAAAAGAACCAACGAAGCACGCAATTGATTCTCCATTCAGGCGCTCTAACGTGAGTCCCGAGTTCTCTAGACTCTCAAACACCACTTCTAACATCTGACGCTGATTTGGATCCATCGACACGGCCTCTGATCCAGATATCTCAAAGAATGAGGCGTCAAAGTCGGCAGGATCTACGTATTCTAGGAACATGCCTCCCGGTGGACGCATAGTTCCGGGCTTCAGTGAGCCATCATAGTGCCCGTCCAAGTTGTAGCGTGTCTTGGGAACATCCCTAGAGGCAATCCCACCTCGTTCGAGAAATTGCCAGAGCTTTTCAGGAGAGCTGTTGCCTCCAGGAAGTCTACAGGCAAAGCCAATGATGGCCACGGGTTCTTGATAGTGCTGCATTCTTGCTGAGGCGTGGTCGTGGGATGCATGCATGCTCAAGAAAGGGGATATGGTTTAATGATACGAATGGCACAAAGCTAGTTATTATACTTAACAATGAAATATCCGGTGACTTAGGAGTTGTTTACTCCAATAATTCCTATCTAGGCACTTACTTAGATTCCCGGCATCTCATTGTCAAACCCAGCGAGCATCATATGTGCCTTTTCATTGGCATGGAGTAAAAGTGCAATACGCATGGCTGCTGCAAGCTGACATACAAGTGTCGACATTTTTTTACTTGATCAGAGTGGTAGTTTACACAGCCAATACCTCCCTATTACCCACTCTGATATGATTACTACCACAATATGGATGTAATCGATCATACTCTACATAAGACGCAGCTGACATGTCTTCCTCGCATTATCCTTACTTACAATTTAACTCCGTGATGACACGGAGCTTTACTCTGCAGTAAGAGAAACGTCTAATTACACAGGTCTATATGCGATTTGGACTTTAAGCATAGAATTAGTTTCTCCAGGCCTCTTTGCCATAGAGCACCGCGAATCCATTTTTACCTAGATCTCAAGAGTCAAAACGAGACGGGTGAAAGGCTGGTTCCGGGCAGCTCATTGACTCAAAGGTGGAAAGATGGCGGCTCAAAGATATCGCAAGTTCGATTGCCAGACAATCGATGGCATTACTCTCCGCGGATGGTTCTATGAGGTAGCTGGCCCAGCTCCTGCTATTATCATGTCCCACGGTGTGCGTTCCCCAAAATTTCCTCCGTCATTTGCCCTACTGCGTAACATTACCCCTTTTTGTAAAGTCGGCGAAATGATGTCCCATATACTGAAACTCAACAAATAGTTCAATTGTGTTAAGGAAATGTTGCTGCCTGAAACAGCTGAGAACTTCCAGTCACTCGGTTACAATGTTATCTTATACGATGCACGCAGTATTGGGGAAAGCGACGGGCAGCCGTGCAACCAGTCGAGTCCATACCAGATGGCGGAGGATGTCTCCGGTAGGGCAAACCGCACCCCCTAACTCTAAGCATAACTTTGGTATGTCGCCGACTCACGCACCCTTTCTTCGTCGACATCTAGATTTAGTGAGTTACGCCATTACTCTACCCAGCGTAAATAGTCGACAAATCCTTCTCTGGGCCATGTCGTTCGGCGCGGCCGTCAACGCCTGTACGATTGCCGTAGACCGCCGACCTCTAGGCCTTGTCATGGTGTGCCCGCTGCTCAGCTTCGTGCGCGAAGACCGTCGAGAGCGAGCTTTCGTCCAGCTGATGCGCGACCGCGTGTCTCAACTACAAGGCAACCCACCACTTAGTCTACGGCCCTTCAATGCTCAGGCGGACAACCTGATCGGTATGGGCGGCGCTGGCGGTGCTGGAGGTGCCGAGGCGCGAGATCTGATGCTCGCCGCCTCGGAGCGCGGTCACCCAAATTTCAGCGACAGAATTACTCTCCAGACCTACCACAAATTGGCGCTATTCAAACCTAAGGAGATAATGAAGATGATAGAGCACGTGCCCGTCTTGATGATCATCCCTGAGCTGGATAACATCTCAAGTCCGGCCGAGCAAAAGGAGGCTTTCGACGAGATGCATACGCCCAAGAGGCTGTATTGGGCCAAGGGGAAGGGCCATCTTTCCATATTGACGGGCGATGGATCTGTCGAGGTCTTCCAGGCTGCTGCGGACTTCTTTCGGGATGCAGTATCGGGGAAATTTCATTGATTACGGATTTATTCTATTAGTCAGATTATTATAATTATGAGAAAATAGACAATTATCTGCTGCTGATTCAAAGATTCAAAATTCTAATATTTGGAGCTGCTCAGATTGCGGAGAATTATTCTTACCTGTACGTTAGTGCTCCAACTGCGTATTCGCTGTGTTTTCAATGTAGTATTGTCAGGGGCTATGGTTACATATGGACCCTAGAGTGGATATAGTGGCCAATTGACCAACCTTCTCACGTACTACGTATAGCTATTGACCCCTTATAACCGCCTACTATATAACTACGATGAGGCTTCTATTCGCTCAGGGATAACTGGCATCTGGCAAGTGTACTGTTTTCGCAAATTTTACCGAAACACAAGAACTTACATGAGGACTGAGAGTCGGGCGGTGAGTAGCGTCGTGTCACATGGCACCTGTATCACGTAATGCTACACTGTATCTAATATCTACGCTGTATCTAATATCTACGCTGTATCTAATATCTACGCTGTATCTAATATCTTACAAGCTATATATCCCCATTGCTTACATAGTAAGTAGGAAAGTATGACGAGCTTCGTCATACAGTATCCCCGCACTAGACCACATAGGAAGTAAAGCTGAGCATGAGAGGTAACGCAATGTGCTTCTTTACGGAAAGCGGAGGGCTACCTGCCTGCATATACGGTAGATTATGTTTTATGATTTACACGTGTGATTCACTTCATTGACTGGCTTCGGCAAAGTCAGGGATCTGAATAGTCGGCTTGCCAGCTATCTAGTTTTCCGGCCACCCGGCTGAATATTCTTCTCCTCGTGTGGAAACGACGCATGAGTGTCTGTTCTATTTCAATCATAATATTCAAGGTAAATTACACAGTAACTAGCTTGTCGTTGTCATTTCTATGGCAAGGGAAATAAATTCTTTTTTATTCTTCTACAGAAAACGATCGTTGGTGGTCACTGGTTCAAAACTCAGATGTCGATTTCAACAGCGAATCAATCAAGAATTATGAAATTAAATTCAATCACTCTTATCAACTTCAACACCCCTCTACGATCATTATTGTCTTCGTTCTTGTCATTGAATTCGCCTCCTGTTCACTCTTCTTTTAGTTTCTTACCCTGACCTGGAGTCCCTTGCTGCCCTTGGCAGGAACGGGAATGATCATATCATGGTTAGCATCAATGTCGCGAGCTCTTTGAGTATCGTAGAGTTCGAGGGTCGGTCCCGTTTGTCCGTGATATACATCATATTTGCGGAAGAGAGTGGCTAGCACAACTGCGATTTCGCGTCGCGCGAGATTCATTCTGATAATTTTGTTATAGAACGTCAGTTGCTAAGAGTCAATCAAAATAAGGGGGAGAAAAGGAGTGAATATCTATAGTTTGATGGGATCAAAAAGTACTTACCCAAGACAACTCCTGGTCCCCCTGGAGAAGCCCAAGAATGCACGTGCAAGTTTGGGGTTGTCGATCCATCTCTGGGGTCGAAACTCGTACGGGTCTTCAAACACCTCGGGACTCATATGCATGCACAAGGGGCTCACGCTGACGAGGAAGCCAGTGGGGACTATGTATTCTCGGCCAGTCTGAAGTTTGTCTCTGTATATCACAGGGTGCGATACAGGGACTCGCATCTGGCGGTTCATGACGCCTGGGTGAAGGCGAACGACCTCTTGAATCACGGCATTGAAGTATGGGAGTCCGTCCACTTGGCTAAAAGTCGGCGGGATGTCAGGGTCGGGAATGGCCTGTGCCAACTCGCCCTTGAGCTTGGCCAGCACTGGTGGGTTCGCCAAAAGCTCATAGACTGCTGCCTGTAGAGTGAATGCCGTCGTGCCTTCACCGGCGAAGATGACGAGCTGAGCCTCACTGGCCAGCCGCAAGTCTGTCTTGTCCGCAGGCGGGAGATTGCTGTTGAGAATACCCTCAAAGATCGTGCTTTTGACTCGTTGGGGATTGGGAGAACTTCTGATTTCGCTAACCTTGTCGATCCACCACTAAAGCTTTGATAAGCTTTGGTGAAGCGCATCGTAAGGGGCTTTAACTCACCGATTTTTTGTCAACGAGCTCGGCCAAGTCAGGCATCAAAGCCTTGACGAACCAATTGGGGGTGTTCTGGACGAGCATGGCAAACCAGGAGAAGAAGATCATGACATGGTTGAGGCCGAAGAACAAGTCGGTGGCATCAAAATATGGCTTTCCAAAATCGGCACGATCCATGAAACCCAGACAATCTCCAAAGGCGTACTGGTTGATCATGTCGCTAGTGCAAGCCTTGAAAACATGGTGCAATGCTAAAGGAGATGATCCGGCGTCGGCTGACTCCTTTAACCGACCCATTAGGTTTGCCATGGTGGCCGTGAGGATAGGCTCGAGCTGTCGGATGCTAGCGGTGGAGAAAAAGCCAGCCACGGCAGAACGCCGCTGTCGATGCGTCTCGTGATCCACTGTGGTCACCATGGAGGCAGGTGTTCCTGTCTTTCTAGCTAGACTGGGATGTCGGTCTGTCTTTTTTGGCGGCGCTGCGAGAACCAGGTCGATGGCTTCAGGGTCGTTGAAATGAACCTCAATAGGGTTGATGCGCACGATGGGTCCTGGACACTCACTTAGCGTCACACTTAAAACAAGTTCGACTGAACTGTCAATTACCATATTCCTTGTGTAATTCTTCGAGTCGGAGGAAAAACTTGCCACCAAGCCATACTTCATAGTATCCCTCGTACCAATGCGTCAGGGCTAAACGAAAACATGTTTAGAAACTCGACAGTAGTTCTATATTCTCGTCTTACTCACCAGCTAACTTAGGACCGGGGATGTTGGCAAGGGGCGACAGATACACTACAATTTTGCCCAAGTTAGGGGGTACGCAACTTGAGGTGGAAAATACGTACGTCGGTATATGGCCACAGAGAAAACCCATACGACCGCCAGAGCGATAGCCAACTGCAGGGTCTTTGGAGCAAACACAGCAATGTCGTTTCCGACGAGGCCAGACATGGTTGGAGGATGATTGAGAAATAACAACAGGTTGTCACCCAACTCAGGTACGTCGCTAATGGCAACAAACTCTCAATTGAAGCCTGTATTTGAGTAGTGGAAATTACCCCTGCCAGTTCAAGTACTATCCCACCGACTGATGGCATTTTGTCCTTTCACTACTGCATGCCAGGAATCAAGGTGCTAAGCTGGAATATCGTGCCAAGCCACGGTTCTTCGTTAGATTGCTTTGCTTACATTAGGAAGAACAGATAGAACGCCACTTGATGACACAGGTTGCATGATGACTTTGAGGTGTACATGGCGTGGCTTGCAGTTGTTGCAAAGGACAGGATAATCATAACGCCGTATATTTTTCTTTTACCTGCGGCACTTCTAATGCATGATTATGGCATGAATTGTGGCTGGGTCCTAGCTTGAGACCAAGAGATCTAACTTGATCTTTGTAAATCTTACTATGCGCAAAGCTCTGTCGCACAAGCTCTTTGACTATGATCATATGCCTTAAGTGATTGTATGCATACGTTTCAAATAAAACCCTTGATCTATTTGTCCTTGGCATGAATGGGGATTTCGGTATTTGATAAGTAATTATGGTGCTAAATAGTATTCATGAATATAGGCAAGTGATAAAGAATATTAGTAGTAGAATTCATCATCATGGGCTTTCACTAAGACAAAATTCATAAAATATTCTTAGACTATCCTTTAGCTTTTAATTCCTTCTTATGCAGCTCTTGTTATATTTGGTGTGACACAGCAGAATTGTGCCAGGGTCCAGGAAGCAACTTAGATTAGATCATACCAAAGTTATCATCTCATGTTATATATCATCGGAATCATTGCAGATTTGGAACGCAGGTCCGTCTTTGGAAAAAACTGCATTCGATTTTTCCATATACAGAATTCCCATGACACTCCATTACCATGACAACCTCAAAATTTACGCTAGGCGAATCATGGCACAGTCGGCTCTCCGACCTCGACGTATTGTCAATTCAGCATGTGACCCGCGTTTTGATCTGCATCTCAATGAGCTTTGTAGTCGCACGTCTTGTTTTTACCGGGCTATATCGATGTAAGCGTCGCCAGTGATCTTCCATTCTGTCATTCAGATTATACTATGTGGGAGCTGACATCAAATTCTTAACTGTATTCAGTGTATTTGTCTCCTCTAGGAAGAGCGGGAATTCCAGGACCCAAGCTAGCTGGTAAAGAACCTTGAAACAACTGCATTCGTGTCAAGGAAAAACCTAACTTCATGCAGCCATGAGCTTCTGGTATGAAGCCTATTACGGCGGGAAAATGTTCCTGAAAGTGAAGGAGTTACATCGGCAGTACGGTTTGTATTCTACTGTGAAAAATACTCCCGATTCGTTTCCATGTATCACTGACCGATGATTAAGGACCAATCATTCGAATCACACCGGATGAGGTGCACTTCGACGATCCATCCGTTATTGACCAAGTGTATCCGACTATTGGAAGAAAAACGGACAAGCCCTCTTGGCTAGATGCTAGGACGGGCGGTAGATTACCCAATAGAGCACTTGAGTCTAAGTTTGGTCTCTTTGAAGCTGATATTTTACTGCAGTGCCTGGTTCTACATTTTCCACTGTTCACCACGACCAGCACAGGCAGCGCCGCAATGCCATCAGTCCATTTTTCTCCCCAGCAAGCGTGCACAGGCTCGAACACATCTTGAGAGAAAACCTTGGCAAGATGCTGGCGCGATTGGATAATCACGGCAGGGCTGGGGACATCGTGCAGATTCACTACGTGTTCAAAGCTTTGGCTAGCGACTTGATCACCTTCTACTGTTTCGATCAGTGCATGAACCACTTAGATGCGCCCGAGTATGGGAGAGGAGATATGGATGCTTCTGATAAATTGTTCTTCCTAGCTCATATTGGCAAAGTCTTACCTTGGGTGATGAACCTGTACGCCCATGCGCCTGACTGGCTTCTCCGCATCTTATTGCCTAATGTTTACGAGCAGCGAAAGAGACGAGATGTAAGTCAATCTGTAACTACGCTATATTCTAGTAATAAAGTCAATAGGTGTGCCCTAGAAGACTAATACATCCTTTAGTGGTGGAGCAACGCCGTCACTGATATCAAAACCTCCCCTGATCCGCAGAGAATCAAGAGGACAATCTTTGAAGGAATATTGAACAGTAAACTTCCACAGTCAGACAAGACGGAATTGAGACTAGCAAGCGAGGCTCAACTTGTCGTATTCGCGGGAGAAGGCACTACGGGTAGGTGCTCCCCTCCACCAAGTAAATATGAGTGGGAGAGGAGTGTGCACTGACTTCAGATGGAAACAGCATGGACGATGCACGCAGGTCTCTATGAGATCCTCACACACCCTGAAGTCTATAGAAAGCTTAAGGTGGAGCTGGCCACTCTCAGCCGCACGTTCGATGGAATCCCCTCGCTCATTGGGGTCGAGGGCTTGCCGTATCTTGCTGCCGTCGTCCAGGAGACGATTCGAATTCACCCTGGCGTCATGAGTAGGCAAATTCGCGTCTCACCAGATGTGCCTATACTTTACCATGACAAGATGGTAGGAAAGGAGTACTCCGTCCCGCCCGGAACTGTACATAGCATGTCGCCATATGATACGCACATGAATGCGGAGTACTTTGAGAATCCGTACCAATTCGTTCCGGAGAGGTGGATTGAGAATCCCTCTCTATCAAAGTATTTCTTAGGATTTTCTCGTGGGGCACGGAACTGCGTAGGGTAAGTGTTATGGGAATAGCGTTCCCTGTAAATTTTCTTAATATCTCTAGTTGCTTACCTTTTGATACTACACAGAATCTCACTAGCCAGACGTGAAGTGGCTATTACGCTCGCAACCCTACTTCTCAAATACGACCTATATAACGGGCAAGATGGACCTACGATGGAACTATATGATACGGAGCGGCGGAGAGATCTTGATCCTCACTTTGAATTCATCCAACCCTTCCCTGCTGCTGGGAGCAAGGGGGTACAAATCAAGTTTAGGGCTTGATGGGATATTTTCAATAATTTCCAGTACAACAATCGCCCTCAACGAGCTTATAAACGTATAGTTACGAAAGCCGTATTATAACTGTGGAGTGGGGGTCCAGGATCACGAAGCAGAACCCGATAAGCAAGATAGTATTTCCGATAGTCAAGACTTTGTTGTTTTGGTATCAAAGCTTATTGGCTACCATATGACTTAGTATAATAGAATAGACGATGTGCTAAATATCCATGTTCTGGCTTTGGTGCTTGTATGTACCCCGTAAGTTAGCAGTGGAGCGTCAGCTGACATGTACTCCTGTCGTGCTCCCTCTACGACAGCTATTGGGTGATATCCATGCATAGTACATGAGTCTCTACATAATCTATCTGTGGAGGTCTATTAAAGCAGTACATGCACCTTTATACATCTATATATGATCTCAAACATATCTGTTTTGGCCACATTCATCGGTGAAGTGGCAACGCATCATGCGCGAAAAAGAAACCCTGTGGATCGGGCTGCCCGACTACGATCAATTCCAGACGGAAAGTTTGAGGCTATGTGCTCTCGATATCGTCGTCAATCAGCATTACAACAACTATGCGCTCGTATTCAAAACCGAGCGGGATCACGACCAGCCAACCATTATCAACACGTTTTGTCAAGCTCTGAAATCCACTTTGGGGCAATGTAATCACATAGCCGGCACGATTCAGAGTGACAGACAGGGTAACTTCTGGATTATCGTTAACGCAGAAAGTGCCGTGCCACTAGTGGTGCAATGGTTGGGCGCTGATAATGGCGCGCACCCATCATACGACACCCTCGAAGCAACACACTTCCATGGGGCGGGGTTCGGAAGCCCTTCGCTCTTCACTATTCCAGGTATGACCATGTCAAGCAATGCTTCGCCAGCCGTCAGCCCGGCCGTGGCAGGTTTTCAGCTGACTTTCATTCGTGGTGGCTTGATTATCACCGCCTGTATACACCATTTCGCAATGGATGTGATTGGAGCAAGCGGTTTGATTCACCACCTCGCTGCACACTGTCATGCTATTATGCACGGAACATCACCGCCAACGTGGGCCAAAAACCTGGTGGACAGGTCTCGTTTTATCTCTTCCCCATTGTCAGAGGTTATGCAGCAAGACCAGCAGCAACATCCTCCGGCCCCGCCCAACACACAATGGATGTCCTGTGTGTCGCTACTGTTTCATATCCCGCTGACTAAGATAGTCGAACTAAAAGCTCTGGCTATGCCCTCCGATGGAACCTGGATCTCCACGTACGACGCTATAAGCGCCTTCCTATGGAGGGTTCTGTTACGATACAGAGTGCAGATATACGGGCCAGATGTAGGGTCGAGGGCGGTTTTTGCAGAGCCAATCAACATGCGCAATAGAGGTAGGAGAGAGCATTCCGCCCTACTGTGGCGCGTCCCACCTAGAACCTGTTGAGATAGTACTGATCTCCGACGTCACAGTGAATCCTTCGGTTTCGAGGCGATACCAGGGGAATTTACAGTGCGCTGGCTTGTCGACAGAACAGAGGCAACAGTTCACAGTTGCTGATGTCATTTCTTGTGCGCCGCTAGATCAGCTCGCCTCGTATATTCGTAAAATCACGAATTCGACGACCGAAGAGGCCGTGCAGCAAACAATTAATATGGTATCATCTGCCAGGGACAAGTCAACCCTTCATTTTCGCCAAGATACCATGCCGCCAACGTCGATGGTAATGACAGATTGGAGAGATGTCGACATGACCGACGCGGATTTTGGCTTCGGCCGACCAGCCGCCCTGCGCCAGCTGGCGGACAAGGTGGTAAAGAATCTGGTCATTATATACCCACGGAGGATAGTGGAAGGAGATCCAGATCACGGTTTGGAGGTAGCGGTACCGTTTGAAGAACAAGCCATTGACCTTCTGGTCAAGGACGCAGACATGTGCAAGTTTTTTACATTTAGGGGCATCGATGCCAGAGATTTAACCTAGAGATAGCCATGCAATCCATAACATCCCTACACATTGTGCAGTTCTCCCTTCACTTGCGTGACTCGATCAGGTGAAATTGTGTAGCTAGCAGAATTTTACGTCCAGAGCGGGTAGGGATGGAATGAAAGTCACTATCTAAAACAATATGCCAGCTACAATGCTAGATACTCCAGAACCAATGCCCTTGCATCGTAGGGATAGCAATAGATCCAAAACGTATGTCAATTGGCCACCTAGTCGCTGAGAAGTTCTACAAATAGCACTTAGGTATGATGCTGAGAAATATGAAGAACACGAAGACCCGACGTTCAATACCTATTTTCTCTAGTGTCATCAAGGGTCATCTTGCATGGTAATCGTGCATGATCATGATATGCTAACTTAATTAGTATTACCTTATTACCAAAGATTACCTTGTATGGTAATAGCCACTGGTATTTCTACCAATCAGGTTGCCCCGACATTACTTATTAGAGCATGTGGAGCCGTAAGCATGCATGCAAGGCGGGTAATCCTGCATGCGGAGCCGCATATCTAGGTCATTCAGAAGCTACCTACCAAGGGAGACATAACTAGCCTTACGGCCCTTAGTTGAATCAAGTGTCAGCCGACAAGATGTTTGTTTCTGTTGCACAGGGATGAATATATTAGACTATTGCTATTCTTTTTCCATCAAGGGATTTGTAAGCCGTAGATTTATCATCTGCCATTTGTAATCAATACGGGCAGCAATGAGAATCATATTGTCACAAAGTTGTAACAAAGAAAACATACACAAAGGAAACATTCTGTATAAAACTCACATCCAAGTAAGCTAAGTAGACCTTTCGTATGTACGATATTACTCTATTAGCAACCATTATCGGCACCGTATGTTCGTCATATCTCTGGCATTTACCGTTTAACACAGGAAAAGAAGAAAAATGGCTCCAAAATTTGTCCTGATTACTGGTGCGAATCGTGGACTCGGTTTTGGCATCGCCAAGCGCTTTTTGGCCAGTCCCAACAATGTAGGGAACAGTTGAATATTCTCGGATATCAAGGAACATGTCAGGCTGACTAGATCAACAATAGACGGTGATTGTCCCTGTTCGCCGGCCAGAGCACGAGAGCGTGAAGGCGTTAGCCAAATTGCCTAGAGGCTCAGGTAGCAGTCTCATCGTGCCCTCAAGCAAGTACGATGCCACGGTCGAGCAGGATACTTTTAACGTGGTCAAGGAGCTGGTTGAGAAGCATGGTATCGACCATCTTGATATCGTCGTAGCCAATGCCGGCGGTGGGGTCGTTTACCCTTTAGTCAAGGACGTCAAGCGGAAGGACATCGAGGAGCACATGACGCTTAACGTATACAGTGTCGTGTCTTTGTACCAGGCTACTCGCGACTTACTGCATAAGTCCACCAGAAATCCCACCTTCGCCATCACAGGCTCTAGTGCCGGTTCTCTTGGGTAGGATCTCATTCAGGGGCACTGTCGCTGACTTACGACGAATAGACAACTGATGCTAACCAATTTCGGCAGACATCAACCACCCGTACCAAACGCTGCGTATGGTGCGGCCAAGTGCACACTACCCTGGTATGCTCTCCGGATCTGCGCTGAAGATGATTGGCTCAACGCGTTCGTTATCGATCCTGGCTTTGTGCAGACCGAGGGTGGCAACAGCGCTGCCAAAATCTTCGGAATGGAGGAGGCACCCACGGGGGTCGACGAGTCTACCGATGGAATGTTCAAGGTCATTATCACGGCGACCAAGGAGAAGTACGGTGGAAAGCCAGTTCTGTATACCGGCGAGGTGCAAGGATACTGATTTTACTTGACCTCGACTGGATAACTATAAATACTCGGGTAGCGCCAGCACACTGTCACTAAAATGGAAAGATTCACTGTTAAGCTTTTTTCATTTTAAATACGCTGTAAATCAAAATGCGAGGCATTTTAATTTAAATCTTTTGCGTAGGCGGTAGCAATATACAGTACTGTAAATACGTTGTAGTTAACGCTTTAAATAACTCTGACCAATCAGAGCTTTGCAGAGTTTTTTTGAACTAATAAAAAACAGACCGCTTTTATAGAATTTTAGGGGTATCTAAGTAAAACTTTTCAAGCTTTACCTTCTCTTTTTTCTGTAAAAGTGTGGCGGTATGGTGAAGCTTCCCAATTACGTATTTTCAGCATATAATACAATATATCTAATAGCAGGCAGATGGTTGGGGTATTGATAATCGTATTCCATCACCCATCACGTTAGTGGTCGTTGCTCTGTTGTCCTTTTGAGTGATGGCACTGTCAGGAACCTCGTACTTTGGTCCTAAAGCCGGTGATGTATGACGGGTCCGTTACACAAGGCTAGCTAACGCGAGTGGTGTGTGGAGTGTACTCATAGGCCCCAATAGAATTGCACCTCAAGCCCTTCGGGGTCAAATTATATATGTAATTCCTTGGCATTTTAGCTCAGGGCCGAGGAAGAAAGGATAGTTGAAGCAAACGGAAAATCATTACGGTCAAGGGTGCGTTTAGCATTGGGACTATCATTGAAAAATTAGTGGGATGTTTGCTCCCCCTTCAGGCACCATGGACCGAGCAGCTTTAGAGATTGTTTTTCGAACACGCTCGTCTTCACCCAAAATTTTTCAAGCAAATTAGCTACCGAGATGTCTAATTTTCTTGTTACAACTTCATAAAGAGACGTGAATATGTGGATAACGGAAACGCTTCTCGAGGTAAATAGGTGTATCTAACTGTTAGTAATACAGTTTGATAAGGCTTCAAGATTTCTTTAGTCACCGAAGTTTACTCTCGAAATAGCTTCCTGCGCGATTAATGGAGGTGTAAGCATTCGTAATATCTGAGCTCTTTTTCTATCAGGGCCGCATCATCTCTGTCTCAAGTCCTTTACAGCTGCACCTGTGATCCAGCTGATATCTAGCAATAACGCTGAATATTACTTTCCGAGCACTTTCGACCGGCCGTCTCAATACCCTAAATACCGCTGTTTAGGCAGCAACAAGAGTGGAGCGAGGCTTTCCACGGTCCGCACCCAACCTACCAACCATTGAGACAACATACGACGGATTTAACCGAGGTCTAGAAGCACCCGGGGCGATCCATCTTCGCCGAAGTTCCCAAACGAGTTGACCTTGGAACTCTATGGGGACCAGCGACTTGCCAAAAAAGAGGAGACAAGCTCCGAATGAAGCCGCGTGGCTTCGTGTAGTTCTCGTCGGGAAGGATTGGCAGAGGTTCGGCCAAACTGGCCATTTAATTGTAGGTAGGGGTTGCAGGCTAATCACTCAACTAGCGGTCGCGTCGACGTCCCTTGGATGTTCCCTTAGCCTATGACATATTACGCCGACTATTACCCCTTACACCATGTTTCGTTATTTTCGTTGCCGGGAACTTTGACTGTTGGTTTTGCGGTCTTGTAGACGATGGAGGGGCTGGTTTTTGTGTTGTGTGGGGTGAGCTTTTGGCAGCGCCGGACGAATTCACGATGGTCTTCAATATCTGCTGACGAGCTGCAATTCGAGTGCTGCGGCGAAGTGGTGGGGAGGTTGCCGAAGGTTGGGGTACGTCTCGAGTGCTCTTCCTTTCCAGCAGACAATCTTTGGTAGGCTTGGTTGCTTTTGGACTTGGGCATTCCTTGACCTTTGCTACTGTTTGTTTATTGCCATCTGGTCTTTCAATCCTAGAGGTTCTAGGTCCCTGTGATTCCCGGCCCGATTTCATCTGAGCACCGCTGGGGGCGTTGTTGCAAGAGGTCAGGTCTTGGCCATCATTTCTAAGCCGCTCTGAGGGTGGTTTATCGTTAGTAGCATCGTCGTGACTGCGTTTATGTATCCCTCCCTGGGAACCGGACCCAACATTACGGTCTGACGGCGAGTTAGGCTTATGCGTGTTCCATCGCCGCTTCCGACTAGTCTGATTTTGTATATCCACGTTGTCTTGGTCGCGTCTTCTCTTCGTGCCACGCGTAGGATTCGGACTGGTCTCGGTCACGCCAGACTTGTTCATCTCGGACTCGACCAGCGGAACCTGCTCTAGAATCCACTGCAGTATAGCGATATGGCGCGCGGCATCCCTCTTCGCAATTAGGTAATTCCGTACCGCTATCTTGAATTCATCGAAGAGATCATTTCGGCTCTTGATCGACGCCAGCGATTCTTTTGCCGCGTCTAACCTAGATTGGGCTGCACGACTCTGAATGCCAACGGCTGGCTTGCCACGACGAGATTCCCGTGGATTATCTTTGGCTGTCTGTGCTGATATCAAGACCGCCGAGGCCGACTTCACGGCCTTATAGGCCTTATCTTCTTCATCCTGACGCTGAAAAGCAGAGTCAATAGCACATATATATTCCTCGGTCTCGGATGGCCTTAACACCTTTGCGTCTACAAGAGTCTTCCACGCTTTGTCGTAATCGGGTTGCTTGACCTTCATGAGGCGGACATATCGGTAGTGCTGTGCGCACGCAAAGCCGAGATATTCGATCCAGGTCGTCAGCTTATCTTGCCGTTCCGGGTCATCGTGCAATTGAAATGGCCGGGCAAAGTCATACTGGGCGAGAAGTTCCTTGACCGCCTCCGTATAGCTTGGGGATGCACGTCGGAAATACCGATGGAACACGTTGTATGTAAGACCCGGATATTTCGGAATCCGTAGTCCTCTGGCCTGCGCCTGCCAATCGCGGAATTGTCTCCAATGGCCCATTTGCTCATGGAACACTTGCCATCTAGGCGGGTCCGCGTCGGGATAATCTAGCCATGGCCGTAACATGTCCTGGTGTGCTTCCGGGTCCTCGGCAACGTCATCAACAAGATCGATGGGATATAGGGGTCGGCCGCCGTCATTGACAAGTTCATTGTAATTAGCCCTCTCATACACTTGCCTGGGAGTGGGCGGCCCAGAATCAGTAGAAGATATGATGGAGCCTACCCGTCGAAATAAAGGTCGAGGCAATTCGTTGTTCTCTGCGGGTATTTCTAACAATCGGGCGGTGACTCGGTTAAGGTCGACGGCGTGGGACTGGGCCGCGTCGCTCGTGTTCTGGACGCGATCTCTATCCCGTCGTTAGACGGAGAAGGAGAAGAAAAAACGTTAGAAGACAGGCAGGCAGGCCACTTGTTACCTGAGTCGCTGAATGAAACTGGCTGGCAGATTCTCCGGATCCTCGATGTCGACAGTTGTTGCCCCGCCTTCGAGGCGATGTTCTTCCAGGTACTGGTCAAGTTCGACATCACTAAAAGCAATGAGGTCGTGCGAAAATGTTTTTTGAGATTCGCATTCGGAGGAGGCCATGTTAGCGTTGCGAAGTCGTGCTGTGAAGTTGAGTAAAGAAAGTAAAGAGAGGAAGGAGTACAAGAGGACCCGCCATATAAATTACTAGGGGAACACAGAACACGAGCCTGGCACGCTCCTTATCACAACACACTATTGAACCTCCAATGATTTGGCTCCCTTGATTCTGACTACCAACCAGACAAGGCGTTCACTCACTCATCCACCCCTGGTTGTCTGGCAAAGCGTGCGGGGTAGCAGTTTCATTGGATGTGATTGATGACCGTCTCATTCACGGTATGTTGGTCTTTTAGCATATAAACGCTGGTTATAGCCATGCTCCCTGTGTGTTGAAGTAAGGGAGTTAGGTACACTCCACCTCGACAACTAGGTATATGTATCTCAATCTCTCCCCCATAGTCTCTGACCTGTTTCTTCCTTCTAATCATCCTGAATACTACCACTATTCTACTACATACATACGCGTATCCACTCTCTTTAACACTGTGCACGTTCCACAAGAGACTCACCAGATTCGAGGTGCCCGAGAAACGACGGAGCCACCAGAAAACCGTGGTGATGGTGATAACCCAGACACCCTACCCTATATTGAGCTAAGATTCAGTGACGGTCCACGAACTTCATCGGGTTTTGTCCTTGGAAAGGATCCAGAGACTGGCGACATTGTTCTCCCTACCATAGGGCAGATCAGCAGGCACCACTTCGCGCTGACGTAAAAACAAGTTCGATGACGGATGCCATCGTCTCATCGTGAGAGATCTGGGCTCTACCAGTGGAACCATAGCCACGTATGATGACAAAGGAAGAGAGCTGCGAAGCAATTTCGACTGGATCATTGACGGATTCAGAGCCCCGTATGGCACAGATGAGTTTATCATTGAACCGCATGAACACCTTAAAGTTCGAGTCATTGTCAATCGCCACGACATAACCCCACCTACGTACATCGACAACGTCGAGCGATTCCGCCAGGGGGCAGCAGGCGCGGAAGACTTCTTCGGTGTGCTCAACATTCAGACCGCTTTTGAAACCGAGCGTATAGTCGAGTGTACACCCATGTCAAGCATCCAAGCCTGTCACGATTTTAGAAGACAAAGGACCTGAAGTGTATATAGTTGCAGCCTAGTTCACGAAGAAGTTTAGCCTTCTTCGTGCGACAACAAGAATTCATGTAACCCCTATACTGAGGCTTCCGACAAATGTTGCTCTCGCAAGGACGGATCGCCCAGGGTGCATTCGGGGCAGTGAGTCGTCACTGGGATGTTAGCACGGGAAAGGAGTACGCCCGTAAGCAACCGATTGGCAAGATATACAACAGGAAGGCTTGGGAAAAGGAAATTGATATCATGAACAGTATCTCGCATGGAAGCGTAAAACTATTTCCTTCTAGCAATAGTTGTGTGCTTACGTTTTATTAGGAGCACATTGTTCGACTTTTTTTTTGGAACAAAGCACCACGACCTTTGATGTACCTGGAATACATGCCATTCGGAAACCTGGAAGATGAGCACAAGAGAGCCCATTTCTCACAGGACGAGTGTTTGGTAATCTTTCAGCAAAGCTTGTCAGCTCTGGCGTACCTTCACGGACGATCAGAACCGGTGGTGCATCGGGATCTTAAACCGGAAAACATTCTCGTCTAGTATCGCGATGCAGACCAGAACCCCAACTATCTCTATGTTAGACTATCAGACTTTGGCTTCTCTAAGATCGGCAGTTTAAAGACAATATGCGGCTCGGAGACCTACTGCCCTCCCGAGATAGGAAACAACTATATACATCAAAGAAATATACGAAAGCCGTGGATATCTGGTCTCTTGGGGTCGTCATGTTGCGATATGCATATAGTCTTCCGTATCCCGGTTCCGGATTTGGAATGGAGTAGTGCGAAAAGATAGTTGAAGAGGCGGGCGGTTGGGATTCGGAGGGGCTGATCAACATCTTGCAGCGTATGTTGGTTCTCGATGCAAAGGCGCGGCCTTCAGCTGCAGACTGTTTGCATGAAGCTTCAAGGCTAGTTATGTCGTCTCAGGATCGCTCTGCAACTCCAACGCCAGCTTCTTACGCTGCAGGATATAGAGCAACAATACGTCGAAAAGGGCAGGGAGGGGAAGAGCAAGAGACATTGCGCATCCCGCCTTACTCTGAAACAAGTACGTCGTGTGCAGCAACACTTATCTACAACCACTTTAAAGAAGAAGTCACAAGTCAAGGAATGTCTCAAGCCTGGCAGAATGAGGTAGGTTCCACTATATATTCTGCAATGGATATTATCACTGAACTAACTACTTTCTCAGCCTCCCGGAAGCGGCCCAAACACTATGCCCGGGGAGTCGGTCTTTATCAGATCAAGTGCTCCATCTCGATCATTTAGTACGGGCTCTGGGCACACGTTAGCTTTCGCCAACAATGCTAGTATTGCAGCAAGCTCAAGCGATGATCAGTATAGCCTCGGCCAAACATACGTCGTCGAACAAGATCAAGCTGAAGCAGTCACGGATGGCTTCATCAACGAGGCCGACCAACAGCAAACAATGGAAGATGTTGGGCTGACGGAAGCGCTTGCCGATGGCCAGGGAACCAATCCTTTACCCCCGAGCTCCCGAAATCACATCTGAGCACTCGATCAGTTAAGCATAGCCGTGACGGCTTGGTATACGTCATTATTCGGCGGCAGAGAGTGTCAATGTGCTTATCAGACTACCACGTGAATATTTCAGAAGTCATGACTGCGGCGAGGTTGAGCAAAAGCGATCGTGACAAGCGCGTAAGGAAACTTAGAAAGCGTACCGTGGTCTCTAAGCAGAGCGGCCTTCTATGGGCTCCGTTTGAAGAAAGCATATTTCTCTGTCGGGAGTTGAAACTTGAAGAGGACATGAAAGAATTACTTGCTTATGGCCCTCAGGCTCCTTCAAACGAGGAAATTAATCTTCCACGAAAAAGACGACTCCCGAAAGCATATCAAATCTTAGAGTGGAATCAGATCCAGATTGCGTATGTACCATCAATGCAGATCGTCAATGCAACGCATCTCCTCAAATTAGGTGAAATTAACCGAGGCAAATTGGCGGCATTCTTCAGTCACTGTCCCCAAATCTGGAAATCAATACGTCACGGTCCGGGCTCTGTTCAGGGGACCTATATTAAATTGAACGATGCTCTAAGACTCTGTCATTACTTCCGTCTAAGTCAAGACCCAATCAACCAGTTGCTGTTGATCCCTGGGGAGTCTGATCATGAAGGTGCCGCTGAGGATAAATCTTTATGCAATAATGGAAGCAGTCACGGGATCGCAGCTAATGGAAACGGGGTGACCGAGCTTGATCCTCGCAACAATCTTGCTAATAACGACGACCAGCCAAAAGGAGTCGATGGGATCTGGGGTGCTAACGTTGAGAATTCGGCTTATAGAGGATTTGACGCTGCTTCTGTGCCGCGTAGCTTCCATAATGATCTCCCACTTAAAACGGAAGACACACGTACGGTAGAAGAAGATCACCGCTCTGTGTACACCGAGCGGAGCTATACGAATGGATCCTACCTCGCCCCTCCAAACCGTTCATATGAGCAACTACGTTTGCGTTGACGATTCATGAACGAACAGAGTTTTACGGAGTGCGAAATATTTTGTTAGGAACTGAGCCAATCCAAGATTCCAATGTTGTTTTAAAACACACGGCGCATTTTGCTCTGCAGGTTACTGTGCAATATAAATAGGGTTCCCTTCTCTTAAAGAGCTTCAGCCATCACGGGACATTTACCATTCAGATAAAGGGAATCGAAGCTCGCATTAACTTTCCCAATCATAGTCAGCACTGGGACTATTGGTGGCAATACTGGCTCACTTACTGTAACAAGTTAAACTACGAGGCGCCGTATACCGGCGAGGTGCAAGGATACTGATTTCACCTGACCTCGACCGTATAACTATTACGTATTTTCAGCATATAATGCAATGCATCTAAATAGAAGGCAGATGATTGGGGTAGTGATAATCGTATACCATGCATCATGTTAGTGGTCGTTCCTCCGTTTCTTCTTGTGTGATAGCACTTCGTATTTTTAGGAAAGTCCCAAAGATCAAAGAACAAGGCCTGCAGAGTGGCACAGAGGAATGTGCGAACTGCAGAGAGCTGTGAATGTTGAGCAAATTAAAATCCAATTTCGAGATTCTCAGCCACTTGGCATCGAGATCTTGACGGCTCGCCTCGTGGGGATGGACAAACGGGAACCTGCTTCTCGAGGCAAGCTAAATCAGGTTACACGGATTATTCCTTTTTAAGTATATGGTTCGATGATAAGTAAAGAACTCCAAAATCGATGGCGGCCATTCCAATACCTATAAATACATGAGACTATTCACAACTTCACAAACAATCTATTCATTACAAGTAAGCCGTTATCATTACAAATCCATATTCAAGACTATGCTAACGGCCAACGGGTAAATGGGGAGGAAATAGAAAATACTAAGGGAGAAGAAAAGTGAATTAGCCAATAATGTTACGGAACGAGGACAGCCTACCTTCATCACTAGGTGTGCGCCATCATTTTGCCTCATATGAGCTCAGGCCTGACGTTCCTATTTCATAATGTACACCAACCGTATACTCATATAATCATGCCAGCCGTGCGGGCTGTGACAAATATCTCGATCAGACCCAGACACAAGGTTGGATCCCGTAAGATCCGGAATGAATTCATGTTGGCACAGATTCCTTCAAGAATCCTTCGATTTGCCTAGGGGAAACCTGGTAAAACGTGTCAGCAGATCGAGGTGCCGATACTCTAAAGACCAGTCATCACTAGCCTCTCAATTGACACAGAAATCCAATTATTACATTCTCATAATAATTACATGTAATGATGTTTTTCCTCAATAGGGCTATTGCGATTCTGATTACCACATCGACTCTGTCTGCGGCCACACTACATGCGGCAAGTAAGAGATGTCGTTATTTGCCTGGAGATGCTGACTGGCCAAGTGAAACGGCTTGGTCTAAGTTGAACAGCACAGTCGGAGGAAGATTGATTGCAGGCGCCCCTGTTGGTCACCAGTGTTATGGTACGGATGCCAATGAAACTATCTGTGCTTCGGTACAAGAGAGTTGGACAATCCTCGATCCTTTGTAAGTAGATCTTAAGGCTCAAGCAAGGCTCAATCACTGATTTGTATGCTAGTCTAAACGATCCCGTAAACGTACAAAGTATGTACTTTGAGAACACAACATGTAGTCCGTTTTATGGGCCACTCGCCACCAATCTTGCAGAGAGAAATGCGACATGTTCTCTCGGGAATTTGGCTTCCTATGCGATAAACATATCAGATGCTGCCACAGCCATTGCTGGAGTCAATTTTGCCCGCAGAAACAACATCAGACTGAGCATCAAGAACACAGGGCATGATTATCTGGGCCGAAACCTGGGCAAGGGGTCTTTGGGCTTGTGGACACATCATTTGAAGGATGTCAGTTTCTTCCGGTACTCGAGCGAGGAATACACAGGTCCAGCTGCCCGGATCGGTGCTGGTATCCAGGTACAAGAAATGTACGAAGCTGCGTCGGCAGCTGGATACCGCGTCACGGGAGGAGGGTGTCCAACAGTGGGCGCCGCCGGTGGCTGGGTTCAGTCTGCCGGCCATGGTCCACTTGCGTCGAAGTATGGACTTGGTGCGGACCAGACACTTGAGTACGAGGTTGTAACAGCAAATGGTGATCACGTTACTGTTTCCCGTCAACATAATGCCGACTTGTTCTGGGCACTGAGTGGTGGCGGTCCCGCCAACTTTGCTCTGGTTCTCTCGGTGACAATGAAAGCACACAAAGATGGTCCTGTGGCAGGAGCAACGCTTACGTTTACCGAGGACGATCCTGAGAAATACTGGGCTGCAGTTGAGGCTTGGCAGAGGCACTTGCTCGTGTTGGACACTATCCCGGGCTTCCAAACCCAAGTCGGTCTAACTAAGGGTATATTTTCTTTGGACTACTTGACACTACCTGACGGCAGTGTGGAGGACGTAAATGCCGGGTTGGCGCCATTTTACGAGGAGATTGCCTCACTCAATATCACAGCATCTAACGATACTCGGGAGCACAAAAGCTTCGTCGATCACTATCACTATTTCGAGGATCCCGCCGCATGGACTCGAAACAACTCTTTGGGCAACAGGCTTATCCCCCGAGACACGGTACGAAACGCTACGCGGCTCTCGGGGCTCATTCAAGTGTACAAGGATATTTTGGAGTATCCCAACTCGGAAATCTACATCATTGGCTACAATGTCACACACGGCGTAGCGGGCAACAACCCTGGCGACAACGCTGTCATCGAGTCTTGGCGCGAGGCCTTGTATCTTAGCAATGTAGTCATTCTGAATGATCCGCAGGCCACTAGCCATGAGCTAAACACGTATGCCGCTGAGATAAACAAGTGGCAGGAGAATCTGCGCGCCGTGACTCCGGGAAGTGGCAACTACATGAACGAAGGGACGTTTGATTACAAGTATTGGAAGGAAGACTACTACGGCAGCACTTATAACAAGCTAGCTAAGGTCAAGGCGACATATGACCCGGGCTATGTGTTTTGGAACCGGCCAGGCGTTGGATACGAAGCTTACCAACTAGAGGTCGATGGGCATTTATGCAAGGCCTAATTTATTTTTCTACCTATCTACTTTTTCTGATTGGGTGGACTGTTTCTGGGATACGATGAAAGCCTCACCTTTGTACGGGCATAAATTATAGACAGCTCTTCATCTTTCACAATGTCCTTGAGTCACGTCTTCCTGTGAGTATTACATACCATATAATAATCAGAGAACATGCATTAAGCACTGTACTCGAGACAATATTTCATTCTCGTACCCCCAACTTGAGCAGCGATCTTTGTCGTCTCGTTATGACATCTGCGCCAGGCTACTTTGGCAACTCCACAGCCGACAACTTAAACCCACCAGGACAGAGGGTCTGAAACACCCCTTGAGGGTCGTACTTAGCAGCGACTTCTTTCATCTTCACCACATTCTCCAAACCGTAGCTGGACAATGGGTCTTGGGTCTTGTCGGCGTAGTTGAGGTACGTCCACGGCAAGTTGCCCTCGCCATCGTCAATCGTGGCAGCAAACTCGCGTACGGAGTGAACCCATTCGCGGACAAGGGAATATGCGTACTTTTCCTGCTCGGCTGTGCGTACTTGCGCAATTGCAAGCCACAGTAGCCCGTTGTGCACCTGCCGGTCGATGCCTAACACGTTTCCGCCCGTCTTAACTGATAGCTGACCAAAGAGCTTAGGGAACGGCTGGAACAAGCATTGAGTGACGAAGTCACCATCCGGAATGAAAGTCTTTAACTTTTCGACTAGAATCTCGTGTAGCTCGGCGGCCTTGGCTACGATACGTGTATCATTTTTAAAGGTTGACGTGAACCAGGTGTTACTGTTTTAGTGAGTTGACTGCTCGTCAAGTACGAACACAGTTTAGAATAATGGAATTGGAAGTCTTACTAATAGTTCTGTGCTTGCTCAAAGTCCATAACCACCTGAGGAACTGTAGTCTTCTTGCATGTGCTAGAGATTGTTGGCATTTGCAGCCACTTCTCATACGCGGGCGCATTTTCGACTCCAGCGATCTGTATCAGGGCACCGAGAACAACGATGTCTTTGAATTCGGGCTTGGAAGTTGCAAAATGATTAGCTTGTGAATTGGATGTGTGACCCGGACTGTCTAGGCGTCTTGGTGACTTTCAGTGGCATACTATGAGGAGTATCGCACATCAGCAAACATATATGCTGACAGGGGTTGACGATATAGTTCCTACCCAGATAAGTGAATAAACACAGTAAGTTACTATCCACATCCTTCGATACATCGTTGGTGAAGCTCTCGAGCGCCAGAATCGCGTCTGGTGTTGCTTTCTTTGGATGAACTGTCAGTCCTGCCCACACAGCAGGTACTGGAAGGGCACGCATCTTGAAATTTGCGACGATACCAAAATTGTTACTGCCACCCTTTAATGCCCGGAAGAGGTCTGCATGCTCTCCCTCTCGGCGCGCGTTCACGATTCGTCCATCGGCCAGAATGATCTCAACTTCGCAAAGATTATCGCACGCCAGTCCGTAGCGTGCCGTGAAGAACGCCATGCCGCCCCCGAGGATCAATCCCGCGACACCCACGTGGCCTTCTCTCCCACCGGCAATAGTAAGACCCTGCTCAGCAAGCGATGCATATACCTTACCCCATCGGTTACCGGGCCCCAGACTGACTTCTTTCTTTTCTCCTTGCTCATTCTCAAGTACTTTTACCCAGTCCATGCGTCCTAGGTCAATAGTAACACCCTCTGGGCCGATGGTGTTGGATCCGGGCCAAGATGTATGCCCACCACTACGCACGGCGAAGGGCACCTTTGCGGCAACAAGACTTTGCACTACATTGCTGACCTCCTGGGCTGTCTTTGGCTGGATGATTCCTGCTGGGTGCAGCCCCCGGGCATTACAAGAGAAGTATGAAGATTGGCGCTCGGCGAATGCGGCATCTGAGGGAAGAAGAATATCTTGCGGGTCGAGGCCGGCCTTAACAAGGCGTTCCGTTGGGCTTATTGCAGACATCTAGTGATGTTATGAGACCCAAATTATTTGTGATGAGCTAAATAGCGTTGAGCAGTGAAGAATACTCTGGCTCAAGGTTCAATCAGCCAAGCACTATAGATGTGTAGTAAGGAGTCAAGTAGGCAGCTTAGAACTTCGCCTATTCAACTGGTATTTATCTAGAGATATCAGGGGTGTGAAGCTCTGTTCTATTTTCTTCAACAGTTTTCGATGTATTTTATTTATTTATTTTCCCTATTGTAGCTATTTACTTTCAACGTCATGTCCAGGTTGCCTGCATATTGGTGTTACCTCTTCATCTCGCGTATCCAATGAGTCCCATAACATTTCCCCCCCCTTCGTGAATGGCTTAGTTTTAGACGTAGCGGTATTAGCTTCAATATTATCCGGTCTCGGATGACGATATGACACCAGATTACGGCGCATATTCTCGGACGGGTGGTCAGCGGCTTACGTAGGCACTGATGCATGATTACATTTGTTACGCTTGACATAGGGGGTGCTAAGTGGCGCATATTTAGTGTATACTCAGACATATTGGAATAACTTATGCAGACATTAATACGTAAAAAGTATTATTCAGTTTCACAAAGTATCGCAAAGCTTAACTGAATCAGTACCTCATCCTATCAACATGGAAATGATGACCGATTTTCTTTTTTGCCAACTTCCCCTTTTCATGGCCACTCGGAAGTATCCATGAGCTCTTTATCATACGACGGAGCAATGTTTCTAAGCCGTCTCAAATACGTGCACCTCAGTATCTTCCCGGAGATGGCATAGCCAAGTTGGTAGACAATATCTTGAGTGCATCGTGTGGACAAAAATAAATGCCGCAAACAGAATTCCGCTGTCCGGCGGTGAGATGTGCGAGATGGTGGTGATCTCAAATTTAAACTATGAAGGGGATGGATACATGGGGTTTGTTGTCGCTCGCTGGACAAACCAAGCTCCTGGGGCATTGATCCTGCGATTGTTAATGTAACGAGGTCATATAATAGGGGGGAATAACCCCATTTTCTTCTTGGCGGTGCTAATGCACGTGATCTAGAATGAAGATCACCTGCGACTAACAGGACCATGAGATGATAAATCCTTCTTCAACTGCGCCGTGGAAGTGGACAGCGTCGAGGATACTGCGTCGCCTGGTCTCACGGCCGTTGTTTTCGTTTCGACCTGTTGTTAAAAACCCGGCGTCCTGGGATACCCGATGTGCCTGCGAGTCCAGGGACGAGGACAATGTCCGGAAAAAAGTGTTATCGCCAGTGAATGGTGTCGAAAAGTGTGCTCTGCACATCTCGCCCCCAATTGTTGGTTTGAAGATGTTGGTAGTTTTTAATTTGACCATCGCATGGTTTACATTCTCCAGGCTGAACCGCGAATCTATTTTTAGTTCAAACGATGAACTGGATCTCCCGAGACCTCATAACAGATATATATATAAAACTGTCGGCTACATGGGTAGTGATTTTCTACACCAACCAACAAGACATCTCTAGAGCTGTGCCCGTAGTCCTACCATGCTCAATCAATGTAAAAACACTTTGAAATGGCTGGTAACCTATGTGTTAGTTTGCAACGGGTCCGAGGCTGCTGTTAAGCACAACTCTCAATAACTAATAGATTCTAGTGCAGAATCCATTACGCCTGTAACTTCGACCAGCACGGTAGATGGGAAACCCATTACTGCGACCTACACCCCCACATCTATCTCCATCTCAAAGCTTGCTCTTCCGATCAGTGCAGCCACAACAGTGACCACGACAGATGATATTACCGGCGCCACAGTTGCTGTCACTGTTCCAGCAGGTGCTGGTCTCGTTGCTGGCGAAGACTAGGCTGGTATCACAAGGGACGTCAAAGAGGCTTGGAGATAGACTCAATTAGACCATAATCTACTAGGGGGCTACTAGGTCCTTGACCATTCGGAAGACTTCCTGACCCTCCCTTAGAATATCGAGGCTATTTATACACATCGTCGGTATTCCTAACCTCCGACCTCCGACACAATGTCTCAGATTAGCGAGGGCTGAATAGCCTCACTGAGACAATTGCCAATACTCTTTTCAGCTCGTATTACGTCCGTAGCCGGCGCGTGTTACGTCCGTAGACATCATCGAGACCTACAGTCTCGTATTCAGAACGTGTAACACTTCCGTACAACAGCTGGCTGGCTCTACACTATCGTGCCAGGGATGCCACCAGCACCAACCATACCGCCTCCTTATACAACATCAGACCAAAATAGCGAATCTCCATCAACCAACACTCGCGAACTTACGACCCCATGCAGCCCCTCAGTATGTCTTTTTTCAATAAAGGCACTCGGGCTGTCGCTTGCACCAGTTGATGAGCAATCTGCATGCATGGCTGAGATCCTATCCCGAACGGGTGAGTCTGCGACAAGGCCGCGATAATTACACACCAATGGCGGAAAGAGACTTCCATACGAAGCTGAAATGCGCTGGTGATCAGGGCGACGCGCTTCGGAATTATATTTATCGAGACTCGGGATTAGATACCATCCACAACTTCTGCAAAACCGAGGATGGAAAGGTTGTCAAGCAACAAGATAAAACCAGTTTTATCAAGGAGACTACGTTCTCAGTGAGCTATGTAGATGACTGTGACGGAGATGGCTCTTACACGGTTAATTATGATTTACGTGTCAAATACCTAACCCAAACCTTCGACGGCTGCGACACGGATACAGTCCTATATAAGCACGATGGAAGCATGAAAGATTCGGACAACTGGCTCTTCGAACTCCACCCCACGTGGTTTGATTCGGTACTCTGCTACCCCGAGAATATCCAGAAAAACTATATCACGGATGTGAATCACGCCACTGTCACCCAGGGTATGGCACAGGACGCCATGAACGTATTCTGCGACCGGTCTGGCGACGGACAGCAGTATACATTAGACCCGCCGTGAAACCTGGGAATGGAGGCTTCGTACAAGATACATGCAAACAACAAGGCGAAGCTAGTTGTGGGCACTTCTACAGCAGCGATGGCACGCGGATAACCGAAGAAGGCGACGCCGGAGATATTTTTATTCGTATAGAAGCTTTCCACTACGATTCCGGTGATACAGTTACTTACAGTGCCCCGAAAGCCTATGAGATCCACGGCGAAAGGTAGATCACTGTTCCTCATCCCTTGCATTTCAGAAATGCTACTAATGAGCTTTTCCGTATAGGTGTAAGCTAATGCGTAATAAATTTGGTGGCAATAGATCTGTCAGCCAGTAGGTTGTTGATGAGAATAGGCTGAACCTTGGCTCCTTTATCGAGTCAGGTGATAGGGGGTGTGTGGTGTGGAACATGTGAGCGGTCAGTACGCATTGAAGAACACTTCTGTTAGACTGTTCCTGTCATATTACTAGCATTGAACAACTAGAGCTATGTTAAAAGTGACCTGATATCAAAATACAGAGTTCAATCTTGTCTCATCTAGACTACATTCGATAAGAACCACCCTGTCGCCCTTGGGCCAAAACAATGTGCCATCACCGGCCAATACACATTGCTCTAGGCTATCTTTTGTTACCCAGTTGCGGGGAATGAAATAAAATCTGTTATAGAATGCGCCAGTTGCAGACTGGAAGTTCTTGCCCAAGGGGTATGAACACACCCAGAGGTCCTGGTCAATAAACACTAACCTTCGTCCCCCAAGTATGCCTAGAGGCATCAAGATATTTGATACAACGCTTAGCGGCGCGGTCAAAATATCGGAATGAGACTGTGGCAATACCTCGTCGTCGTCCCCTCGTAGTATCGTTGCCGGGGTGATGATTAGTCGGTCAAAATCTTCCTCGAGACGTCTATTTCGGCTGGTAAATAGAAGGATATGCTTTGAGTCTTGGGTTAATATTGATTTCTTGACGATTGGTTTTTCCACAATATCACTGTTAAGCGTTATCTGAGTCAGTTTTTGCAATGCATAGCTCTCGATTTGCTCCTCCACCTTTGCCGGGATATCAGGATGGGCCATAGACCAAGCTAATTCTAGCGTGTCCCATCTATAAGCATCAATCTCAAAAGGGCTACAGTGGAGGACGATTTCTGAGCTGCCTGGGTGGCATAACCATTTCCCGCCCCTAGTCGTGATAGGAGACTTCGCTGTAAGTTTGCCGTCCTGGGTGGAGCAAACAAAAGCACTCGGTGCCGTTGTTACGATGAGAATGTGGCTACCATTAAGATTGAAGATAATCTGTTCAATGCTATGGTCGTTGAGTTCGATCTTCGGATGCGGTAGTGCGGAAGGCAATACGTCTTTCTGGAAATCATCACTGAATTTCCATAGCTGTATTTCTCCAGCAAGATCAGAGAGGGCCGCCATATCCCCATGTGTGCTCCAGCTAATGTTCGTGACGGGCATATAGTTGTAGAATCGAGTAAATTTTACTACTTCAGTAGTGTTCCTCCGGTAAAGTTCGACATTGCCATCTTCGTATCCAACGCAATATGAACGGTTGTCAGGTGCGAGGGAAAGACTAGTGACGGCCTCAAATTGATCCGCTGATTCTTCGGAAAATTTCGATATCGCTGTGGACGATTGGTCTTCGCTATTACTGTCGCTGATATGTTCGTCGGTTTCGAGAAAACGAGTTAGGCTATTGGGTTCCCAAGCATTTATAAGCCCGTCGCGAAGATCGTAGAGCCGTCGGCCGTCGGGACTAAACGCTATTTCGGTCACCAGACTCTCAGATGAAAGCTGATAAATAATACTGAAGAAAGTAAAATCCCAAACACGGATAGAGCCATCACTACCACTGGTGGCGAAGAGTTTTCCGTCAGAACTCACAGACACCTCGTCGGCTGCACGTGTCCCTTTAGCTTCGACATTTTCGTCCGTCATAGGATGCCACTTAAAAATGTAGCCATCTTTGTATATGCCAAGAATGTGACCAGTCGCACTGTTCCATGTGAATCGATCTACAGCGAACCAGTTGGAGGACGGCCGGCGCTGGCCTGCCCTGACGTCATTTGCTCTTCTACATCTATTAATACATCGCCTTTATAAGCCTAGAGTCAGTAAATGCCCCCTCAGACCTAAAGGAGGCGAAGTAGAGTCGCAAGGGAAATACCAGGATAATCCCTCAATAGGGAAATTCACACTTGTGAAATGGGGTATAAGAAACTGCAGAACTGACCCATCGTGGAGGCTCCATACTGAAAGCGGTGCCCCCCTATATGATACACCGACTAGGGTCCTGTCGCCATTGAAAGATAAGCACATTGGCGAGTTTACCACGGCTCCATCAATCTGAGCTGTCTCTTTCAAGAGGTTGTCGTTTAGGATGCCCCAACCTTCCTGAAGTTTATCGCATACCACATGCCTGATAACATTGTCATCACCTCCCATTAGTAGCTTTCTATCATTATGGGTGAATACCACGGCCATCGCCTTGACATGCTGAGGGTTTGCTGTTGATGAAAGAAGCTCCCCAGGAACAGTCGACCACAACTTCGTGCTTCGTAATCCGTATGTGCATATCCTTCCACCACTAACGCTCAATGCGAAAGCTGTAACTGGCTCCCCATGATGGATCACGGACAGCTGAGTAAAATTCGATGCGTCCCAAACGGAGATTGACCCGTCAGAACCAAGAACAGTAAGATATTTACCCGCACATGCGATTCTCCAGGCTTGCACCCCACTTGGCAAAGCAAGTCGGCAAAGGTTGTCGTCCCAATTAGTGTCTGAGGCACCGATGATTTTGATGTTCGCGTCGCTGTGGAACTGTTTGTGTGTGATGGACTTTGGAGGGCAGACAGCTGGGATCGTGTCATACAACACTGCTGGATTTGCTACAATCTTGCTAGCAAATCTCCCCACCAACTTGATAAGATCGACCGCCCACTCACTTAGGAGTTCAAGATCGGACAGGCGATGAAGCATTGGATTCGTCGACGCATTACGCCTTTTAGTGTTGCTTACAAATGCCGCTAAAACCTTCGACGCCCTGACCAACACCTCTAGACGGCGAAGTAATGCCAATGTGTGAATCCAGACCAAGACTCCGGGACCACTGAAGACGTTCACGAGTGCGTCTATGCAGTGCGATGATGAGGAGCTACTGTGACCGAGGTGAAAGGGCCAATTGACGGCGGAATAAAACACGAATGGCTCGCTGGATTGGAGGGCGTGTTGGTTTTCTAGCAATCTCCATCGCAAGGTTTCATCTTCGAACACTGCAAGAGTGCGTGTAAATAGCTTCTCGTGACACTTCTTCGAGGTGATGTGGAACTCGCTCTCTGACGAACGCGTAAAATATTCACGGGCAGTGTGATGGACTATGTTGACTTTATCGTACCTGTCTACTTGAACAAATTGCCCACAGGTTTCCGAAACGGTCCGCTTGAAATCAAGGAATCCGGAGAATTCTGGTTGAAGTGCTTGCGACAGCTCTTTTAGGTTTAAGGGTCGTTGGGCACATATAGACCATTCAAGCAATACTCTGATTAGCGATTTATCAGACTGTCGGACGGTTTGGAGTAGATTCTTCTCCATTCGCTGGAACATTAGCGTTATGTCGCTGGGAATCTCTTCGAGCGCTTCTCTTATGTTATCTTCGGTATGGCAATTCATTACCTCGTCCAATACTAGCTTAACCCACAGGAAGTTTCCTTGTGAACGTTTCATTATGTCTTGCTGAAGTTGGTTTCGAATCTGACTACTTCCACGCATATGATCAAGTTCTCTTTCAACCAAGCGCTCAATATCTTGTTGATTGTGCCCTGTGGTTGACTTCTCTATTTTTGATACGGGAAGTTTTCGAGAAAGCCTGTCGAAGTGCACGGAGATGGAATCAGTATTCCTGCTGAGAATCAGGATTCTGACAGGTAACCTGTCTGCGAACGACCCAAGGCACTCTAGAAATACCCTCGGGGAGTCGCATTCATCCAATGCATCTATCACCCAATATATTGGGCCAGTAAGGTTCGTCTCAAGCAGTATCCCTTCAATGATATTTCTCCAGAGTAGCAAGGGGTCTAAGGAGTCTAAGCCTAAACCCTCTCTCGAGGAATTGGCCAGCAATTTGCTAAATTCTGGCTGGGTCCTTGAAAGTTGAAGGGCAAGAGACTTAATACAGTTCGCGACCATGCGCTTGGCATTATCAGAATACTTGAATAGAAAAAATTGGCATGGCAAGCCTTTGCTTCGCAGATGATTGATGACGAACGTGGACAAAACAGACTTTCCGTTTGCTGGGGGAGCAGTGTACCAGAGTACCGCAGGTTCAAGCGACAGTGGCTCAAGCCATGAAACGAACTCCGTCTCCTCGAGCAACCACTCACACGTATTCGAGATCCAACTGCGTCGAATCGCATTATAGTCAGTCTCAGTAGATGGGCAGTTACGAAAGAGATCCTGGATATCCAACGACTTGTCCATGGATTTAGTAGGGATTGATGGTTTAACTGGAGTGTGTGGCTTTGAGTCTCGAAGTCGCGTCATCAGCGACTTGATTGCATTCCTCACAGTAACATAACTGTTATCTGTCGGACTTGTGAATTTGCAAACATCGTGATGATCGGCCGGCAATGGTCGAGAGATCTCCTCGGGGTAGCCTAGGACTGAGGAGTCTTTCTCTAGTACCATTATTTTTTTCCCCCCAATTGAAGTCGCCAAAGTCTCGTAGAAAGACCAGATTGACAGCCTCGGGGCTAGGTGGCGGAATTGCTCGTTGAGCTCCTCAATTGCAGGCGAGCTTTTTCTAAGGTCCCGGATATAGTCTTTGGTTGATTGAAACGATACAGCTAAGACTCTGTTGAGAATCTCAGCCAAATTTGTGCCGCGGTGAGGTGTCGATAGGAACATGATCGCCGATACCGCTTCGATGACATTTTTGTAGTTTACATCATGCAGACCGAGTAGATATGCCTTCTTGACAACTAAACCGCCCATGCTGTGTACCACGAATATTATTGGATTCGTACCAAGGTTTAGGTCTTCCCCGGAGCTGTCTTTTCCAAATCGCATCTCAAATAATAGCTCCTTGGCGAAGTCGGTAATGCTAGAGATGGATTTCGTTGGGCTGCGCCAAGCCGCGTTGTAACCGTATGTGAATATGCGGGCGCTCTTAATATCAGGCTCGAATGGCAGCCATAACTCGGGCCAAAACAGAGAGGGGTCATGATTCTTTGACCATGTCTTCCTACTGTGGCCACCTAAGCCGTGAACAAAGATTATGTCAAGAACTGCGTAGTCCGGTTGATGGATTATGTGAAGTCCTAGTCCAGATGTTGCAGGCGAGGGACTGCGACCCCGCGAAGTCGAGCTTTCAGTTGACGGCACGCTGAGTAGGTCGGCCGGCCGACCTCGTGCAGGTTTCGATCCTGAGGAGCTGAGTACATTATCAATCTCACCTCTTGGGTTTCCCCGCTCAGCTTTTTTGGAGCGAAAGCGTTTGAACTTCCGAGTCAGTACCGTTTGGGCTAAGGAGCAAGAGATGAGCAGCAATTGCACTCACCATTCTAAATTTCAAGTTACCACAAGGAATCCTCACTAGTTCACACAAGTGTGATCGGAAGTTTTAACTGGGATAGTTGGCATGGCGCATGGGGTACGATGGTGGTGATGATAAGCCACACCGGCCGAGCCTAGAAAAGAAACTGTCAGCTACCAGATGACCTAGAAAGCTGGGAGGCACCCCTGCCAAATCCTTCTTAGCTGCAGAGCGATTGCAACCATTCGGGTCTGCAGAGTGGATGCCATACCTGGTACGAGGAATCGTGGAAGCTGCAGCAAAGGTCAACCAACTGCATTATGCGGGAGTAAATAGTTCAGCAAAAACGGCTATGGGATTGGCATTTAAGCTCGCCCCCTTTTGGCGATTCATATTTTACTCACGATCTGTTTCACTTGTGTTCACGTTAACTCGATCAGAATCGGATGTAAACTAGTTTGATCGCAATGAATACAGACTTACAATCTCTCATTGATATCTCACACGGAGACTCTTTTGCCTACCCGGGAGATTTTCGAGTCGACGACAATGTTTTAGTCCAATTTCCTGCTCAGACACAGATACTGTCCGCCAACCGGTTTGGAACGTCAGCGTGGACAGTCACTGCTCGTCTGCACCTAAAGCTTCCTGATGGCTCGGAGCAGCGAGTTTTTCTCAAGTCCGCCCCTGGTACCCACGGACATACACTAATGGAGGGTGAATTCAACGCAATGTCCGAATTACACAAATGGGCTCCAGACTTAGTACCGAAACCTCTCGCGTTCGGTCAATATGCTTCTACGAGCCCAGAGGCCTACTTCTTCCTTTCTGAGTACATTGATATGAGCGAAAGAATGCCAGAACCAACTCAGTTATGTTCGAAACTTGCTCGTCTTCATCGCGAAAGCCGATCGCCCACCGGAGAATTCGGCTTTCACATCACTACCTGTCAGGGGCGTGTACCACAGTCAGTGTCTTGGGAGAAGAGTTGGACATCCTTCTTTATCAGGCTCCTTCAGCACGTAGCCAAGCTCGACTTCGAATACAATGAGTATTGGGAAAAACTTGATACTGTCGAAAAGCGTCTCATTTCCGATGTCATTCCCAGATTGCTTGGCGCTCTAGAAGCTGACGGCCGCACTATCAAGCCCAGCCTCATTCATGCTGACCTCTGGGAAGGTAACACCGGTACAGCTTTCGAAAATGGCAACGTTTACATATTCGACTCCGCTGCATTCTATGCTCACAACGAAATGGAAGTTGGTGATTGGCGTTGTCACTATAACAAAATCCACAACAAGGCGTACACGAAGTCCTACCTCCAACATCACCCGCCAAGCGAGCCTAGAGAGGAATGGGAAGATAGAAATCGGCTCTATTCTATCTACTACAATATTATCTATTCTGTCAATCACCTCAGCCAAGGTACAGCTGTGCGACAAATGTGAGTGTCATAGCAAGAAGATCCTATTTGAGTGCATACTGATATTGATGTAAAGGGCTTACAATGATATGTGCTATCTGATACACAAGTTTGCTCCTTTCCCGGACGGAGAAGGCCCCTCTGAGCTGGACGAGTCTGAAATGGCAAAGCTCTCTGAAGAGCGAGACCATACTGTATGAGGAGGGTATGTCACCGTCGGTGTCAGTTAGAAACCTACACTGAAGATCAGCATGGTGATTATTGTGTAGCGTGATGCTAAGACTTGTACTGGTAGGGGCATTCTTAAGTGAAGAAGTTTCCTAAACTACTTGTTGAATAGGGCTGTCCAACATGCCAAGGCAGTTCGAAACTGATCAACCACTAAACTTCTATTGAATCATATCGGATTAATAGTATTTTTGCTTTTCCAGTATCCAGTGTCGCGCTACACCATTCTCATCCCGCTGACCTATACACATACAATCTAAAAATTGGATACTTTACCCCTCATTTCCCAATTAGTGTGACCAACTGGGTATGGATATGATCTAACGACAGAAGAACCCTGTTGTATTGACCAATTCTCAGCTAGGCAGGCCGTCTATTCGTCATATGGTGCTACGCCCATGCTGTTGGCACAGCGTCGTATTGGGCTTCTCGGTGTGAGAGCATATCGGTGGAACAACTTCTTTGATTGGCCCGGGAGGGCCCTTGTGAGTGAGCAGTCACACCGCCGCAGGCCTTGACGCCTGTGATCAATAGGTCTGCATCCGAGCTACATGCAACTTGATCTGGAATGAAAAACGTAGTGGTCTTTCAAACCGAGTTACAGCAGTTAAGCCGCTGAACTCTTACCTCAACTACTCGTTTAAATACCAGGTTCTTCAGTGACATCACAGTTATACGCTTGCATAATAACTGGTGCTTTTGATTGGCCATGACTGAACAGAAATTAGAGGACAGAATCGATATCGCTGAGGCCGCATCCAAATCAACTACACCAAACGCCACCTCGTCAGAACCGACCAGCAGCCCCAAACGTGAGCTTCAACGGAAGCCATATTCATCAATTAGCCGCTCCCGATTAAGACAGTTTCAGCTACTCCTCGGCTTTGCAACAATCACCTCTCCTCTTACAGCCACAATTTATTTTCCGCTGTTACCCCTTTTACGCGAGCATTTCACTACCTCGGCACAGGCCATCAATCTCACCCTAACTATATACATCATCTTTCAGGGGATATCTCCAGTGATATTCGGCCCTCTATCTGATTACTATGGCAGAAGACCATTATTCTTGATGACCTTGCTTCTTTATGTCGTTGGAAATGTCGGTCTATCCCTTAATCAGGGAAGCTATGCGGCCCTGTTGGTGCTCCGTGCCGTCCAGAGCCTGGGGGCAAGCGCCGCATATGCCATCAGTTTTGGCGTAGTGGCGGATCTATGTCCGCCGAGTGAGAGGGGACGTATGCTGGGGCCGATAAGTATGGCCCTTAATTTGGGAGCATGTGTCGGCCCTGTAGCGGGAGGAGCCGTTGCATACAAGAGCCAAAGTTATACATGGGTTTTCTATTCCCTCATAATCGTTGGGGTCGTGCTTCTGGTAGCGGTCGGGCTGTTTCTTCCAGAGACAGCGAGGAGCTTGGTTGGTGACGGTGGTGAACCTTCGCGATATAATAACTGGCAGCGCAGCTGGGTAGGATTCTTTCTTCAGCGTATAAGTCATCGTGAAGATGGCCAGCGGGAAAGGAAAAATGAAGTACCGGAACAGGATGATGATGAAGTTACAAGGCAGAAGTATACATACCATATCTTTCTTGACTGCTTCCGGATCATTTTCTACAAGGATACCATTCTCACTTTATGGCTTCATGGCTCTTTTTACGTTGTTGACTATGCCTTTGTCGCAGCGCTGCCGGACATATACACGAAGTATAACTTCAATGAGCTCTACATTGGATTGGCCTATCTACCCCGAGGTGTCGGCATCATTGTTGGCAGTTACTTCACTGGCAAGTTGATGGATCACAACTATCGGGCAACAGCCAGAGAGATAGGATGGCTAGCCGACAGGGCAACCGGAGAAGATCTCTTTCGTTTTCCCATCGAGAAAGCTCGCACACGCTACAGTTACTGGATGTTAGCCATCTCAACTGCAACAATGGTTGGTTACGGATGGGCTGTATACTTCGGCGCTCACTTTGCCATCCCTCTTGTATTGCAATTTCTCCAAGGCTTCTGGGGCACATACCTTTACACAACGTATAGTGCTTTGTTGGTGGATTCATTTCCTCAAAGCCCCAGTACTGCAGCTGCCACTACGAGTATCACACGTACTGCCATGGCTGCGGCAGGTGTGGCAATACTACAACCTCTGCTAGACGCGGCCGGTAAAGGGTGGTACTTCACAGTTCTGGGCCTATGGAGCGGTATACTAGGACTCGGGGCTGTTTGGGCGTTACGTAGGTATGGTATGGCATGGAGGCGAATACGGAATGGGCTGGCTCCGTGTGAGAGTAGTTAGGAGTATCTTATAACAATAAGGCCTGTGATACCGGCGGACTGATCACTTTCAGCGTGGATACTCTTGTGATAACTTGCCAAAGTAACCAGTTGAACAATATGTTCCTTACCAGCTTGAAAACGGGCAGAGTGACGTTCGACTACCCAGCATCCTGAATTAGACCACGCCTTCGTTAATAGGCTGCTTCGCCCAAAACACCCGGTAACGCGCCACGGCCTCCTCGCCACCTTCGGCGCTACTCCAGCCGCTATCCTCGTCGCTATCCTCCTCTTGGATTTGCGCGAGCCACTCCTCGTCCACCTCCGCGAACAGCTGACGGTCCGATGTTGCGCCATTATCGAGTAGAATTTCAACGATGTCCCAGAAGCCCTTAAAGACTGCCGCATTCAATGCACTGCGGTACTTCCCCCCGCGCGCATTGACATCAGCTCCCTTGTCTATTAGCAGTTTTACTGAACGGGTCTGGCCGGAGTGAGCTGCCGCTTGTAGAGCGGAACCAAGCACTTCGTGTGACACATTTATATCAATATCTGGGCAGTTTTCGAGAAGGAACTCAACCATTTGGCCGTCACTGGCTGCGTACCACGCGGGCGTACATGCTGAATGTAGTGGGGAGCAGTGCATTCCAGCCTTGATGTTAATATTGGCGCCGTGGTCAAGTAAGAAGCGGACCCTCTTGATACGATTCTTTGTAGAGCTGTACTGATATTCGAGGGCAGCGTGTAGGGCGGTAGGGTGTTCAAGTCCTCGCGTATCATTAACGCCGACGCCCTTGTCCAGGAGCAGTTGCAGCACCGATTCTGCGCCCCCCATTACATTAGATGCCACAGCGTGCCAGGCACTGCCGAATTCACCCCCTTGCCGGTGGACGTCAGCACCGTTCTCAATCAACAGCTTCACGACGTCTAATAACGGATTGTCACTAGATTTGCTCGCGCAGGCTACCTGCAGCGCGGTTCCATACTCTCCCCCCTCAGCATTAACGTCAACACCGTTCTCAATCAACAGCTTCACGACGTCTAATAACGGATTGTCACTAGATTTGCTCGCGCAGGCTGCCTGCAGCGCGGTTCCGTACTCCCCCCCTTCGGTATTGACTTGAGCACCACACTCAATAAGTAACTCTGCAACGTCTAAATAACCGTATGCGCAGGCAGCCTGCAGTGCCGTGCCGTGCCTTCCTCCCTCGGCATTGACTTGGGCACCGTGGTCTAGAAGAAGCCGCACCGTGCGAATGTCGCCCGAATAGCAGGCAGCCTGCAGCGCAGTGCCGTGAAACCCACCCTTCTCATTGATATTAGCACCCCTGCTGAGCAGCAACTCTACTAGCTTACGTCTCTGTTTTTTCTTATACGAGCTGGCCGCCGCCTGCAACGCGCTTCCGTATTCGCCACCTCGGGCGTTGACGTCAGCTCCTTTGCTAAGTAGTAGTTGCACGGTGTTTAAATTCCCTTCAACGCATGCTGCCTGCAGGGCGTTGCCGTAATAGCCCCCTTGGATATTCACGTCGGCATCTCGTTCAAGCAGGAACTCCACCAGTTCCAGATTCCCGTCGCCAAAGTCACCTGAGCAGGCTGCCTGCAGTGCCGTTTCCAATTCCCCGCCTGTCGCATTGATATTAGCGCCTGTCTCTAGCAAAAGCTCTACAGTGCTATCCCTTTTGTGAAAATGGCACGCGGCTTGTATTGCATTTCCATATTTCCCACCTTGAGCGTTGACATCGGCACCTTTGTCCAGCAGGAGCTTCACTGCTGTCATGTCGTCCTTTGTACATGCTGCTTGGAGTGGGTAGCCATATTCGCCGCCTCGTGCGTTAACATCCGCATCTCTCTCCAGTAGAAAATAAAAGTGTTCACGGGCTACCTCTAAATTTGCAGCTGCCTTGTATAATGCCGTCCCGTCGGTGCTGTCTTGACTGTTGATATCGGCACCGTTGTCGAGTAGAAATTGTAGGATTTCAACGCGTACGTAGTCGATACGACTAATCGGCACGGCGGACGTTATGATGCACCCAGCCTTGGTCGGGGGTGAGTTGACATCAGCGCCGCGGCTGATAAGCAGCTGTACAACATCAAAATGATTTTGGGCTACAGCGACCTGTAATACTGATCCTAATTTGCTACGTTGCGTATTGACATCTGCGCCCTTCCTGAGTAAAAAGTCCACCATGTCGGCATATCCTTTATGCGATGCCGCAAGCAGCGCGTTTTCTAGTTGGCTACTTTCTCCATCAACATCGGTACTTCTGTCTAAGAGGAGCTGGACGACCTCGATATGTCCCTCAGATGCTGCTACCTGGAGGGCCGCGTCAAAATCCCATCGTGTCCAGTATCTGCTTATCTCGGGATTGGAGAGTAGCATCTCCGTCAACTTGAATCAACCACGCCGGGCAGTAAATTGCTGAGGCCGATTCGTATCTTCTCTCTGTGGGGGATAAAGCCTTCCAGGTATATATTGGGAATCGTCGCCGTCCCTTGTTTGGACCATTATACGTAGGCTTTTGCTCTGGATCGTAAGAGCGCGTGTAGCGAGACGAAGTACCTCGGCTGGCCATATCGTACGGGGCACCATCTCAAGATGCAACGGCCAGTACCTGGCTGCATAATCTCCGAGCTCAAGACTTTTAGTATCTTCTTGGCTCAAAGTACAGCGATGGATATGGTAAGAAAGACATGTGTGCAACATGCGTGTGGGCATCGACTTCAGTAAAAGAGAAGCTTGCCGCTGGGCCTTTCCTAATACGGTCAGATACCAGATACTCCTTAATAGAGAAATGGGCTAGGCGTATAAGTATGTGTTTATTCACATCATCATCATCAGAATCAGAATCAGAATCATCAGAATCAGAATCATCAGAATCAGAATCATCAGAATCATCAGAATCATCAGAATCAGAATCATCATCATCAGAATGTTTCTGATTAACAACCAGACTAGAATCATCAGCTTCCTGAATAACAACCAGACTAGAATCATCAGCTTTCTGAACAACAACCAGACTAGAAAAATATTTGAGACATGCTTTAGGTTCAAACAGCCTGTCGTTCTCGTCGATGGGGATAGTGCAATCAGTGCGGGTGATAAAAACTTCAGCAAGCTCTGCCAAGGTGGTGAGCCTCTGCGACACCGCGAGCCACTCAAGTGACTTTAGAATTTGGATATGGTAACGCTGATCTAAATTCTGAAGTAGCCGATCATATGTTGCATCGAGCCCAACGGGGAGCTCTTGGAGCGCTCTACGTATAAGCGAGACAGAAGAGAGCGCCCGGAGCTCTTCAAACTGGCAATACACATATTGGATCCTGGTTTGATAATTAGAGACCGTGACGTACTGATATACATCATGATCGTTGGATAAAACCTACATGCCGTCTGCTTTTTCAAAAAGCTGACCTTTCGCTTCTGTTTTAAGGTAATCAGGCCAATCATTGTAGTCCACGGAGGATAACACCGAATCGATGCACAGATCAATATCGCGATTCATCGTGTTTTCTGACAAGTCGAGAGAAGCTCTCAGCAGCAGAAACAAAATGCTGTTTATAGTCGCCTGGATATCAGGCTCAAGGCGGCTTGTACAGAAGATGTGCATATTATCTGCTTCTAACATTGCCTTAATTACGCGACTAAGGCTTTCTAGAAGTTTCCTGCGTTCGCCGTTCAACTCTGGACACTCGTCTAGGCCGTCAATAACTATCGAAACCGATGAAAATCCGCTCGCGGTAGCTACCAATGCAGATTCAAGGGTTTTGATATCTGGACGCTGGCCTCTCTTCTTATATTCACCGAGGCTTTTGATTAGTTCTGGTATGTCTGGCCGGCTAGCATAAAGCTGCTTAATTAGTGATGAAAGCATTACGTCCACTTTATGGCTCTCCTCGTCGCTGAAGCTAAAGAAGAAGTACGCAAATGCAGATCCTGGGTCGAATTGGTGTCGGTCCCATAAGCGTTTGACAACGGAAGAGCTAAGAATTGACTTGTCAGAGCCAGCTACACACTGTCAGTGGGAAAGTAGCAAGGTGCACTCCATGATCACCAGGCGTACCTTTTCCATGAAGCCATAGCAGAGAGCTTGACAACCTCTCCCAGGTCTTGAATTCCTCGCTGTCTTGTACCAGCCAGTCACCTGTACCACGTTCATGCTTGTCGCGAGCAGTGTTGTATATCCCAGAGGGGTTAAAGGCACTCAGCCATTCAAGAAATCCGTCGCGCTTCTTCTCCTCCTGTGCGTTCTGGACTGCTTCTCGCAATCCCGAGAGGTCCGTTCCGATGCTTTGCCAGCTGTGCATAGCCTCCTGATGATTCGCTTCTGCTGCTGAACATTCGTTATAGTATTGCTCATCCCGGAAGTCTTCACAAACCTTAGCAAACACGCTCTCCTTGTTTTCAACCTCACGGAGCAGGTTTTCCCACTCGTTCCATTTAATCATATCTTGTCCCAGTCGAGAGGCAGTGTTGCTAGAATAGTAGCAGTAGCTTGTAGCCTGAAATTTTAGAATCTGTCGATAAAGGCTCTCCAAGGCCTCTCGGTATGCGGCATGAGCCGGGAGTGACGATTTGTGTTGGCTCGTCTCCGACTCGTAACGGCGAGCGTAGAGGTCCTCCCAAATTCTGCTCCTAGCTATAAGGGAGGAGATGGACTCTAGCCCTTTTGCTAGAGAGGTAGCTTGTTCTAAAGGATTCAAGAGAAGCTGAACAGATTGGTCGCTGGTTTAGCTTCCAAGTGGTGTGTGTGTAAAGACTTGACTTACTGGCAGCAGCAAACTAACACTTCCCCCCCACGCTAGCGAAGTATATGGATTCACGCTTGCGGCCGCATCAATGTAATCTTTTGCCCAACCAACCACGGCCAAAACAGCATGCATCACATCCCGAACTCGAACCTCAATACTACCAAACTTCAACCTCCACATATTCCGGTCGATCTCTTTCATCTTGTTTTCGAGGATCGTGCGCATAAGATCTCTTGTGGATACTCTTGAGCCGAGCACAGAACCGAGGCTAGCAATTAAATCTCCGCGGAGTTTCTTTTCGTATGTGGCAATAAGATCTTGATCTTCCCTCCGCAGATTCTCATATGCCAGGTTCCAGAACTCTTGGATCGGGGTATCTCTCTTTTCAGGGGCTGACCGATTCAGCTCATCAGGCAGGTGCGCCTGGGTCGGTTGGTCGTTGATAAGGGAGGGGGTCAGAACTGATGATGTGTCGAGGCTCGCAGATGCATTGGGGTCGAGTTCCTTGTCGGTAGGTGGGCCAGCCTTGGGTTCTGGCCGCTGCTCTCGGCCACTCCTGCGGCTACGGATGTGAAATTTTCGTTTAAGACGTTCCATTTTCATCACATAAAGAGATTGGATAATTCTACTCGGAATGTAATAGATGTGAATGTTGGCTACCTAGTTGGGCTCGATCTAGTTCGTCGCTGACCGATCAGACTCCAGCCTCCTACAGCTCAGCCGCAACTGGCAGGCCACCGCCAACATCCTGTCAACCATTACGTCCAATAAGCACTCGCGGTGATATAGCTAAATCTAACCTTATGATTAACGCTGCCATGATATCGCGGGGTTTTTCGAGTTCGGCTAATCCGCCACATTAATAACGAGCCTCAGGTTATACAGGTAGAAGTGCTATGCTGTTACTTGGTTAGCAATGGCCTTGGTATTAAGTATACAAATTAATTGGGAATAGTAGGGTATTCTACGATATAAAATGATTCGTGTATAGACAGGGAGTGACACGGTAAGAATGCAACCGTCGGCTCAGCTGCCGCCAGAAGTGCGGGCATCACTAGTTGCCTTATAAAGTAGATATTAGTCTAAGGTTCTGGGATTCGAGCGATGTTCACAATACAGTCCCTAATTCGTGACATATGACATCTATCAGTAGCAAGTCGTGAGATAGAGCTGGAAGACTTACGCGCCACCCACCGCAGATGTTAGAATAATAAGCTGTTGGTTCCCTCTCAATACGTGCATCTTCGAGACGGACGTGATTGAAAGAAAGAAAATGAGGATTTCAATACCGATATGACCGCTAACATATCGAGTTGGATAGTGTTCACCAGCAGGCAATGCGCATAATGGACCAAAGGATCGCGGAGACCTCGACGGGAATGCAGTATGCGAGTTCTAGAATAATAGTGGCCACCACTAGGCGACGACAAGAGAGGCGATAGCGTGAAGACGGAAAGTTAGATCGGTACAGGACGGGATCCTCAGTTTAAGCGACCCTTAGGCTGAAAGGTTGAATGTGTTGGATAGCAGTGGAAGCTGGCGATGCCATGAAATCAAATCAGCAGCCGAGTACGAGAAAGAGGACAGCACTGCGCACTAAGAATTCAGAAGCTTCATATGCCTGAGACGGCCGATACATGTCACCCCAGGCCACAAATGATCCCCATTGCTAAGAGGAGGAAATACGCTAAAACCAAACGTTCATTATTTTCAGTAGCTTGAGGTATTCGGCTTTCTGTTATTTTGGTGAGCTTCTGGACTTATAAGAGCTGAAATAGTAAACCGATCACTCACCTACGGCTTAAAGTGGCGAAAAGCATCAGCTCCGCCATCATGGTGCCATACACGACTGGGACGCGAGTCTCTGAAGACACCGGCGTAGAAAAACCTGCAATACCCAAAAGTCAAGAATGTTTCAAGAAACCTGATGGCTTTTGGCATTGCATCTGAAGAAGCTGTGGAAAAGCGAGGCATGATAATTAATGTTCCGCGTGTTAGTGGATTTAAGGCGCAAACGCGACCGGTCAGCGCTAACCCATACGATGAAAATTACATCGGCATTGCCGCGTCCTATGTAGAAAATGATCCAATTGAGCTTCGTTTTCTAAAAAGGAACTGTGGTACGGGGCTATAATCCACGCCAAAACAACCCTACGACTACACGATGCATCTATCATGAAAAATGCTGATGAGGACTTAGGCTTATTCACACTATAGAGCGAGCACTAATGGGAAGCGTATGCGCGACTACGAACACGAAACAGCTCAGAACTTCCGGACTCAAATTCTCACCAAACATTGCTCAATCCTTAGCAGCGCCATAACTCAGTGAAATCGCTTAGGCTGCAGTTCAGGAGTGGGATCTGCTCTTGCCAGGAGCCTCTGGTTACACAAAACACTTCACTGAAGAACAAGTCGCCAGGACCCTACCATTGAGTCCGGAACTGCAGCCTCTGTATCACACTGTCAAGATTTTCGGTCACTTTATTACCGGGAAGGCGAGCGACGAAAGTCTAAGCTGCTTTGAAGTCACAGAGGGTCATGACTCCGAACATTGCCCAGACCACCCATGGTAGCGGGAGTTGTGGTATGGGACACTGTTAAAGGTTGCGATGCAATAACAAATGCTGCGACATGTGCCCTTGAAAGGGGTTGTCCCATACTTGGATTGGCCATAGAAATAGAGTCTACCTACGAAATGCAGTGTCGGGGGTGGGGAGAAATGGGTGGTATTATCAGATATCTTACGCTAAGTCTTGGAATAGGGCGCTAACACAGGAACATCCATTTCTGGAAGCATATGATGTTCATCGCTTGTGAAGTTGAAAAGGGAAGGATACCGTCAATTGTTTACAAGTGCATGCCAAGTAATAAGCCTTAAGTCTGCCTTGCCAACGTTGTCTGTCACCACGAGGAGAATGCCTAGGGAGTTATGTACGTTCGGTTAGTTTTACCCCATCAAGCGCGATGCGCCGTCTTACCTCCCGCAGCGCTACGGGCGGCTATCTGAGTCCTGAAGTAACAGTAACCCAAGTGCTACTCCAATCACATCGCACAAGTCTAAAATAGAAAATGGCATGCATGCGGGAAGTGACTGCAGAAGTTGTAATTGGGAGACTGCGAGTGTTGAAGACGAGTAGGGTGGCGCGTGGCGACGACCAATCTTGTTGCAGAGGTTTGTCGCAGCGAACCCGGTGACCGAAATAATCGGTCCTCCTTTTGAGACATGCATCTCGAATGATACATAGTACACATACCAAGAATAGAAAAAAGCTCGAGGAGGTAGTCAATCATCTATGACAACGGGTCAAGGCTCTGAGCTTCATATTGCTAATAAGGTAAGTTAGTTCGATGTCGGCATTTCCAATTCCTGTTCTCAATGGTGTAAAGACTAGTGTATTGCAAGCGCTCGAAAGGGCTCTTCTCCTACCCGGGATCGCCTTGCCAGGCTACCGATGGGAGGCGCCGAAAACAGCTTTAGACCCGGGCAGTACCCGGGGACGGTCACTTTAGGGCCAAGCTGACAGCACCGGGACAGGGATAGTTTCCGTCAGGCCTAATGTTTTCTCACTTGTCAAGCCTATAACAGAAAGTGTCTGCAACCAACCGTGCAGCTGTGCCTCCCTTCTGTTTCTTGATTGGATCATAAATGAAGGGTGTAGCGGGCATTTGGAGTCGAAGCTGACAATGCTGTAATGTTAGAACGCTTCACTCCCCCTTTTTTGAAAATGAATACCAAAAGAACGGAAAGCCTGATGGTCTCCATGGTGTTACTGGCTATGGTGGTATTATACGTCATTGCGATGCTGACCGGAGCAAGCTTGGATGTGCAGCGACTGCACCCTCATTAGTTATTCGGTGCTGTGAGGAAATTTATACTCGAAACAAATTACTGTATGGCGCAATCTTGATAAATGCGAAATGTGAGAAGGATACCATTTTCAAAGGTCACATACAGTAGGTTGGTGGCGCAGCTGCTGTATACCTCATTGTAACGATCCAATGCGTCGGCCTTCCGGTATCAAATCATCGCGCCCCTCAGCTCAAACAGCCGTCTTGACTGTTAGCTGCAGATGGTCCACGAGAAATAGAGTTGTTGGTAGCGATGCGCATAACACGGCACAGATGCTAAGCTAAGCCTTTAGTGCTGGCGCTTAGAAGTACAGTCTTTTCCTAGACGAGAATACAGATTCATGTACATGATAATTAACTGTCAATAAGAATATCACAACTTAGTGTATGTACGAACATCGAGAGTACTCCCCTGACGACCCTGGCCTTATCCAGTACCGATCTCCGCTCAGCTGCAAGGAATGCATACGCAACCAGATAAATGCGGATTCCGTGGCGCAAAGTTTCCGCTGTCGAAGACTTCTATCTAGTTGCCATTCGAGCCCATTGACAGCAAGTATGACAGGGTTACCTTGCTGTAGAAAATAGCAACATTGTAGATCCTCGTGAACTAACCTAACCTAGGTATATAATCGACATGCGATAACGTGGCAAATCTTAAAAATATCCAGCATATGTCTTGCATAATAAGTACTTACATTACCAATAATTATTCTACACCGAGCCCCCAAGTCGCGTGGAGCTTTGTAACCAGCCGAGTTCATGAAACTAAAGCATGTGAAAGGGGTCAGCTGAAAGTTATTGGGGTAGGTAGTGTAGCAGCAGCATACATGTAGTGTAGGTGTAGTTGGGGTATGCGGGAATCTTAAACACCTGCACACACTACAGCTCATTCGAATACGATAAAAGCAGGATGTGAAGGTGGCGATTCTCGCCTGTTCGTTCTGAAAACGGTAGGTCGTAAGGACCCATCGTCGTCATCCCCAACGCAGCCAGCAGCCCCGGAGCTAACAGTTAACATTAGTGTCGTATAGTAAGAAAACACCCATGTCACTGAACCTCGGTGTATTTTATCTTTCCCCAGATCTAAGCGGACTCTCCTTTATTTCTTTTCAAGTTTTCTGTTTCGCTTTCCGATTTTTCTGAATTGATTTCTTTGAAATGGTTTTGGCGCTTGTTGGCAATGCAGTGCTTAGGAAATTGTCTCTTTTTACCACATAGCATCGCCTTATCCTAAACGGAACGGAGCCGAACGAAACTGGGGGTGTTTCCTTCTACTCATCCATCCTTCTCACCCCGGGCGTTGCGATGAATGAATAACAAAGTCTTCGTTATGACCATGGGAACAAGGGCGTTATATGCCTACATCCTCGCCCTGTGGCTTCTTTCAAACCACGTATTAGGCGACACTACGACCACGATCTCGTCGACACCCACGAATTCCGCTCTAATACCAGCGTCGACCTTCGTGTCACCGTCGTTGAACCAACATAATGGAGGCCTGAGCGATAAAGCGAAGGTAGGCGTCTCAATTGGCGTTACCTTCGCTTTTATTATCATAGTTGCGGCCACTGCCATATTATGTGTTATCAGGCGACGTAATAGAACTTTATTGAAGCCGCAGACACGGGCCATAGCGTCGCGTGATGTTGACCATGATAACACGGTTGCAGGAGGTGAATCCGGAGAAGGGAAAGGAGCTGGGTATATGAACGGTGCATTGAATGGACATGAAGGAATGTTCCAACAGGCTCCGAACGGGTTCGTATATCAAGAGGGAGGCTACCCGACGATACCCAGTCAAACATACGCACCGCATCAGCAAATGCCGGCCGTGTCATACCCGACGAGCCAGTACGCTGAGACATACGTTTACCCCGGGACGACATATCCCGCCACAACGGTCGTGGACGCGAATCAGCAGCAAGGTTACGCAGGACCGTCAAATACACAATACCCGTCACAAACTCATTTACGATCGATAATACCACAACAACAGCACCAACAACAACATGGGGACGACCCGAGTTGGATATATCCAGTATCGGCAATATCTCCAGTAGAGGCAACCGCCGCCCAAGATTTTCAGTACAAGTATCTTCAAGATTACGAGACTCATATACAAGGCTCAAATTCTGGCCATGCTCAGAATCAGAACGGAACCCCGACTGTAGCGCAAGGATATGAAGCCAACGCATATCACGTCCCTCCACCGCCCCCGAACGTGAGCGAGCTTCCCGATCAACGAAAACCCATCGAGTTAATGGGAGAGGGGCACTACAAAGAGGTACCTTGACAGAGAAAATAATACGTCCATTTTCGAAACTCAGGTCTCGGCTGCCAAAATACTACTTGTAATTATACGCATGAAGTCTACGAATGTTCTGCCCCTAGAAAATTGGCTGAGATATTCTCGGCGGAAGTATCCAATTATACCCTACTGGAGACACATCACTGCTCCAGCTAGAGGAAGCATCGAAGCTGAATACTTGACGGTAACATACGATGGAAACCTAGATAATGACAAAGAATTAATGGGAATTGAATAATAAAATTGCCAAAGCTATGTTCGTTGATCAATGCCCGAAGCTGTCAACTCACCCATGTCAGATAACGCTTCCTCTTACAGTGCCACTTCTCGGCCCAACAGCACCAACAACAACAAAAGACAAAATCTCAAATCACAATATCAAATTTCATCATCTAAAAATAGTCTCTTTTCAGTATACTTGTTTTCTATTCACTTCTTCTCTTTTTTTCATAACCATACCCAGCTTAGAGACAAAAACGATGTAGTGCGCAACAAGAAGCACATAGAACCAACAACAACAACCCAAGTAACCAACAAGGATGAGATCGCCCATCCTCCCGCTCCACAGTAAGCCCCGTCCATCTCATCCGGCTTCCCGCCCGCCCGCACCGCTACGGCACTCACAGTAAGTGCCTACCGACCGTAGTAAGTGAATACCTAACCCAACCAAGTACCGCAAGGAACGTCATATCTAACCGTTGGTTTCATCCCACCCCGCCACCTTCACCTATGTACACACTTCACATTTTCCAGATCCCACGTGGAATGATCTACAGAATCTCGCGCGTTCCTTTCAGATCCTTTTAATGCTGGTATGAAAATCCCGAGTATCCGGCTGTTAATTAACCCAGTACGGCTCGACGCCATCTCTTATTGGCCCATACTAACCCTAACTAACTAACGTCATAAATGCCACTGAAGGATGTTTAGGTGCCCCACCCCTGCAACGGCAGCGCCCGGGGCAGAGCCCATGTTGATCTTGTTGGACCCTTCATGTTTCAACATGTCTATCAGCTAGTAAGTATACCACGGCCAACAATTCGTTCACCGAGGCTGAATACGAAGATCACTGTAGATTATACGCAGGGTTTTCTCATGGTGGATATACTGATTCCTTACCTCGCATCTTGCTCGCAACACCGATAAGGAACTATAGTATCGACCAATCAAACTTGGTGTCTCGTAATCAGATGTAAACCCAGTTAACTGATCGACATGTTCATCACTCAGCCCAAAAATAGCCAAATAGGCTGAAGTTATCTAGATACTAAACGACTACTTCTCATCTAAGCCTAAGTACTCGTGAAATAACAGGAACTAGGTAAGTAAAATAGCACTATCAGCACGATCGATCTGCTCAGAGGGCAACACGCTTCACACCCTAAGTATTCCTTCCTACTCATCTCGTTCCCTTTTTAGGCCGTTAAAGTGACTGACAACTGGACTTATATGATGCGAAGCTAGTCACCTTGTTCCACAAATTACACGAAAACTCATAAGTCTATTGAGTCGTAATATATCTGTAAGTCTAATCGACTAGAGAAAGCCTCGCCAGGAAAAGGGATCCAGAAATACTATCTTAATTCCACCGTTTTAATACCACCCGAACCGAACCCAATCTCTTAACCCCCCAACTCCAAAATTATATGCCCTCCATCTTAAATTTACTTGGCCAGGAGGCCGCGCTTTGCATCCTTGGCTGCTAAGCCTTGCAAGCTGCTCACCGGCGCGGGGTAATCTGCGCGCCCACCCAGCATATCGACGACGGACTTCATATCCATCCAATGAGCTGTATTAGGTCGTCGGTTCTTCCAGTCTGTCTCATTCTCTTCAAGATATTGCACGGAAGAAAACACCACCTCGGCGCTCTTGATCCCGATGACTGAGGCACTCAGAGGATCCTGAGTAATCTTCTCTGGAGTTTCGTAACCCCTCGGTCCATACTTCTCCAAGTGTTGTATACACTTGATAGCAAGTCTGACAGCCCGGCATCTATCCATCGGCGAAGGAACACCACCCTGCTGGACGTGGCCCGGAATGCTGTCTCGAGATTCAAATCTGTTGTGTGCCTCCTCACGCATGATGTCGGCAATGAGTTTGGCATTGTAGGTCTGGCTGGCCTTCTCGTTGATGAGCACCAATCTACCGGCTCTTGTTTGGCCCTTATCCTTTGCGAAGACCTCTTTTAGATGCATGACATCGGCAGTCAGCATCTGCAGGCTGATACCTTCCTCTGGGATATAAACGGCGCTTGCTCCTACACTTAGACCGGCTAATAGAGCAACGTATCCCGATCGGCCTCCTTGCGTTTCAATGACAAAGACTCGCCGCCTGGTGGCAGAGGCTGATTGTTTGATCTTGTCACAATATGCCACAAGCTCGTTCAAGCATGTGTCAGACCCGAGGGAGTATTCGGTGCCGGGTACGTTGTTGGAAATAGTCGCTGGAAGCAAAGTCAAGGGAATGCAAAGAGAGGAGTATTGACTCCTAGCTTTGCGGAGCTGGGAGACTGCGTGGAAAGCCTCGAATCCACCAATCAGGAATAGGGCATCAAATTTGTACTTCTTGATTAGATTGGCAATGTGTTCAATGCCCGATTCCTCAGGCAGTTCGCGATTCGTTCCAATCTCCGAGCCACCTTTACTGGCCCATCCGTCCACCTCAAGCCAATCGAAAGGTCGCACAGCACCCAAAGGATCATCTCCATGGTGTCTAGCGAACCCGGCGAAACCATTATGGATGGCGATAGGCTCGTGTCCTCGAGTTCGGCAGTATGCCACACCGGCGCGTATGGCAGCGTTCATACCGCCCGCCGGAGCGCCCACATTGATAAATCCGATCCTCATTTTCTACACAATGTTAATGATTATTATTGATATCCAGAGTAGACGCAACTTACCTCGTTCTCCTCAACTTTAACTTCTTTACCAAAATGTGTATTCGCTGACATTGTATAGGACTTGTACTGGTCAACAAACTCAGTATCGCGGAGGGCCATGGCCTCGTCAAAACGCTGGGCTTCAATCAAACTCGCAACCTCTTTGGTTTCCTTGACAGCAGCCATCAGAGGCTTCCTTGTGATCTTGTTCTCGGTAATAGCGATGAAACAAGTTTCAGTTTCGGGGGTAGCCTCGAGCACAGCCTTGACAGCTTCGACACCTTGCAAAGTACCGATGATTCTGTCGTAGGCGACAGCTGTTCCGCCTCTTTGGACGTGGCCTAGTGTTGTGATGCGTGTATCGAGGCCAAGACCATTCTTGTCTGCCAAAAGGTCCTTTACCATAGTCGGGGTGATCTTCTCGCCATGTTTATCCAGAGCGCCCTCAGCAATGATGACGATTGTCTTACGCTTCCCCATATTTCGATGCTAGAAATCCATTAACCAAGTCGGCAAGGAGTGGGATTTTGGAGCAGAGCTGCTTACCTCTTTTATGACCTGGCACATCTCTTCTCTCCAGTTATCTTCCCTAGGTTTCTCTGGGATAAATAGAAAGTCTGCACCTGTAGCAACTGCTGCCATGAGGGCGAGCCAGCCACAATGACGACCCATCACCTCGATAACAAAGGCACGGGAGTGAGATGAAGCGGTAGCCTCGATGTAGTCCACCATTTCGCAGATACGTGATAAAGCAGAATAGGCGCCAATGGTAGCGTCTGTACCAGACAGGTCGTTGTCGATAGAGCCAACCAATCCGACAATGTTTAGGTGTTTATATGGTTCGGTCTGCTCTTTCTGCAAGTCTCCTTTCGAGACAAGTTCCTCGAGGAGCGATGGCCATTCGGCACGGAATTTGTCAGCGCCGGTAAGCGAGCCATCACCTCCGCAGATGATGAGTGCGTCTATGCCGTTGAGGACCATGTTCTTCGCAGCCTGTAGACGGCCGGGGCGTTCGTAGAATGCCATACATCTGGCCGTGCCGATGAGAGTGCCACCTTCGGAGAGGTATCCCCGTACATCCTCCCAGCCCACCTGTTTGATGTAGTTGCCGCCGCGGACGAGGCCTTCGTATCCTTCGTAGACGCAGAAGACGTCGCAGCCCATGTGGATCGACATTCGGACAACAGCGCGGACGACGGCGTTCATGCCGGGGGAGTCACCCCCGGATGTCATGACGGCGATCTTCTTCTTGTGTTGAGCCATGTTGAGACGGACAATAATTTATGTAGGATAAGAGGGTGTATAAAAACGATGATGGAAAAAAACTGAAGAGCAAATTGAAAAGCGAACAGATGCGCGGGATATAAGGAAGCAATTTAGGTTTATGGAAGAACCTAGGCTTTGATTTCGTAAACGTGGTTAGGATAGAGCCGAAGATGTAGAGTAGAGCTCTACATCGACAACTAGCGTCGCTTACGGTGTGCAAGGGAGTGAGACTGGTCAAGTGACGCAGAGGAGAGTTGCAGCGTAGGTTCTAGACTAGGGAGGTTGCGTGAAGTGGACGATGGGTCATGTTATGTCATGTAATTGGGTATCTCGACGACAAGAAAACACTCAATAAAGAGCGTGAGAGCGTAAGAGCGCAAGGGCATGGTGGGATGGATGGTGGGATGGTACGATACGAGCTCTTATCGAGCTTATCAATTGGTTATGGTGCGGGGAGCTCTCGTTCTTTGGTGGTGCTACAATGACCGTGCGGCCGGTACCTACAGCAGGTAGCTGCATGAGGTCACAGCAAAAAATATTGTGATGCTACGGTACCGCTATTGCAGCGGTCTAGCAGGGGCCTTAGCTTAGCGCGCCGAATGCCGGCCGAGGCCTAAAGCCCCTCCGGCGGAGCTGAGCGCAAGGCTCTGCGTCATGGCGGAAGGGTGGGGTGATAAAATCGACCATTACCTCAGTAACGTAGATATACCTTTGATTACAACAATAGAGTTGCTGGCTTATCATACGATTGTCTATTGTTTACTGATATACAACGTCTAGTTGTCAAAGGCGATTTTGGATACCGTTCTGCATACCGTTCTGCCGAATTGACTATTTGGTGTTTTAGAGTCCAGGGTTCAACAAGCTAGGCGACATGGGTATAGTTTACTTCCTCACCAACTATAAGTACAAGTCCGTATACCCACCTTACCCACGCCGGAAAAGGACTCTTGTAATGAGCGACTTTTTGAATACAATCCATACACATACGTATGGCCGACAATTGGTCGAATGAATGCGATACTATAGACAAGTCCATATTACTACCAATTGAAAGCACACTTCATCCCACATGCCCCATGAAATTCCCGCAGCGCTATTTATGCGCATGCATGCTGTAAGGCATCTCACCGTTTACAATACAGTGGACACTGCTTTGCTACAGAGGTTTTGAAGACAATCACAATGGAAGTGTAAGCGATCCATTTACCCCATTCAATGTGGACCCTTACAAACACTACAGCACCGTGTGATTTATCTCGTCTAGGTCTATATAAGCTAAGTACATTCACATGGACTTATCCCATAACATGTCTGGAATTTGCTGAGCTTGAATCTCACTATATTATATGGTTCTTGTCTTGAAGCATCTGTTCACGTCTTATATACGATCTCATTGCCATCCCTAGATAAGAAACTAACCCGGAAAATTTAACAACTTGAAGCTTGGAGTTGCGGATGAATATATTTCGACTTCTAACTTAACTACCTACCTCGGTGTAAGTGCATATGATTTTCTACAACAAAGGATATCCTGGCTTCTTAAGTCCGGGTAGATATCAGATCTCCTAAAAATTAGCCACACATCAGCCTCCGGAACTTCCCTAATAGGCATAACGTATTTGAGCATCGGCTTCCACTAAGTACCCCAAGCTTGATCGATTTGTACTTCCTCCACCTGAGATGGTACACAGCATGCCATATACAAATACCAAACATCAGACAAAGTGATTTGTTCATGGCAAAGCAACGCAACCTGCTGATGCTGAATGCAGGTATCCGCCACCGAACAATCACCAATCCACCTACTCTGCGTGAACCATCGACCCGAGATCTTGAAGCTCGGAAATAAAGCACCATGGCTGCCAACAACCAAACACCCTTCTCCCTGCGCCCGTGGCCCACTGGCGACAAGAAACCTCAGAACCTCGCCGAGTTCATCGCGCGCGTTAATGCCCAGCCCGGTGGATTTCGCGGCCTAGACGAGGCCCAGTTGCGTCGAGACATCCAGGCCAAGCAACAGGGGACGCTCGAAGACGATGGCGATGACGGCTCTGACGACGAAGAGGCCGACGACGATGACGAGGCGGAGGAATCGAATGGAAAGACCGCCCTTGTCGCGCGTGAGGAGTTCTTGAGGAATATTGAGTCAGTCTCTGTCTGCATAGCCCCAACCGATCTGCGCTAACCATGGATGTCACAGGTTTGCGCATCAGTCTGCCATGCTGGCCCTCGATTCCATATCGCTCCTGCTCTCCAAAGAAGCCCCCGTCCAGGCCGGTAGTACGTTATCCCCGGCACTACGCGATCTTGTAGGCATTGGCACCCTAGGCGCTTCTAAACTGAGGGAGCCCAATACCACAGAAGCCCAGATACAGGACGATCTATCGGTTGTCACCGGGTGGAGGGTCATGGGTATCAACAACATGGTCGATTCAGTCCTGGCTGCGGCCGAACGCCTGGAAAAGGAGATTGAGATCGAGACTAAATACTGGGCCGACATATTGGCTGTGAGCGACGACGGCTGGACCGTTTGTGCACTTCCCCAGGAACCTCACACCCTGGGTGTTCGCTTCGGCTTTGCCGAGTCAGCAGCAGACTTCAGGAATAATAGCATTGCGCCCTTGGTTCGGAATGACGACGGTTCAATTAAACTAGGCGTTGGGAAGGTGGGAGGAGGTTCCCAGAGAATACGCATCACCGTCAAGAAAGACGGTATCATCACCGACCAGTCACCTCTCCCCGGGCGAATACCGGATGACGCACCTTTGAAGGACCGCGTTCGCGAAGCCAGGAATACTATTTTCCATCAGGAACTGTGGTACGAGATTAATCGGGAAGCTCGCATTTTACTGGGCTATGATGTCTACTATGACGGCCCAGCTATAACCTGGGAACAGAACAAAGGAACGGAATTCATCTTTACATTGGAAGACCTTGATGAGCAGGATGAGACATATGTAAATTATACGGAGGGTACCCGCTCTTCGATCGCGGCGTATTCCTTTCTACAATTTCTGCTTTTCCAGAGCCATCGGCAGAACTACCATAAACGGACTTCTCTTTCTCCCTCTGTACGACAAACAGAACCCAACAACTCAACCTATAACATCCTGCGGAGCCTCATATCCCGTTTTGAGTATTTCAAAAACTCCGGGGACCTCGGCAGTCATCTTGACAAGTTAGTTCATACTCTGCGGTCTGCCGGCATCTCAACGGCATTTTATTCAGTGCAGCCACCTCCAAATTCTCTGGTACCAGGGCCAACCCGCCATACTCCCACAACCGAACTTCTCTGGGTCCAACAGCTCGTTTTCAATTTAGTCTCTGTCTATACCTTCACCATCACTCCTGAGGCACGCATTTGGTGCCTCAGCCGCGGCCTCGTTCGCACATCCATCGGCACAAACTTTTATATGAGCTTAAAAGACCCATACGCAGAGAATAAAGATCAACCACCAAACTCATTGGAGGCGATATATCCACCGCCGGACTCCTGCACCAACGTCCAGGAAGCAGTGTATTATCTTTGCCAAGTGGTAGTTCGAGTCCTGTCGCAGACTCTTGCACGGACCGCGGCTGTAACACTTGAGGATGACGACATTAAATGGTCGGAGACCACTGCAGGAATCGGGATTAAAAGCAGCAAGGGCAGGAACGCGATAATTGACATCGATGTAGTAGACGACAGAATAGTGCTGACATTAAAAATGGATTGGCAAATAGATAAGATCAGCCACGCGCGTACCTGGACTTGGGGCTCGGAGGATGGCGGAGAAAGCAAGAGCATTCAGGATATTGTGCTGAATCTCATGAAAGGAGACTTGTAGCACGCACAGAATGTTCCATACGAAGAAGGAAACTATAGGAAAAATGGCTTGGTGTATGCTAATCTGCTCATTGTCTATTATTAGTCAAGACTAAGTAGCTAGTTCAGAGGAACGCCCGAGCTACTAGACACGGAAATATACAGATATCGTATATGCTTAGACGCAGCGAGAGGGGGCCATGCAGTCAGTACAATATCTATCTGCCTAGAGTGGCATTCTACAAGAGTTTCATCTTCAGCCATTGTGTTACAACGTTTCTGCCTTCTGATGAGTAAGCCGGAGTTGTGTTGAGGAGGGATACTACAGTCATGGCGTAGCCACAGTCTTACGGTCCGTTCGCAAGGCCTACATCCCTTAGGAAGGCTGTGCACTTGCGCTATACGTTCTAGATACGGCGGTGATTACAACAAGGCAAAACGATCAACCGACTTACGACCGGACAATTCGGGGCTGCCGAGAGCTCCCCCCGTACGAATAAACAAGAAATTCGCGACGCGAAGGGGAAGAGACCGCCTTCCTCGATGACCGGAGTGGAACGAACCTATCGCTTCTCCGTACAACGAGATTTCTCGGTTTCGGCCGTGTCAATCGGTGCTGCTACTAGCCCTTTTATTTTTCTTAATGTGTCCAGCAGCCCTCGTAAGACAGTAGCCTATTGAAGACACTACACCGAGCATGAGCTTAGAGGGCGAAACCTATGGAGACGGCTTGAATTTCATCCCTGCCTTTACGATTTCATTCGGGAAATATAGCGCAACTGTAGACTATTTTAACTAGAATCGTTCCGCCCTTGCCTTGCTTTCAAATATACTTTTGGAAAGAGGCAGCTTTGATCCAGGTTCGCGCATTCGAGAGACGGTGCCTTAATATAGCCTAGCTCTGGCCACGACTCTTCTCGACATTGACGGGACAAGGGCCAAATTTTACTTTTGCTCGATGTCGCCCAGTATTGGAGCCTTTGCCGCATCTTGCTTGATTTTAACGCGCCATATGCCTTCGGCAGACTCGGAATACAAATGACGAGGATACCATTTGTCAGCTCCGCAGCGCCGCACAACATCGTCCCAGATAAAGCAGAGAAACCGGACGGATAATCTGTCGAGCTAACATACTTGATAGTCTCGGCAAGCCGGATGAGGGCTATAATACAGCCCAACAAGCCGATGCCGAATATGATAGAAACACCTACCTTCGTCCTGGTAGGCATATTCAATTCCCACAGAACCTTCTGCGGAATTAGCAGGATGATGATATCTGAGGTAGAATTGAAGATTGCAGACAACAGATTGGTGTATTTTGAGTTGGCGCGATCGCAGTTACCGTTTAGTAGCTTGTTCCAATTATACTCGTAGGGTGTACAAGCTACCTGTGTGACGATAATCACGGACAGATAGAAAACCACATTAACCCAGATCGCAATATGGGCTGCCCAGTATACGAAGGTGCGGCTACCCGGAGGAACAAACAACTGTAACCAGTCTAATAGGATTGCAACCTTGATTAAAAGAGTGCTGAATCTGTATAGCAGAGAGGCGATAAAAGCACCCTACCTCATGTTAGCAGGATATAGCCATTTTTTCATTAATACACCGTGAGAAACTTACATGCAGATACACGATATAGTCTCGCCAGCGGACATTCCAGAGGTCGATAAACAAGCCGGGGACTCGTGCCACGTGTTGAATGTAGACGTATGATACGACAAAGACGGCCTAGACAGATGCTCCGATGAGTAACCTCGCAAACAATGCACGGCGGCTCTACATACGTATCCAAGTATAAGGAAATCTAATAAAGGTCAGGAAACAAATGAAATTTGAGACGTCGAAAGTAATGTTGGCTTACAGTCCGATAAAAATTGCTTTTTGAGGAGAATGAACCTGGTGTATACGCGACCAAGTACGGCAATAGTCGACAATGCCAAAGCGATTGCGAAGATAGCCTCTGATTCAGCCGCGCCGTTGGACGGATTAACAAGGTTCGATACCTGGCCCTCCGGGGGGGTTATAACAGGGCTGTCGAGAATTATATTTTGCTGGGTTGTATTCAGGTCAGAAAAACCGACCATATTTAAACGATGTTCAATGCTCCGAGAAGGCGGTTGGTACGTGAGGAGATGTGATATATAAGTGATAGATTACGAGAAAGCGCTGCAGAGATAACCGAGGTCTCTGATGCATAAACTAACCCAGCGAGTAGTTATATACGCTCAGCTCGTTCTTCGCTGACTTCGATTGACTTCGATTGATAGATTATGTCTCGGACACCATCTTGAAAAAATAAGCTTCGCCCTAAATTAGCATAGTAACACAGGATAGATCCCACCGATGGTAGTCAGCGAGGCGAAGCTGAGCTGTACCTAGGTAGGATCTCTGGCTTAGTATCGTCACAGACAAATGGGCACCAGTAATCCTAAGCCAAATGAGGCCAGGATCCAAAGCAATTGGATCGAAGGAACAAAGCTCTGAACGACGTTTCTAACTTTAGAAGCGGCATCGACTTCTAGAACAAATAATAAAAATTTTCAACCAAAACCGATTCATGAAGAGTACCCTACAGCTTACGCACCTCGTTGATTGAGTGGTTACTATACTTGACGCCAAAAAGGCATATCAGACAACCGAGGTTCGTGCTGCTAAGTCCTACGAGTCTACCATCACAGGAGCACTAAGATACAAGTCCTACCGCTCAAAACAACAAGGGAATTGAGAAGTAGCACCGGGAATCAGACATGAGTTGGAACACGCATAGAGTAGTATAGAAGTTCGAAGTATGGTATGGATAGAATTGGCAATGCCATCATATCTCTGAAGATATGATACAGCCCATTGATAATGTCGAGAAGGAACGCCCACTTTCGACACGATTCACACAATGTCCTTGTTACCAAGCTCTGTCTTTGCGCCATAATGACAATGCTCATAATTCAAACAAGGCTTGTTACAAAGACCAAAACATGTCAAGAATAATGATCAAGAGACAATGATTCTGTCTCTGTATACTAACGATCTTTCAAACATAAATAACCGAAGGTATCACCCCCTTCCCATCTCCTCCATCCATCATCATTTCATCAAACAAACTAACACCAAATAACATACCACAACCAGAACCAATTTCACCTATCAGTCACCAAGCACAAACTATCACCAATAGCAAAATGTTCCCTCAAACCCCCCGAACTATCGTTAGTCTCCAGTACATCGATGAGTGCATAGCATCATTCAATCCAGTCATTTACGGAGGGGATCGCCTAAAGGATATCGAGCCAATGATGGACAGAGCGATATATTCCTTGGTCAGCAAAGATTCAGCGATTGCCGAGATGGCCATGTCTGAGCCACAGCAGCTACTCGACTCAATTGCGGACATCCTCTCCGTAGAAGAATACGAGGAGCTGCAGTCGGCGCTGGTCGATCTCCAGACCATTCAAGACGACACGGACAAGGTGTTTGAAATAGTCTGGATACGGGGAACTCCCGAACATGATGCTATAAGGGCTGAGACTGCCCGTCTGGCTTCTAGATGGGAGAGCCATGCGGAACCTCTTGGGGAGCTCGTCAAAAAGATTCAGGAGAGACGCCCTGGGTTTATTTCTCAGATGCATAGTTATTATACGCAGTTCGAAGATGAAAACTAAGCCTGTGGTATAATCTTAAGTCGTCGCAAGACACCCAGATAAACAAAATGTGAAACACATGCCCACTAAACACCGTTCACAGCCCACAGCTTTCTCTTCTTTTCTGCTCTGTTCTTTTCCTATTACTTCCTTGTTTTCTCACCTTCCTCCTATTACCTTTTCTCGTTCTCTTGCTGTTTTCTTCCTTTCCCCGTTTTGATGTAGTCGTCATAATCTACACATCATCTACATAGACCTAGTTTCCACCTCTGATCTCAATTAAATTTATTTCTTCTCGTAATGAAGCAAAACATCGTAATTGATCCGATAATCTTCGCGTAGTTTCTGCTTCTCAGTATTTGTTTGGTTAGACTGGGTTGCCTATGAATAGGGGTAGAGAAGCATAGCTTCTACTCTTATTCATTGTAGTTCCTTTTCTCTCTTCTTGTTCTTCTCGTCTTTTTTCTCGAAGATGGTACTAAAGACTGTTGCGAAATTCACAACTACGTCCTTTTGTATTGCAACAGTGAACACAACTCTCTCGCTCTCCGTATCTGTCTCCAGTTGCCTTTCCCTCTTTTACCCCCGATCGATGTATTTCGATTTTTATTCATGGGCAAAGCCAAAGTAAACCCCATGAGTATAATGTTCCTATGACAAATAGTTATATACAATATAACTCTCTTTGTTCCACATTGTAACATGCGTTGTACAGTTTTATCCCTTACATGTGATATAGCCGGGCGCCGTAGCCATTGGCCACACGCTTCCCCCCTCGTATGGGTACAATGTGCTCAAGCTATTCATACCGCGGCATGAAGTGGGTATTGTGCCAATGAATTATGATAATATTACGAAGAGAATGTTCTTGATAGAGACATCTTTCACCGCATTAGCTGACTAATTAAATGTTCGATTACCTATGTGGTTTAAGTGCGTCAGCATAAGCCGACGATACACTATCATAAAACTCTGCATAGGAAACCAACTTGACTATTACTGTGTCTTGCTCTACTAAAACCGAGAATGTAATACGCTCCCTAGGTCCTCTGTTGAAACCCGCGCATTCTGTCCAGCGCATCTTGCTTGTGGCCCGACATATCCAGACCGAACAGGAAATTCCACTGAGGTGCAAGGAAGCCACGTAGCTCGTCGGCTTGCAGGCCGGACTGACCGCACAGGATGTGGCCGGTCTCACGGCTCGAGTCAATGATCCGTTGACAGCGTGGCCGTCGCACCGTATCGTACGCTTGAAAGGCATATTCAAAATCTTCCCTCGACGACACCTTAGCTAGTAGAGCTCCGAGCACCATGGCGTCCTCAATGGCTAAGCCTACACCGGCGCCCTGCCACGGAGTTGTCGCGTGTGCCGCGTCGCCTATGAGACACACGCGCTGCTTTGCGTAGGTGGGCGTGCGCTTGTGTTCCCATTGGGAGTAGCTTGAGGGATCTTCTTGATCAAGTACGAGCTGCCGGGTTTGTGAGCGATTGCATAACCTAAGATAGTGCTGGGAATGGGGAGGTTATAACCTACATCGATGACCCCCTTGGCAATTGGCCCGTCAAGCCAACTGTGCAGCGACTCCTCTAGCAACTCACGACTGAGTGGCCGCTTTCTATCTTTCGGGTCGGTACCTGGATCTCTCTCGATTGCAGAGACCACGCACTGGACCACAGTGCGACTTTCAAGAGGATCATGCATCAGGAAGGCCCCCTCGCCAACCCAGTCCCACTGACGGTCAACCTCGAAGTAATCCTCGCCCAGAACCGCTTTCGCTTTGTCAAAGGGCACCAAATTCCGGCAGTCCCAAAACCCAGCGGGAGATGCGGCGCAAGCGGCGGCCTGGTCCCCAAGTACGTGATCTCGTACGGAGCTGAAAATGCCGTCTGCGCCGATGACGGCGTCGAACTGGTAAACACTATCATCTTGAAATGAGATTTCAACGCCCTTGTCGTTGGTCTTGATAGCAACCAACTGTTTGTTTGCGTGTAGCAAATCATTCGGCAATGGGGCCAGCAGCTCGCGCAGTAGCGACGCTCTGTGCAAGGTGCGGCCAGGGTCACCCTCCGCTAGATCAAAAACTAGAGAACCTGCTTCAGGTCCCGAACCCTACAAGCGTTAGTCTTAGACATAGTATCAGAAGTAAGTGGCTCTGGAGTATTACCAGTACAATGCGGGATGTGTTGGTAGGCACCCCGCCTGCTTTGTCGAGCAAAGCCACTGCTGCAGGAGCGGAAATGATCTCGCTCAGTGCCATCTGAGCATTGATACCAAGTCCGACAGCAGCACCACGCTCGGAGAACTCGGGTGCGGATTCAAAGACGTGGACTTCCAGTTGGGGCTGCTGTATCAAGGCGTTCGCCAGCGTGGCCCCAGCCAGCCCACCGCCGACAATCGCGACTCGGAAGCGATCCATAGCCATTTTTCTTGCTGGCTTTCTTATGACTTCAGAAGTTGAATGCATAGGCTAGGCATTGCTCGAAGCGATCGATGGGGGGGTTTATATCCCCCATCAGCATGAAGATGCGATCGAGGTTCTGCGCAAATGTAAATGTGGTGGAAACGCCATTGACCCTGTGAGACATGAGTGCACTGCGTAGGTAGAGACTAGGCATGCAGGCCCAATGGTGTTGGTGTAGGGTGGTAAGAAGAGAACCAACAGATGTAACATAGTGCGGACATGCGCACAGTTAAGACTCATAGAATTTCCATTTCAACAGGGCTTACCTTGTGTATCATTTTCGGACTAATGGGAGTTAACTAATTACTACCTACTGGATGGGATAACTGCATGTAGGCAGCTTGTAGAGCCTGCCTGAGGTGGTATTTTGAAATAAGACAAATGCTTAGGGGCTAGGACCCGACCGTGGGGGATCCATCAAGCTATTATTGCTTCAAAGGCATGATCTGCATTCGGTGCATATAACAAACAGGCAGCAGCACACTTAGCATCTAATTAACTTGACAAATTATTAAAGTGTGCCATTTATGTAGTTCAGTGAACAACGTAAATTCAGAACAGAGACCAGAGTCCAGTCGAGTTATGTACCTAGTAGGACCTCGAGTACGGCTAAGGTAGTACGATGAGGTACCTGGTTGATACTTATCTACCACAGCCTAGAAGTTCTAGGCTAGGAAACCCGTCAGTCGTAGCCTATGTGTCACATACTCGCTATCGGCGACGACTTCACGACCTGGTCAGCTTCTCCTAGCTGCCTCAATTGACTCCATTCCTCGATAGAGCTCCACTTCACACACGCCGAGCGTGCGTTAGACTTAGTCGTCGGCTTTTCGTCTGCTGATTCCCATGCAAATGTGTACAGGCCTGTGTTACCATGACACATGATTGTGATGCGTAAAGCTTCCAGACAATGGTCTTCACCGAGATTATCGCTGTTAGCCCAAACTAAGAAAATATTTCGAAAATCAACATGGCAGGGTTGCCTACCGAGGTGTTCATGAAGATATTCTTCCTGTTTTTCCGTAATGTTGTGATAGTATCTTTCCCGGTAGAGAAACAATCGCATTTGGTGCTATCAGGACTTAGCTCAAGGTATCCTCAAAAATGATAATGGAACTTACCAGACAATGCAATTCATGGTATACCCCCATAGTTGCGAGATAGCCTCCATTGTTAAGCTGAGTCCCATTTGCCGGGGACTCGCCCGCTTTCAGCATTTCTTGCAGAGTTGCCGCAAAATACATCGCTTGAAGGTCTCTTAGAACAAAACCTTTCGCCACTTTCTGATTTCAGCACCTACGAGTCAAAATTTTGGTCCAGGCCTCTTCTTGCTGGCTTGTAGGAGGTCCTGAATACACGCTGCTCTCGTAATGCTTCAGCGCATGCCGGCCGTTAAGTTCGTACTGAACCGAATTTTGAACCGGTGCTGAGGAAATGTAAGTAATGGATCAGTTGGTCTTGCAAGAATGGCTTTCATACGTACACCAGCTGACACCTTCTACGTTCGTCCGGCTGTCCTTCTGCTGGACGTGGACTACAACCGTAACGAGGAGTGCAACAATGACCAAATGCAGCAGAGCGATATACCCGCGTTGTACAGCCACTAGTCTAACCGAAGCCTTCCTGCTAGCATGCCATGGAGATTCTTTTTCGTCGAACTCTTCTAAAAGACGAATATTGTCTTCCTCTTCAGGCATCGCCCTCATCTTGGAAAGTATCGGGTTAATGAAACTACACCGCATGAAAAGATCGAAGGGAAAAGGCAGATGAATTCCTAATGATTAAAAACTGTCTAGTAGGATTTTGAGGATTCCGTTCTACCCACCGCTATGTTACTTTGCCTGGAATTGTTTTGTGATCTAGCCCCATGCCATGTAAGTTAGGCTGCGGCAGGGTATGGCTGCGTCAGTCCTCTAAACCTTGCAATGCTGCATATCACAACTAGAAAATGATCCATCTAAGCATCCTCATTGGTGTGTTAACTAATGCAGCACTTCTTGGCCAACGAAACTCTTCGGGGGCGGTAGAATATCTTTATTCTCAGATACCTAGCTACGGATATAAATATAGCGTTTGATCTCGACCTCCCTGAGCTATTTTAGAAACTTCATCGCTTAGCCATTCGTAGAAACCCCAAAAGATTCCTCGTGTCCCTACCTATCAGTGTATATTACTTGATCTCCATCACCACCATGCGTTCTATCCCATTCACAATCATCTCGTTGGCTCTGGTTGTGCACTCCGCCTTGGGGAATCCCGTACCTTCATGTGAGTAACGAGCCTAGTCTCAAATTTACGTTGTCTGATTCTAGAAAGATGGAGAACCTCAAACCGTCAACAAGGGAAGAACACTATGTCCTACTACCTCGGATGTCGACCAGCCAGTGCCTGAGGGCATCGTACCTGACACTTGCTTTTGAAACATGTACATCACGCCTGAGGCACGATTTAATGATGAAGAAAGGAATCCGACACTGAGAACCAGGGATATGTTTTTGGATTAGGGAGGTCAAGTCGATCACTATGGTTAAATACTACTTTGGGGGAAAATACAATTATTCTTGTGCTTTTGTCAGCGACCTCTTGACGTGACATATGAGTATTATTGTACATTATTCCAACTTCAATCGATCAGAATGGAAACAAAAGGACTACGACTAGTGGCGATGGCCATACAACAAGAACTGGGATTCAGAATACAGTAATTTTCTATAACACTGCAAAGCCCTTGGCCTTCCATTCAAAAGCTTTCCTTGACCTTAATACCTAACCTTGATTATATATACAGAAAGGAACGGAGTCCATAACCTCCAATCTCTGCTACTAAGTCTCAATAAGCATCGGCCGGATAGCTTTAGCTTCAATACATTCCTAGTTCGCTTGAGACAGCATGTCTAACTCATCAAATTGCGCATATTGACAACGTACAAGGTGTACAAACTGTTTAGAACGGTCAGCGCATATAACATGCCACAACCTACAGCCTGCCGCTATTTGCTGTGTAATAACGCCACAAAGGTCAATGACTCCTCTTCATAGGCAGGTTTAGATTAGTCCTTTGCATGGTTACGAAATGTGAGCTCATTGACAAATAAATGTCTTCTCGTTGGCCCCATGGCACCTCGATCAATAGCAGCGAATCAGAATACAGCTGTCTTCCACCTGCAGCTCACAAAGCACCAAGAGACCAATTAAGCTCCATTTCCACAGCCGAGGTAATGTAGAGCGCACTTCTGGCACACCTCACAGCCTTACAGCCCATAATTATGGCGAGAGATCAGCGAAGCGCCTGACCCAAGTTAGTGTAGGAGTCGAGGTTACAATCAATCAGCCAACAACATGAGGCAAAGTGCACGGATGTCCAATGGTGCTTATTTTACACATTGTGTTGTCTTGCACGTTACGGATCGTGCAGAATTATGCATGTAGCACACCTAACACTTAGGACAGTGTTACCGCCTTTCCTCTTTACTGTGCAGTCTCTGCAACTACATCATTGCTGCTTCAAAACACATTACCAACAGCTAACAGCTTATTTCACAGCCCCCACAGAGCTTCTAATGCAATTCCAGGCAAAGATGGGGCGTCTAGATCGCTCTCCAGTTTCACAAAAGATTGTTGGGCTATCGTGTAACATGATATTCCTGTTTTAGGCAACTATCTTCATTTACATAGCCCATAGTCAATGCCGAGAAAGGGCGAGAGGCGGTCGAAGGACTTGCTAGCAACCCCAAGGAAGCAAGATCCGGTTGAATGTCTTGCATAATTAGTAGTAAGCACCTCACCCAGACGGGGAAAGGCATCCCAGCCTACATATCTAACATGTTAGGATGCTGCCACTTCCGCCGCCCGCTAACAACTCAAATCTTCTTCATTCCGAAGTAATATAATTAAGCTACCGATAAGAAGAACCCCCCAAAGCGATATGCCCTACCTGCTTCCACTTCACCAGGCAATAATCTCATCCTTGGTCATCCTTGATCATCTCAAGTGACATATAATCACGATTGCCCCAAAATGCCTACAGAACAGGAGTACTTTCAGACGCCCGGGCACGCAGTCGCTGTTGCAGTCATTCTGCCCTTGTTGGGATCAGTTGCTCTCACATTAAGGTTTTGGGTCCGAACGAAGCAAAGGCAAAAGCTCAAGATGGATGACTGGCTCACGATACCCGCCCTGGTATGTATATCACAGCTTGGAGGTAGCATATCCTATGTCACTGACCTTTAATATTTTACACAGTTACTCACATGGGGTATCTCAGTTGCAGTTATCTATGGAGTCTCACAACATTCGGTTGGCTACCGGACTGAAGTGCCCCCAGACTGGAACGGCAGTCCATTTGACCTCAAGACTCGCCAGATCACCATAATCTACAAGGTTCAATTTGCATTCTTCTGTTCTCAGTGAGATGTATCACCTATCTGACTTTTTACCATAGATCCAATGGGCTTACGGTCTTATGCTGCCCTTAGCTCTCGGTTGCATCAAAGCCAGCTTCCTTTTCTTTTATTTACGCATTTTTGCAGTGGGGAAAGAATCGGGCAATTTTCGTCTCATTACGGGGCTAATCATTCTAGTCGCCACTTGGGCGCTTGCCTTCTTTTTCGCAGCTCTCTTTGAGTGTAGACTCAATTTTTGGGCAATCTGGGGTTCAACCTCAGATATTTTGATGCAGTGTACTCTAATTGAGCATATAGTTCTGGCACTTTGCATCAGTGACTTCATAACTGATCTCATTATCATTGTCATCCCTATTCCTCTTGTACGATCGTTCCCATTCCATCATCGTATTGCTCGGGGGGATCTAGTTTTTGCTAATATCGTTGACACTAGATATGGCGCTTGAATCTATCTACGGGAAACAAAATCGCAGTCAGTGGAGTTTTCCTCCTCGGATCCATGTCAGTACACTCATGGGGGTTTGAGTTTTAAGTTTGACGAAGCTAACTTCTGATAATATCGCCAGCACCATCGTGGCATCCCTTGTCAGACTCATCCTGATGGTGGGGATCGTGCAAGTGGGATTCGATCCAAACGCGGATGGCAACCGTAAGTTCGAACAGAAGACAATCTTTAATAAACAAAATCTTTGACTATTCAATAGTCATCGTCACAGAATATCTTTACTGGGGTATCGTTGAAACAGGAATCGGTGTTGTGGCCGCCTGCCTTCCGACACTTCAATTTCTCTTCCGGGGTTGGAAGTGGGATTCTATCGTCCGCAGCACGAAAAACCTCCTCAAGTCAGGTTTCTCGGGATCCAGCTACGCGAGAACTGAAGATTTGTCTCTCAAGAATGCGTCATACTATAGAGATGGTGGAAAGCACAGCTCGCCTGGAGAAGTGGATTGGTCAGACAGAGCGTACAGCGATGCGTTCGCCCTGAAGCCCAAACATGTGAGATCTTTGGAGGTGGTGTAGTCTAAGCCTTAATAGAAGCCTTGAAGCAGACTTATAGCAGGTGGTTATAAGGGGCTAATAGCTATATTAGTGAAGGTTGGTCAACATACCACTATATCCACAATAGGGGTCTATCTATAACTATAGTCTCTGACGCTGAGTGCTACAATGGCCATATGGGAACAGAAAAACAATGTATATAGTCCAAAATCAGTCGTATACGGGGATAAGATTCCTCGGAATAACATGAACATACCTAGGTACATACCCTCATACTAAGTTCCGGACACTAGATGTACCAACCCACATCGCCGCTGCAGGAAGAAATTAGGGGACGTATATCACAAGGTGTTACGATAAAGGACAAAGAGAGTCGGATTGTATACAGCGTGAGGGCATCCAGAGCCTATCAGATATCACCACGCAACAATAACAGTTTTATCATACCCCCATAGTTGATTCCTGACACAAGGCTCTTCATTAGAAGCTTGGATATAGTATCAATGAATCATGGTGTATAAGATGGTAACTCGGTTCTTAACTATTCGAAGGTCTTCTTGACTCTCCCTTAGAAACTTCAGATTATATATATATATATATGTGTGTGTGTGTGTGTGTCGTTGGTACGCCAAAGTGCCAACCTCCATCAATACATCTCAACAAAGCAAAATCTAAATATTTTCACGCAAAATTTTATCAATGACCAAAATACCCTCTTCAGCATCTATTTCGTGTATAAATATCACCGAGACTTACTCACGTTGAGCGCGTGCACTGTAAGATCACCCACCGTACAGCAACATGAGTTACATAACACGACTCAATGCACATCCCTTGCGTAGTCGAAACCTCCACACACAGCCCTTGTCTTTAAGTCTATCTGAGTCCGGACCGACGGTGACATAGTTGTCTCTCACTACCTTGCCAATACCGCCGGCGAAACGGCGAATTTTCTCCCCGTGGCTTATATGTAGACTCAAAAGTCGTGTAGAGTTGTGTAAAGCAGTAGACTAAAGAGAACTCGAACCAGATATTGATAAAAATATACTAAATCTAACAACTACGACCTAAATAATGAAAGACTTCCCATTAAGGTAACGCCGAGACCGTTTCCGGATAAAGAAATATGAAGAAGTCAGAGGGAGTATATCGGAGGTTTGCTTGTAGCTAAAAACCTAAAAACCTTATTCCGACATACATCACACGTTATCATAGACCCCAACCATTACACCCGCCATCTGCCACATACAACTACAAGCCCAGAAAAGAACACGGTATGGATACTTAGACGAGTATAATTCATCGAGTCATCAGTCATTAGAGCACACACACTACTCGCTGTCTAGATACAAAACCTCCCCCTTAAGATAGTTTACCGAATCGATCGATTGACATCCCTTACATCGTCATTCATCATCCATTCGCCCACCCCCATATCACACATGCCCTTATGCCAAAAGATTTGCGAGACATTTATTCCAATCCAGGTCGTACAATTAAGAAAGAAAAGCAAGTATATCATCAAAATCTCTTCGAACCGGTCCGCAGTTGCACATCTTCATACGAATCATCCGCTCGTTCTCTTTGTCGCTTGCCGCTTGCCGCTTATTACGATATGCATAAATAAACCAGCCGAATGGACTCGATGCTCTTTGTCCAAAACAGTGTGCGGAAAACAAAACCAAAGCCTATGTGGCTTTCTTTGAGTAGGGGCACGACGGTGCTGATAGGCCTCAACGATAATAACGAGGTGCCGAGTCGTATAGTACTTCACGTTCCACGATCCGTTCGTCATCAGCCCTGTCCCAGGGTAGATGTTTGTGGGCATGATGTCGTCGGCTGAATGTATAGTGATCGCGCTCCTCAATCTCGCGAGCCCTACGTTTTCGATCTCGGCGGATCTTTTCCGTGAGCTTAGTAAGTTCGAGAACATCCTCCTGCGTTGTTGTCAGTTCTTTTGTACTGTGAAGTTGAAACCTGGGGGTTCGTCACTTACATAGCGCAGGTACTCCATAATATAGTAAAACCATTCCGTTTCTTCATATTCATATCCCATGGTTTCGATAGCTTCGCGGTTCACGAGGTCCTTTGTGATCTCTGTCCACATGTTGTCGCGTTTCTTAGCTGGAGCCCGATCGCCATCGCGAATGGAAATACGGCGATCTCGCACTTCTTCCACTTCTACCTCTCGGTCACGATTTTTTGAATCATATATCTGTACGCTGAGTCGCTCACGTGCAGAGTCTGGAGCAGGTTCAGGCAGGGCAGCGATTGGTGCACCGCCAGGAGATTCATCACTTTCCGGATTGAACTTGGAACGCCGAACACCGTTGTAACGCTGCCAGGTAACCTCGGCACTACCGCCGCCAACACCTTGCATCTCTACGCGCTCAGTTCCTGGAGGAACGTCGACAATAGTCCAGTCTTTGGTGGCGCCATTCCAGGCTTCGCCCATGCGTCCTCGGGCGTCGATCTTGTTGGTAATAAAATCGGCCTCATCCTCCCACTCCGGTCGTGGGGCTGCGGAGTGAGCACGGCGTCTTTGTCCTTCGGTTACCTTTAGCCTGTCGCGGTTCCTCACAATGATCAAGTCATCATCGTCGTAGGAGGGTCGATGCTGCGCGCGAGGTCGCTCACGAGGGCGGGATTGAGATCGAGGACGAGAGCGAGAACGAGTGCGTTGGCGAATATCGATATCAGTCTCGTTGCGAGAAATATCAATGTCTATGTCGGTCTCGTGCTCCCGTGCTCGAGACCGTGCGCGGCGAGGAGCCGGTGGCGGAGGGGTCGGTGGCTTTGCTCGTACCATGCCTGCACCATCTGTTAGTAATGACAGACTTGATGATGCGTGGAGATTAAACTTACCATGGTCAATATCTCGGTAGTGAGTGATGACCTCTCGTTCAATGGTAGGCCCGCGAATGAACTGAGGCTGTGGCGGGGGAGATGGAGAGGGGCTTGGCGACGGAGTTCGCTCCTTTTGTCTCTCGCGCTCAATGCGGAGACGAATGAGTTCTCGTTCGCGGTCCGGTGTAGGCGATCTCTCTCGCTCTCTGCGCTCCACACGCTCAATAACCTGCACACGAGCTGGCGGTGGAGAGGGGGAACGCTCGATGAAGCGAACAGGGCGTCTCTCGGGCAAGGGTGAAGGCACCCTCTCACGCTCGCGCTCGACGAAGCGCTCTCTATAGCGGACCTGGGGGCTCGGGCTGCGGGGTCGTCGTCTGTCGACAGTCTCGACTTCCCGCGACCGGAGCACGAGAGGCCCAGCTTCTGTGCGTCGAGCGTCGTCGCGGAGGAAGGCAGGTGTTCTGTCTACCCGCTCGCGTTCCCGGACGTTGACGTCAATGCTGAGATCATCTTCATAGTCGCGGACAGGTGCCCTGCGATGGGCGTAGTCGCGCTCACTGAGCTCACTTCGGCTACTCCTGTACGCCATGACAGCAAGTCCAAGCTACTAGCCTTTTGCCCTTTTATCGGCAGTGATACAGGTGACAAGATGGGCTGGCAAGGAAAGTGGTTGGTGAGATGAAAGTACAGGTTCTGTCCTACGACGGACGACGGGTTGTTGCGGGGTGGTCAGCTAAGAATAGGTAGATAGAGAGAGGAGCGGGCGCCGAGCTGAGGGGAAGTGTGGAAGGAAATAAATGTGAGAGAGAGTTGGGACGATGACGCTACTGCACTGTAGCGCCGTCCGGCCCGCTGTTCTGGTTGCTTTCGCGGGGGGTGCTTAACCCTCTGTATTTCGTGTATTGTGTATCGCAGATTGGATGTTTGTGCTATGTGAAATATGCTTGTTCCCGTTGGAAGTGTATTTTTAGGCTAAAAAAGCAGAAGACGTCAAACTGGAAATGCACAGATTCATGACAGATGCTGGCTTATCTGGTGAAGGGTGTTTGTTAGATAGAAAGACACGGAGGGATCTGAGAGGCGGGTCATAAGGTTCGCCTGGTCAGGTACGGGTGAGATGTAGGGCATTAAAGGTCAAGTGACATCTCGACAGGAGTGGAATGGGATAGGATGGGATGGGAAATGGATGGGATGGCATACAGTATCGTGTAGTGTATGAGCTTGCAAAGTCAATTCCAACCAGGAAAGAACCAACGTCGTCATACCACATCAGTAGCCTGATGCCCGCGAACCCCACCAACCTACACAGGCCTCCCCTGGTGTCCAGTGTGGGTAATTGCGAACGAGTATTTCCCGTTGTCCGTTGTATCATAGGTTGCAGCCAGCCCGGAGTGGGCTGGTTACCATTCCCATTTGCTACTAGCTTGTAACATAATGGAGGGGTTGGGTTGGGTCGACTGTCTCGCTATGTACCCTCACTGACTTGATCTAGCACTATATCTGTATAAGTTCCAAGGTTTTTGTTCTTCTGCTCAGGCACTGGCGGTCAAGGTCAAGGGTTCGTAGTAGAGACAGTAAGAAAACGAAGAGGCAGTGCTAAGGTACCTATTCTACAGTATTCGGTTGGTTGGGTTGTCAGTCATCCATTAGGCAGCGGCTGAGAAGGGCATCTTCGCATGAGGCCTTTTCGGCCCCCAAGCCCTATCATTTCGGTGAGGGCACAGATAAACGACTCTTGACTATTACAGTGTGTACGTATCACGAGCCGCAGGCTGTCTCATTCACCTCGACATGTCGAGGGTCTTCTTCAGTGCAGTGTGCATCCCGTGAGCCCCACAGCTTGCTCACCATCATCAGCAGACTGGGCGGCCTATAACCAACCCTAGGTCAGCTAGTACCCAGCTTACCCTCGGGGCTGAGCGATGTCAGGTGTCTGTCTCGTTAGCCGTCTTGTATGCGGTTGCCCACCCATGTACCTATTGTCTTACTGAGTAGGGTTTCCCACGTTGGGCATTGTTGGCGCAGTTGGGCAAATAAATGCATGATGCGTAAGCGACAGATTAAGATTAATTACAATGGAGCGGGTAGTGCCCCGTCTACTGCACACGTTATGTTGTTCGCCAGCCGAGTTTGGAGCTGTCGAGAGAAAAGTCTAGAATGCCGGCAGAAGTGTCGAGATGGGAAACGCTGACGCAATTATGCATGGGCCGACAAATTGTAGCCAACCACTCCCTGCGCCCACTCGGCATCGATGGTACTGCTGGAGTACCATCGCTCTCTTCTCCCCTCGACTAATACTTATTTGTGACGGATTAAAACCGTACGACATCACATTAGAAAAATAACTTTCGTTGAGCACATACAGGCGTAGACTTCAACACAGCTGGAGTCTTCCGGCCAAAAGTTGGCTGGACCATTGCATGCCCAGTATAGAGATATACAGGGGTGAAGAAAGCAGCTGTGCACGCTTAGCGGGCTTTTGCCAAATAGGTAGCTGTTAGCTGGCGAGATTGCTTTGCTCATCAGACTTCAAAACAACAAGTCGATAACTGTTCTCATAGGTGTCCTCTATCAACTTGAAAGCACTCACGTATAATGGTCGTAGTGCAAATTAGGGATCAGTTTCTGATGGAATATTAGATAAATGTCAAATTCCAACTTCTGATCAGAAGAATCAACGTGTTACCCCTGAATATCATAAAGAAACGCCGTTGCTGTTATCCGTCTTTCCGCACACAACCCAACGCCAACTAATGCTTTACTAACCGTCGCCACGACTCCCAGAAGTGGTCCCTATAAATCCTTTCCGGCCCACGAGATGACATGGTTACAAGGATGGTGATGTGTAATGGCGCTTGTCTGCAATCGCAATATATAATAGCAGAAGTAGAGCCGCACACGGTGAAATGGAGAAAAAGGTTTCAAGCCCCACCGCTCTGTTTCTTTTTCGCCTCCTCAAATTCCTTCTGCTGGAGCTCTAGTAATTCCTCCATTGTCATCCCGCTATCCTCGAACTTGTTGCCCCTCTTCTCGCGTACCTATTACGATGTTAGTAATTCCGTAGCAAGCAGTGGAAACAACGCAACATGGGTTGCTCACCCTTTGCGTCTCCTTGTGCTGAGCGGCGGCCTCCAGCACAGCGGGAACATATTCGCCGAATCCGAGAGTGTCGAGCGCCTTGGTGATGTGATCGCATGCGATAGTCTTCTTGGCTTCCTTTTCTGAGATCTCATTCGCTTCTGAGGATACGAGAGTAATAAACTCCACGCAGCATTCTATCAGAAGATCCCGTGCTTCTTTTGAGAATGAAACTCCTGTTGAGGGAGGGAGGATCTCGCTGACGATCTTTTGTACAGTTGCTGGGTCCTAATTAGCCGTGATGATGTCAAGGTGGTAATGAAAAGGAAAATTATAGAATGCTGAGCTCATTGATGGGCGCATTGAAGAAGGCGATATACATACCTTTGGGTAGAGACAGATCGTCATTGCCTTAGATTAAACATTCAGTCAGTAATTGTATTGGAATTATAACAGCTGCGAGCAGTTTTTAAAAAGGATAGAAGTGACACCGGCCATCAAATGAAGCGCGAAGACGAGATGACTTAGCCCTCGACGTGGAGTAAGACATGGCGTGCCAAGATTGGTGTTTATTGAGGGGCAAGTTTCCTGACAAAGGAGTTGTGCGACGGGGGACTTGAAAACGGCGAAAGGATCATCATGAGAAACCAGGGGCGATAGGAGATGACGGTGACAACGGAACCAGTAGTTCGTTTGGTGATCGGGTCTGACATCAGTCACAGATGCCAACACGAGATGAGCATTTGTACCTTAAGGAGGCTATTGACCATGTCGACATGGCAGCAACCCTCAGGTCATATAAAGAAAAGAAACGAGGTGAGCAGTTTAGTACGCGTCAATATGGGAGGTTCTCATATTGTGCATGAATGAGATGAGACAGGACGGATAAAGCAGAGGCCAGCTTCGCAATATCGGGGGATTTGACGCCATGACGTTCTTTCCATGGTGCGCGGACTTCCGACTGACCAGAGACGAGTATACAGCAGAAAGAAGGTTGTTGGGGACGCAATAGTGGACTTGTTGGATGTTGCCACTCACCTCCATATTCATGGTCCGACATAACGAACTAGCGTTTGACAATGCCCAAAGCTCAGAGAAAGGTTAATGTTACGACGGATCCGCCGTTTCCCAGGAAATTATCAAATTAAGTTCTGTGATAAGTACTAGGTTGGAAGTTGCTGAGGATATGTATAAGCGAGGAGACTCGGAAGCTTAAAATGGCCCTCGTGGAAACGAGAACAAGGGATGATGACTGTTTTCGTTGTAGGCATGCAGTGCAGGCTCCTGTGAGTCGCGAGGTTACCTGGTATTAAGTACTAAAACGGCCCTGTATTGGTAGGTGCGGCTGCACCCTATTAAAGAAAGCCTTACCTAATCGAACTCAAATGGATTGTACCTACGCTGCAAGGGTCTTGATTAGAAGCTTCCGCCACACCTTTGTGGCGCAGCAGAGAATTTAATTTCCGCTATTAAAGCTCCTAAATTTTTATCTTCAAAACAATTTCTGCTTTGCGCTTTGCTTCTCCCTCACAGTCTAGGTTCGCCTACGCCCAACCATGCATTTCGCAGGGTAACGGTTCGCGTCTTTTACACCTTCACCATCTACGTTGCCAGGATTTCAAGTGCCGAATCGCGCGCAAGCAGTCTGCTGGTCAACCTGCCTTATGCGACACTGCCGCGTCTCTGGCTGCGCAAAGGAGCATCTTGGTGCAGTTCTTGATCTGGTGTAAAATGGCGTCGTAAATCTACGCTGGCTGGTCTGCGTGCTCTGCACACATGATCACATGTGGTATGTTCTTCCAATACCTTCTTTCCTCCTTCAATGATGAGTCCATTGTCGCCCCAGTCTTACTTTGCCAAATGGCAACATGGTGATCGACACGTCAAGCCAAACAGACATAACTGATTGAAGCCCACCTCTTCGTCTAATTCGAAAGTCTAACATATGCGGCAACTTGCTAACACGCAATCAGACTAGGCCGATGGTGCTGTATGTAAAACGAATCCTCCATCGACACTTACCGAGTACCATGATGTCCAAAATATGCAAAATGTACTATCAAATGCCGATCATACATGACGGACTATTATTCCTCAATCCTCGATTAATCGACAAGTTTACACGACTGTTGGTGTCAAATGACGCGACTGATGTGAGGCAGTTGTAGGCACGGCTGAATAGAGCTCAACATGGTTCACATACATATAAACAAGTTGTAAGGTACGGCAACACATTTACTTCCCTTCTCTATCGCTTATGATGATCATGCTATACCCGAATACCCTATGTAGAAAAATACAAACGTCTTTTCATCTTTCGACTGAAGCACCCACGCCATCCACTTCTTCGTCAGCTCTTCTGGTGATAAGGGCTAACGTTCTTTTCAGTGTTTGATTATATCATGTCGCCCACCATTCATTTTGATTGGAAATCGGCAAGCTCTGCCGCGTTCCACCTATGATATGTTAGTCTAGGCGGCACCATTGGGAAAGCTGCTGTTTTCCGCACCTGTAATGTTTACCCGCTAAAGTGCGAGTGGCCCCAATCGCTAGCTTGGCAATCACTGTACCCGGTTGGTCTGGATTGAGCAGACGGCCGTTCTCGTGTTCCGCCACGAAGCTGGCATGAATGTCTGGTGACATGCCAGTCTGACCCTCTTCTCTAATCTGCTTCTGCATAGCAGTATCAACTTTGCCTGGTGAAACTGTAACAGCAGTAATGGAGGGTTCTTCGACTGCCAGATGTGCACAGAGGTGATCTAAGGCTGCCTTGGACGTTCCATACGCTCCCCAGCCTGCATATGCATTGCTCGATGCTCCTGATGAGACAAAAATAACCCGGCCATTTGATTTGCGTAGTTCCGATATAGACTCTTTCACCTTTAGACTAGTCAATACAGCTTCGTACAATCACAATCACTTGTCTACTCGACTCACCAGTGCCACGGCGCTGAAGATATTAGCATCGAATGCACGCCTCCACTCTTCAGCATCTGAATCAGCGATCTTCGTGATAGGTGACAAAGTGCTGTGATTTATCACGAGCCCATCAATCTTGCCGAAAGCTTTCAATGTCGACGCCACGATTTTCGGCGCCACCTATGTCAAAGTCAGTTTCAGGTAGAAGCAAAACAGCAATGTAAATTTGAGATTGCTTGCCCTCAATTCTGCTAGGTCGGCACTTGCGTAATCGACCGAGTCTCCGTGTTGTGTTTTGAGCTTCTGCAATTCGCCCTCGGATCGGGCAACCAGGAACACCTTGTGGGATTCGCGGAGCAGGGCTTGCGCGATGGCTAGGCCTAGGCCGCGGCTTGCGCCTGTTACAATGAAGACTTTGGGCATTGCTGCGTTTTGTGTCGTGGAGGGCGTCAGGTGGTGAAATGTCTTATTAGTTATCTAGGTAAGGAATTCTGCCTCTAGTGGTCTCGTGTCTTGCGGTGCTCTTGATTTGGTGGGGGTGAGGGGCACGACATCATTGTTGAGCCGCACAGCGGGTGTTTAGCTCCACCGCATGGTCTAATTTAGCTTTTCTGGCATGGATGTGAGAAGCACAATAATGGTCTCTATTTTGATATATACATAGTTTAGAAAACCAGATTCCTATGCACCTTGCAATCAATTAGAACTGAAGTTTGTGTATGCTTAGACACTTATTTGATATACCACTCAGCGCTTAGCATGCAGGTCATACACCCACCCATGCGGGACTGTGGCTTCATAACCAGACCAATAAACACCACATTGGCTGTAAGCCACCGACAACGAAGTAGAATTGAACATGGGAAATTCACTCACGGGTACACAGAAAGTCAAATGGATTAGAATGAGCCTACCTTATTCTTTAATAGATGATTGTTCAAACTCACCCCCTTGGCTTTCTCCATTGATACTAGGTTTTAGAAATACCAACGATTCAACAAGCCCGACCTGATGATAGGATTCGTCGAGCAAGGATATCGGTTGGGGTCCAAGTGCACCAGAGCGCTGCTATTGGCAGGATTTTCTTTCCTTTTCGCCACAATGTTCCATGCGTTTCAGCTCGCGAGTTGTCGTAATTTCACTGGCAGTGTGAATGGGAGGCCGTAGAGAATTGCCCCTCACGGCGCTTGCATTTCGCTGCCTGCCTACCTTAAGTAACTACTTCCATACAGCCTGCCTATTCTTCTGTTAATAGCCCTTACATCTCAGATTCAACACTCAGTAGCGTAACACTCTCCCTCATCGCCATATCATTCATTCCATTACCGGAGGGCCCCGATGCTGAGGTTGTTTAATTAAGACTCAGTTCATGGGTAGTACAAGGAGCATCATCTAATTCACATGCTCTATCTCTTGAGTTCATTTGGTGTCTGTATAACAGATTAAGAACACAATGCGGCGGTCCTTCCGAGCCTTTAGGCGCAGATTAAAGCGACCAAAAGATGACCTCCCGGAGAATAATGTACTGATTTCACCGGAGGCGCCGTCCGAAAACACCACTGTAGCCTCGACGACCGTGATAGACAACATCGCTACACAGCCACAGGCTCCAGCCTCTGATGTCTGGGCTGATGCATATGCTGAGTTTACCAAACGAGAACCGGGCCTAGCCAGTGACTACAAAAAGCACTTGGACACCATCTCCAGCGCCGACTCCTTGAACCCCAACTGGGCAAAGTCAACCGTGGAGCAACTGCAAAAGAACCGGGAGGATAAACAGTGGAACTTGACTTTCCATGGCAAGAGCATCAAGTTCAGGACACAAGCCGAAAGGCTGGCAAAAGTCCTCGTTTGGTGTGATTACATTGTCAAGAATGCCTTGAGTGCGCAGCCGTATGCAGCATTAGCATGGTCTGGCGTCTCGATTCTGATTCCAGTAGGTAAACGTTCTTGCGGACTTTGCAAGTGATGTTAACAGGAATACAGCTTCTTACGAGTGCAACAGCCCAGTATGAAGCTATGCTCGAAGGTTTCGATACAATCAACCGAGTCCAGATTTACTGGAAAGCTTATCAGGAGCAATTCTTTAACCAAATTAGCTCGAGCAGCGATGATGTAATATGGAGCGGTCTGGTTCAGTTGTATTCCCACATCTTCGAGTACCAGGCGCGGATCATTTGCCACCTTTCCAGTGCCCAGCTTTCCCGTGCATGGCAGGGAGTTGCAGGCTGGAATGAGTGGGAGAAAAAAGCCTCTTATGTGGAAAAGCTGAGCCAAGATTGCAAAGAGCGTGCCGGTCTCGTTCGAACTAAGGAAACCCAACTAAAGTACGAACAAGAGTTGGAGCAGATAGAAAAATCACGAGCAATCCTTCAGCAGATCTATGACATGTTGGGTGAGGAAAGGAAGCAACAGAGAATTAACCACCAGGACCAGCTGGAGCGAAATTTGCTTGCTGATTTGGCAGCGGATCATGAAGGCTATAAAAACTTCAATCCGAAGAAAGTCGAAAACACGTGCGGCTGGTTCTTGGAGGACCCGAGCTTCCAATCATGGCGCAACAGTGCGGATTCGAGCTTCCTCTGGGTTTCGGCTGGCCCCGGATGCGGGAAGTCTGTCCTCTCACGATCCTTGATTGACGAGGGGCAGTTCTCTACTAGCCCTGCGACTTCTATCGTCTGCCATTATTTCTTCAAGGATGGCGACGAGAACCGCCAACGCAGCGCTGGTGCCCTTTCCTCCATTCTCCATCAACTGTTCATGTTGGACCTCACAGGGAAATTCATGAACCATGCTCTGCCCCGACATAAAAACTATGGAAAAGCTTTGGCTACGAATTTCTCCGAGCTTTGGGATATACTACTTGATTGTGTCACCACTCCAGACGCTGGAGAGATTGTCTGTGTTCTTGATGCTCTCGATGAATGTAACGAGAAGGATAGGAATGATATTACCGCCAAGCTAGAAGACTTCTATTCCGGTACCGGGCAAGCATCTCACCGCACATGTAGACTCAAATTTTTCGTCACCAGTCGACCTTACGATACGATTGAGCGGTCAATCCAACGCTTCCTAAACACATCGTGCCTGCGAATTGATGGAGACGACCACTCTGCAGCCGTCAGTGAAGATATTAACAGAGTCATTGATCATCAGATCCCGAGGCTCTTGGACGGTCTTTCAGAAAGTAATCGTCGTCGTATTTCCGAGCGCCTCAAAGGGTGAAAAACCGTACTTATCTCTGGCTACGACTCACATTCTACATACTTGAACAGCATCCCGGTGATTATAGCAAGCCCTCGAAGGTGGACGGTCTGCTAGACAAGCTCCCCCTCGAGCACTTTGATGCATACGACAAAATTCTCAACCAGAAGAGTTCAGAACATACCCGCTCTCTTTTTCAGCTCATGCTTGCTGCAAAAAGACCTCTAAGTGCCATCGAAGCGAACTATGCACTTACAATGGCAGTACGAGAGAGCCCATATAAATCACATGCAGAAGCCAAGGCGGATCTCTGGAGCGTCGACTCTTTTGAAAGCATAGCGAAGAACTTTTGTGGGCTCCTGGTCGATTTTCACGATGGACAGCTGTCCTTCATTCACCAAACTGTAAGGGAATCTCTGACAGAGAGCCCACAGGATGATCGCAAGTGGAGAGGAAGCTTCGAGCTACCTGAGTGTCACCGCGTAATGTCACTTTCCTGCATCCATCATTTATGCTCATTAAAGTCGGATATTCATCTAATAACGAATATATATCCTCTTAATTCTAAGGAGGATAAGTATCCATTTTACCGTTATGCAGATCACTATTGGAACTTCCACTATAGGGAGAACGATCAAAATACTTGCAGCAATCTGTTGAAGAAAGCGCGCGATATGTGTCATCTGTACGACGGAAAAACTAAGATGTGTAGGAATATGCGAGGGAATATCCATTTTATAAGGAAATGTACCGGCCTCGCTTTGGCGGCCCGCTATGGGCTGGTATCAGTGGTTCGAGCCATTCTCGATGAGCAGGGTGTCGATGAGGAGGACGCCAAATTCAGTACAGATGATTTCAACGTGGCGTTGTATGAAGCATCAGACGAAGGCTTTCCGGCTGTAGTTGAAATACTTCTTGAGACTAACGCTAGCATCAATGCACAGTGTTCGTCTGATAAAAAAACACCGATGTTGGCAGCAGTGAGTGCTGGTCATTTGGAAATGATTGAGTTGTTTCTTAAGATGAGAGGCGAGCAATTCAATATTACCGAAGAGGTCATGGTAGAAGCAGCCGGAAACGAACAGAATCCAAAGCAGACTATAGATCTGCTTTTGAAGATAGGGAAGCAGCAAGCCGAAGTTACTGAAGCAGCTCTTGCAGCGGCAGCAGGAAACAGTTGGCATGGGAAAGAGACTATGGATTTGCTTCTCGAGCAGCGAGGAGAGCAGGCTATCGTTAGCGAGGCTGTTATGGTAGCGGCCGCAGAGAATAAGACGTGTGGGAAAGAGATTATAGCTTTAATTATTGAGGTTGTCGAGAAGAAGGGAGCTGAAATCCTAGTTACTAATGCGGTGCTTAAGGCAGCAGCAGGGAATAACATGTGCGGGGATGAGATTGTAGCTTTACTTATTGAGATTGTCGAGAAAAAGAGGGGCGAATTTCTGGTTACTGACGCGGTTTTTGAAGCGGCAGCAGGAAATTGGAGGCGTGGGACAGAGGTATCGGCGTTACTTATTGAAAAGGGGTGCGGAATCCGGGTTACTGACACGGTCCTCAAGGCAGCAGCAGGGAATTTGAGGTGCGGAAAGGCGATTATAGCTTTACTTGTTGAGAAGGAGTCTGAAATACAGGTTACTGACGCGGTCCTTGGGGGGGGGGTAAAGAATGGAGGGAATGGGAAGGAGATTATAGCTTTACTTGAAAAAGAAGCAGGTTTCGTAATCTTTACTTGAAAAGGCCGGAAATCAAGTATAGATTATCAAGCTGTTGTGATAGCAGTAGCAGAGGATTGAAATCCCTACCTGCTTGCAAGAGACAAATAATGTTGTAATTACCAAGGATATATGCTGTGCATATGAAACTAATTAATGCTTGTTTGTAGTATTATGCTATGATATATTAATATAAGACTATAGTCCCCTCTATATACTATCACCCCTACTTCCACTTTACGACCTCTAGTCTGGGAAACTTGTAAAGGTAAGGCGTAGGCTAACTCAAACCGCATGCGCTTGAAATTATGTTGAGTGTAAATCTCAGTGAAGTGTAATGCATGGTTTAAAATATGTTACTGTGCTCCTAATTCACATTGTCAGCTCCAGTTGATAACTGTGCCACCAAAGTGTTGGCAGCGACAGGTTCCAATTCGGGGTTGAAATATCGTTACATGGGGCGAATTAATTTGTGACCCCTTAAAGTAGCTATTCGTCACATATAACCATGTGTCTGCCGCGTATCGTGAGCTTACCACTCAAACGGATCTCACTTGAACTACACGGGATTCTTATTAAGTGATCGAACCCGTTCCTTCAACTTGCGCTAGTTGTCCCAGTGTATAAATCTCATGTTGAAGGAACATGGGCCAAGACTTGAGACTGCGATGTGCTGAAGGGCAAACGCGAATCGAGTCTTGCACAATCTTATCGTTTATTTACTCGTGCTCTACGAATAGAGAATTCTTGCTTTTATCCATTCTACAATTCACCGCGCGACCACAATGAACGCCTCGCGAAAGAAATAAAGTGAGATTACAGGTGTCTCATACCATGTGAGAATGCTGCTGACTCCCGACGATGCAGCGAGAGATCGCACAAGCTCGTGTATGATCTCTCGAAGACGGTTTACAGAAATATACAATAAAGTACCCCTGGCTCAAACTAGCGGATTTCAGACTCGACTGTTTCAATTCTGGGTTTATCCTAGCCTAATTTCGATCTCATTATTTGACACACGGCTCTCGCTCATATGCGACGAAGTGGAAACGTGATTCCTCATGTGTATATATTTAGACTTGTGGCGCTTTTAGTGACAGAGAAAAGTCTAGAGTCAAGCCGCTAAAGAAATCGACAACAAGCACTATGATCACGGTACCTGCGCAGCAGCTAACTTTATTTTGCGTAGCATCTTACGCATACTAACTGCAGCTCGTCAGTACCATCGCACATTTCATAAGGCACACATCTAGCGCTTGTAAATCAATGGTATCATACATATGTTTTCAGCTTATAGGAAAGGATACCAGTGAAGTGCAAGCATTCATTCCGGTTATTGATTTCCTCTCAAACGAGCATGATTTTTCGAGTGACCTGTAATGGGTTCAGGCACTGAACTTGACAATTCTCATATCTAGATCTCCAGTGTAGTGCGGCGTCCGACCGCACTATCGCTTGTTTCCCGTCCCGTTCCCAATAAAGCATGCATTGTTCGATGAAACAAAAGATAAATGAATAATTAGATAAATAATATTGATATTTCGTCTTCAAGTTTGATTGATGACGTAAGTATCCGTCACAAGCGATCCGATAGCGTGCCACGGTACCGGCGACGCTGTATAACAATGGCTGGTACTCGTGTCGCCCGGGATAGCTCCGGGCATACGGGGTTGTGTTTCGTTACACTGGGGGCAGACAACAAACGAAATAGGTAGGTAGGAGGGTATCGAGGGATGGCTTTCGGGCGGTAATATTATCTTATATTGTTTACTTCGTACGCAAGTGGCGCTTTGTCAATCATCCCTTGGGACAAAGCCTGAGACGACTATGATGCCATAGAGCATCTGTCGGTGGAGTGGTAGTCCACCGATCAGCCTACCGATCCGTCTTCCGATCTCAAAGGTGCCTAAATCAATTTCGAGGTCAAGCACTAACAAGTCACATGAATAGAGACAGGAATCATATAGTTTTGAATGATTTTAATTGATTGAGCGTGTTCAAATTCAACAGACTTGAAGCTCATGCCGACTATAATAAGCCGGGGGGTATTCCCACCACCAGCACGCACATGTTTGCATGCTATAATAATTCCAAATTGGTATCTTCCCAAGTTCCCTTGTTATTTTCCTCTCGCGCCGGTTCAATGCGAAACCCTAGTAGATTACATGTAGTAGTAGATAGATGATGAAAGGAATGAGTTCAGGTGGTGGTGATACAGTCCAAAAATCCCCGAGCCTTCCGTTGTGTCACTTCCATGTAACAACCTGTGCGCCTTTTGTGAAATTTAACGAAAGGAAAACGTAAATCGTGAGCAGTCGTGTTTGGGAAATGATGATACATTTTTGATTGAAGAGATTGCGAAATGAGGAATGAGAAAATCGTATGTGTGTTTAGGTCGATAATGACTGATTAAAGGGGGTTTAAGAGAACAGTTGTCGATAGTCGCCTATTCGGGCAGTTCGAAATGTTGCTCTTGTAATTCCTCTTGTCTCTCGTCAAGTTGGAAGACGATGCCACGACGCTTCCACGCTCCGCGCTTAACGAAGACATCGTTATCATCCATCCAATCTGCGTTGCGTCGACGGGGAACATCGGGTCGAGTAGGTGATGAAGCAGCGGAAGAGTCCGATGAGCTATGGTCCGATAAGCTAGGTAGGATAGTCTGCCAATCCTTCAATGGCCATTGGGAGTCCTGGTCGTATTGGTAAGGCCTGGTCTTCGAGCCTTCGAAGTAGCAGTTTTGGCCCTTGACAGGTGAATACTCTGAAAGGTCTTGGATATGATCTTCGGCATAGCGTATCTGGCTGAAGAAGCGAGACTCGCGCTCTTCGTCTTCCCGGTATCGTACAATGTCATACTCCGGCATGACGTGAGGGGAAGTGTTGAGGTGTAGTGGCGGATGTAGAGAAAGAGGGTTCAAGCTGTCGGATCTCTGGCGATGAGGGGCATCGGTCGAGGCTTGAGAGATTGTGCTGGAAGAACTCCATTTGCGGACATGGGTCCGTTCTTCCGGGTTTCTCGGCTTGCAGAAGCCGCCCTTTGACTTCTTGTGAAAAAAAGATGACTTCGTGATGGATGCCATTGTGATAGGCGAGATATTCAACGATCTTGTTGAAATAAGAGAACGTATGGCTTGACTAGATTTTACTACAGCTGAGACTAAGTGTAGAGAATGTGTTCTCGCTGAGCAAAGTTGATGACTGAAGAACCAAAAGTCTAGAAACTCGAGGTTGGAGTACCAAGGTTTAGAAACTCTTAGATCGCAAGACCACATCTACCAGACCACGAGGGGGTAGGGGCAGTATATTAATATGCCCACAGATTCACCTATGATCGGCCGGTTCCTGCAGATGTCCGTGCCTTGTGTGCCTGTGGGTATAGACTAGATCGATGAAATCCGGATGTGTGGAACTTGGTGCCTTGCAGAGCTTGCCCGAAGGTCATTCCCGAGTGTGAGTGGAGGGATGGTGTTGAGGCAGGGGAGATGCTGACAGTCGAGAGAATTATACTCGCGCCATGAAAGTAAAAATTCGATGCCTGCTCCAACTGCTCGATCGCTTGGGCTACAAAGAGAGACGAAATGCGTCATTGTTAATGGAGGCTAGCGCCGCCGTGGCACTCCACACATGCCTTGCCAGAACTTGCCAATCAATGACTTCAACTGGACTTGTCGGGCACCAAGCCCAGCTTATCTAAGTTGAGCCGCGTGTTTCAAACGCTTGGCTCATCCTGCTGTGTGGTTTTAGTGTGGGCTTTGGTGTGGTAACCTGGTAACCGTCTGTAATTATAGAAGGGCTGTTCTGGCCCTACCCCAGTATTCTGCCAAGTATTTCGAGCTTGGACGAGATTACTACACGCGTTATCCATTGTCATTGGTCTACTGTTTGTAGTGAGCTGGTAGACCAGCTAAGGCTAGGCACCTCGTAGCCCGAGCCTGCGCCGTTCTTCTGTACCCGAGTCCACCGGACCCGAAGACGCCGGGACGGTTGCAAACTTAACAGGATCTTCTCTTCCGGCTCGTGTAAGTTGATGATACTGGCGAGACTGGCACATCTTGAATATATCGTTGAGGCGAGTTCATCCGAAGATAGCAGGAAGCCGGGAATAATGCCCAACGCATTTTGCTGTTTGTTATTTGGTTCGCTAGTTTTGGCTCTGCTTCGCACATGATTGCCAATCTTTGCGTGGCTTGTTTCCCCTTGGCTGGCCCGGATGCCTGGGAATCCCCCCTGTTTCCGCCCTGTAACTGCCCTGGTCACAATGAGCGCATGACCCTCCAAAAAGCATAGGCTAGGCCGCATCCATCATGGCGTCATCCCATCAGTGTGGTTGAGCCGATCCTGTAGATCCCTGTCGATGGAGAACCGTGGTTGGGCGATGTGGGGATGATAAGAGCCCATTTCTGGAACTTGTTTAGCACTCTTCGGCCGTTACCTCGAGACTATTGCCCGCCTCTTCCGGCGCCATGATCAGATGTGCTGAGCTCCATCGGCTTTGACTTGACATCCGAAAGAAAATACTTGTGCACTTCTTGTGTCATCCACGCGACGGTGGCCTTCCCTTGTGAAACACGTCGCAGACGATCTTCGCGATGATGATATAGATAACGAATTCACTGCTGCAACGTGGGCGTTTAATGTACATACCTACAGCATGCTACTGCAGTCTCTGTGCAGCAGAGTGCGGAGCGGTGCAGATGCTCTGCAGGATTGAAGTCATAGCCCAGCCCGTTTCCTGCACTGATCTACGTACCTATATTCTGCTTACCCCTCCATGCCGAGCAGCTGAAACGCCTGACTTCATAGCATATTCCCTCATACGGCTGGGCAGCCGCCATGTTGTACAATATTATATCTTGCTGATGTCAGACTGCTATCATGGGATGATCAAACTCCGAGCGGACTGACACCAACGCCGAAGCGTCAACTTTGAAGACCAAAAATGGACCATTGCAGAATTTTAGCTTTTTGCATTTTCATTGACGCGAAACCCCGAACAAAGTCGGAGAATTTTCGTTACCAACTGCCTTGCCGAACGCTGTCGATTGGCCTATGCGTACTATCTAGGTTCGCTGGCGTGGCACTGGGGAAGTTAAATAGGTTGGCCCTGTTAGGCACTAAATCATGGGGTGCAGAAGGCTGCGCCCAAGAGGCATTGTGGAGCAGCTGAATAATAGGATACCAGTATATTGGGTTTGGTCATTAAAATAGCAGTCTCTACTCAATAGAGATGTAGCAATATTCTTTACATGGATAAGGGCCATAGTGTATTCCTAGTAGACGTAGTCAAGTTAGAAACAGCAAGCGAAGTTATTTCATATTTGTCATTGTTGTCAGCCCAGAACAAGCGTCGGGAAACGAGAACACAAGAGCAGTACACGAGGCAACGCTGGCATGAGGAAAGACATTTGCTATATTCTACCTACCCATTGGTAATACAAGACTTTGACAGGCGTTGGCGTTGTAAGAGGCTATCTACCTATGCACGCTATTCGTAGGACGAGTCAGCTCGTTGGTTGCTTAGAAATCCAAATTTGGGCACACCTGAGGAGAAGCAATTGCTCATTGCAGAATGACCATGAATCAGGAGAGCTTGTCTAGCTTCCCAAACCTTAATTATGGTTATGAGATGACATTGGTATACGCTACTAAGTAAAAAGCTCTATAGGAACGGAGCGAACGCCGAACACTGGGAGCATTCGGAGGCTGCCGATAAGGAGGCAATAATGATGACTGAAAGCCGAAGGTTAATCTGACCAGGCCATATTCTGACTGGACAAATATATAGCTAGATATCTTATAGCTCATGATGGCAATGACTCGAGTTGATTATTGCTGCCAATGTTGCTCGCGTACCAATGACGGCGCGCGACGCGACGTATAATCCGAAGATGCGAACTTAAGGCCCTGCCCAAACACAGTTCCATGACAATAGAACACAATCGCACCCTCAACATAGGTATGTTGGAGCTGTGCCATGATGGTTGAACGAAGTATTTGGACTAGGAAGCTTAGAACTTTCGGTATCAGACAAGAGTAGCGTGCATGGCACTGGGCTGTCATCTCGCCTTGACCCCCCGGCTCTGCTATCAGCTGTTCACGAACCCCATGTTCCGCCGTCCCCTAAAATAGGAATCGGTCTGACGAGCTATGGGATTCAGTTTGGGTAATCATAGTGCACCCATAAAATCGGCTAAAATTGGCCGATAGCTCTCGGGTTGACAGTAGCGTGTGAATTACCAAATCCCTGTAATCCGAGATTATACTCCCCGCATCACTAATCACGCCAGCAAGCCATCATGGGCGCAAATAATGCTGGAGGGACGTTTCAAGTGACGCTTTACTAATAAGAGACGCGGCTTTTCGGATATCTATAGTATGCCGTCGTTCTCGCCCGGGAGTCGCTTGACGCGTTTCTGTTCCCAGTCGTCAAGATCCTTTGCAGCCAGCCTCTAATAAGGGGGCATCACACATTAGCGTTCTGCAGTTCGGACACGACTCCATTGGTATTCTTACGTAGTATTCTTCTTTCATGTTGACTTTCCTCCCCGCCTTGCCGACGCCCAATTCCTCGTCTCGAGTGAGTTGTCGCACTTTGCGGTCGTGGCGTTCGTATCGGACGGCGGTTGCGGGTGTGAGTATGAACGACCCGGCTACGATGATGGACATGAAAGGTAGTCCGAAGAGGAAGAATGGATGCTTGGCCATTAGGGCGCGGTATTTGGCGGCGAACGTGCTTGCATCGGCTGCGCCTCGGTATTTCTTCGATTGGAAAATAGCCATCGTCGAGACAATTGAGTGGCGGAGACGGACGAGATGGCTAGATGCTGATACTTAATTGACCGTATAAGATTAGCGAGTCGAATTGTAGAGCTTGCGATGTGATTTCGTAGGGTGGTAGTTGAGAATTCGATAGGTGATTTATTTAGAAGCTTGAGCGCAATTCGACGACAATGATATCGTCCCATGATAGCACCAAAGACCCGCAGTAGGCCGGTAGCTCTAGCGACCAACTCACCTCGGCCAGTAGGTACTGTCAGCTGTCAACAGCTGAACTTTGGCTGCCATCTGACAAGGATTAATGGGCAAACCTCCAATCGTCAAAGTCTCACGTGGTTCCGTGACAAACTTGTTCGCGTCCAAACGCGTCTCATCTTTCGCATCCTGTGTCCCCACCAACTTCATGAGTTGCTGTACATATGAGACATCGGCAACTTCCATTCGTCCCAGGTACTGACATTGCTGCCATGCTGCTACTAGGATAAGGGAGAAAAAAAAGGGAAAAAATCCATAAAAACATGGCACCCACATCCCATGGCAGAGCTGTTATGCTCAACGGTCGCGAGACATTGAACAACGGCGTCATGGATCACAACGTCCCCCCACCTTCGACATTGGCTGCCCAGCTGGTGGAGAACATCTCGACCTCTGCTAAATCGACTCGCCCAGACGAGACTGCTGAGCTCCAAAGACTATTTGCTTCCATCGAGAAGGTCAAGAACGACCCTGGTCTTCTCGCTTCTCACCAAGACCGGGTTGAGCACAACCACATGCTTATTTACGTCTACGCTCGTGTTGTGCTAGAGGGGCTGAAGTGGGAAGAACCCTTTGCCAACAAGCCACAGCTGCGTGCAGATGCTCTGAGGGCCATTAATTTCTTGAAGATTACTGTCAACGAGACCCCCGATGTTCTCCTTTTTACTGCTAACAACGGCACATTTCTCTTCCGGGGCCCCGAACCACTTTGGATTTGGATCTTTCCCAAGGTTCTTAAAATGCTTGGGAATGGATCATGTGCAGAATTGGCTGCCCCTATTGAAGAGTTCTTTGGTGAATTGTACTTGACAGCAGCTCGATCAAACAGCCTGTGGTCGCATATCCCGCAGTTTCTGGCTTATCTTCGCACTAATTTTGACGGTATGTTCACCTGAGAAATTCGTGTCCTTTCGTTAGCTAACCGTCTCGGAAGCTATTCAATCGTACATAGCGGACTTGCCTTCTTCTTCCAATCGGAACTTACCCCTTAATCTGCGGTTGCCCCAAGACAGCTTCCTCGACTCCCTTGGCTGTGGCCAGCCTCTATTTCTTCAAGGCCAATGCACTTACATCGTAGAGACGGCATCTCACGCAATGCGTCATGCTTCAGGTCTTTTAACCCTCTTGTCCATTCCTCTGGTCGATTACCAGCTAAGCTCTAATATTCCCACATCATTCCAAGAAGCGCTCCCATGGCTGATAGATGCTTCTTTACGTATAAACTCTACGCAAACTCGATGGCGGAATGATTCTACTGCATATTTACCAAAGTTTTTGCGAAATACATTACGTATTCTCGACACTACGGATTTCTTAGTAAACACTGATATACTCATCAAGGAGAAGGCCTATATTTTGCTGGTTTACCTGTGCGTGGATGTGCTCACTCAACGGCAAACAGCCTACGGGCTTGAAAACAGTATAGGGGTCGATGATAAATTGTTAAGTGCAGCGGTCGTCAAGATTTCGGAAGCGTGTCTGTCATTCACGACGGTGTCTCACATTGCAACGTCCCAGATAATTTCAATGATAGAAAAGCCGATAGGTTACGACCAGATTACAACTCCAGAAACCGATTTATGGGTGAGTTTAGACAGAATACCCGTATCTATGTTCCAATGCTAAATCAGGACAGAGAAGTTTAGAGCTGCTACGTCGACTGGCGCGTGACCCTCCTCCAGCATCATTAGATTCTATTGTCCAGCCGGATAAGTTTACCGATCTCGAGATTCGACGCTCTGTAACTGGTATCGGCATCTTCTCGACCGAAACCTTAGAAGAATCGGAGCCTCAGTCGAAACGCAGAAAGACAGATCTTCCACAAACACTACCTAAAGTAATTAGTCTCTTATGGAAGCTTGTCGGGATGGAGCCAAAGAACACCCTAGCCGATTACTTAAATGCTCTTCGGTAGGTTGATTACCGACGTGGATTATAAAGAAATAGCTCTCACCATGACATTCAGATCAAGTTATCCCGGTCTTTCTGATCCAGATAAGATTCGTCTCATTCACCTGATAGCCGACGTATGCTGCGCAGCCGACGAAACTCTCACAATGGCCGCTTCTGATGACGAGGGATTACCGCGATTCGACTGCCCAGCTTGTCGCACACTGGAGAATAATCTTGATGCATCAACATGTATTGACGTGACAGCGAAGAAGTTTTGTATGGAGATATTTATCTGCTTGTTACAAACTGAAACCTTTGCCGAGTCGCGGAAGCCACGAGTAGCAGCAATGCTATCATTAAGACGGGTAGCTAAGCATTGCAACTCATCGGATTTCATTGACATGGAGGTCTCTGTCGCCGCGCAATGGTGCTTAAAGTCACTTCATAGTTCACAAAGAGAACTCCGCATTGCTGCAGGGTAAGGTGAACTGAACTGGTCGTCTGCAAGCTCGTCGCTAATCATTTTAGACGAACACTCGCTGTCTTTCTCGCCCATCGTGGTGCTTCCGGTATAAAGCATGTCGTCATCCAGAAAAATAGAGGGATTGCACTCGGCATTCTAAGGAACCTCTCCGATCGAAACGAACCCAAGTTTACAGAGTCATGCATTCTAGCTTGGTCACAGGTATCCTTGTAAGTGAAGACTGTATTCAAGTAAACTGACCAATGCTTACATGTCAAAGAGTGCTGCCCGACGATGAGTTGATACTTGTGCTTGTTAAGCTTGTGGAATACTTGGGCCATCAAAATGTAGTCGCCTCTGCCGCTGCATTTACGGAGGTAAGTCGATGAAAGTCTTTAATTCAATCAGCTTATTAATTTGATAACTAGATTCTTCAAATTGCACGGTGCCGTTCGATGACGACCAGGCAGTTGTTTGATCTTTGTTGGGGCTCCTTAGCCTATTTGGCGGTCAGAGATATAACTGCCCAGCCAAAGCTTACTCGACTCTTGGCAGAAATGCAGGATATGACCCCTGACCAGCTGCTCTTCCATACTCAGACGTACGCCCTTCCATATCTCGTTCTGAACAAGAAAAAGGACGTTATCCAGAGGATCGCAGAAGTTCGCAGCGAGACCGACCTATGGCAGCCGTGTCTCGATAACGCCAATCTGGGCCGCATATTGGCTCTGCTCCTCACCCAGGAGACAACAGACATTCAAGAATATACAATGTCTTTATTAAGGCATATATCTCCACACTTTGATGAGTTTAGCCTCGCCGACTTAGTTCAGATTGAGCCATTGGCGACTACGTTTAATATGTTAAAAGCTGCAGCCGATGCAGATGAAAGTCGCAAGCCACAAGTAAGGTCTAACAACGTTGACTTGTTTGAGCTACGACGTCTAATTTATAACTCTCCTAGATCCGGAACGCGTTGAATCAAATGGCTAGCATGATACTGGCTGCAAATGGTGAGTCTAGAAAGAAGATTCATGCTACTGGCCGCTTTTTGCACCACCATGTCCTTGGTATAATGGCTCAGTTGACGGATGTTATCAATGATGCGTCGACGATAAGAGCTCCATTTCATGAGCGAAGACGGTGTATTATGGCAATGGAAGAAATGATACGGATAGGGAAAAATGATGTTCGCATCGCACGGCCGCAGGTCAGTAATTCTGTTCAGATGGACTATGCTGGTAACATACTGACGCGTGAACAGATCTCCGCATGTATGCTTGCGGCCTTGTCGTATGATGAACTCCGTGTAGCGGCTTTCTCATGCTGGACTGCCATGATGTTCTGTTTCGAAGAATTGGAAGTTGATATTCTGATCGAGACAACATTCTATCTCATCAACCAATATTGGTCTGTTTTCGAGGAATCTTCGCAGAAACTTGCAAAAGATTTGATCGAGTTTCTTTTGCAAAAACAGCAGCCTACGATTAAGAAGTATATTGGCAAGCTACCATCCTTCAGTCATATCAAGGAGCTATCCGATGTTGAGGCTAAGCTTAGCAAGCTACGATCGCCTGTGGACAATCACACCGCCTTCTTTTTGCTAGCAGAAAGGATATACCACGAGACTTCGGGCGTTGTTCTCCTTGCTTTGAGGGAGCTTTCTGAATATCTGCAGAGACATCAAGGTTATCTACAGGCATCTGCTGTTAGCGAACAACCCGATTCGATCATCTCTAGTCTTGTTAGGGCATTGCTGGACTGTATCTCGAGGCACAATGGCTTACATATCGAAATTACTGACTTATGCACTCAATGCATCGGTTTGATTGGATGTCTTGACCCAAACCGTGTCGAAGCCGTTCGAGGAGAAAGCCAAATTATTGTTACGAGCGACTTTGAAGAGTCGCGCCAAGTCACAGAGTTTGTCTTTTTTCTACTGGAGAAAGTTTTAGTGCTCTCTTTCGTTTCGACTACAGATACGAAATTACAGGGCTTTTTGTCGTACGCGATCCAAGAAGTCCTCGAGAGAAGCAATATTGCAGAAGCGGTGCAATTGGAAGGACTTGGGGAAGGCGAAGCAGTGTATAGAAAATGGTGTTCAATCTCACAAAGCGCGCAGGAGATCTTGACTCCATTCTTAACCTCAAAATATAAGCTCATGCCCATGAACCAGCAGCAAGTCGAATATCCGATATTTGGCCCAGGAAAGTCATACGGCAATTGGATAAGGAGCCTCACTCTTGATTGCCTTCGAAAGCCCCAAAACCCCTTTGCTATGCTAATATTCGAGCCTTTGTGCCGATTGATTAGAGTGAAAGATCTATCAATTGCAGAGTTTCTTTTTCCCTACCTGATCGTGCACATAATCCTCGGTCAGGATATCCAGGAAACAGAACGGATGGCTGTTCTTCAGGAGCTGCACAGTGTTTTGAAACATGAACTTCCCGCTGAGGCGTCATATGCTGAAAGAGAAGACAGGAAACTTTACTGCGAGGTGGGTAGCGATATATCGATTATTATAGAGATCTGGCAACAGCTAATATTTCTCAGGCTATTTTCCGCTTTCTTGATTATGCTATGCGCTGGGTTCATCAGAAACGAACGACCCCTAACCCCTCTTCTAAAGATACTGCGAGCATCGAGAAAGTGTCAACTTTCTTAGCTTCTTTCCCGGCCGAACTGATCTCTCAAAGGGCAGTGGATTGCTCTGCATATTCCCGTGCTCTTTTTCATCTGGAACAACATATCCGTCAAGTGGATGAGTCCAAAGACAATACTCATGACAGAAACCGATTGGTTCAACGAGTTCAAGACATATATACGCAGATTGACGAACCTGATGGATTGGAAGGCATATCAGCCCATCTTCCAGTTCTTGATATTGAGCAACAAGTGTTGAGTCACCGAAAAGCAGGCAGATGGGCCGCAGCTCAAACTTGGTATGAAGTCAAACTGGTTGAAAAGCCGGATAATATCGATGTACAGGTAGATCTGCTTACTTGCCTGAAAGAATCGGGGCAGCACGGTATGTTCAAAGTAGCACTATCCTGTATTCTCTGGACTAATCTGGCGTTAGATGTACTGCTGAATTACGTTGAAGGAATTGAGAAGCATACAGCTGTCGCGACTATCAACCGCGTAGTTCCATATGCGGTCGAGGCTGCTTGGGCAACCGGCAGATGGCAGACAATGCAAAAATTCCTCAGTAAATATCAAGGAGATCCCTCAGAAGATTTCAACGTATCTATAGCTCAAGCACTCCTCTATCTCAAAAGAGGATGGACAAAGGAATTTGTCGAGGCCATGAAGACTATGCGAGACAGGGTTGGCTCATCTATGACCTCTTCGACAACTGCATCTCTGCAGGCTTGTCATGAGCCCATACTCAGAGCTCACGTGCTGACTGATATTGAACTCATTGCCGGCGTGAATAACGACGGAGATCAACACCCCCAGGATATTCTCAAATCACTCGACCGACGACTTGAAGTGCTCGGTTCTTACATGAATGATAAGCAGTATGTGTTGAGTATCCGTCGAGCGGCTATGGAATTATCACGGTAAGGTACCCGACCTACTGTCCAATTCACAATGACTAATTTCGACAGACCACGATTCGGAGACTTGGACATATCTGCACTCTGGTTAGCCAGTGCTCGGCTTGCTCGAAAGGCTAATAGCATGCATCAATCCTTTAACGCTGTTCTTCATGCCTCACAACTCGGCGACGACTCAGCCACGATAGAGAATGCTCGTCTTCTTTGGAAGGAAGGATATAACAGGAAAGCTATACAAACTCTTCAAGGTGCCATTGATAGTAAAGTCTTTTCCCAACACAGCTTCAGTGAGCATGATGCCTCCGATCGAAATATCGGCACACAGCAGAACATACTGACTGCTCGCGCCAAATTACTTCTTGCAAAGTGGCTGGATAGTGCCGGTCAGACCAATGCTTCGGCGTTAAGAGAACAGTACCGAGCCATTCCCCAGATATTCGGTCAATGGGAAAAGGGCCATTATTATATTGGCCGTCACTACAAAAAGGTTTTGGAGTCTGAAAGGGCTTTGAAGCCAGATGATCAGAGTGATGAATATCTCACAGGAGAGGTTTCAAAACTTGTGATTGAGAACTACATAAGGTCCCTCAATTACGGGACTAAATACTTATATCAAACCTTACCCCGAATCCTGACACTATGGCTCGAACTTGGTGCTCAACTCGACAAAGCACCTCATGGGAAGGTGTCTCTTTCACAAGAACTGGTCCATCGCCGAAAGGGTCAACTCGAAGCTCTGCATCTTATTCTACGCAAACATATCGGCCGTCTGCCTGCATACATTTTCTATACAACGCTCCCTCAACTCGTTGCACGGATTGCCCATCCCAATCTAGATGTTTTCAGGGTGCTGCAAGCGATCATTTTGAAAGTTGTTGAAGCGTATCCTCGACAGGCTTTGTGGAGTCTCTTTGCCATCATGACCAGTAAACAGGCTTCTTCGGAGCGTAAGGCGCGTGGTCAGCAGATTCTACTCCATGTCAAAGACCGCAATGTCAAAGTTGAAGGCGGCACTTTCAGTCTCCCTTCGTTACTCCGTAAAGGGGAGAGACTAGCAGAGCAGCTCCTCCTGGCTTGCAATAACGGTGATTTTCAAAGCAATCGAACGACAATGGCGAGCATCACTCGAGACTTGCGTTTTAATCATAAGTGCACACCTTGCCCATTGGTCGTTCCTATTGAGACATGCCTTACGGCGACACTTCCCACACTGACCGACAATTCAAAGAGGCATAAAGCGTTTTCTGGGGATGTGATCAGCATAGACTCATTTCTCGATGAAGTTTTAGTCTTGGGCTCCCTTGCAAAACCTCGGAAGCTTACAGCTCGTGGCTCGAATGGTGTCAACTATGGACTCTTGATTAAACCCAAAGACGACCTTCGCACCGATCAGCGGCTCATGGAGTTCAATGGTATGATCAACCGATCACTAAAACGGGACGCGGAGTCAAGTAGACGGCAGCTATATATCCGAACGTACGCCGTCACACCACTCAACGAGGAGTGTGGTATTATTGAATGGGTCGAGGGTCTCAAAACATTGCGTGACATACTCTTGAACATTTATCGCTCCCGTGGAATTGTCCCCAATTATCACAGCTTGCAGCAATTGATGGCAGATGCCGCTGCTGGTGACAAGAACACCAAAATCTTCACGGATAACGTACTGGGCCAATTCCCACCTGTACTGCCCAACTGGTTCATATCGCAATTCCCGAACCCGTCAGCTTGGTTTACGGCCAGGCTCAGGTATACCCGATCATGTGCCGTAATGTCGATGGTGGGGACAATCCTAGGACTTGGCGACCGTCATGGCGAGAACGTACTGCTCGAAGAAGGGAATGGCGGTGTTTTCCACGTTGACTTCAACTGCCTCTTCGACAAAGGTCTCACATTTGCCCAACCCGAGCGAGTCCCGTTCCGGCTCACGCATAATATGGTCGCTGCGATGGGCATATATGGGTACGAAGGGCCTTTTAGAAAGTGCTCGGAACTGACGCTAAGCATCCTCCGACAACAAGAAGAAACGCTCATGACGATCCTCGAGGCCTTTATCTACGATCCCACTCTAGATCTACAGAAAGACAAGCGCAAGAAGCTCGGCGGGGTGAGACTCAATCCCCAGAGCGTGGTGCAGAGCATCAAGAGGAAAGTCCAAGGCTTGCCTCGTGACGAGAGCATTCCTCTTGGGGTGGAGGGTCAGGTGGATGAGCTTATCAAGCAGGCTGTTGATCCGAAGAACTTGGCGGCGATGTATATTGGGTGGTGTCCTTTTCTCTAAAAGGGGCTTGAGGGTTTTATATAAAGCTGCTTTGTTTTGAATGAGATCTTGATAGAGGGTTTAATTTAGACTGGGCGTTATCATGGTCAATGGACTGTAGGATGTGAATAGGGATGAGAAGAAATGATGTTGGATTACCTATGCATTGACAGTACCTGAGTTGTCGGTTCTCCTCTACTTGTCTTGGCTTTTGAGACTCGGACCTTTTAGTGATTACATACCAAGTAAAGCACGCCTACTACCTTCTGCTTCGGCATAATGGCAGATTCTGTCTAATCTAAGCGCATTGTGGCGTTGTTATACAATGTATGTCTCTCGACTTGTTTAGTCGAAAATGATCCGCTGCGTGGATCTGTTAGACCACGACGATTATAGCAGCTGTAGTGGATTTACAGTGCATCCGCAAGGCGCCTATGCACGCCTAAACATGCATGGATCCCTTGAGTAGCTTAAACATTTAAGCTAAAAAGCCATCCCGTTTTCTACAGCATGCAAGAGTCGGTAGGGAGGTAGACACTGATGCAATCTAGTTAATATAGCAACCAACATTACGTCATCATTGAAAGTGAAAGCAAAGAAAGGAATTGAAAGCTTCAAAGAATAAGAAGCTCAATCTGTTTGCAAGGTGGCTGCTGATAAGGGGTTACCATGGAATTTACAGGTAAATATAAGTCTTATCAGTCGCCGGCAGGCATCTATCATGGATGTATAGCAGGTACCGGTATATTGTAGATTGTTTATCCACTGCAAAAAACGCGTCTCATCTGGGCTAGGAGGTTGGTATGTATGTAGGTAGTATTAGTATCAATATCAGGTATCTTTTATCTATCCACCGCCCTCACATCACACCACTTCTGTCCCTATCCTACAATCCAGAGTACTTGCTCAGATAAAGTACCGGGCCTACTCTAGGCACGGCAGACTGTTCCTAGGCAAACACCCCGCCATTTCTTTCTTCGGCCGCCCGAGAGAAAGCACCAGGCCAACAACGCAATTCTGTTTCCTAGGTATTGCAACCTGCTTTCATCCATCAATGCTTGATTGATCACTTCTTTTTTTTCTTCGCATCTCCATTGGCATTTTCCAGTCTCCCCGCAACCACGTCAGGTTGCTTTAACCGCTCAGTGTTGTTGTTCTCATTTAAATCCCCCCTGTGCCTCTTTGTCACGTTTCATGCAAGAATCGGATCTGCGCCGACTTAGCCCCGTCACGATCGCAACGCGACTCTATCGTCATCATCCACACCACAGCAGACATTTTCTATCGACGTGACATCTCACATCTCACATATCGTACTTTTCTCACAGCTCTGCTGTCTGAATCCGAGACAAGATGTCTTCTTATCGTATTGGTATGTGTTCGCTTTTCCTTCATCCAGTATCCGCATTGTTGCTTTGAACTGTGCGCGCGTCTGAGCCCTTCCATCTCACTGCTCCTCTTCTATTCTCTCATCTTTCGAGCTCGCACTCTTTTTTCCCCTCTCCGATCTCCCTTCAGCAATTTGCGACATGATATAGAATTATCAGCCCAAGTGCAAACGGATACGATGATAAATATGACGCGCTCGTCTCTAGACTTGAATTACTAACTCCCTACCAGAGCTTTCTCCCAACAACCGCGCCGGCTGCCAGGACAAAGTATGCAAAGACTCCGGAAACAAGATCACCAAGGGTGAGCTGCGTTTTGGTGTCTGGTTCACTGTGCCTGGCACCGAGCATGCGTCTTGGAAATGGCGTCATTGGTACGGTCTTCTCGATTGAATTATCTTGATTTGGCGTTCCTCCACTGACTACCTCCGTCTCCTAGGGGCTGCGTCTCGGGCAAGACCATTTCGAACGTCCAGGAGTCTATTAGCAAAGACGACGACTACGATTGGGATTTGCTAGACGGTTATGATGAGATTGCGTATGATGACTCTTTTCTCGCGACATGACAGTCTCGTGTCTTGCTAACTATATAATAGCGACGAAGACATCAAAGAGAAGATCCGACGCGTTGTAAAGCAGGGTCATATCGATGCTGAAGATTTCAAGGGCGTGAGTCTCATTGATTTTTTTTTCCCTGCGTATTCCTATCGATACTGCCATCCGAACTCTCGGGATATACTACGTCAATGCCCTTCTATGACTGTCTAACCATACTACCAGGACCCTGAGTTCAACCAACCTGGCAAAACGGCAATTCGAGGTCGTGCTAAGAAGGCAAAAGCTGATAAAGACGAGGTAAGACACGCTTTGTCTATTCTGCTTTCAGTATACTTAACATCCATGTTAGGCCGATGAAGAGGCTGCTGCTCCCAAAAAGACTGCTCCCAAGAAAGCAGCTGGTGCCAAGCGCGGCCGCAAGAAGGCCGAGGAGGAGGAACAAGAAGGAGAAGCAGCGGAGGAGGAGCCCGAGCCAGTGAAGAAAAAGGCTAGAGCTGGTCGTAAAACTAAGAAAGCTGAAGAGGAGGAAGAGGAGGAAGAAGAAGTGAAACCAGTGAAGAAGGCTCGAGCCAGCCGTAAGGTTAAGAAGGATACTGAAGCCGAAGAAGAGAACGAGGAGGCGGCAAAGCCGGTCAGGAAGGCAAGAGCCGGTCGCAAAGCTACTAAACAGGTTGACGAGGATGGCGATGAGGACGTGGAGCAACCAGAGGAGCCTGCCCCTGCGAAGAAAAGCAGAGGTAGAAAGACGGCCAAGAAGGAACCTACTCCTCCCCCTGCGGACGAAGATGGACAGGACGATGAAGAGGATGATGAACCTATCGTCAAGCCGACCAAGGCCAAGGCTAGCCGCAAGTCGAAGGCTGCTGCCGCTACTGCTGCACCCAGAACCACTCAGCGTCGCGGCGCCAAAGCGTAAGTCCAGATACCATGTGCGTTTATTCTATTTCTAACTCCCTGCGCAGTAAAGCCGATGACAGCGAGTGATCATCTCCATTACCCCGTGTACTTATTATTACAGCTTCACAGCCCGATTCTGTCTTTCATTTCTCATTTCCTTTTCTTTCGTATCCTGATTTCCCTGTTATGTTCGGATGCCCGGGCAATCTGTCTTTCTCATCTCGCTGCCGAGGGGCATGGAATTTGTCGGACTATTCATGACAAAAAAGGAGCAGTCTACGAGTAAGGTAATTCGAGACTGAGCAAGTTGGCAGGCGACAGGCATTCTTGTGATGGTTACATGTACACTAATAATTCACTGCAAAGTAGGCAGGCATCTTGCTGGGAAGAAAATTGATCCCGACATGAATACTAATAACCTCGCGGCGACGGGGATCTTATCTGCTTTGCTGATTTGCATGATTAATTGTAATTGTAATGTGATTTTACTTTTGTTTTGCAGCAAATAGGGGTTGTGATAGAGTTGTTTCTAAAATGCCAGAGGTATTGGACCGGGGTACCTGAAGAACAGCTAGGGGTAGCTGATAACAACTACTGGCGATAAGGGACTGCGGGCATCCCCCCACAAGGCTAGCTAACGTAACGCCAAGCAATGTTGAGAGCTTGCTTCTATCAAAAACGTCACCAATTACTTACTTAGTAACCTTCATCCTCACCTCGACTGTCTGCCGCTTGCTTGATGTCACGGCCAATGTTCGGGTATCTCGATCGGCCCCTGTTCCTTCAGCTACCACTATTATAATATTCGTGTCCTGCACATGAGTCCGTCGTAGCAAGATGTATCTTTCGTTGCAGGCGCTTTCGCTGTCTGTTCTCCTCGCCCTGCCGGCCGGCGTTCGCGCCGTCTTCCAGGACGAGGTTGGTCACATCGACTACCACCACGAGTTCGTCGGCGTCCCCCAGCGCGAAACCACCTTCTTCCACCGACCGCGACCCGAAGAGAAGGCCAGTCTTCTATACACCCTCAGCGACCTGGGCGTGCTTGGTGCTGTCAACCCCAGCAATGGCGCCCTCGTATGGCGACAGCTGCTAGCTGGCAATGTCACCGACGGCGGGGGCTTTCTGCGCGCTGCCCAGGACCAGACTTGGCTAGTCGGCGCATATGATAGCTTTGTCAGCTCCTGGGATGCTCTGACTGGTCGCAATGTCTGGTCTCTAGACTTTGATGGCACGGTCAAAGACGTTGAGGTCATGGAGCTGACCGAACGAGGGGGCAAGGATGTATTGACTCTCCACCAAGAGTCGGGCGCAACGATTACACGAAGGATACATGGTACCGAGGGACATGTCATTTGGGAACACAAAGATGTGAACAAGGACGTTCCTTTGCAAGTGAGCACCAGCCTAGATAAGGTCTTCGTTGTGACTTTGCACGGTTCGCTCCTCTCGTACAGTCTGAAAGTCATAGTGCTGGACACCTTGACTGGAAAGAAGGTAGATGAGATCCCACTCGGCACGAAGAACGAGGTTCAGAAGCCCGAAGACGTCATGTTCGTCGGCGCCAATTCGGCTGCCCCCATCGTCGCATGGACAGACCATGCGAATACTCAGCTCAAGGTTAATGTCCTCGGTCTCAAGAGCAAACAGGAGTTCGCTCTTCCTGCAGACACGGTACATGTGGAGATTCATGCCCCGCACACTATCCAGTCATCTCCTCATTTTCTAGTACACAGTCGAACCAAGGCCGGTAGCAAAGCCGACGTCTTCCACATTGATCTGAAAAGCAACGCTATCACGAAGGCATACGAACTTCCATTGCTTGAGGGTGGCAGCGCCTTCTCGACGAGCTCATCTGGCGCCAACGTTTACTTTACCCGAGTGACTGATGATGAGGTTACTGTCACTTCATCTACTTCCCATGGTGTCCTCGGCCGTTGGCTGTTCAAGTTAAGGGCCGAAAAGCCTCAAGCTTTACACGGTGTCTCCGAAGTCATCAGGAAAACCGACGACAGCTATGCTGTGAGGGCAGTCGTAGTGACAGACTCTGACGATTGGACACAAATCGTCAATGGCGAGCTTGGCTGGACACGCTTTGAAGGCTTGAGTGGTGCTGTAGCTGCTACATGGGCTGAGATTCCCGAGTCGGAGGACTTGGCGAGAACTCTCGAGGCTGAAGCTCACAGCAACCCTTGGTCGGCATACGTACATCGTGTCAATCGCCATATCAATGACCTCCAGTACCTGCCCGCCTACTTACAGTCTATCCCCAAACGCCTTCTTAGCAGTGTCCTTGGTTCTGAGAGTACAAAGTCGACAGATGAGCTCGAAAGGGATCCCTTTGGATTCAACAAACTTGTTGTTTTAGCAACAAAGCGTGGAAGACTGCACGGTCTTGATGCCGGTAATCATGGCAGAATCGTGTGGTCGAAAAAAGCCATTGATATACCATCTGGAGGGCATTGGGACGTAAAGGCCATTCATGCGGACAATGTCAAAGGCTTTGTCACCGTTCGTGGCTCAGAGGGCGAATTCGTAATCGTCAAGTCGGATACGGGTAAAACAGTTGAAGCTATGCCCTCCGGCCTTTTTCCACCTGTTGATGATGCTATCTTCGTAGACAGCGATGCTGGTCCTTGGCTTCTGCCTGTCGAACGTAATGGAAAACTTGGTGATGTTCAGCTTGCGTGGGCTCCCAAGGAAACCATAGTCACTCGCACAAGTGAGAACGAAATCCAGGGATTTCATTACGTGGAGAAGGGCGAGCTAGCCTCTGCGATACCAATCTGGAGCTTCTCTCCTTCTTCTGGATCGCATATTGTCGACATCGCGACTCGCCCGCAGCATGACCCTATCGCTTCAATTGGCCGGGTCCTCGGTGACAGAACAGTCAAATACAAGTACTTAAATCCCAACACGCTAGTAGTTGCTGCCGTTGACAGCAAGACATCTGTATTATCTACCTACTTAGTGGATACCGTGTCTGGGCAAGTTCTAGCCTCCTCGTCTTACGAGGGCGTTGATCCCAACAAGGACATCACTTGCACTCTTTCCGAGAACTGGTTCCTGTGTGCTTACTACGGCCAATACCAACTCCGCGACTCACAAGAACAGAAGCTCAAAGGCTACCAGGTCGTCATTTCGGATCTATACGAATCCGAACTCGCCAATGACCGCGGTCCCCTGGGCGACGCAGCTAATTTCTCCTCTCTCGACCCCGTGGACATACCCACTGGCCCATCGCTCCCCTCCGTCGTCTCCAAGACCTTCATCCTCTCGAGCCCCATCACCTCCTTAGCAGTGACACAAACACGACAGGGCATCGCCATCAGGCAACTACTAGCATACATGCCCGAATCACACTCCATCATCGGCATCCCGCGCATGCTCCTCGAGCCCCGGCGCCCCGTGGGCCGCGACCCGTCGCCGGCGGAGCTCGAGGAGGGCCTCGCGCGCTACGTGGCGGCAATCGAGCTCGACCCGCGCATGACCGTCTCCCATTCGCGCGACGTCCTCGGGGTGCGCGAGATCATTGCCGCACCGGCCGTCCTCGAGAGTACGTGTCTTGTCTTCGCGTACGGCGTCGACGTCTTCGGGTCCCGCGTTGCCCCCTCGCAGGCCTTTGATGTTCTTGATAAGGGGTTCAATAAGGTTACGCTTTTGGGTACGGTTGCTGCGCTGTTTTGGGGGGTGTTTGGGTTGGGGCCTATGGTTAGTCTTTACTTCTTTTACGTTAACTACCGTCCTCTCCCGTCCTTTTTTCTCCTTCCCACTTTCACTTTCTTTTTCATCTTCACTGTCTCTCTTCAATTGTCTTCTTTTCCTCTTTAATAGTATTGACTGTTTCTTACGTGTTATTGCTAAAAAATTATTGCAGGTTCGGAAAAAGCAGATTAATATGCGATGGCAGGCTCCCATGTAATGCAGGGGTAAGATTAAAATAGCCCTTGGTGGTCTTATCTTTATAGAATTTAAGGTCGGGAATGATTTACGGTGTATTTTAATAGGTATATACGTATATTGACACAAGATATTCCAATTACAGGTATAACCAGGCTTACCTAGGTGGCTGCCCTTGTGTGCTGGTAGTGGTGTATGCCTTGTGTGGGAGCCTTGGGGTCTGCCTGAGCAAGCGCCCTGTCTTCTTGGCTGTCTTTTTCAAGTTTGAATAGAGTACTTATATGCAGGCGGAAGCCACAGGTCTCGCTGTGTCTATAAGTTCTGGTTTTATTGGTCTCTGAGATGGGGCGGTTGCAGTCGGTGAGCATACAGGAGGAAGCTGTGTGACACAGCCTACATCACCTGCAAGTTTGAAGCGGCAGTTCTCATAACCGTTCCTGCACCGCCATATTCAGTTCACCCTTTGTTTTCCCATTTCACATTTCTGCTTGGAGGACCTACTTACCTACTAACCTACCTCTCTTCGCCACATGAGTGCCGGGGATTCTACTGCCGAGGAATCATGCTTGTCAAAACTGCGAGCTGGATCTATTAGTTTGGATTGAAACATGATTGGCTCGTCGCCGTCAGGGCTGACACTCGTTTAGCTCTATGTCTCTTCTGTGGTAAGTGGCTCAGGTTGAACTCCACTACCTGTGATAGGACATGGTCTGGGTGCTTGATATTGGTGGCCTCAAGCTTGGCCGCCTAGACCATTTGAAGCTACCTGCAGCAGGCTCTGCGGCCCCCAAACACCTTTACACCTATCATCTCTCCCCTTATCCGCCTAGCATATTTTGGCTGTGCGGAGGCACCAGGTTAATGTAATGTTTACGGCGCCTAGACATGTCGGACTCACCAATTAACCACCAAAATATGCCTTGGTCCAATGCCCACTTCGCAGTTTGATCCATTGATAACAAGTCTGCTTACATATGCCCCTATCTATGCGAGCTGACTTGAGATGCTGTAGTGAAAGAGTTAGTCAAGGTGGTGAGGCTGTGTCATCTCTTCTTCCCCATCATTCTTTCTAGCCGGTCAGTATTCTCAAGTATGATTTCTTAGTTGGCGGCAATTATGCCATGCTACTCAAACCATCTACAATTCTAGTTTTATTGACCTCTAATCAACAGAAAACACGGTTTCTTTAAAGCCCCTCGCGTTTCACCATGTCGCAAGCAGCAAGCAGTTCTAGTTCCTCCCTTCCAACAAACCCAGCCCCAATTGCGAAACGCAAAAGCAATGTCACCGAACGTCAGTCGAAGCGCGCGAAAAAAAGCCACGAGAAGAAGAGACTCGCCCACGATGAATACGTTTTAGGCTGGGTCGCAGCGCTCCCCGTAGAACAAGCTGCCGCAAGGGCCATGCTGGATGAAATGCATCAAGAATTACCCCAGAAGGAGGGCGACGCCAATATCTACACCCTTGGCAGGATTGGAGATCATAACGTCGTCATTGCTGGTCTACCAAGTGACGGATACGGCACTGTCAATGCTGCTACTGTAGCAAGCAACATGCACAGGACTTTCCCTTCGTTGCGAGAGTGCCTGATGGTTGGAATAGCTGGCGGTGCTGGCAGTATAGGGGAAGTTGATGTGCGCCTAGGTGATATCGTGGTCAGCGAAAAACTGATCCAGTATGATCTGAAGAAAGAACTTCTCCATGATACCTTCGAAACCATGGCAATTCCACTCCGGCCATCACAGAGGCTTCGAATGGCTATGAGCAAACTGAAGACGCGACATCTGGAGGATGAGTCTGAAATACCAACGCTGATTCAGCAAATCGTCGAAAAGAAGCCTAAAATGAAAGCTTTCTCAAGCAGGGAATCACTTCGAGACCTACTATTTCAAGATACATATGACCACTCTGGACCGAACACCAACTGCCATGGATGTGACCCGTCAAAGGTGATTGAACGAGTACCTCGAGAACATGACGACCCTGAAATTCATTACGGTGTTATAGCATCTGGCAATTCATTAATCAAATCTCCGAAGAGGAGAGATGAATTAGTGAGACAGTTCAACGCGCTATGTTTTGAGATGGAAGGGGCCGGAATGGTAGAAAGCCTTCAGTGCTTGGTTATTCGCTCTATCTGTGACTACGCGGACAGTCACAAGAATAAGTCATGGCAACCATACGCCGCTGCTGCAGCGGCGGCGTATGCCAAGGAGCTCATTCTCGCGATACCAGTTTCAGAAAGTCAAGATTCCAAAAAGGGTGCGTGCGTCAATTCATAACCAGGCTGCGCTTAGCTTACACTTAGCTTAGTTGAAAAAAAGCTATCACCAGAGCTACAAAAATTGCTGATGGATTCATTATCGTTTGGGAGCATTATGTCTCGGGAATTGAACATAAAACCACCCTATGGCAAAACCTGCGAATGGATTTTACATCATCCTGATTATCTAGCATGGCTAGACCCTGATGAGTATCATCAACATCATGGGTTTTTGTGGTGCGTGTCAAACCCCCGTAACCCTGTCTTCTATTTTCGTTTCCCGTAGTATCTAGTAGATCCCATAAAATACACTTATAAACCTTCACTGACACGTTTCTATATATGCAGGATTCGAGGAAAACCCGGTGCCGGCAAGTCAACTCTGATGAAGTTCATTTATACGAGCTTCGAACGTTTTGAGCATGATTATACCACCATCTCCTTCTTCTTCAATGCAAGAGGGGATGATTTAGAGAAGTCAACTGAGGGGATGTACCGTTCCCTACTATTTCAGCTGTTTCAATGTGCACCTGATCTTCAAAAAGTTCTTGACGACCGCCTGCTTCATGAGATTTCAAAGGGCCGTGTGAAGTGGGATAACGGTATTCTTCAGAATCTTTTTTCCAAGGCAATAGCTCAGCTTGAGCAGCGAGAGCTTGTATGCTTCGTCGATGCTCTTGATGAGTGCAATGAAGACGATATGTATGACATGGTCGAGCACTTCGAGCGGCTTGGAGAAATTGCTTCGGAGAACAACGTCAAGCTTTTGATCTGCCTTTCAAGCCGCCACTATCCATCAGTCTCCCTCAAGTACGGTCTAACATTAACACTCGAAACCCAATATGGTCATTCCCGAGACCTCCAGGAATACGTGGACAAGAAACTCGATATTGGCAAAGGAGGGAATGAGTCGGAGATTAGGGACACTCTCCTCCAAAAGGCAGCTGGTGTTTTTATATGGATTTTCCTTGTCATCCAGATCTTGAACAAGGAATACCAACACGGCCGAATCTTCGCGGTAAAGAAAAGACTTAACGAAATTCCTACAAAACTAAGCGAACTTTTCAAGGAGATATTAAAGAGAGACCGGGGAAACACGGATGAGCTCTTGTTGTCTGTGCAATGGATACTTTACGCCAGGAAACCACTAGAGCCCCAAGAGTATTACTACGCAATGATATCCGGCCTCAACCCAACAGTGGATAACCTAGCCAAATGGGATCCCGAAGACATCACAATAGACGATATGGAACGATACGTCTTGTCATCTTCGAGAGGACTCGCAGAAGTCACCAAGTCAAGGAGAATCGGCACGATTCAATTCATTCATGAATCTGTGCGTGATTTCTTTCTCAAAGATCACGGAATTCGCGAGCTCTGGCCAGATCTTGAAAATGAGTTTGAATGTCGCAGTCACGATCGATTGAAAGACTGTTGCTACACTTATATGGAAGCATCGTTGTCCAGCTTCAAGATACCAATACGTGAAAGTCTGCCCAACGAAATTAAAAAGTTTGAAGCAAATTTCCCATTCGCTTTATTTTCTGTGTATAGCGTTTTATATCACTACAGAATAGCCGCGACTAGCTGTGCGCAACACAACTTTCTGAGATCGTTTGATTTTGAAAAGTGGCTCAGGCTGTGCGCCGTATCCGAACTATACCAAGATGAGGAGGAGGCATGTGAAGATATGTTCTCCGTCTTATCTACTCAAAACTCGGTAGAGTATCGTGAAGAGATGGCTCGCCATGACACCACAGCACACGGCTATAGAGAGGAAATTGAAGATTCTTTTCCTAATGACTTAAGTAGCGACAACAGAGGAAGATATAACACCCGTTCGCAGCTAGGAAATCTTTGTTCAAAGAGTGCTTGTTCACACCTACTTGTCGAACTGGAACACCCTTTTCATAATGGGCTCACACCACTAGGAATGGCGGCATATAGCAAGCACACTGACCTAGTGCGACTGTTGCTTGATATGGGAGTCAATGCCAACGCAACAGGTGGATTCGGACTGAGAACAACAACGCCTTTATCTTGGGCTGCATTGGGTGGTAGTACTAAGGTAGTACAACTACTGCTTGATAGAGGAGCTGAGGTCGACTTGAAAGATGATAATGGCGAATCACCTTTATTTCGCGCTTCAGAGTCTGATAATCCTGAAGTAGTACAACTACTGCTTGACAAAGGAGCTAAGGTCGACCTAAAAAATAATAATGGCGAATCACCTTTATTTCACGCTTCAAATTTTGGTTATGCTGAAGTAATACAACTCCTGCTTGATAGAGGAGCTGATCCAAACATAAGAAACTGCCGATACGGAGAGACGCCTTTATTTGGGGCTTTAAAGTCTGGTTATACTGAAGTAATACAACTCCTGCTTGATAGAGGAGCTGATCCAAACATAAGAAACGGCCGATACGGAGAGACGCCTTTATTTGGGGCTTTAGTTGACGACGATATCGAAGTAGCACAACTACTTCTTGACGGAGGTGCTAATATGGACGCAAAAAACATCAACGGCGAAACGCCTTTGTTCTGGGCTTCAAATAAGGGCAATACTAAGGTAGTACAACTCCTCCTTGATAAAGGCGCCAATCCAGACATAGCAGGAAATCAATACGGGGAAACACCTTTATTCCCGGCTTCACGCAAGAGCATTATTCAGGTTATAAAACAACTGCTAGACAGAGCTAAGGTTGACGCAAAAAATAATGATGGTCAAACAGTCTTATTTCAGGCAACACGCAGGGGGGAGATTGAGCTAGTGCGATTGCTGCTTGATAAAGGCGCCGATATCGATGCAGAAGACAATAGCGGCAAAACGGCTCTATTCTATACCACTGAATCCTCTTGGCGTCCTGTCGAGGTAGCACAACTACTGCTTGATAGAGGAGCTAAAGTCGACGCAAAGGATAATGGTGGCGAGACACCATTGCAATTAGCTATTCGAATGAACCGAATGGACATCGCCGAGCTTTTACTCAAAAGATGTTTTTGTTGTTTCTGGCAGCGAATGAGTGTTGGGAGCACTGCTTGTGAAACAGTGTATTGATGATTGAAACATCAGAAGCCCTCACGATAGACCTCAGATTTTCGAAGAAAGCGGGTTTCTTGTATATTGGTCGGTGCCTTGGAGTTTTGATATTAAGTCGAGATTCGTGTAGGTTGATATATCTCTAGCTCTCAAAGACACGCCACAACGTGAGGGGGTAAATATAAGGCCTACTAAGCCAACTCGAGCGCCCCTAGACATCGTGACGCACGGGCTATCATAGAGATGACTCAGCTAGTCGTACAGAGTTGTCAACTATCACACGTTAGGCTAGTGAAGCCTCAAGTAATCAGAATCTAGTAACAATATCTACCGATTTGAGTACTTCTGTCACAAAGTTTCGCAGATGTTGCGTTTATGTATAACCTCTATATACGGCTATCCTAACCTTACACAGGGATCGCTTACAAGGTATCGCTAGTCGGGAGTTAAGATCACATAATTCTCATCGCATGTATTGTACTTCTCTAAGTGTTGCTATAGGATATAGTGAACGCTTGAGGGAGAGACAGGGCCCTAACCGTACAATTTTGAATAGCAACAGGCACCTGTCATGAAGTTCGCGGAATTGCCGACATATTTGGAATCGGGACTATGAGCTCCAAGAAACTGCTATCAATAGGGCTATTTGCATCGTCACTACTATGTTCAATAGATACACGAAGACCTTCGCTGATAATACGACTGGGGTATCTTTGGGGTCGTGGCAGTTGGTGCTACTCTTTCTGCGCGGGGCCCTATGTGATACGCTCCGGATGGAACGACCTGTTGCTGACAGGAGTTAGGCTTACGTCGAGGTTTATTTAAGACCTATTCAAGGCTATACCACACTACAGCTCAAACATCAGGCGAGCCTGTAAGTTTAGCAAAAAGGAGGCAAGATCTGCTGAAAGAAAATAAATGAGTGAAGGAAGTTTGAGTGTGCTTCCTTCAGTGAAGAAGGACCAGGGGTAAGAGTCGAGCCGAGAGGCGCGAACTACGCACCCCATCTCTGGGCGCACTCCCCTGCGTGTTACATTGATTAATACCCTAAGTCATACTATACTGAAAATGTGAGACGATGGCGTTTCTCATCCCCATGTTTTGCTGGAACACTATACTTTCTCTGCAAGAAATACCAGGCAACAACCGTCGCAAGCGTCGTTGGGATGGCGAACACCCAGTATACCCAGAACTTATCGGAAAGAACCCATCCTGAATCAGCGCTATAGTCAAAGAACGACATGCTGAAGATGGCGGAAACGAAGGTTGGAGGTAGGAACGTGAGGGTGACGAGGGCTATCGACTTCATTGTGAGGCTATCCATTTGCGTGGCACGGCCGATCTTAACGGACGTGCTAGCATCATGTTGCGCAACAGTGTTGAAGGCGAGTTGAATCTCGTTCAGCATCCTCTTCTCGTTGGATACTGACCGGGAGCTCATGCTGCTGATGTAGCTCTCGAAGAACTGGAGTTGGGAACTGATTTCGTGTTCCCCATCTTGATTGGAAAGTAAGGGCCACAGATCTTTGTGGCGTTCTATCATACGCTTTATGGTTTTTATAGATACTTCAAGAGTTTCAGAAACGTGTATGGCATGTCGAGCAATGTCGTGAAGATGTCTGTAATCGGGATTCGGCCTGCTCTCAGCATCAGGTTGGGTTTGTTTTTCGACGTCTCTCACTTGGTTCCGGATTGCCCAGACTGCGACTTCTTCATATCGCGCTACCTCGCTCAGCAGGTGAGGGTAGAACCAGAACGGGGATTGGAGACTATACGGGTCAGGTGTTGCGAGCATTTCTAGAAAGCTCGATGCAATGACTGGGAGCATGTCGAATGCAAGGATAACGGTCTGATGAGTGTCCACATCCCACCGTATGAATACATTAAACTTATACCAGCGATACTTGGCCTCCAATTCGAGCTGCTTAACCTCGAAATAAGCCCATGTTTCTGAGATATCATTTAGTCCGATACATCGCCGGCTTGGCATGGGTGTGTGTAAACATACCGATCGACCCGGGACCGGTAGGGCTGCGGCTACGCTGATAACCGAAATATCCGTTAGATTTGCGGCTGTAGTCTGACCACCAGACCTTCGGCATTCGGAACTTGTCAATGAAATGACCCCGGCAAAGATGGCATTTGCGAATCACGTTGGCGCTCGCGAAGCTGCAAGACGATTAGTGAGCTGCTTCTCTCGGCTGGGAACACGACATGGCTGACTGACATGATGCAGATAGCTGACCGGGCAGATACGAGTCCTTCATTTCTACCTGAACCATGTGAGAGGATGTGGTGTATGTCGACTTTCCTCCTATTCCAGCCTCGAGCTGTCTGGTCTGTCAATGATAGGTCACCACCTCACTCGGAGCACGGCACGTACCGTTGTCCCACTCCGATATATCGAGAGCTGAACAGCCATGCGGGCTTACTTTGGACATACTGGGGATTTAAAATTGCGACGACATTAAGGATATAATGAAATTACTGAAGACTCGGATGACATCACAGACTTGTTATGGCGCCAAGGCGGTATTTAATGTTGGCTCAGTGAGGCGATGCGGGGATCGATGTACAGCCCCCAAAGTTGCCTTACTGCTGAAAAGGGCAAGTATTGCCACTCAAAAGGGTTAAGATAGCGAGATCCAGTAAAAAATCCTCACCGGGCGTAAGACGTGGCTTGCTTCGCACGCCGTCACGGATTGATTAAGTTGAAGCTGAGGCTTCCCAACCGGTCGGCGGTTAACTCTCAGCGGTCAATCGTCTTAAACTAGGGATTTTCTATTGGCGCGGGAAGTAGTTGTATTTAGATTAATGAGTTTCTATATGTATATGTATATCGTGCAGGTATATCGTTACAATGTGCAAGATGACAGCATGAGGTTGCATTATGACCACAGTCAGTTTATACATTCACTAGTAACGACGAGCTTACTCTGTAGTCATTCAACTAGACTCGCTGAAGTGAACAACTGTCGGAGCATGGGTGCTGTTGCCGTATACATCGCCGCCATAAGTGAGGTACCCCTTGACTTCTGGGATCCCGACGTCCACAATATCCTTCATATCGCCGAAGACAAATGGCGTCTGCATGCCCTGCGCCATGTGTTGCAGGATGTGACAGTGTGCCATCCACACACCCGCATCCTCGACTCTCACTCGCCAGGCGCGCCACGAGCGGACCTCATCAACGCCCGTCGTCGCATTGTATCTGAACAGCATGGTGGTGTCTCTCTGGATGGGCTGTGTGCCTTTCAGCTTCGCCTCGGCCACATCCGGATCATACTTGCCCTCTCCTGATCCGATGTCGTAGTAATGTTTCCCGTGCATATGCCACGGGTGAGTGTCCAGACCGCCACCGGCTGAGCCATCGTACGTATGTGCCCCGACGTTTTGTAACACGATTTCGAGGACTTCGCCTAGCTTGGCAGGGTAGGATTTGGTTTTTGGGTCAAGTCCTCCGTTCGCGACGGCGGCTTGGTAGTTTGGGATATAGTTCGTCTCATTTAGGTAGAGAGCCACGAGATATGGCACTGAGGGCGTTGTGTGATTCAGTGGGTCGGTGGCGTCCTCGGTCCAGGCGACGTTGTTGTCTCTCCATTCATACCATACGTTCGCTATCTGTTGGACATTGATGACGATGCGACGAGTGACTTCAGCCGCTGTGGGGAAGTCGTTCGCCTCGAGAGGCTCTAGCACGTAGTCTAGATAGCCGTTGACGGTAGGTGGGAGGGAGATAGCTGGGGTTGGTGGGTTGGAGTTGGTGGGCACATGGGTGTTGTTACTGTTCAAGGTGGAATTGCACTTGCTCCCGTCGTATCGGAGAATGGCGTAGTTCGTGACCACGGCAGTACGGTCTCGGCTTTCAATCTGGAAGTAGAAATCTAGCTTGCCAAACGATTTGAGCTCGTCACAGGATTTCGACTTCAACAGCGTGCTGAACCGCTGGCCGGTGCCCATCTGTAGAAACGTCACGGGGTAAGGCTTCGTGAAGTGACCGTCTGCCTCGATGACTTCGAGATCTGTATGGTTCTCAAACCCGAATGATGCGTATGATAGAGATCCTGCAGCGATGTAGCGGAATCGGTAGGTCGTGCTCGGCTCGATTTCAATGACGTCCAACAACACTGTGGACGGATCGACGATGCCGGCGCTAGAAATTCCCTTGCCGTTGATTAACCAGCTTTTTGGCTCTCCCGGCCAGATGAGGGGAGTGGACACCAGGCCCTTTTCAACCTCCTCGTCTGTCTGGTTGAAGAGTTCCTGGATGAAGATAGTCCGCTCATCATCGTAATCGTAAGGAGACGGTTCAGCACTCTCCACGATCAAAGGACCAGTCGCTGAGATGGCTTGGAATCCCACATGTGCATGGTAGAAATACGTGCCGGCTGTTCCGTTGCCCGTCTTGAGCTCATAGTCGAAGAAGTGATTCGGCGGGAGCGGCCATTGACTAGCGAGGGGTGTACCGTCCGAGAACGGATATGCAGCTTGTGTCAAGCCGTGCCAGTGCTTTTAATCACCAAGTCAGCTTTGAGTCTTGCGTAGATTATACTATTAAAGTGAAGAACCAGCTTACCATTGTGACATTGGCATCGTCGACGTCGTTGTATACTCTAATCCACACGACCTCGTTTTCTGGAATTCTCAGCCCAGGTCCTGGTGTTGTACCATTGACCAAAGTGCTGTATCGCTCGATACCGCCGACGCTGATGGTCTCTCTAGTCACACTGAGTACGACATCTGGTATAAAGCTAGCGTCATGGACGTGAGCTCGCATGGCAGAAATGCCGCCCACCAAGGTCGACATGACCGCCGCGAATGTCGAAAGAGAAGGCATCGTGGCGACTGGTATTCTGTCGAGCTGAGAGAGAAGCCAAGTGACATGTTGGAACGGCCTCAGTCGGCACAGAAGCTCTTAAATAATCCCATTGTCTCTTTACTCGATCGGAATCTCGTCTACATTACGCCCGCATGCTAACCGCATACTGTCCATTTTTCTTCCGCCCTACCCAGCCTTACTGCTAGTTTAAAACCGACGTAGATACGAAAAGACGATTAGGAGGCGATGCTGCGAGACGAGAACCTTGCTTCGATTTCTTTGGTCGCATCGGTAATTAACCAAGGCAGGATTAGGATCGACGTCAGCACCACCCAAGCGCCGAATAGTGCTTACATCTCGGCTCTTTGCTCGATTGGCTGAGCCCGCGTCTATCGTGCAGAAGAGGCTTTTCCTTCCATGATATGATCAAGGGAACAAAGAGAACATCCCGCATACTGTGGTGGAGATCTCGCTATGTAGTATGTGCCTATTCCTGATATAGTCTCGTCTCTGCGCACCATGGCGCATGGCTACTAGCATACCCCATTAGACTGACTTCCCAATTAAGTGTAGACCAGTTATTGTCCTCGAACGGCGCTCGTAAAACCGAGCATCTATCGGCTCCAGACTTATTAAAAGATGTTCGGGTCCGGCGCGTTGGTCCGTCCCACCTTACATACGGATTTGGCGCGGATCTGACCCCACGACCTGGGGATTATATAAAACAGACGCGCTAGGATTAAAATAGCAGGGATAGAAAGCAGGGATACACCCTCGGAGCGGAAGGAAATTTATGTATCAGAAGTTCGTATTTACACACTACCCCTCGGTTCGGAGCTCGGAGGCTGAGTAATTAGGTAATACATAGATTAGGTAGTGTAACACCCTGTGGTCTGTTTGTGTTATTAAGCGAGCTACCTATTCCATACAGTTTTCAGCACACCCTTAGTTTCTCGACCCATGGCGACTATGTCTGTCAGCCGGTCGAATGCGTCTGCCTACGGTATTTGGTTTGTGTCAGCTGCGGAATCGCTGGAGCTCAGCCAGAGCAGAACAGGTGTCATATATTTAGTAAGCTACTTAGAAGTCTGCTACCGAGACTTTGGACATTCCACCCGCTCCCCTAAACACTTCACCACGGATATCTACAGTAAAAGCTATTTCTCAGGGGTGTGTCCAGAAGGCGATTCAGAATATATGAACGGTTACGTAGGTTATAATTTACTCTGCGCCTCGGCATTGTACCTTGCATATCTACCTAGTCTATAATACTAGATATGCCGAAGATATACCAATGACAGCTCTGCATTTAAACTATGCGAGGGTGCATACGCCGCCCCCTTGCGAAAAGCTGAGATCCCCTGTAGGATAGTCGGCAGCTACCCTAGTGGGCCGCCTTACGTCACGGCTACACTACATGAAAGGATGATATTCATTTACAGTAGGGTTGGCAATAAGCTGGGTCGCAGTACTCAAAACTTTGATACTGGTCTCGCCCATTCCAGTAAATCTTCAATTATCTGTGTTCGGTTGCACTAGGCCTTTCAGGTGCACCAGATCTCTTTAACATCACTCTGGAACTAATATCATCTACTGTCTAGAGAGAGTACAGCCTATATCACCTTAGAAAGACTGGATAGAATATTACTAGTAGGGGCGGCTGCGGTTTGAATCCGCAACTACGGAAGTCCTGTATCTACTAAATAGTCGACCTTGGTCAACCTCACCGTCTAATGCAGGCATTAGAGTATTACGACAACCGCCACCGCTTCCCAACGGTGATGCCTGTTTCGAGTGTTAATTGAAAGGTATCATACAGAGCGACCAGGCGCTGACCACACGCGGCCCCAACAGACAAGACGGGAAAGCGGGAACAAATAATCAGCCCATGTAAGCCAATGTGTTTAATATAGAATTTAGACATATTCTCGAACGTAGGTTCGATTAGGATCGGGGCCGAACTTGCCGAACTTGCGATCGGTTCGGAGTGTAAGAAAGCTGTCACACCAATATGCAGTGACCGCGCCGCGAGCCGCCGTGGAAATGAATCGTGCTATGCCTAATTTGTCATCAATACGGAAATATCCCCTGACAAACATGCAAGAACGCAACTACCCCCTTGCTTTTCTGCCACGCGATCACGGAGCCCCTATCTCCCGAGTTCCCGCCAGCTTTACCTGAGCGGGTCGAATGCTTGGCCGGCATTAGAGTTTCGGTATGCTAATCCAATATAGACTTAGCTATTAGTCAATTCGACAACTCATTGTCAACCTTGCAGCCTTTAAATAAGCTAAGCTAATTTGGCTTGCTCAGTAGATTCGCTTTAAATAGCTCTAAATTGTATGGGTCAACATAAACTATGGTCCGGTTTCTATACTCACTAAGTTTTCTCGCCGCATGTGGTCACACAGTTGATGATATCAGTGTGTCAAAGAAAAGCTCTTCAATCGCGAGTCCCCGTGTAAGAATTACTAAGTTATATAAATTGAAAAAGCGAAGAAGGTATATCGATGTGTCGGATTTGAGCTCAGCCATTATGAGAAAACCATTGGAATTCATGACAACGCAAGAAGCTAGTAGGCAGTCTGATCTCTACAGTGAAATTAAGTCACTAGTTTAATGAATGCTGGGTTATTAGTAGATTATAAGCTTATTTTATTTTATTTTGGTTAACTATTAATAAATATTAACAAAAACCAAACAGCTTTGGGAACAACGCATTAACAAATAATGAGGATGTGAAAGGAGAGGAGAAGGGGTTTAGATTCCTAAGCACGGTTGAACCGAATTCGCATAATAGTCTTGTAAAGGGAATTATGCGGTTAGTCCAAGCGTTTTGGAACTATCCGTTAACCTTTTCGCTCATTTAAGGGGTTGGGGGAATTGGGTATGTGTTTGCGACGATGCTGTGCAGTCGACCATCCGTCGCGTACCAGACTGCTGCTCGCATTAATTCCCGAATGACATCATATCCCCCCTGGTTACGAGGTGCGTATAGGATCATCAATCCCTCTGGCACAGGAAGGCGAATGCCAAGGTACCAATTGAAATAAAGCTTCCAATACCATGCGGTGGTGCAAAATGGGTGCCTCTCTCCCCAACCACTCTCGATGACTCGACGGCAGTCCTCTGGGTGTAACACAATGTGCGTGGTGCCTTCATGATGGAAATGACAAATCTCACCTCCGAAAGCGTCTGCCGTATTGAACGCCGCTTTAGTGTCTAAAGGTCCCCCTTGGTCGTTCATCGGGATCGTAAGTCGACGACGGAGAGCTAGTAGTCCTGGCTCCAGAAAGGACCGTTGAACAGAAATGTGGTCTACGTCAGCTTCATTTTCCGGAGTATGCACAAATTGGGTAAACATCGTTTCAAGTGCTAACTGCGTATTTGGAGGGGAAGGAAAGTCTACTTGACGCTGAGGAGTAACGCCGAGAATAGATGGCCGTGGGCCTTGGCGGAGAGGTAGAGTGAAAAGCCGGCCGCGATAAGGTCGCGAAGTTTGAGGAACACGGGGTGAGCAAAGAACATTGACGTTTGCTGCTACGGCCCTAAGATTGGCTATTGCCCAGCCTTGAAAGGTAGTGCCCGAGCCCCCCAGACCAAGATCCTTGAATGTAATATAGTAATCACTGTAGATATACACCAACCAGTTAATAATAGTCTGGGAGATGAAGAAGGGAACGAAAACATTCCAGAATAGTTCAGAGTGGAAGAGTAGCTGAAATAAGGAACCGTAAAGTGATGAGATAGTTTTGTTCAAGTTGAAACCCTTGAACCATATTGTGTGCACTACATCTGCGAATCTGGCTTGTCCAGAATTGTGGTGAAGATGACTCACCATGAGTTGACAAACAGTGGACAGTATGGTAAAGATCAAAAAGATTATTATCATCAAATGGAGGCTGCTTACGCGGTAGTATTCACGGGCCTGGTTGAAACGCAGTGGGATCCGAAGAGCTTTGAGAAGAAGTGGCGCAATAGCTGCGAATAGGAAGCTATGAACCACCAAGGTGAAAATCACAGCTGGGTACCCCCCGGTGGGAGACCACCACATGGCCATAGCTGCAATGGTAGATATCAATGCAGTAAAACCGAGGAAGGCTGTCATCAATGCCACTGCGTGTTGTAACTGAGATATGACTACACTAACTTGTGTGGTGTCTTATGTATCTAACTTTGAAGAGTTGAGCTTCAAATTCGAGTAAACCGAAGATTAAAGCTATAAATACTACTTTTGAACAATTTACTTGTTTCAAAACCAAGGCTATGATTGTAAAATAAATGCCTGTTTTGTTTCAAAGGTACTGCTACTATGACCCTAGAGAAGAGAAATATTAAGAACAAAGGGAAAAAACAAAAGCAAAAAGCTCTTAAAAATCGTATCGTTTTAACCGGTTGAGAATTGGCTAGGAATTTATTACCTAATCTTTGCAGTATCAGACACGGGACTTCCGGCATCTGCATTGATGTTTATTGTTAGCAAGGTAGGTTTAATTCAAACATAGATATTTGTAGTGACCATAAGCCATATATACACCCCTTTCACTTTTTCCAGATCCTGCTTTCATTCCTTTTCGTGGGGGTAGTTAATTCTCTGTGAGTGTACTACAATAAGACTGAAAAAGACAGATCAACAATCCCAATCTCGAAAGCCTTCCGGAACATGCTTGGATTCTTGAATCTATATCCACAGCTCGTCAGTATGGCTGACCTCAGAGCTGTGCCAAAATATGTCTCGTTTAAGTGAGGGCTGTATAGTTTCAACCGAGATATTCGCCAATGTCACTGAGGTCTCCAGCACACGTTACGCGTCCCACGTTTGTATGAAATTCCAGTACAACATGTGCTTCAATGCACTAACGATCTTAATGAGATTTCGAGCTATGAGTTGACCAGAGTGCACCATGTTTAACTTTTCCTTTCCTCCTTATGTACCCCTATTCTCCTTGTTCTATGTCAGTTGTTATCTACTAGTGACTAACACTCTTCAATCACTTCAGCTCCAAATCAAGAACCGGTAGTTATTCGCCAACTTAACAATAATTGTCCACATAAGCAAAGATGGTGTTCAAAAATGGAAATCAAGCTTGGTTAACATATATCAACATTAGCCAAGAATCAAATCCACATCTTCTAGGAGATGTGACTCCCATGCCTCTTTATACACAACACCAGAACCTTGTCGATAGGCAATACCATCAACCCACTCAATCCAAAGAACACCATAGACTTCGTACCACTCATGATTTCCGAATGTGAACTCTTCCTTCCGCATCTGGGCGCAAATAGCAACCAGTTCAATTTCCAATGTTCTATCTCTAGTAATACCCAGGAGTGTGTCTATTCCTGTATGAGGTTCCAACGTCCCACAATTATCAAGTCCCTCACTTGTTAACAGCAGCCTTCGGTTCTCCAACCTCCAGCTCTCCGCCCACCTCGGCGGAAGATGGGTACTATCCATTCTTCTAGCTGTGAACCACCCACGTTTAGTTTTACAGGATATAAACGGAGTCTGAGGTGGACTCCACGGCACTCGTTCTTCATCTACCGAATCTATGTGAAACGGTAGCCACTTGTTCCGATGTCGTAAGCTAATGTTTTCATGTGTTGACGTTCAGAGCGCAAAGCTGTGACTCACAAATTCCTCGCTAGGATCTCTGGTATGATAATAAACATATTCTATATCCACCCCTAATAAGGATGCTACCCGAGGAGAGAGTATATCATCCATGTACTGTCTCGATTTTCTCTTTGCCCATCCCGGTGGCAAAGCAGACGACGAACTATTGAAGCTCTCGCGGAGGCTGAACCATGTTGATTGAATGGGTCTTTTGAAACCCGTGCTTGGAAACTCGTGTGTATACCATTGTGTGATGGGCGTCGTTCTACACGCGGCGACCCACCCCACATAAAGATTTTCTCCGGCGGCCATGTTTAGACTTGGAGTTTGCCAACCAATCCATGACCAGGACGGCAACGGGGATAAAAGATTTGAGCGACGCTGACCCGAGTTCACGCGCCTTCGAGTTTGAGAAGAGTCCCTGTTAGTACACCATAGCAATGCCGCATCGAAGCACGCTTCTGGTAGGCCACATAGAAACCCAGGCTTAAAAGATCTACCTATAATAGATAGGTAACCTATGGCCCCGGGTAGGGCATCTTCTGCATAAGAGTGGTTTCTGCTATTGTAATCCTCAAGAACAAGACTTAAGGTGCGGAGATCCGGTATTCCGTCTAGAAAGAGAGTAGAATAAGAGGTATGCCCAATAAAGTACTTGACACGAGGTACTGGCATCGTCTCCAGGATTATATCTTCGCACCAGCGCGCCTCAGTACACCGAAAGAAAATGCGCTTGTTATAAAATATGATGCACCTCTTCGACAAGTTAAATTCTTGGTGCGTCCATCCTCGCCCAAAATACTTGTCATCCCCTTCTATCCCGAAATATCGGTATAGGTCGGGATACTGTGAAGTATTGTAAAATCGAGTATTTGTAACCCGAACCACTTTATAATTTTCAAACATGGGAAGAACAACCTGCTCTAATCCACGAGATGAGGATATTCCCTTTAGACCTTTTATTCCGCTGGTAGCATCTCCTTCGGCTGCTACTATAGTTAGTTTTGCGGAAGCGTAGATTGCTCCCATCATCTCGAGTTGCCGACCAAAGTGCACTCCATCGCGTTGGTCGATGCAAACCGCGTCAACCCAAAGATAACGTTCACCGATCGATTCTACAAGCTTTATTGCGTCCATGATAGAGGGTGGTAAGTTGTCGACCACATGGGCTTTCCTAAGCGCTCCAGTTTGCCGAATCGCCTCAAACTTGAGGTTTTCTGTGTCCATTTTGAAGCCTTTAGAAGCACCCCATCTATAACTCAGAGCCACGTAGTCAACGATCTCTTGACCCGGAACAATACAGGCATTTAATGTGTCAATGAGCCAATTAGGAGATATTCGAGGAATTCTTGCTGGATTGCTGCATTTATTCCCATGCAATGTGAGGCATTTTCTTGTCCATTCTTTGATCAAGTTAACGTCTATCCAGTCTGGGTCGAGGATACGCCCAGGAAAAGACAGGCGCCCTTCGTCCCCGCGTTTGGGAACAGCAACAAACCGAAATGGCGGTGGATGGTTGTTTTCATGAGAAGCTGGCTCGCGCCTGGTAAATATCAAAGAACCATTGGCCCAATCTTTGTAGATTTCGAGTTGCAAGTCAGCACATTCAGGGCATTCAGGGGTTTCGCTCTTGACGTAGTGGAAAAAAGGGCTATGCCCAGCGCAATAGCCGTCTAGGATGTCTTTCAAACATGGTAGCTCTCTTTTGAACCAACGGTTGTCGCTGGTGAATGCCTCCCAAAGCACGGCGCATATGCCACAGTCGCCATACGCTATTGGAAGGTCCATCTCTGGTCAGGGCGATTATCTTTTGGGCAGTATAAATCAATAATTGGAAGTATTGCTATGCGCGATCGCATGAATATGGAATAGGAAGTAGGACGGATGAGTGGTAAGATCGTGGTGGTAGGGGGTAAAGAATTTTCGTTTCTGTCGCAGTACTGAAAATGGAGAGGAGCGGGGGTAGAAGAAGGTTTGATACAGGCCCAACAGAAAACACACTTCAACATGCATATTCGCTGCAGACTGTTACATTGTGGCGCAGTGATACTAGAGGCTTATTCGTTCACTCATCTGTATCGCTATCTCTGACAACAGAGGAATGATTATAAAAGCTGAAACTGATATCGGGGCGGGAGGCTATATCTTACCTATACAATAAGTACGCCGGCAGCCAGAAGCAGCCGAATCGAATTTCGACGTATATGCAACTTATCGTAGTCCAGAAGATTTATGTCTCTGTCATCATGGGCATTTACGTCAGCACCCTTCTCGACTGGCCTTTTCAACCCTCCTGGGTCGCTTGCTATAATGGCTGAGTGGAGGGCGGTCTGGTGTCAACGATATTGATAATGGGTGTTGAGTGGCTGAGAGCTTCTGACATTCTAGGCTTTGCAACTAATTATTTGCGGGCACCTATCACGGTACAGAAGAGACAAGTCGAACAATTCCAGATAGCCAGAGTAGGACAGAAAACGTCTAGAGCCAATGTTTGCCATTGTCGTCTCTGACGTTAAAAATGGCACCAGCCTTCACAGTTGAACAAGTACCGGTTATAGACGATCCTGCATATGATACTAGTTACGGCATCACCTTGCACTAGCAAAGGTCCATACACCAATGCTGATTTACGCCTGGCATGGGTACATACATACAGATGATCCAAAGTTGAATAACCACTTGCTATTAGCGCTAAGTGGGAATCGAACTCCACTCACACACTATACCTCAGGTAGTCGTTACGCCAACTAGTGCTGCCTATATAACAGAAATGCACATTACCCCTCCTTTCACGTACGCACAGATAGGTACGCTTTACTACTTACTTCCCCTAGTATGTAAGGAGTAGTTAAAAGTCCGCTAATATGGATAGGATAGGGGACGTTATGTCCTATTGTCGTGTACCTTGATGCTTACCTCTACATACCCGCAACAAGAAAGTTCTTAATCCATCGATCAACCCGCCGAGCAACAAAGGTCCTCTGTGCATGCCCGAGCCGTGGGTTTTGGCAGGGCGTGACTCGGCGTTTCATAAGTAATGGTTCGATGTCACGCATCTCCCCAAAGTTCTTCATAGCTGTCCAGCCACTGGTGAGGATCTTCAAGTAGGTGGAGTTGCTTATGAAGAGTATTAACAAGAATTTCTCTATTCATGTCCTATTAAATGGGCTCCTCAAGACGTCTACCCAAGATTTCATGAGATTGTCCTTAACACAAGGTCATTACAATCCACAATCACCCACATCAATCACAATTAACCACAAATCCATCAACCATAACTAAAAACTTGAACTATGACTTCCACACAACAAGATCATATTGTTCTTCTTGTCGATACCCCATTCTTTGAAAATTTACCAGCCTGGGTTACCGATAACTTCACTGTCACCCCTGGAGGCTACCACGATGGCCAACCATCTCGCAACAAATTGGTCATCTTCGCTGATGGCAGCTACCTGGAGCTCTTCAACTGGTATGGCACGCCCCCGTCTCTTCACGATGAGAACCTACCGATGAGATTCTGGGGGCCAAAAACTCCGGGACTGATCGACTTTGCCATCACCGATACGACCCAGTCCGCCGAGGAATCGGTCGGGGCGGTCAACAAACGATTGTCCGAGGGGCCAGAGAAAGATGCCGGGCTTGGTGTCAAGTTTGGCGACCCGATTGCGGGATCACGCAAGAAAGCCAACGGTGTAGAGATCAAGTGGAAGGTCACACGACCAGAGTTCTCCGAAGGTGACAAGACGCCCGGCCCAGAGCTTTTCGCCAACGGCAGAATCGACGTCCCATTCTTCTGCCACGATGTCACCCCGCGAACTGACAGAGTCCCAAGCCAAGACGAGGAGAAGACAACGCATCCTTGCGGTGCCATTGGCATCGCGTCCTGCGAGATCCTTGTACCCAAGCACCTGCAGACCGAATATGCCCGGGTTTATTCCAAGATTCTAGGTTCCCAGCTGGAGAGTGCCGTCAAGCAGAACTTGCATATCCTCGACATTGGTGTGCCCAACGGATCTGCCCGTTCGACGGTGGTAGTACGTGCTGCCGAAACTGAACAAGACATCAAGCGCATGCAAGAGAGGGGGATTGGCTTCTCTGATCTTGTCATAGCCGTCAATTCCGATGGCCCAGGCGGGGAGAAGAAGCGCCCCTTGGGCTCAGCGGGTATTGAGTCCACGATCTGGCTGGAAAAGTCAAAGGGGAATCAATAAAATGCTAGCACATATTTAGGTAGTCCACTCTAGTATTTAATTGGTTTCAGACAGTTTGCAGTAAGAGGTGTTGTACGGAAGTGTTACACGTTCTGAATACGAGACTATAGGTCTGGGTGATGTCTTCAGACGTAACACGCGCTGAAAAGAGTATTGGCAATTGACTCAGTGAGGCTATTCAGCCCTCGCTAATCTGAGACATTTGGTCGGAGGTCGAAAGTTAGCAATACCGACGATGTGTATAAATAACCTCGATATTCAAAGGGAGGGTCAGGAAGTCTTCCGAATGGTCAAGGACCTAAGTGCCCCCTAGTAGATTATGGTCTAATTGAGTCTATCTCCAAGCCTCTTATGCGTCCTTTGTGATATGAGGTTAAGTTTCCGAGAGATTTTCTTGAAACGCTCTCGCTAACGAAACTCAACAGGAGCTTGCTATAGGTTCGCCCTACAGTTGTAGTGTAGGTTTAATAGGGTAAATTTATCTCAGGCTCAGACCAGCTAGCGCAATTTTTTAACTGTGGCGTAGGTCCACTTTTAAGTCTGGCGCGTAGCTGGTCTAAGTACTGGATGCAGGCCTAGTCGTAAAGGAGTACATATAAACGAAGCATAACACTTAGCCAACCTTATATTATTATTTAACACTGCATTTTTAAGTTTTAAAAAATTAAAAAAATAGCGTTAAAAATGTTAATAATGCTTATGCTGTAAAATAGGTTGTATATTAATTGGATTATTTTTAACTAAGTTTTAAAAAGCTAAAGGTTAAGTTTTCCGCGTGTACTTTTTAAAATATTTTTATATTTTAGTTGTAAACAAAGCATAATTACAATATTTAAACCAAAAATTAACAGCGCATATATAAGTTAATTATTTAACTTTAAATAAAGCTCGTTTATTTTTATTTATTTTATTAAGCTAATAATAGCTAAATTATTAAAATAAATTTTTTAAATTTATATAAAGCGCGTATATTTTTTAAAACTTTTTTTACATCGAGTAATTATGCTATGCTTTTACATTTATTAGGTTTTATAAAAGCTTATTTATTAAAATAAATGCTTATTATCAATTTTGCCATATAATTAATTTAGCTAATTTTTTAAACCTTTAAACAAGTTTATTACTTAAGTTATTTACATTATTAAATTATAATTTATAATTAATATTAAATTTTATTTATTAATTTAGCTATTAATAAAGATTTATATAAGTAATAAAGTAATAAATTAATGTAAAAGGAAAAATCTAGCTAAAGTTTAATTGCCGAAAGCAATTATACTTAAGCTAGATTTTTTTTTAGAGAAAATAAACCTTAGTTATTAAAAGAAGTGGCTTTTGCAGGGCTTACTTTTTTAGCTAACTATATTAAATGCCGGGGGATAAAAAAAAACTTGTTGTTTTTAATGTTATTTAGCTATAAGGTATATATAATTTAATTTTTATAAGTAAAAAAGTTAATTAATTTTTTTTAATTTTTTTGCAAGGTTTGCTTTTTTTTTTTTTTATAAAAACTTTATTAGCGATAATTTTTTTAAAAGCGATTATTTTTTAAAAAGCAATAATTTTTTTAAAAGCAATAGTTTTTTTAAGCTTAATAGCTAGTTGGCTTTTTTAGCGCTTTTAATACTTTTTAATTAATTTTATTAAGTTGTATATTTGTTATTTAAAATGCTATTAATTATTTTTATATTTATATTTTATTTTATTTTATTAAGTATTAAAAGCTAGTTTTTATTTAATTTAAGCAATGCTTAAAAATAATTTTAATTTTAAAATTTTTTTTTTTTTTTTAAATTAAGTTAATTATTAAAAATTAAGCTAAGTAAAAGTGTTAAACAATAAAAAAAGTTTTTGCTTTGTTTTTTAAAAAATAAATAAGCAATAAAAATAACGGGGTAAATATTAAACGTTTTAAATAAATTAAGTTTATATGCTAATTAGCTAATATATTATTTAATTTTTTAAAAGCTTATATATTATTATAAAAACTTTTTAAAAAAATAGCTTAATAAATAATAACTTTTATATAGTTTAAAATAAACTTTATTATTTATATTAAATTTTATTAATGTGTATTTTTTATTATAATATTATTTAACTTAAGTAGTAATAAAGTTTATAGCTAATTTTACGTTTTTACGTAAATATTTTTTTATAAATTAAATGTTTTTATATTTAATTATATTAACTTTAGTAAATATATTGTTAAAACCGGGTAATTAAAATTTAAAAAATTATTTATAAGCTAATAATTTAATTAAGTTTAAATAAATGCTATTTAAATTTTATTATAATAAAAATAAAATATTTATTTAATTAAGCTTTAAATGTTTAAAAATATAATAATGTAAAGCAATTTTAATAATTTAGTTTTTACGTTTAAATAAGCTATTTTTTTGCAAATAATAAGCAATAATTATAAATAATGATATGCTAAAGGTTTTTTATAGCTTTATTTAAAATTTAAAAGTAAATTTGCAATTATAATTAAAAATAATATTTGTTAAAATTTTTTAATTAAATAATAGCAATTATTTAGCTAGCATTATAGCTTAATTTTTTGCTATATATTTAATATTGCTTAAAATTAACAATAATTATTTAAAAGTTGCGCAAATAATTATAACCTTTTAGCTGCTATAATATATTAGCAAAAAAAACTTTTAATAATTTAAAAATAAAATTTATAGCAATAGTTTTTATAAATTTAATGTTTTAAAAATAAATAGGTTAATAGTTATTATAAAGCTTTTTATAGCTGGTAATATATATTTTATAATTGTTGTAGTGTTTAAAATAAGCTATAATTTTGTATGTTTTTAAATAAATAAAATAAAGTTTTAAGTTTTACATTATATGTTTTTTGCCGAAATAATGTTTATTATTATATATTATAGCAAGGAATTTATTAATTTATTTGTTTAATATATATAGTTTATATTTATTTAAATAATTAATATTATAAATAAGTTTTTTTATAATTGCAAAAAAATAATTAAGCTAAAAAAAGTTATTAATATTTTTATTATTATTATAAAGCGTTTATAAAATTTTATTATATTTTAGGTTTTTTTTATAATTAATAAAAAATTTAATTTTAATAACTTTGTTTATAATTGCTTTAGTTGCTATTACAAATGCTAATAAAATTATTATTTTTTTATTTTTGTTTATTATTTAAATATTATTAAAAACAAAGATTTTATTAAATTATTTAATTTAATTGTTTTTATTTTTTTTTATTTTTAATGTTTTTAAAATAATTAAATATATTAAATATAAAATTTAAACAATTTAAAAAATAATATATTTATAATTTATATTAAAATAAATAAATAAAAGCATTAATAAATTATTTATTTATTTTATTTATAAAAATTATATTTAAATTTATTTAATTTAAAATATTTTTAATAGCTAAATAATTAATAAATATAATTACTAGGTTATATAACGCTTTTATTATAGTTTAAAGCTTTTTATAAACTTAAATAATATAAGCAATTTTTAGTTTTAATAAGCTATAATAAATTTTTGCTTAAAAAAAGCAATAATTAAAAAATATAATAAAAAATACTTTAGTGCTTAAAATTATTTTATTAAGCTTTTATTTATAGCTATTATATAAATAAAAAAGCATTATTTTAAAACTTTTTTTTAAAAATTTATTTATTTGCATAAATAAAGTTTTATGCAAATTATAATAAAAAATAATATTATAATTGCAAATAAAATTTTAAATAGCTTTAAATAAGCTTAACTTTTTTTTTATAAATATAAATTAAATATTTTATATATAAGTTTAATGTTTGTTAAGGTTATTATTAATAATATATTTTGTTTGTTTTTTTTATTAAAAAAGGTAGTTTTTTTTTTATTGCAAAAAATTTGCACACTATGTATAATATAATAAAAAAGTGCAAAGAAATTTATTACTACTAAAGTATTATTTAAATGCACTTAATTAATTAAAAAATTTTAAGTTTTAAAAAATAGCAAGCTTTTTTTTAATAATAAATATATTAAAAATATTTACTTAAAATTTAAGTAGTTATATAAAAAAATAACTTAAAAAAGATTTTTTTTAAAAAAAAATGCTTTTATTATAAAACAAAATAAAAATAATATAAAAATAAACAATATGTTTTTTTTTAATATTAAAAAAAATAATAACATTATTAATAAAAACTTTGCAAAAATTTTTATAAAGCTTGGTTTTTTTATTTATAAAACGTTAAATATAAGCAAATAAATTGCAAAATTTTATTAATATTATTATAAATCTTTTAAAATTTTATAAATTTATAATAATAAAATAATTTTAAAAATCTTTATAAACTTTTAATTAAAAGAAAAATTTTATAACGTTAACGCAAATAATATAAGCTTTTTTTTTAAATTATGCTAATTATTTTTAATTAAAAAAGTAATAAATAATTATTTAAAATTGCTATTTTATTTAATATATAAAAATTAAAAATAAAGCAAACTTTAAATATTTTTTTAATTTATTTTTTTATTATAAAAGTTAAATATATAAAAAATATTAATTTGTTAATTTATTTTATTTTGCTTTGTTTATATAATTTATTATATATAACATTTAACGTTTTTTTGTTTTAATAACTAAAAAAATAAATATAATTGTTAAGCTTATGCTTTTGCTAATTATTTACCAAAGGTATTTTTATTTGTTTATTTTTTAAAATATTAATAATGTTTTAATTTTTTTAAACTTTAGGTATATTATTTATAATTTAAATAATTTTATTAAAAATTTTACCTTTTTTAATATAAACAAATTAGCTACTTAATAAAATAATTTTATTTAATTTAGCAAATTTTTTAATTTTAAATATATTATATATTTTAAATATTTTTAGCTTATTATTTTTTAATTTTTTTAGTTTAAAAAAGTTAAAACTTTTTGTTTTAATGCTTTAATAAATTATATTAATAAATAAAGTGCTTTTAAATATATTGCTGTTTTTTTTTAATTAATTTATTATATTTTTAATTATTAATTTATAAAATATATTAAAATTATTTAATGTATTAATAATATTAACAATATTATTTACAAAGGTTTTGTTTGCTTTTTTAATAATTATTGCTTTAATTATAAAAGTTATAATAATATTTTAATTAATAACAAACAATTAAAATATTTTAAAATTATTAAATATATAAATGCTTTATATAATAACATTATATATAAAATCTTATATTTTAGCTGCTGCGTTTTTAATAGCATTTAAAGTTAAAAGTGTTTTAGCTACTATTATTATTTTTAAGCATAATTTTTATAATATAGCTTTAATATATTTATTATTTCTTTATTTTTAAATTTTATTAATTTATATACTTTTAAATATAATTTTTATGTTTAGTAATAAATTAAACATTATTATTTAATAAAGTATTATAAATTTAATAATAATAGTAACGTTGTTTTTTTAATTAAGTTTAAAATTAAAATTATAATTAAATAATAATAGTTTATAAATATAAAGCGCTATTATAATTTTATTAAGCTTAAAAATAATATTATATTATAATGTTATTTTATAAATATATAAATATATGTAAAAATAAACATTAAACTTTTATTAAAATTTTTTTGCATTAATAAAAATAACTTAATAGCTTTTAAAATTAATAATAGCTTTGTAAAAATTAAAAAAACTAGTTTTTAAAAGTAATAATATACTGCAGTTATTTTTATATACTTAAGCTAACTTAATTATTTTTATTAAAGCTTAAATAATATAGTTTTATTATAGCGTATTTTATATATTAAATGCGTTTTTTGCCGATATTTTTTATTTTACCTTTGTAATATTTAATAATATACTTAACATATTTTAAAAAATTAGCAGTAATAAAGCTTTATTTGCATTTAATATTATAATAAATTTTAATGTTAATGCTATTAAAATTTTTATATATAATAGTTTAAAAAAATAAATGTTAATTGTTTAACTGTTAATTTATTGCTTTATTAAGTTTATAAAAATGTAATAGCACTTTTTTAATTATATATATAAATATACGTATATTATTAAAGCTTTTTTTTACTACTGCAAAAAAAGCATAATTATTTGGTTAATAATTTAATAAATGTTTAAACAGCTAATTTTTAAAGTTAAATATTATGCTATAATATTTGCAAATATATTATAATTTGTTAGCTGGTAAAATATTACCGATTTGTTTTAAAGGTTAAAATTAGCAATAGCATATATAACGTTTTTTTTTTTTTTATAGTTAAATGTTTTGCTATAAAACTAATAAATTACGTTAAAATTAATTACTATATATTTTTTGTTAAAGCTAAAATTTAATTTATAAGCTGTTTTATGTAAAAATTTGCTAAAGCTAAATATATTATTTATTTTTTTTGCGGCATTTGCATAGTTTTGCCTGCAATTATAATTATGTTAATGTTTTTTATATTTGTTATTATATTGCTTTTTGCTTTTTTTGCGTTTGTTTTTTTTAAACTTTTAACAAAGTTAGTTTTTGCTAAATTTATTGCAATTTTTTTTTGTTGTATTTATTATATTTAAAACGTTTATTTTTACAATTTTTAAAGTATTTAAAGTTATAACGCAAGTTTAATTAGCTTGTAAATTTTTAATATATTATAATTAATAATAAAAGCTTTGCTTTTATTATTTGCGTTATATAGTTAATTAGCTTTTAATACGCTTTAAATGCATGTAAATACTGCTTAATATTTAAATTTATTATATTTTAAACTTATATTATAATATTATATTAATTACTATTATTTTAATTTAAAATTTTTATAGCTTTAATATATTAAAGCTTTTTTTATATAAAAGTAATTATATTTATTTTATTTTAATTTATATTATTAAGCTTAAGGTTTTGCTTTTTATTAATAAACTTTTTAATAGCTAGCATAAATTATATAAAAAATTGCTTTATTAATTTAATTAAAACTGTTTTTAAGCTTTAAAACTTTATATGTTTATAATATTTAATAATAAGTTTATTATTTTATTATATAATTGTGTTTTTAGCTAAAAATATTAAAAATAATATTAAAATTTGCTTTTTTATTTTTTTTATTATTTTATTATTTTTTATAAAGAAATTAATGTAATTAATAAAGCAATATATATTAATAAAAATTAGTTTATTTTTTTTAACTATTATATTAATATTTTTAAAGTTATAACAATTAAAGTTAAAAATATTTACGTTAATTTTTTTAAGTTTTTTACCTTTTTTATAACCGATAGTTAAAATAGCGCTTGCGGTATTTAAGGTTAATTAACGGATATTATTACGTTAATTTTAGTTTAATAAATTAAAAGGTTTTTTATTATTTAAATTATTATTTAATTTATTAAAATTATTTAAATTATTTAAGTTAAGGTTTTTAAACATTTGCAATTTTTAAGCTTTTGCTATATTAAATTATTTATATTTAGCTATTATAATAAATTAACAAACGGTTTTAATATATTATTAAATTGCTTATTAATTAATTATTTAATTAATTATTTAATATTATTAAATTATATTAATTGTTAAAAATATAAATTTATGCTTAAATTTACGTTATAAAATATATTGCTAAATTTAAAAGGAAATTTTTAAAGTATAATAAGTTAGCTAAACATTAATTATAATTGCAATTAATTTAGTGTTATAATAAGCGAAGCGCTAAATAACACAGTTATAACTGCTAGCTAAATTTTTGCTATAAGCTGCAAATTTAATGTTAAAACGTTATTATTTTAAATAAAAGTATAAAAAAAACTATTAATATTGGAAAAATTTATTAATAAATATAATTAATTAAGTTTTTTTTTAATTAAGCTAAAATTTATTATATTTATAAATAATGTTAAAACATAAAAAATACCTAGTTTATTATTTTATATTTTAGCGTATATTATAATAAATAATTTATTAATTACTTTAATGCTATTATTAAATAAAGCAATTTTTTTACGTATATTTGCGACTTTTTTTTATTAAATGCTTAATTAATAATATATTATAAATTTTATTTAATATTATTGTTTTAATAATTTTATTGTTTAAACTTTTTTAAAATAAAGTTTTATATAATATAATTAAGTTTTATATTATTAAAAACTTTAAAAAATGTTTTTATATTAAGATTTTATATTTAATTGTGCGTTTTATTAAATTTTAATAAAAGTTTATTTTTAAAAAACTTGCTTTAAAGCTGCTTTTTAAAAACAACATTTATAATATGCAAAGTTTATTATTTAATAAAACCTTTACCTTTTAATAATTTAGCTTATATAAAATTTAATTATAAAGAATTTAATAATAATAAACCTAGCTAAGCAAAAGTATACGGTTTTAATAAGCTAAGTATTTACTTTATTTTAAGTGCGCTTAATATGCTAAATAACGGAAATTCTCTAAGTATAAACCTTAAATATATAAAAAAATTAAAAAGCAAAAGGTTATATAAATAATTAAGTTATTTAACAAATAAAAATAATATAAATAGCTTAAATAATAATGCGTTATATAATTTATGCTTAATAAAAATATTAAAATTAAATAATAATTTATTTAATGCTACAAATTTAAATATAAAGTTATAAACGGTTAAAATGGTTTAAAATTTTATGCAAAAAAATTTTATATATAAAAAGTTTTTTTTAAATATATTAATGTTGTTTATTTATTATTAAAATTTATAATAAAGTAATTATAAAATTATAAATTGTGTAATAGCTTATATTAAATATATAGGTTTGCTTATTAATTATTATATAATTTTAATAAACTTTTTAAAATTTATATAAAATTTTTATTAAATTATTTAATATTTAAAAAAAATAACTAATAAATTAAAATAAAATAAAACATAGTAAAAAAAAAAATTTTAATGCTTTTAATATATTTAAATGCAATAATATATTTAAAATATTATAAATGTTGCAAAAAATAAACATAGCTATTTAAAAAAGTGCTAAAAATGTTTATAATTTAAATTTATTTACGTTTTTAATAAAGGTTAATTATAATATTAAAAGCAATTTTATTAATATAACTTTAAAATAGCAATATAATTATTTTTGCTAGTTTTATATATTTTATAAAGTTATTATTTTAACGTAAAGCTTGCAGCTGCTAAAAAACTAATTTAAGCACGCAATATTATTAATAAAAAAAGAAAATAAAAAATAACTGCTATTTAAAAAGCGCAAAATTAATAGTTTACTTTACCATTTAATAAAAACTTATATAAATAATAAAATAATAAATTAATGCAAAAAAAAAATCTAGCTAAAGTTTAATTGCCGAAGGTAATTATATTTAAGCTAAATTTTTTTTTTAAAAAAGTAAACCTTAGTTATTAAAGTGGGTAGCCTTTGCGGGGCCTACTTTTTTAGCTAATTATATTAGCTATTTAACAACGCTTTTTTTTTTTTTTTAATTTTTTTTAAGTTAAATATTATACTTAGAAGTTAAAATTTTAACTAATAATTTAATATAAAACTTATTATATTTAATGTTTAATTTTTTAATAATTAATAATTATATAAAGCTAAAATTAATATTATTAAAAAAAAATTACGTGTTTTATTTAATAATAATTTTTTTAATTTTTTTTTAACTATTATTAAACTATATTTATAATTTAAAATTATTAAAAATTTTAATAAAAATAGTTTATTAATAACTATTAACAAGCTTTATTAATAAGCTTTGTTTAATTAAATAGCTTTTTTTATATATATAATTTTTAATAACTTTAAACTATTAATATAGCTTAATAATAGCTAAAAAATTTTTTAAAAAAATTATTATTAAATAAAACATATAATTTTCTTTTTAATAATATTAACTTTAACTTTATATAATTATTAATTATTAAAAAATTAAGCGTTAAATATAATAAGTTTTATATTAAATTATTAGCTAAAATTTTAACTTTTAAGTATAATATTTAGCTTAAAAAAATCAGAAAAAAAAAAAGCGCTATTAAATAACTAAATTAATAAATAAAATTTTATATTATTTTTAATTTATAAATTTAACTACGCAGGTGTTATTATTAATAAAGTTGTTTAAAGGTTTAAAAAGTTAGCTAAATTAATTATATAGCGAAATTAATGATAAGCACCCACTTTAATAGGTGAGCCTTCGCAAAACCCAATAAATGTAAAAGCGTGACATAATTACTCAAACGTCCTTTATAGCCCGTTTATTTAAGCCTTACTAAAACGCCACCTAACTTCACTTAAATTAGCTACATAGCTAGGCGGGACCCATGTGGAGCCTATGTGGGACGTTTAAACTAAGATAAAGGTAAATGTACTTATTACTAGTGCTTATTGAAAACCCAATACACAGTGGGAAAAATCGCTAGCTTTTAAAATAATAATTGAAAGAAAATTTTAAAAAATATCTATGCTTACTATATTAGGATCTAATTGTTGCTATGATAACTTAAGTGATATTTTAATTAATATAAATATATTAAGTAAAGTTTAAAGGGTGACTACGAAGTTAGCTAGGTGGCTAAAAAGGGGACGAGAGAAAATAAAAAAGGGTTATTGCTATTGTTAAATTTAAGCCAATAACCCGTTGAGGTCATGATTTTCTGTGTATTTTTTTCTGTTTGTTAAAAACCTCTGTTTTTTAGCTCCCTTTTTTAACCCGTAAATAGTGGGTCTTATTGTACCACCATGGTACGTTGTAATAGCATAACTATAAAAGTAATCGTTATATTTAACACCTATAAAAGTTTGTTTAGTGTGCATATCGTTAAATTTAACACACTTTTTTAATTTAGCAACTATTATAAATTAACTAGATTACTTTTATAAATATAAAGTTTTAGGTTTTTAACTTAAAATCTTTTCTTAAGCTTTAATTTTATTTATTTCCGATTTTTTATCTTTTAATTTTTTTTATATGTTTATTAATTTTAATTAATTTAAAAATCTAAGCTATTTTTAAGCAAGCAAGGCTTTTGTTAGCCCATTAGCTTTTATTTCCGCTAAGGGCATATATTCCACTGTAATAGCTCCTCGTTTAACTTTTTATCGTAGCTAGTGATTGTGTATGTTTATATAGCATAACTTAGTTTTTAACAAAGCAATCTCTGCTATTACCAGCTTAATGGTTTAAATATTGTTGCATTTTACCTTGATTTTCTTTTAGTTTAATTATATTTTTAGTTTTATAATAAGTTAACTAATATATATTATTTTTTTAACGGCTTGTGCTAAAGCAAATAATTTAGCTTTTATAGTTAATATAATAACTATATTTTGCTTATTTGCTTTTTAACTAATTAATTTTTCAAACAAAGTTATAATAAATGCTTGTAAGCTTTAATAGTTTATAATATTATTAGCAAAAAAAGCATTACTTATAACAACTAAGTTATTTTTGCCTTTAAATTAAAAGGCAAAATATTTAGTTTAATATAGGTATTTAAATACTTAGTCGGCAGCATTTTGGTATTTTTAACTTAAGTTTGTAAAAAACTAAGCAAGTTTTAATATTGCAAATGCAATGTCTGGTTTTATTAATATTAAGGCAAAAAAAAAAAAACCGATTTTTCGTTGGTATTTCTAGATTTTATGTTGGGCGGCATAGTTTTGCCGGGGTAGTAATTTTTCTATACCCATTAAAGTGTAAAAAAGCCTGTTTGTAAAAAATATTAGCTTGGAAATCTTTTTAATATAAAAGGTTTAAAAAAGCTAAATCTTTTACTAAAGCCGGTTTTAAATGATTTTTATTTTTAAAAACCATTATATTTCTTTGCCTTTAGTGATCTTATATTTTTTTTTAAGCCGTTAGGCAAATTAATTAATTATTAGTTATAAATGCCTTTTATATATAATAATCACATCATTAACATAAAAAAAAACTATAATTTTTTTTTATATATAATAACATGGCTTATAAGGGACTGGTTTATACCCTAGGCTTATAAGGGTTTTTAAAAACTTTTTTTGCTATAGTAGTAATAAAACCCTAAGTTTATACAACGCTTTGTTAAACTAAAAAATTGTACCTTTTTTACGATAGCTATATAACATATGCATAAATATTTTGTTTTTAATAAAAGCATATACAAAGGCATTTATAACGTTGTATTATATTATTTTAAGGTTAAACTTAGCTGCTATAGCTATTAGTGTTTAAAACGATTTTCTTGCTAAAATAGCTGCATATGTTTGTTTAAATAGCAGTTTTTTTTGCTAATTTTTTTTTATAACTAGTTATGCTTTGCACTTAATAAATCTTTTATATTTATTAAACTTATAAATGTATACCTATATATAGTTTAAGATTTAATGCCTTTATATTAAAGGGTTTTTTTTATTAATTTTTGTTTATAAATGCATTTTATAGTAGCTTTTTAAGTAATTTTTTTTAGCTTGTTTAAAAAGATGCCTTATTAAATGGTTAGCAAGTTTTTTATGCCGCTTAAGAGCATTTTTTAAAAACTTTTTATGTAGTTTTGTTTTTTTTTTTAAGGCTTGCTTAACACTAGGTCGATTTAAAGTGCGCAGTTTTGATTGCTTTATTAGCGAGGCTTTTAATCCTGCTAAAAATGCTGCTTTCCAAGGGTTAAGGCTTTTTATGCCTAGGTTATTAAGAGGTTTTTAAATTGCCTTATTTTTATTATAATTATTGTAAAGATTATAAATTGCCTTATTTTTGTTGTAAGGTTTACGGAGTGCTTTATTTCCGTTTTATATTGTATAGCATAGCAATGCTAATAGTGGACTAGGTGGTGGTATAAGGAATAGTGCAAATTTAAGCGTTGTATATAAATAGTTGTTTTTAATGCCAGCATTTAATTCCTTTTTGTCCTTTTAGATTTGTGTTTTTATTAGGGCCATTGTTTCTTTTGTTTTTTTTTCTAGCTTTAGGTTTTTTAACATGTTGTTAAATTTTGTTAAAGCGCATTTATTAACTATAGCTTGTATTTCTTTAACTATGGCTGTTTTTAAGTTGTTTTAAAAGTTTTGCTTATTTTTATTAAATACTTTTTTTTTGTTAAAACTTATGTTTTAAGTGCTTATTACCTTATTAAGGTGTGGCATTTAAATTTTGTAAATGTTAAATGATTAATATTTAATTAGGTAATTAATTTAAGCCTTTAAGCTAAATTAATTTAATTGTTTGCAATGTAGCTTTATATTTGTTGTGATTATAAACGCTTTGCATTTATATACTTTTAAGTGTAACTAATTTAATCGCTTGTTTAAAGCCATTAATCTCTTTGTTTTTTATAACATTACTTTAAAGAAAACGTTAAACAAGGTTTTTCACCTATTTTTTTGTTATGGCGTTTGATTATATAAATATGTGGCAGCCTTAAATATCTCTGGCTATAAAAAAGTTGGTAATCTTGAGCCAATTTGCATTGCGCGCGCCTTTGCTTTTAGTACACCCTTTGAGCGTTTAGCCCCGCCGTTTTAAGCTTGGGTATTAAGTGCTAAAAGCTTAATTTTAATTGCGCGTGCTTTTAGCTATTTGTTTATTTTTAGCTTGTTAATTATAATCTTATTATCTGCTTTAATTATTTTAACTTTAATTTTATATTATTGTTTAAGCTATATTATATAAGCGTTAATAACCTTTATTAAAATATTAGTTTTTTAGTTTAATAATGCATAGTTTTATAATATATTAGTTGCTTAGCATATAAAAATAACATGTGAAAACTTATTATTAAATAAGGTTTTATAATTATAAAAATTAATTGCAATTTTTTTTTCAGGGTTTTTATAATTAGCTTTTAGTGCTTTTTTAATCTTTTGTTTTGTTTTAGCCATTTTGCATACATTACACTCGACTCCGGTTGGTCCTTTAATAACCACTTTTTAAGATGAGTGCACAAGATGTTTAAGTGCTTCAGGTTTTAGGTGTCCGAGTTGCTGGTGCCATTTCCAGGTATTGCCAGTTAGTGGGGCCCTTTTGTTACGGACCAACAGGAAGGTGGCCGACCGAGGGGCCGGACGCCGCAAGACTAGTGACCCAACGTGGGGCTGGACCAGGAGACAAGCCACAGCCACGGACACGTGGTGAGTCACGTGACGGGCTCAGGGAGCTCGCAGTAGCCCAAGTATGGTAAACGAGAATGAGCCGTGTGAGCCAGGTGGCTCAGGGGGCTCACCGAAGAAAGAAGGGCAACAAGAGAAATGAGCCTAATGAGCCAAAAGGGCTTATAAAGAAATAGTGAGTGAAGGAAGGACTGTCTATATAATGATAAGTGTTTCCCATGTAATTAATCTGTCCTTACTTTACAATTTAATTTAAGCATATAACAACTTTTTAAAATAGCTATGTGAGAGTAATCTCTTAACGATTATTTAATTATAATTTAACTATATAACATTTGCACCTTAGGCATAATTTAATACACGGAGCTTTAAGTATTAATACCTTTATAAATTAACGGTTTGTTACATTTTAAATTGTTAAACTTATTTAATGTTTAAAAAACAATTATATATAGTTATAATGTTTTTGCAGCAGCTTAAACTAACACCTGCAATAGTGCAAAGTTTTTTAATGCATTTATAAAACAAAATCAAACAATTAAAACAATAAAATTAATAGTTAAAAGCGTAGGTTATAAACTTATTAAAATTTAAGCCTTTTAAATTAATTAAGCCAACTAAGTTTAATAGCGATTAAAAATAACTAAAGGGATTTTTAATTTAAGCAAAGGCTTATTTATAACATTATAACAATAGTTTTTTATTAAACGGAGATAAAGTAATAACGGCTGCAAGATTTTTTACTAGTAATGCATTAAAGTGGTTTTAACCTATGATAAACAATTATATGAAAAATAATAATATTAACAATACTAACAAAAAAACCAAAATAGCATTTAAATTTTATAAGGGGTTTAAAACAGCGTTAACTAACATATATAAAAATTTAAAGGAAAAAAAACAAGCAGAAAAAAAGCTGCTTTTAATGTTTTAAACGGGAGCTGCATACAAGTACGCAGTGGAATTTTAAAAAACAGCAGCTAAAATAACGTGGATTAATAGTGATGCCTTAATAACGGCTTTTTACCAAGGGTTAAAAAACGAGGTGAAAAATAAGTTATATAAAAACAAACAACCAAGCGATCTTAAAACCTATATTGCCAACGCAATAAAGATCAACAACCGGTTGTACAAACAACGTTTATAAAAACAACAACAAACCCAACAAATACCCAACATAGGAAAAAAACAAACCACAAAGTTAACAGCATTAAGTACCTATGCGGAACCTATGGAACTTAATGCAACAAAAAAAAGGCGAGACCTAAGTAAGGTCAAGTGTTACAACTGTAATTTAAAAGGACACTATGCCTGGGCTTGCAATAAGCCCAAGAAAAAGCAACAATTTAAAAAAGCAAAGCAGGCTTTATTTATGACAATTGCTATGCTAAGGATTAGCGACCAGTGGAGTCGACTATAGTAATAACACATAAAAGGAGTGCCACATTGCAATATATGCAAAAAAAAAAAACAGGTGTATTTAAAACACCTTTTTATAAAATAATTAAAATAAGCAAAACTAAATAAATGTATTTGCAACTTTGTTTATTGCATTAAACACAACATAATTATTATTAATAATAAAAAAAATATAGCTTTTTAAGAAAATTTTATTTAAATTAATAACAATAAAAATAATTAAAAAAACATTAAATTAAAAAAGGATTTTATTTAAGATAAAGTTAAAAATTTAACATATAAATATTAAAAATAGCTTAAGGGAAAATCTTGTTTAAAAGGATATATATGTAGCTATACCAAATGCGACCACTAATTTAAATGGGAATGGTTAAAAAACTTTGTAGCGAAATTTATTTAACGAAGAGAATGCTTTGGTAAAATATTAAATGCACGGAAATTTTAAATAAAAAAAGCTAAAATAGTGATAATTAATATGCTAAAGGCTAAAAACAACACGAGAATATGGCCATTTTTAAACAATATATAATAATACAACCTAATACTTATAATAAAAGCTGGAACAAATACCAGCAACTAATTTAGTTTAGTTACCGAGCTTATTGCCAAAGGATATTATTATAGCAAGGTTATAATAAATTAAAAACTAGCAAAATTAATACTAAAAAACAAGGGATACAAATAAATCCTATAAATATGCTGTGTAACACATCGATGTATAATTTATCTGCAAAAAAAACTACGATATATATGGTTTTTAAAATAATTAAACGGGAAACCTATAATACAACCCTTATACAAGGCAGATAAAGGGAAGGTAACACCAGTGTACCGAGACCTTCGAGGATTTGCAGTATTTGCAGAGGACCTATAGTGGCCCACGGAATGCTTGCAGCAAATCCTACGACCAAAGGACTGCACTAACGACGGATATAAGATTTATGCATAGTAAAAAGCAATAAAGTTACGCGAAATAATAAGGCAAACGCAGCAAATCAGCCAAAAACAACTAATGCTTAAGGGAACTATTTGAAAGCCTAGAAGAGTTTTAACCGAACGAGAACCAACCTTAGTGGCAATAAAATAAACAAACCCTATTGTAAAACCCTCCGACAATACAACAAACCTTTACAAAGATAAAGAACTTTTTATTATTTAAAAAGTAGGAAATAAGGAAATAAGGTATTATTTAAACGGATATATACTAGTACGCTTTAAAGAGTTTTAAGCAGTAATAAACGCAGCTAAACAACTTAATAACATGCTAACACAGGTAATAACTAGCTAAGATTAATTAAAAAACAACAACGGGTAGTTATAACAAATTAACAACTGTTTTTAAGAAAACTTAAAAGGCTTTATGCTATAATAGCTAAAAAAGGCAAACATATTAAAATTAATCTAGTATATTAAAAACATAAGCTATAAGCGCTTATAAATACAAGAGCTTAAGCGAGCTTTATTTTTTTATAAGTTATTAAGCAATTAAACATACTAACGAGGCTTAAAAACAACCCTTACCTATTTTTAACTGTTAATAAAAGTCCCATTGCATATAAAAACGGAGTAGTTTTAAAAGAAACTGCAAAACTTTTTTTTAACATCTTTAGATATAAAGAACAACTTGTGCTTAATATTATAAAAACATTTAAACATAATGTTATTTTGGGGATACTTTAGTTACGGGAAAGCAATCCCAAAGTGAACTGGAAAACAAGCCAACTTTAATAAGATATACTAAAAAGAGAATTAGTTAATAAAAAACCTAAAACATAAATATTAAGCAATTTTATTAAACTATTATTGCAAATTTATATAATGATTAAAAAATCCAAGCTTATATTTAACAATAAAATACCATTAAAATATTAAGATTATAGCAATGTGTTTAGCAAAACATACGATTATTTACCAAAGCACAAAGTATAAAATCATTAAATTTTACTTAAAGAAAAAGCGGTATTAAGATTATTTTTGCTATATTATATAAATTGAGAACAACTAAAAAAATTTAATAATTATATTAAAACAAACTTAATAAAAGGGTTTATATAGCATTTAATATTATTAACACAATTGCCAGTGCTATAGGTGCTTAAAAAAGTTGGAAAAAACAGTAAATAAAAATAAAAACTTTGTGTGGACTTTAAAAACGTAAACTTTAAAACAATTAAATTTATAGGACCATTGCTTAAAATTAATAATTTATAAAATAAATTAACATATGCAAAATGGTTTACGGCATTTAACCTACCAGATATATATAATCAAACAAAAATAACATTAAGTAATGAATGGAAAACAGCATTTAAAACACCATATGGGTTGTTTGAATATTTGGTAATGCTATTTGGGCTTATTAATGCACCTGCTACATTTTAAACACGAATTACAAATGTGTTGCAAAAATTTATTAATATATTTATAATAATATATTTAAACAATATATTAATATATTTTAAAATATTTAAAAAATATTAAAAGCATGTTAAAAAGGTGCTTATAGCATTATAAAATGCAAAATTTAAGGTGAACTTTAAAAAAAGCGAATTTTACACAAAAAAAGTTAACTTTTTTAAATTTACGATAACTTTAGGAAAGGTATAAATTTAAAAATCCAAGATTTTAGCAGTAAGAAAATAGCCGGTACCTAAATCGGTAAGTGATATAAAAGCGTTTATTAGGTTTATAAACTATGTTTAAAGCTTTATTAAGGGATTTAGTGAATATGCAAAACCTTTTACAAACTTAATAAAAAAAGATTTAACTTTTCACTGGGAAAACGAAAAACAGGAGTTTTTTAACAAAATTAAGTCTTTGGTTATAAGTAACCCGGTTTTAAAACTGCCTAATCTTGATAAAAAATTCGAAGTAGAAGTTAACGCCTGTGATACGGCGATAGGCGGTCAACTAAGCTAACAAAACAAAAACGGAAAACTATATCCGGTAGCTTTCTTTTCGAAGAAATTTTCAGGACTAGCAGCACAATATATGCTGCTAAACAAGGAGCTAATGGCTATTGTCCAAGTATTTAAGAAATGGGAACACTACTTTTATAAACCAAAGAAACCGGTAATAGTGTATTTTAATTATAAAAACTTTATAATATTTATAATATTAAAAGTGTTAAATAAACAACAAATAAAATGGTTAAAATTTTTATCATAGTTTAACTTTATTATTATTTACATTAAAAGAAAAAAAAACATTAAAGCAAACATTTTAAGTTAACAAAGCAATTACTAAAATAAAAAGGAAAAAAAAAGTTAAATATTTTTTAAAAAAATAAAGCAAAAATTAATGCTATTAGCAATGACGCGCATAAACTACAAAAAATTTGCGTAGAAAATACTAATAATTATAACATTAAAATATTACCACAATAATATAAACCAGTTTAATAAAAAAGGTTTAAAATACGACGGTTTATTAAACTTTATTTATTATAAAAATTAAACCTAGATATCTCCTAAGTTAAAGAAAAAGCTTATTAAGATAGCACACGAGCTTTTATTTGCAAAACATTAAAAAATATTTAAAATTACCTAAAAAATTAAAAATTAGGCATTTTATTAAAAAGGAATAAAAAGTATTATTAAGGAAATGCTATAAAAATGCGATTTATGCAAAAAAAGCAAAACGCCACAGCATAAACCATATGGGTTATTACAACCAAAATAAATACCAAACAAAGCTTGGAAGTTAATTGCGTTCGACTTTATAGTTAAATTACCCAAGTTAAAAAAACTAATAACAGAAGTTAAATATAATTTAATCCTGGTTATTGTAGAGAGACTTACAAAGTATAGATATTTTATATTATATCTGGAATTAAATACGGCAGAAAATTTGGCCTATATAATAATCAAACATATTTTTAGTAAACATGGAGTTTTAAAAAAAGCGATTACTAATAAAAAAACAATTATGGCTTTTAAATTTTATTAATTGTTAATAAAAGCATTAAAAGTTAAGCACCGCATGTTTACGGCTTATTACTTATAAACAAATGAACAAACAAAACAATTAAATCAGATTTTAAAGCAATACCTTTGCTGCTATTTTAATAAACAGCAAAACAACTAGGTTAAGCTATTGCCCATAGCAGAGTATGCTTATAATAGTTTTAACAACAAGTTAATAGGGATATTATCATTTAAGGCAAATTACGGGTTTAACCTGGAAATTAATCGAACTGCTATTAAAGAAACAACAGCATTTAACGCAAAAGCACAGGCAAAAGAAATCACAGGTCTATAACAAAAGCTATAAAACAAACTAGCATTTGTACAAAACTATATAAAAATTTATTATAATATAAGCAGGTTATTAAAGCTAACTATAAAAAAAAAAGATAAAGTGTATCTTTTAAAGCGCAATATTAAAACAAAAAAACCAAGCGATAAACTTAACTTTAAATAAATCAAATTATTTAAGATTAAAAAAGTTATTTTAAAAATTAATTATTAGCTTAAACTTTTAAAAGGAGCTAAGATACATTTAATATTCCACGTTTTGCTTTTTAAAAAAGCATTAAAAAATGCCGAACTTTAAATAAAACTAAAAGTTAAACTAAACAAAGATATATATAACGTTAAGGAAATACTAGATTTACGTTAAAACAATGAAACCTATGAGTACTTGGTTAAGTAAAAAAAATACTCACATGCAAAAACCACATGGGAACCTAAGAAAAACTTAAAAGATGTAAAATAAATGGTTAATCTATTTCACCGCTAATATTTTAACCAACTAATGCTAAAAGGGCAAGGTTAACCGAGAAAAAGAAATTAAGTGCGTTTTAATTTATAAAGGCAGAAAAGGTAAAAGCATTTAATAAGCAAAATTGCTTAGAAAAAATCCGTTTTTTTTTCTCTTTTAAACAAACAAACTTTTTTATAGCTTTAACACTTTTAATTTCTCTTTAAATTATTTTTATACCATAATATTTTAAAAAACGCCTTTATATGCGTAAACAATTAAAATAGCTAAATAACTTAAATAAGGTTTGTTAAGCCTAAAAAAGCTTTGCTTTTGCTTAGCGCTTATTAGTTTTAATTTTATTTTTTGCAGCCGAGAATTTTTCGTATTTTTAGGAAAAAAAGCTAAAAATATTGCAAAAAACACCTTTTAAAAAATAAATCAAACATTTTTCAAAATTAAAAGCAATTTAACACCTTTTGTTTTTTTTAGCATAACAAGTGCAAATTATTATCATTAAAAAACCTAATTTTTTAATTTAATTAGCGAGGTTAATAGCATTTTAATACTTTTGCAATTTTAACTTTATACAACTATTTAATATAATAAAAAAAACATAACAAGGAAAACATTACACTTATTAAAGGGAGGACAACGCACTAGTATTTATTGCGGATAATAAACCTAAAAAAAAAAGAGATAATGTTATAAACCAATAAAAAAGTGGCTAACCAAGGGGCTAAACGCCGCAAAACTAGTGACCCAACATAAAGCTAAACCAAAAGATAAGCCACAGCCACAAACACGTGGTAAGTCACATAACAGGCTTAAAAAGCTCGCAGTAGCCCAAGTATAGTAAACAAAAATAAGCCGTATAAGCCAGGTAGCTCAGGGGGCTCACCGAAAAAAAAAAGGCAACAAGAGAAATGAGCTTAATGAGCTAAAAAGGCTCATAAAGAAATAGTGAGTAAAAAAAAGACTGTTTATATAATAATAAATGTTTCCCATGTAATTAATCTGTCTTTACTTTACAATTTAATTTAAGCATACAGCAACTTTTTAAAATAGCTGTGTGAGAGTAATCTTTTAACGACTACTTAATTACAATCCAACTGTATAACGTTTGCACCTTAGGCACAATCCGATACGCGGAGCTTCGAGTACTAATACCTTTACAAACTAACGGTTTATTACACCTTTTTGTTTATAAAGTATGTGTATGCTTTTTGCAAAGTTAGGTTATATAAAAGATTTTTTTGTTAATATATGATTTATAATATTTAATTATATATTGTTTATATATATTTTTAATTTTTTTAACAATTGTGTTGTTTTTTTTTATAGGTATGTTTGCTTTTTTTAATTATTTCATTAGTATTTTTTTTATTATAGTTTTTTTAAAAATATTAGTGTAGTGAGTAATAAAGGATAGTATGCCGTATTAGGGAAAATTATAGTAGTGTTTTTTACTAGAACTTTTATTGTCCCGTAGGCCTATATTGGTAATGGTTGGTCACCTAACCATACATAGTCTCCCGGGGAAGCAGGTCTTTAGTTTTAAATTTTATTGGCTTGGTTTGTAATTATAATAGTGCTTCCATTATTAAAAATCACTAAGTCGGCTAACGGATACTTTAATAAGTTAACTATAGCAAAAGCGCTAGGTATTTTGCTTATTGTTTTTTTGTAAAGTTAGTTTTGGATTTTTTTAACCGGTTTTTTTTTAGGTTAAGAGGTTTTAGTTTTAAATTTCCTGCGTTTTAAAACGTAGATTTTAGCTTGCAATTAAGAATTTTTTATTGCTTTGTTAACTTTTTTAATAAAGTGTTTTTAAGGCTTAAAACTTTTATATGCCTTTTTTAAAAATATATAATAATACTTAGGTAAAGGGTGTAGTTAGCCATAAGTAAAACATTTTTTAATGTTTTTTTTTTATAATATACCATATGCTTTTTGCTTGTGCTTTGTTTTGTTTTTTTTGTTTTTTTAAAAGGTATTGTTTTTTTCAGATTTTTTTCTGTTATATTAAGCTTTAAAAGCTTTTTTTATTGCTTGGTATTTAGTTATAATTTAAGTAACAACAATTTAAAAGTCATTAATTAAGTTATAGTACTTTAATATACCGTTTTTAATATTGTTTGCTTTTGTAAAAGCATAGGTATTAAACTATATAAAAAATGCCTTAATAATGGCGTTAAAAAAGTTGTTAGCTTATAAGCTTATTATTTAAGCTTTAAGTATATTTTTTTGCTTGGCTTTGCTAATAGTAATTTTTTAGTCTGCAAGCTATTTAGCTGTATTCTTTGTGTTTTTTAAAAATAAAAGTGCAGTTTTATAAGCTTTTCGGGCATTTTTTTTTTATCGGCTGTTGCTTTGCTGTAATAAGCCTTAAGGTTTTTATACCATTCCTAAATAGTGCTTTTTAAAAAGCAGTATATAATTTTATAATAGCTTGCTATAATTTTAATAATATAATTTTTTAGTTTTTTTAATAACTACGCTTTTTTTTTTTATATTTTTTGCATTTAATTATAATATATATTGTTAGCATTATAAGTTGTTTTGCTAGCAGCAATAAAGTTAAATATTATTTATATTTTTTAATTTTGCTTAATTTAAATAATTTTATTATTGTTTTATTTATTATTATTGCTAAATGCTTTAATAGTTTTATTTTAAGCTTTTTTAATAATATTTTATTTTTTTTTATATTTTTTAAAAGCAATTATTAATATTTTAAAAAAAAACATAAATAATATATTTCTTTTAATATATTTTTAAAAACTTAATGCAACTGCTTTTATTTAAAGTTTGTGGTTTTAATTAAGCTAGTTTTTTGCCTTGCTTAAGGCCGTAGTAAAGTTAGCCCTGTTAAACTTGCGAAGAGTAAACAATACAGGCATTTTAAAATAATTTATATAATAAAGTATTTTTTTCAATAATATTCTTGTTTTTTTTTACTTAAAAAGATTAGCGATAAGACTTTTAATTGTCAGATTTAAGCCAATAATCCGTTGAGGTCATGATTTTCTGTATATTTTTTTCTGTTTGTCGAGAACCTCTGTCTTCTGGCTCCCTCTTTTAACCCGTAGGTGGTGGGTCTCATCGTACCACCATGGTACGTTGTAATAGCGTGACTATAAAGGTAATCGTTATATCCGACACCTATAGGAGTCTGTCTAGTGTGCATATCGTTAAATCTAACAGCTATGATGCCTAGAAGCTGCCGTATTACGACCACCTATCTATCATCAACATCGAAATCTCATTATTTGAGCCAATAAATTGCCAGGTGACAAGTATTTCACAAGCGTGAGAACAGTCCATCTCTGCAAAGGAGATCCCAATGAAGCTACTTAGCTCGCTTATCTACCTACTGGAGCTCAGTTAAGAAATACATAGCCACAGGAGAAAAGAATCGAAGATATAGGGGCACTCAAAAACTGAGCTATTACAACACGTTCAATTCTAGAAATCAACCTTTTTATGCTTCCAAGTTTCAGTTCCAAACGCGACATCGTCCACGAAGTCTCTGCTTCCAATTTCTCATATCGAAACATTCCATCCATCATCAGAATTAGCAAACACATGTCTCCCTCGTGATCCAATCACAATACTCCCCAATAATTTGCCCACTCTCCAATTCCCAATTCAAAGCTTCATGCTTCCTTTTCCAACAAGTCGCATCTCATCCACAATCCTGCACCGAACACGTTCTCCTTGACCCTCAACCCCCACCCGGCCGGCATCATAAGGAACTAGCAGGCGTCGTCCCTGCTCAGCACCGAACTCCAGAATATCCACCCTGTCCGGAAACGCCAGGTCGCCGTAGCGCTTCAACATGCCGCGCAGCAGATAGTACGCCAGACAGCATTGCAGCTCTGTGTCCTCCCTCCACTGCTCCATGACGATGTCAATTACCGGGTACGCCATTCCTGGTGTGTAGTCTTGGAGACCAATCTCAATTGTGAACTTGACGCCCTGTGTGTATGCGAGGGCGTCGTCGAGCGCGAAGTGTAGTGCTTGTTGAAATGCTTCTAGTTGTCGATTTTCGCCCGCCAGGCTTGCCACGGCGGCGCTCTGGTGAAGTCGTAAAGATTCCTTTGTGGAAGGATCAGGTGATGTGGATTGACGATCTGCGAGCTGCGCGGAGAGAGATTTCGAGACGATGAGATGGCCTTGGCTATTGATTTTCCAAACTTGTGTCTTGCATCCTTCTTCTTTGATAGGAGGTTCTGCCAATTTGGGTGCTCCTGGTAGCAGGTCGATAGGGCCATCGTTGGTATGAGGTGCCATAGCATCTCTCTCATTGGTCCCATCTACTGCATTTCTGTTTATACGGCTGTTGAAAACTGACATGATGGGTTTGTTTACGCCGGTGGTCCGTGGTGACCGTCGATCCGCATTGAGCTCTTCAGATTCCGTGTTCATTAGAGTTGTGAACTTCAAGATCGCGTCTTTGTCTTTGCCATTCATGACTGTACTTTTGACCTCAACACTTGAATCCGCATTCCTGCTGGGCTGGACCTTGGACATCTTAGGTCTGATCTGAGGGTATGATTTGCATGGTTCCTTGAAGGCAGCAGCAATATTCTTAGATTGACGGTCCATCCAGGCCAGAGTATTTGCTTTATTGCGTGCTTTGGCGCAGTAGTCATCCATCCGTGACTTGAGCGAGTAATCAGATGGCAATGAGATTTTGCAGCCGCGACCGTAAGGAGAACTTTGTGAAAGCGCCATGATGACAGCTTATGTTTCAGCGTATTATTCTATCTTCCAAGCGACAGTTGTGTGAGATTCGATGGAAGATGTTATGTATGGGTGGAAGTGGTAGCCAGTCAATGACAAGGACAGATGACAACGTGTGGTTCTCAGCTCAGCACCCAAATCTTGAGGTAGTTGGAGATGAGTGTTGAAGGATGACAAATTTTCCGTGGAGATGAGGATGATCAGAAGTTGGAGAGAAGAACAAGTTCGGATGGGAAGACAAGCTGTTAAATACCCTTCTCCAAACCTGAGTTGCCCCGGTGAATAAGTGGTGGCTCTTACAATGTAGCTCGTAGAAGAGATCAATGGATACCTGTAGTTGTGGTAACCCATTGAGCCATTGTTAATGAACTCAGTTGCCACTCCTGCAGTTGCTACGGCTGTATGTGTCGCCGACCTAACCTCGTAAGTACAGTCAGTAGGACATCGCAACCTTCAACACATCAAGTCAGGCAATCATACCCACTAAGGTTATATGGGGGGTTATGTCACTGAAGGGGCAACTGCGTTCATGGACCACACGGCCTGCTCTTCTCATCTTGATCTTAGAACGCCCAAAGGTTGGTACTACGTTCTTAAGTGGCCTCTGTTGGTACCGAAATCCATTATTCTGGTAGGTTAAAGGTAGAATAGAATTCACAGATATTTCCAACCTGGGTGTGAATGTGAATGATTGAATGACACTTTGTAGAAGTCTGAAAGTTGAATAAGAGTCTTTAAGTATTGAGACAAACGTTCAATCAGCATTCACGTCTGTGGAAGCAATCAATCAACTCATTCACTGGCCGCTATTCCCGTATTTGAAGCCGTTAGGATGCCATCACTGCCCGAACCCATTGACAACAACCTTGAGCTAGCCTTGGTCTGGTATTGTCGTCGTTGTGATTGTCTGTGGGGCCTGCAGCAGCGTTTGCTACGGCAGCAGAATGAAGAGTGTGGATGACACAATTCTAACAAAGCTTTTTAACTACTTTCGACAACAATTCAATGAAGGAACGGAGGTCAAGTTAATAAAGTGCTATCACAAACTAAGCTAGCATCAGTCTATCACCATAAGGCGCCCTAACCCTCCCATTCGCATTCCAAGCAGACGTTCTCCCAGGGGCCGTCCAACATAACTGCCCAGTACGCCTATAGGTTGGCCTCCCCAAGGGATGGTTCCCTTATCTTTGCGCAGGACTGCTGACGGTACCTAGATGTCGCAAGTGTAGATGATTATCTTATAATTTATTGAGAAGCAAGACCCAAGACTATTATTTATGAAGCTACAGCAGTTTTTGTGAGATGTCGAGTCGAGCAATTGATAGTGTATAGAAAGCAGCGTAGAGCAGTAAGGCCATTTATCGATTGTTTCGCTACCCCTACTTGATAATAATACGGTCGACAGCGATGAGAAATAATAACATGATAATAACTGGTAGTTTAGTACATCAGATGTGTGTAATGCAGAGGATTGTTGGTGGTAGTTGTGACATACATGTGGCCTCATACAGGGAGGGGGATGCATATTGATGCCTGAGGCATGATAAGATAACCATACATGTAGGTATCAACAGGAGCCTAGTTGAACCCTCTCACGGGCGTGTAAATTAATAGTGAGAGTATCTCTGACCGGAAGGCAGCTTCCATTTTAACGCTCTGTTTAGTTGACGGTTGCCACTGCATCGTGTGTTTCCTGCATCGACTAAAAAAGGGGCAGGGGGGAGGACAGGACTTGCCATTTGATCCCCGGACTTCACCACTGACGGAGTGACAACCCACCTCCTCTCTCGACCTCCCTCCCACTCACAGCTACCATTTTGCAAGTAGACTACAACATCACCAGTCCTTTCGCTAAACCACACCAGTCGCTCGTTTTTTGTCTTCCTATAACCTCCCCCCGCTTCTCCCATTTTTGGATCGTCAAGCATTGAACTTCACTCCCTTTTCCCTTTGGGGCTGATTTCTTGGTGACTATCTTTACCGCGCTGTCTCAGCCGGAAGAAAATTCATTCGCTTTTTTGTTTTGCACAGATTTATTGGATCTGAAGAGGGGAGTCGAATACCAGAACACACTACGTAAACACCAGAAAACGGAAAAACAACAGCAACAACTACTATACCCGAGTCATCAGAGTATAGACACACGCAACGAGATCGGTTGCCGGGCTACTGAATCTCTCTTTACACGCCGACACCTAAACACCCAATTTCTAACGGTCGCTTTGATAAGCTGTTGATCTGGACAAGATGAAACTCGTCGGCTTGTTTTTTCTTTTGCTGCACCCCTGCATAGCTAGGATGTTGAAGCTGGATGTCGGGACTGACCCTGAACTCCCGAGTAAGAATACCCTGTTGCATCGTGCATCTAGCTATCCCTTGATTTACTGACAACATGCGTTGGCAGGTTGCGGATCACATTGCATGATCGATAGCATGTTTGTCACACAATGTCTGGACATGAACTGCCTCTGTCACCAAGAAGAGTATCAGAAGGCAAGCCTCAATATCAGTGCACAGCTATTCGTCTTAAATCCATGCTAACCCGGCCATCTAGTCCTTATTCCAATGCCTCTATTCTCAATGTGACTCGAATGAATATGGTCAAGCCCTCAGCCGCACAATCTCCACCTGCATGGATGTGGGCGCCGAGATCTACATGGTCGCACCAGGATTCATCAACGAAGAGCTCCTGCGGGTGCGAGAGGCTAATTACCTTGCCGGGCGCCAGCTCGCTGAGATACCTAACATCCAACTACGCCAGGAGAGCGTGTCCGCGATCACTGTCACCACCACGTTCACGGACCACGTCACGCTGACCATAACGCTGTCGCCAACACCTACGCCTTTCTTAACCAGCAGTCCCGAGTCATCCAGCATCAACCGGCCATGGGTCATAACGCAGTCCGACTCAACCAGCATCGCACCATCCTTTGCCGGGCTCGTCGTGTGGGTAGCGATAGTCTTGCTGCTGGATATCTGGGTCAATGGACACCAGATCATTTAACTAGTACGGGAGAGAGAGAGAAGACATGATCAGCATGAAAAACGAATTGTTTTTGGGCATTTTTTACACATGCTACCACCGAGAGAAGTACGAAAGGTGATACTTATTGTCTTTGTTGGGAGGGTCTTGAACATACATTTGTAATGTTTTACGGCGTCCACTATTTTCTATATAGTCGTTCTGAATGAACTGTAAACCAATTTCTAACGCCGATCGAGACCGAAGCACTACAGTTTTCTGGGTATCATATAACGAACACGAGACAAGACAAGTGAAACATGCTGACTCGCTCTGGACTCGATTTAGTAGAAAAGGAGCTGCAACGGTCGGTCGGGATCTATATATCTCTCCTTACACTCGCTCCTGCATAGCCAACGAGCGAGAGGGATCATAGTTTCCTTCATATCCATGATGCCTCTCTTCTTCTGATCGATGTGTGAAGCATCTACGACAAGTCGCTCTAGCTTGTCTAGCTTTAGCGTTCCTAATACCCCTGTTAGCTTCATTTGGACCATCTGTGCCATCAATACTAACCACTATCCACGAGATCATTCAATCTTACTGGCGTTCCCACCGCCACACCTGTTCGATGACTTTCAAGAAACTTCTTGGTGTCCTCAATCTTTATATGTTTCGCGAACTGGCGGATGTTAGCTAGATGACCTTATAGTGGAAGGAGTGGAGTTCATACTAATTTTCCTACTGTGACGTTCTTGGTCTGGAATTTTCGGACAGCTCTGTAGATTTGTTAGGAGTGAGTCGAATAAGAAACGAGGCCGTAGAACAGTACCTAGCAAGCTCTGCTGCTCTCAACCCGGCACCGGTCACGATGATAGTGTGTGGAGAGCCATTCTCCTTCGGTGCATCGCCGAGCTTCTTTGGGTCCTTCGCGTGCGCTTCTAAGAACGCAGGCAGATTCTCCAGATTCCGGGGCATGGAAAATGAACTGGAATCTTTAATTGCATTTGCTGTTTTCAATTAGTCTACCGGCATCATTACCTTGATCATTGAGTAGGTGAAGACTCACGTGAGATGTCCAGCGCAGATAGTTCCACTGGCTTCAGATCCGTGCCGAATCTCCTCGTTTTCTGAGCTAAGTGGTCTGCTAGAAGCATGCTGTCGAGTGAAGCAATCTTCTTGTTTAGCCCGGCTTCTAGGTCTAGGTCTGCATCTTCTTGCTCGTAGGCTGATTTCCGCCGTTTTCGTGAGCCGCTGTCGTCTTCGCGGGCTCGCTTCTTGGGCTTGGCTTTGGGAGCCTGGGTTGGTGGTTTGGTGGTGGGTTGGGCCGGAGCCATATTGAAAAGTCGGAAAAAGCTCTTGTTCTTTGATTTCCTTTTTCTTCACAAATGGTGAAATTGTTTAGGTAAGGTTAACAATAGCTTTTGAAGTCATTGAGAAGATGGTATGATGGAAATTCGAGATTGGTTAAGTGCAAGTCTTTAACAAAAATTTCTATGCAAGATAAGCTACAGCGATATGCGTCTATCGAGTGATCTACTTTACCCCACCATGCATGTCAATAAAATAATTGCCCCGCGATGCTTGCCGGTAGAGTCATCCCACTTTCACGATCATTAGGTGGCCAGATCCGTATTCCTCCTTCATCTAACATATACGGTGCGAAATAGAATATCGGAGGTAAATTGATTCATACCGCTTTAAACGAAACCGGATCGGATCGATTGACTCACTTGTTGGAGACACAAGTATATAGGTTGCGATCGGATCATCCCTCTTCGAAGATTGCCGTGACCTCCACTAGATTCCCAACGATGTCTGAAGCACCTATTGTCGACCCTCCCGAAGCTGCGGCTGAAGGAGAAGCACCTGCACAATCCAAAAAGGGAGCTAAGAAGGCAGAAGCAAAAGCCAAGAAGGAGGCGGAAAAGGCTCGAAAAGCTGCCGAGAGAGAAGCTGCGGCGGCTGCTGCTAAGAAGAACGACGATGTGGACCTCGCCAAGGACAACTACGGCGACATCACACCTACCGCCAAGGTCGACGCCGAACGAGTACAACTCAAGAACCTCGGTGAGGCATACCTCGACAAGACAATCCGAGTCCGAGCATGGATCCAGAACGCCCGCATGCAGGGCGCCAAGATGGCCTTCGTCGAGCTCAGAGAGGAACGTTCTTGGTCTATTCAAGGTGTCATAGCCGCCAGCTCTGAGGGAAAGCCCGTGTCGAAGCAGATGGCAAAATGGGTCGGAGCTCTACACTTGGAAAGCTTCGTCCTGATCGAAGCTACCGTCAAAAAGCCCCTAGAGCCCGTTAAGAGCTGCCGTGTCAGCGATTACGAGCTCCACATCACCAAATGTTATCTGGTTGCCCCCGGTCCCGAGGTTCTTGGCTTGAGTCTCAATGCTGCGAACCGCCCTGTCGGATCTCTCGACGACGAGGAACCTGCACAGGCAGCAGCTGTGACTGAAGGCGTTGACAATCTATCTTTGGCTGACGCTGCTCCCACGGCGAGCTTGCTTACTCACCTTAACAATATCGTCATGCACAAGCGTGCTCCCGTACAACAGGCAATTGCCGATGTTAGGGTAGCCGTGAGGAAACTGTTTAGCGAGTATCTCGAATCAGTACGTACCCCAAGTCACACATCTTTATTGCACCAAATCTATTGCTCTTATAGCTATCTTCACAATTCCCTATTCCTACAAATGATCATTCAAATCGTCCTTGAAAATGTAACTATCTCGCTCACGGTTTCTTATAGCAAGGCTTCACGCAATTCGAACCACCCTGTCTCATCGGTGCGGCTTCCGAAGGTGGCGCAAATGTATTTGCGATGCCTTACTTTAATCAGAAAGCCTACCTGGCCCAGTCTCCTCAGTTTTACAAGCAGTACGAAATTGCTGCTGGAAGAAAGCGTGTCTACTGTATCGGACCTGTATTCAGAGCCGAGAACTCTAATACACCCAGACACATGACGGAATTCACTGGTCTCGATATGGAGATGGAGATCGAAGAAACAGTAGGTCCTCTCCATTCAATATGCATTGCATAGAAATCTGCTTGATGCTTCAAACCCCCTTAAGAATGACAACAATAGCAATTTCTAACGTTGAAATTAAAATAGTATGAAGAGGTCAGGGACATGATAGAAGGCACGCTAATGTACATCTTCCGCGGGCTACAAGAGAAATGCAAAGATGAGATCGAATACATTCGAACAATATATCCTGCTGAGGATTTCCTTCTCCCCGAGTCTGGTAAAGAGATTCGACTCACATTCGCCGAGGGCCAGAAGTTGCTACGGGAAGAGGGTCCGGAGGAATACCGAAATGTCAGCGATGAAGAAGACATGAGCACACCACAAGAAAAGGCTCTGGGAGCTTTGATCAAGAAGAAGTTCAACACCGATTTCTATGTTCTTGACAAATTCCCCGAGGAAGCCCGTCCCTTTTATACGATCGAGGACCCTGAAAACCCGAAAGTCACGCGCGGATTCGACTTTTTCAGTGAGTAGTATTGAGAAGAAGTATGAGCTCCATTGATGCTAACTATAATATAGTGCGTGGGCAAGAAATTCTATCTGGAGGTCAGTTTTGTTCTATGTCTAGGAAGGAGTCAGCAGTAGGAGCTATTTAACGAAATAACTTCGACTCTTGTTACTCTTACTGGTTGCTAAACTTCTAATTCACCATACGCAGTATTTACTAACTCATGTTCCAATAGGCCAACGTATACATCTCCCTGGGCTTCTCGAAGCTCGTCTCCGAAAGAAGGGTCTTGACCCTGCCGGTCCTGGTATCAAGGAATACGTCGATGTGTTCAGGAGTGCAGGAGGTAAGATATATAAAAATCTTCTTTAATCAAATTCCAAATCCAAATCCTATATACACCATAAATCGAAGAGACTGACTTGTTTTCCCTTTAGTCCCTCCCCATGGTGGTGGTGGCATAGGTTTGGACAGAGTGGTGGCTTGGTACTTGAACTTGCCTTCAGTTCATTTGGCTGCCTACTACCCAAGAACACCAAAGAGACTTTTCCCTTAGACTCAAGCCAATTGGTTAGATAGATCTAGCTAGATTATGTGCGGAAAATCTTTATAAATAAAGACTCCATCCAGACTATTGTAACGATATCATTTGCGCCCTAATGCGCCTATCGGTAGCTACAAGCAGGCGCTGGCACCGGGTAGAGCCGCGCTATGCAACTAAACCAATACCCCACAAGGTCGCATAACGAGCCGCAGCTCCACTAAAATTTTCTGTCCGCTTGTCTGGATTTGCTTTGCCTGGGTTTGTTCTGTCCTACCTCTATCTTCACCATTTCTCTCTCTGCGCTCAAAGCAAACCCCAAATTTTACTCGTAAAGCCTTTTCGCAAAATAAGGCGGAATACGGCCAAAACATCGGACTAGCGGATATACAATTCCCCCAACTCCAATCACTGTTATCGCAGATTAAGACAGGACACCACGATACATAACAATGTCTTCCTCCAAGAAACGCAAGTCTCACGATGAAGATGCCGCTACTCCTACCACTACGACGGCTGCTGCAACTGCCACACCAGATGTCTCAAATAAGAAGCGAAGGCGTGTGAGTTCTGGGGAAGGAGAAATAGAAGGAGTATCCAAGACTGAGAGGAAGAAGAAGAAGTCGAAGAAGGATAAGAAAGACAATAAAGATGTCGCTAAGGAGGAGGCAGAGGCAGGAGTAGGAGTGGAGGGGGAGATAGAAGCAGAGGCAGAAGGAGCGGGGGAGGCAGACCCTAGCACCGCACCAGCGGCAGAGACGACGAATGCCGAGACCAAGAGCAAGAAAGAAAAGAAGGAGAAGACGAAGAAGAACAAGAAATCCACACCCGCCTCTGCCTCTACCGAAAAACAAGGAGAAACCGAAGCACAACCTGATACCAATACCAATGCCAACGCAGAAGAAGCAGACCAAGCCCAAGAACAAGAAGAAGACTCCAAAAAGCGCTTCATAGTCTTCGTAGGCAACCTCCCCTACAGCGCAACCCCGGAGCAAATCACGTCGCACTTCGCCTCAGTGCACCCGACATCCGTGCGCCTGCTCCACCAAAAGCACGACCCGAAGCGCTCGCGCGGCGTAGCCTTCGTCGAGTTCGCGCGCTACGACCACATGAAGACGGCGCTGAAGCTGTTCCACCACAGCACATTCAAATGCCCCGCGTCCACCCCCACATTCACCTCTGCAAATCTGTCCAAGCTGGGTAAATCCAACAGACAGAGGGGACGGCCGGGCAGGAATGACGGGGCGGGGGAAGGACAGATGGAAGAGCGCAAGATCAACGTCGAACTCACGGCTGGCGGGGGCGGCAATACGGAATACAGACGGGAGCGGATCCGTGCTAAGAACGAGAAGTTGAATGAGGAGCGCGCTCGACGGGCGCAGGAAGAGGCGAGGTTAAAAGACAAGAAGGAGAGGGAGAAGAATGGTAAGAACGGGGATGGTGGTGCGGATAATGGGGAGGGCGAGGAGAGCAATGCTGTCCATCCTAGTAGACGGAGACGGGTTCATGGGGCGAATTGATGGGTTTGATTTCTTTGATACCCCTAGGTTTCTATGAATGAGATTTCATAAGGGAGGAGGTATGTGGGAGGAATGTAACAGTGCCTATTCGCAGGCTCACCAAAATGTAGCCAGCGTCACGCATGAAGTGACATGTCTAGAAAGAGTGTAGAGTACAATGAAACCAGATCAATTGTCAAAGCGTAATAAATATATGCACACATAAATTGATGGAGTAGTATTATGACTGGGGAAAAAACTTCGATTTCCATGTTACGCTGTGATATTTACAGTTTCGACGAATGGCTGTGAAGTGGACATCCCATGCTGTGCTGTACTAATAGAGGCTTTCCACTTTCTATCAAACTCCGGGCAAGGACGACAAAAACAGACACGAAAGGTCCTTATGCTCAAGTTCTTGGTTTTCTCCAAACTTGGCTAGAACCAAGATTATGGAAAGGAAAACACCCGAGAAACTGGGTATCTAACTTCTTGGACAAGCAGTCCTGTTTGCAAGAAACCAGTGCTTCTCAAATTCACTGCCACGAGCCACAACTGTGCTCCCCTTCTCCCCTTCCCCCAGGTCAAAATCTGTCGTACAAGTCCTGATCGCTGGATGAGATCGGACCGAATAGATGGGTATGTAGTTGTGTGTGCAAAGGAAGGGACATGAGGCCGATTTAAAATGGTCAATGCAAAGAAATAGCCTCAGTATGTCGATTCCTTAAGTGAAAAGTGTTGTCTTTCCTATTTGAACCCCCCAAAACGCCGGCATTCCATTGCCGAATATCTATTGCTTACGAGGCAAAATATCATGTTGTGGGTTGGCGTGTGCGGGTATCACTTTACAGGATGGTGCACTTTCCTGTTTTCTTTCCCTTTACGGGCACAGGACGAGGGTTTAGAACAGCACTATAGCATGCGTTAGTCGCTCTCCAGTCTAGTTACGTTCCCAGGGAGGGGTGTCGTACCGAATAGCTTCGTCAAAAACGCTCTTCAAATTTCGCTGAGTCAATGCAGAACATTCTAGGTATTTGTGCGCTTTGATTTCTTTGGCACAGACCAAAGCTTGGTCATAAGAGACGGGCTCCATTCTCTTAGAGCGGAGGCTCTCTAAGGTAGCAGGGTCCTCTCGGAGATCGAGCTTGGTACCAACCAAGATAATAGGAATGTTGGGGGCGTGATGGTCAATCTCGGGGTACCACTGGACGTGGCTGGATTAGTAGGTTGGGGGCATGGATGGGCAGAAGGGCTGGCATACCTTGGCCTTAACGTTATCGAACGAGGGTGGGCTGACAATGCTAAAGCAAATCAGGAAGACATCGGTCTGGGGGTATGATAGCGGACGCAAGCGGTCGTAATCTTCTTGTCCAGCAGTATCCCAAAGTCCAAGACTAATCGGCTTCCCATCGACCATAACACTTGCAGAATAATTGTCAAAGCTAAAGAGAAGATGACGAACGTTGGCATGTGATAATAGTTGACAGGCGGGGAAGTGGGAAAACTAACACTGTGGGAATGTATTCGCCGGGGAAAGCATTCGTGGTATATGAGATGAGAAGACATGTCTAGGAGATAGATTTAGCATATAGCGATAGGCGTGGATGGGATTGTTGCAGAGAGTAGCTTACCTTGCCGACAGCACCATCACCAGTGACGACACACTTGTAGGGATTGGCGTAATTAGTTGTTGTTGTCATTGTTGCTGTTTGAGATGGATAGGCACTGTAGGGCATACCTTCAAAGACTGAACACCGGGAGCTGCCATGGTCTGTGGATTCGAGGTATTGAGCAAGCCCGTTGATATGTACGCGGACGATGAACAAGTGGAGGTTCAATTATCGGGGTTGGTGGTAGGATATCGGCGTGGATCGGCGAGGGTCAGGGGTTGGTTATCAGGCACGGTCGGCGGCAAAGACGTGGGAGCCGTGGGAGTGGGCGACGCAGTTTCAAAGTGAGCGTTGTTGGCTACAACACAACAAAGGTCAGAGAAGTCTCGACACGCAAAGTTACGACGAGGGTGGCGTACTGCAGCGTGCAGGAGTTGGGCAGCATAAAACAGCATAAGGTAACGATTAAGGGGGGTGTGGACGGGAGGCGCTTTGGCGTTTTGGGGGTGGATGTACAGTAGTAGCTCTGGTTTGGTTTGATTTGGTGTAGGTTACCCGATGGGCTAAGCAGCTCTTGCAGGTCAAGGTGGAACCGTTTAGGAACAGACAGACCGTGAGCACGAGAGTCGGAATAGGCAAAATACCAGTGGGAATAGTGGTGCCAGTGAATGCAATGCAGTGAGAACGTGTGAGTATGTAGACGGGCAGATGGTTTCTCTTTACGCTTTAGGCTTTGCGCTTGAAGCAGGCAGATCGGATGTGGAGGACAAAGGAGGGAAAGAAAAACAGTCAAGGCATACGACCACCGAGTAGTGTGGAGCAAGAGCGCGAGCGAGCTAGAGCTAGAGGAACAGCCTGTTGGGTTCCCGGCGAGGTGGCAAGGTCTGAGAGCCAGCTAAGGGAGGGAACGTGAAACGGGACAGAGGTTTGTGGTTTGTGATAATGTAGGGAGAGCCAAGCAGGTGGACAGCTGTGAAAGGTGAAGTGATAGGAGCCGAGGCCGGGAGACAAATACAGCAACACCACGCAAGGTATGGATTGGAGGACGATGAACTTACAAGATAGAGTGGCTGAAGGTTCTGGTAGCACGGCTGGTGTAGCGCCCGTATCCAGTGTAGGGAGATAGGTAAATAGGCAGGTAGGTACTGAAAAGGATGGATGCCCCAAATGACTGGCAGACGAGTTTTGGGATCAGATCAGGTCAAGCAATTAATCAATCGGTCAATCAGAGAAGAGATGCAGCGCTCGGATCCCAAGCCAAAAGTATTATGGGCGGAACAAGACCGGGGCAAAAGAGACGGGTAGAGGAACAAGAGGCACACACACGCAAACAAACGCTCGCTCGCTCACACGCACGGCACGTATGTAGAGCCTTGTGACTTTCCGAACCGACACAGAAAAAGTTGCCGTTTTGTAAAAGTAAGGTAAGTCAGGTTTGTCGTGTATGCGGTGGACGATGATGGGGTTGGATGACGGGAATGATGAGTGGATGGATAGCTAGAGATAGTGCACCTAAAGTTGATAGATAGCGTAGATAAAACGCCTGGTTGGTTGGATTGATGGAGCTTCTAAGGATCAAAGAGGTAATCCAACCTCTCCAAAGCGTTGAAGAAAGGCGGTCGGCTTGTAGTGGGTTAGGTAGGTGAGTGTACCTACCTAGCGATCCATGGTAGAACAACGCGTTACAGGTACTAAGTACAGCGGGTGAGGCTAACTGTAAGTGACCAAATGGGATTTAGTTCAAGTGGCAGCAGGCACTGGTAGGCGGTTATAGTACCGAGTTGTCACAGCCGTGCGCCTATCTCAAACAAGGGACAAGGGTCAGTTGGGTGCGTACTGTGTACTGCCGACGTATGAACGCCAGGGAACCCCTGATTGGTAGGCATTCTTACCTAATCTATCCCATTCAAAGCTGTATAAATGGTTATAAGTGGTACGACTTATGTAGAGCGAGGGGAAAGACCCCGTCGTATCAAGCAATCGAGACTAGGATAGCTTTCGCGGAGATATCATCAATATTGTCTGAGTACATTAGGTCGGTATTCATCCTTGAATTCCATTTTTATGCTAATTGACATTGGTATGATGGTGTGAGGAAAATCCAAGCTATTTGTGTAACAGAGCATATACAATAAGGGTCAAAGTGAACGTGCTCTTAAATCCCGAGAGACAATAGCAAAATGGTAGAGCTTGTCGGGCTAGCGTAGGTGCGCACTTTGATAAAATGGAATACCTACACTAGTGTAGTTTGGCATGTTTGAGGCCATTCAACCGACTTACAGTAGAGTTGTAGTTTATTGAGACCCTAGTCCTTATTATCTACCGTATGATCCTTATGTCAAGTTCCCACGTGTGCAGTGTTTTGGGTATTAGTGGTTTATACTCTATAGCATTGTGAGATGATATTATTTGGTTCTAAAGTATTGTTAGAAGGCGATTAAGAAACGAGTAAGTGATCGAAAGCGTGCATAAGTCAGTACCTAGTAAACGATTATACAGGAGAGGTATTCTTTTCCGGTGCATGTACTTGCAACCTCTTTGCGTAAGGCGATGTAGATCTGAAGCACAGCTTGTGACATGACAGCCCCGGAGCTTTCTTGTCGTGCCATGTGTATCAGGGGGATCATCGCTTCTGGGGTACTAAAATGCCAATGGAACAATCATAGTTCACTTTGATTCGCTAATATTTCGCATCTTGCGACAAATCAGAGTTCTTTGTCGGATAGCTGTGGAAAAGAGTGGGTATGCTTACCGCAATAAGCTGCGTGCTAAACTCAAACTATTAGATCTTTTTGAAGTTGAAGCTCGTCATGGTATCAACTCTCAGGTACGCAGTAGAGGATGTATGTAGGCAGGTATGCCCTAGGTTGTGTAGGTATATAATAAGTAGCCACAGTGCTGGGCACTTGGCCCCCTCCATAACCTCCACAACTACAATACAACCACCACAATGGCAATGCCTGACAATGTAGACCAATTACACTGTGATGGATTTCTTCAAACAAAAGTTGTACACATGGACAAATAGAACGAGTCAAATGGGTGTAACAGGAAAGTTGATATACTAAGTAAGCCTACCCAGGTAGGTACATAGTGTTAGTATTGTATAGATGAAGATAACCAGGCTCTGACTACCTACCTAGGTTAGTGTGTTCCAAATACGGCAGAATTATCAAATTCGCCACGGTTGTCCTACCATTAAGGATTGATCGACAACAGGTTAGGGAGCTTCCGTAGCGAGAAGTACCTATTTGATAATGGCCAAGGAGAGAGGGGGCCAAGTGCCTACAGTTACTATGAGGTGTTCTTCTTCAAACAATGATCGGGAGGAGCCGAATGAAACAGCACCACAGCCTTTTACCCGGATGCAACACATGGTACGGTAAGTATGCGTACTATGTCCATTATATGGATGTGTTCTAGCCGCCAGTGCTAACTTAGCATTTGGTCGAAATTGCATGTGATTCCTATGACTAGAAGGCTAGGTACATAGATATACCAATTAGGTTCCTAAGTTACTGTAGTATGCATCCCGAAACATCTTATTGAAACAGGCGGTTGAACCAACTTCAACGCCAAGATCCGGGAGTTTGGATGGCTGCAGAATTGATACATGCATTGAGACAGACAGGTAACCAACCCCACCTGCAGTTAAAGTCGGAAAGGCTAGCGTTGTACCTTGTAGCTATTAGGTAAGTACACTGGAGTACCACTAGCGCTATTCATGGGTCTATGTATCTACTAGGCCATATTCGGATTAGTGCAGTCGTAGAAAGCAAGCACTTGTGAACGCGCAGACGCGTCGTAACTTTACTTCCTCTAGTCCCTACACGCGTGCTGACTCGATCTTAATTCGAATGAACCTATCCCTGCTTGGTGCTTATTTTGATTGGAAGCACCGCTGTACAACAGCAGCAGTAAACCCAGGCCGGAAACGTCATTCTTTGTAGCGGATAGTACATCAATAGACCTATGCCGGACAACAAACACAAGAAATGAGCTGCAGCTTATTTGACGACGAGCTGCCGTTCAGCTGCCAATTGCCCAACACAACGTAGCACATACGCAGCGATCCTACATCATGGCAAACACTAACTCCGGACCATCCCGAAATCGTGCTCTTGCGCCCTTGAGTACCCCCCGAGTCGCCGCAACCCCGAATCGACAAACAGCCAACGGTGAACCGGCGTCTGGCCGTCCTTCTGCCTCAGCACGACGGAACAATGCCGCCACCACCCCGCACGCACGCGCCGCCATCCGGGCAATGGACCAACGACGCGCAGCCTTATTCACGCCAGGAAGAACCCGTCGGCGCAGTTTGCGCGAACAACGCGAAACGCCCCGGGACGTCCTGCGAAACCTTAGTCGGGTCCTCGCACCGACGTCCCAGGCTCTGTCCTCGTCTTCTTCGCCCGACTCCTCGGCTCGCGATGGCGATTCCACTCTGCCCCCTTTGGCCGAGGACGATGAAGGCGATGATGATGATTTCCCGATAGAACGGCCCCGCTTCTCTCTGCCTCTTGGACCTGAAGAGGAAGACGACGATGATCTGAAACCCCCTCGGCTTAGTGGGTTCGAGGAGGATAACTACACCATGCAATCGATCGAGCTTCCTCGGCGAGCCGTGCAAGATAATACCATAAGGAGTAGCCTGGGTAGTATGAGATATAGCGACTACATGGGGCCGGACATACAAAGCGATGACGTGGGTATTGACTCTGGTTTTTTCCCACCGCCAGCTCTAGACGATAGTGCAGAGGTGGTTATGGAAGAGCCAGCTATGATTGAACGGTAAGCGCTTTCGTCGAGCCATTGCTAACAATTTGGAGTCGTATGGAGCTAATACATTTGCATAGCCTGGATGCTGATGAAGCGAGACGGCAAACAATTGGCGGTGATAGTGTATTCGGAGCTATAGAGATCCCTGATCTTGGCAACGAAAGTACTTTCATGATGGCCCCAGTGGAGTCACCTGTACGAGATCCAACAACAACTGGGGGATTAGGAGATCTGGGAAGCGATAATGGCCTGCTAGATGATGCGGCCAACGTTAATGATTATGATGATGACGACGATGATCATGTAAACGAACCAATGGACATACCCGATTTTGATAGCGAAGAGGAACTCGGCAATGCGCTCGAGGACAACATTCATACGATAGAGGAAACGACGGCACAATCGCGCACAACTAACCTGGCGCCTAGTAGAGGCACGTTGAGGAAGAGGGGCAAGAAGAAATCAAGATACGGTATAGAGTATCCCTCACTACCGGTAGGAGTAGTGAAGCGACTGGCAACAACGTGTGCAAAGACCGCAGGGTCCAAAGGGAAGATTGGCCCGGACACACTGGATGCCATAATGCAAGCGACGGATTGGTTTTTCGAACAGCTTGGAGACGACCTATCTGCGTTTGCCAAGCATGCAGGCCGAAAGACTATCGATGAGAGTGATATGATTGCTCTCATGCGAAGGTATGGTTTTATACATTCTACAAGGCTGTTTATACAGTACAGAGGTTGACATCATATATGATACAGACAACGGCAAACAAACGCTTCAACTACGCCATTTGCGTTAGCTCAGCGCCATTTACCCAGGGAACTTTTGCAGGAGCTGCGTATGCCCGTACCAGTCCTCAGTAAAGCCCCACGAAAGAAGGCAAGGCGCGTAGATGTCGAAGGAGAGGAACAGGAAGAAGTGACTTGAGATAAGTTTTGAACTTCGAAATTGTTTGATCAATTTGACAGAAAGGTCTATGACCATTCTTTGTTCATCCGTATGCGACGAGATATATCTGTGGGAGGCTTCTTGACGACCATGTAAAACATTATGGATGTGGCAATGGCCAAGCCATACCTGATACAGAATTAGAATCGCATCACAAGAAATAAAGAAAGGGGGGATATTACATACCAGGTAAATATGTACTGGGCATGATTATTGCGCAGGTTGACCTCAGCCGGTCTACCAATAGGCATACCCTTGGACTGCATCTCCAGGGCTTGCATCAGGCCGGGTTCTGCGACGAAACAACGTTAGCAGTGTCCTGATAAAAATAAAATCCAACTCCAAATGGAAATAGAATACCCCGGATAGCATCGACGTGAATATGACCGTGTCATAACGTACCCATAGTCTGCTCAACCCAAACAGCCTGGCTCCCTGACAACTCAGCCATCTGCTTGACATCAGGGAAGTAAAACTCGCCCTTATCAGGCCGATTATCCGGTGTGAACATGTTCTTCTTCCACGGCTCCCTCAGCAATCCCTCGACCACAACCTCCCCCGTAGGTAGTCCCTCAAGCCTATCCCTCTGCCTCCTCAACGTCTTAGAAACCCACCCCCGATTCACCAGCACAGTCGTATTCCCCCTCCCATCGTTCCCCCCCGGATCCCGCTCCAGGGGTGTAACAACCATATACCCGCTCTCCCCATCGCGCATGCGCGGACCTATCAACATCTCCTGATCATGCCGATACCGTCCCCGGGCCACAACGCGGCGGAAGTCGAAATCGTGGATCGCGTCCGGATCTACGCGCGGTGGGAGCGGTAAAGGCGTCTGTACGAGACGGTCCTCGTACCGCGCGATTAACTCCGTCTTCCACCCTAGGCGCTGCACTTGCCATGTCCCGAGCACCAGGGCTGTGATGGGGATTAGTGCTAGGATTATTAGACCTGGGCCGTGGCGGCGGCCTGTGCGGACTAGTTCTGGTGGGTTGTCGAGGATGGAGGTGAAGTTTGGGTCGTCGCCTGGTTGTCTTTTCTGGGGTGTTGTGTGCGTGAAGGGTCGGGTTTGTTGGTGGGAGCGCAATCGGAGTTGTGGTTGTAACTGTCGTCGGAGTGGTGAGAGGGAGGAGCGTGAAGGGGTGCTGTGGAATTGGTGTGTGATTGAGCGGGAGATTTGTCGCGCGGGGACATGCCGCGGTAAACTCGTTGGTAAGCACTTCATGATGCTGTGTGTTCTGTTCTGCCGCTTGAATCTGTTACTGTGGCGGCATGGTTGTTGATGTTTAATATGGAAGCTTTCATGGTTGTGTATGACGATTTCTTGAGCTCTGTCTAAGTACCTTGTAAGTGAATATGGATGGGATGATGAGGGCTTATTATATCTTTTTTGTGCATAACATTAATAGACAAAGATACCACGACAGAGAACAGTAGAATTGCGCTTCATGTTTTACAAAGACGTTTCCGTTTAGCTTATGAGTCATTCTATGTATATATATTTATCTGACATTTCTTTCTTGATATCTCGTAAAACTTTGAAGTTACTAGGTCTTTTCATATCAGTGATACATCTCAGGACTACACTATAAGCCAGCTTGCAGGACCACCAACTACACCTGCTGAACGACTTCCTAGGAAGTCGCTTCCGCACTAAAGTAGAGTTATGGGCTGCAATAAGCATGCAACAATCACAACCAAAAAAACCTAATAGCATTGAGCAGAGACCTACTTCCAAAGTTAAGATCTCACAAAACTTTAAGCTGTATCTATCTGAGTTTTTGCATTCCGAAGCACCGAGATTATTCCCATGCTTATTGTTACCTACTCAGCTCACCCCGAATGTTCGTAAAAGTGCTACAATTGGATGATGTCGTTCTTGATTGTGGCATAGATGGTTAAATACATAAAAAGGTCCAGGCACCTGCATAGGTAGTTCGATACAGGCACGGCGGGGCGTCTGCATGTCATCAGCAGGTGTATGTAAGTAACGTTCACTGTTAGGTCTTCTTCCACAGACGCCCGCACCTCGATGTTATTGCTACCCTTCCATTTCTTCTTTTAAGTTGCTTGATGAAACAATCCGAATCACCATCAGCTAAAGGATTCTAACCCAAACGCATCTACGTGATTTATTCTCATCGGTTATCTGATTTCCGTCTGCAGCCGAGAACTGTCCCACCACGACGATATCCATTTCAAGACACCTTGGCCAACTTTAACCCAACGCCACTTCAATTATCTGCATCAATCGACTGCATCTCGGCCTGGGTATCGCCCTACTTTAACAACGCCACCGCATTCATTATGTTCTTCCAGGGGACTTTACAGGAGGCCATATCTACGGCCCTCCAACAATCGAAGCAGGTTGTCTGTTTCGTCACAGGTAATGAAGCACCACTTTTTCGTTATATTCACTCGCCGCTTTAGAATATGAGATGGATTTCAGCAATTTTATCACATCTAGAACCTTTCACCTATTCTCATCCATTGCTCTCACTTTTTCCTATACAGCTGCTATCCTGGATGTAAAAAGCATCAGCTAATCTCCTTGTACAGATAACAAAACAGAGAGTCAGAATTGGGAAGATGAACTTACTACAAATGACTCTGTATGTTGCACATGGATGAGGCTTTGCGAAATATTTCAACTAATCGCCATAGATACGCCCCGGGCTTGAGACCAGCTCGGTAGTTTTGAAACTACCTGCGGGCTCTGAAGAGGCCGGCTTCCTCGAGGCCCTTTTCCCTGTGCCCAAGAAGCCTACAATTGTAGTGATAGAGTACGCAGCCCTCATTTCTCTAGCAGAAAGTCTTGATTGCACTTGATCATGGCTCTTCTAAACAGTTAGGAGAAAACTACTTACTCGGGCATAGAAACCAAGAACTGAAAGAATACATTGCAGCCGGGACGAAAAGGGATGAGTTAATCCGAAGGCTTCAGAGAATCGTCCCCGCTGTCACACCACAACAAAGCCAATCTTCATCAAGACCGGCGGCAAATACTTCGCAAACCCGTCAGAGTGCCCCATCTCGTCCATCAAATACCCAGCCTACAGGCGCATCAACCAGCTCTTCAGCATCAGCTCAGGCACCCCAGCCAACAACAGCAGCAGACGAGGAAAAGAAGAAAGCAGCCGAAAAGAAAGCCAAAGCAAGAGCCGAGGCCGAAGAAGAGGCCCGTCGAAGGGTAGATGAGAGATGTGGTTGCGACGACACACCAACCGCAGAACAAACGCACGCAAATGAAATCAAGCTGCGCAAACAACAAGCCAACGAGGAGCGCAAGAGGATATTAAAGCGCATCGAAGACGACAAGCGCGCGAGGAAAGAGCGCGATGCCGCGGAACGCAGGGCTAGACAACTCCTGAGCGACGACGCCGAGGGAGACGCTGATAGCAGCGCACAGGCGTCGTCTTCCATCCCTCTTCGTGAACGGGAGTTAAATGCAGGGGGGAAAGGAGGCGATCAATGCTCCCTTCAGGTGCGGCTGCTAGACGGCACCACGATCCGCACGCGTTTCGCGAGCGACAAGACGCTCAACACCGACGTGCGCAGGTGGATCGACGAGGAGCGCACGGACGGTAACGCACCCTACTCGTTCCGCGTCGTGCTAACGCCGCGGCCGAACAAAGTCGTCGAGCCGCAGGAGGAGATCAAATCCCTCCTCTCACTCGGCCTGGCGCCCTCGGCCACCCTCGTCCTCATCCCGACGCGGTACAGCGCCGCCTATGCGCGTGCGGGCGGCCTCTTCTCGCCTCTCGTAGGAATATTCTCTTCGCTGTATGGGGCCATCATGGCCTCTGTAGGCGGGTTCTTCGCCCTGTTCTTCGGCGGCGGCGGGGGTGGTAATGGGGACAATTCCGGCCATGGTGACGTTCCTATGGAGAATTTGCGGGCTAGGAGGAGGGATGCGCAGTTCTATAATGGAAATTCGGTATGTTTTCTTCTTTCTTTCCTCCTTAAATACCATGTTATTCTCTCACTTTTCTATTTTCCACGTATCATTCATATCACCATCAAATTGCATGCTAACAATATCTGTCTATGCAGCTTAGCTTTGAGCCGCGAAACGAGGATGAGGACGAGGGTAATACGCGGTAGAGTGACACGGGAAGTCGTACGGCTATTATGGTTTAACGGGAGCATCCCAGGGTTGAATCGTTTACAGCACAACTACCGCCTCTTCTCCTTCCTCTTTTTCGTCGCTTATCTTTTTTTCTTTCCCATTTTTTTATCTTTTTTCTTTCCTTCAGCCGAGGCTTCTCCCTTTTCTTTTTCGATGTGTCTTATTGGTGGGAATCAGGTATATGTACGTATGTTTATATTCATGGATGTATCTATGGCCATCATCAAGTAGCATTAGGGCGACAATAATAATGAAGTAACCGCACGAGTTCTAAAATAATGAAATCCCAAATAGCCCAATCATCCGCGTCAGCGGCTAATACCAGCGCTATCACAAATACCGAAAAACTCCCTTGTATGTATACTGTGTATTATTGCTATAAATATTTTATACTATTACGGATTCCAAAGCCACGAAGTGAACACTACAGGGCAAAACAGGGTTTAGATGATACTGTATACACTACTCCTTGTTTCACTGCAAGCGAGGCGAAGACATTTCCGTAACTTTGAATAACCAAATAAATTGTGATATCGTCAAGATATCCAGCGAACGGATGCTCGTGAGGGCTAGGTAGTAGGTACTAGTATACAGTAGCGTTCTATTTCCCCCGGCTACTACTGACCAAGACCGGGAAAGCATGGATCCTACGCGACGTAATATAATCCCACGCACAACTTCGGGTTTCGCAGGCGTCGTACATTATCTATCCATCCGTGGATCCAACGTTGCAGTGTATGTCGTGAACCGCCAAGGGAATGCCGTGTATATGAATGCTCTCGTCTGTCTGTGTTGTCATCGTCTATAATGAATTCGACCAAATCCGTCGAGTCTTTCATCCGGCCCAGCCAACCCTCCCCACATCAATCATCAACCACATAATATCAGTCGCCCCTCTCTTCCTAACAAAGCACAGCTTACGATTTAACAGCCTGCTTCACCTCCTCGGCCTTCTCTTCTACCGTCTCAGCGAGCTTCTTCTGCGCGGAGTTGTGCATGGCGATACGGGTAAGCTGGGCGACACCGACACAGCCGAGGAAGAAGTTGACGGCGGCGAGGAGGTAGTTCTGCGGGGTGATGACGAAGCACCAGCGGGTCCAGATGGCGCCGGTGGCGGTGAGGGCGGCGTTCTGGGTCAGGGAGAGGTTTTCGGCGGGACGCGCGAAGTCGCCGATTCCGGCGATCACGAGACACCATTTCATTACGGGAGCCCTGGTTGTGGGTAATGCGGCGGTTAGCTCATTCATCCAATTCCACAGAATGAATGGGGAAGGATGCCGTGGCACAGGCTTGAGCGACAACGTGGAGCGACACGTCCGTCACACACGGGAGACAAGGACGAAGTGGGCATGTGATGCAGATTTCCGCCTGACGTCGAAGTAGAAAGACGGGTAGTGAGGGACTCACCAGAAATGCACAGTCTTGAAGCCGATGGGAGAATCCCACATGCGCTTGAACCAGCCGGCGGACTGCTGCTCGGCGGTGGTGCTCTGGAAACGGCGGCCGGAAGTGCGGGCGAACTGGCTGCGGAAGGCCGCGCGGTAGGGCTGTTGGAAGATGGGCCTGGCGGCGCGGAACATGGTCGTTGTAGGAGGCATTGTGGCGAACTGTGAAGACCGAGAAGCACTTGATTATCGCGACTGGAATAGTACAAGCTAATCGATCGTGAGGTCGAAAGTAGGAGACGGGGACGACGAGGTCGTGGGATGGCGATAGTCCGTGGTTTAGGCTATGACGAGGGAAAAGATACTGGAAATGTTATTGGGGACTCCGGAGCTAATCGGCGACACCCCTGCATTTGACAGCCTAAGCATCTAAGTTTAGATACCGATAAGCCAGGTAAGCCCCACCTGAGCTTTAGTAATATCCCTATACACAGAAATAGAAGCCAAAATGCAACTAACCCGTAGTTTGACTTCGATGTTGAATTGGACAATTTGATTGGATGAAACAATTGCTTGCAAATGCAGAGCCTCTGAATGGGGCCAGAGCTAAGCAGCAACTACCTATCGTCCCTAGCCAGTCAACTTGCGCCTTGTCCTTGAAGTCTGACTTCGTCTCATCGACGCCCTCGACCTACACCCGGACACCCCAGACCCCCAACCCAGCCGGCGGAACCGTAAAGATGTCGGGTAAATACGCCTTTGCCACGGCCCTGAAGGAGGTCCGCTTTCTGTTCAGCCAGAGCGAATCCGGCGCAGCGACGAGGTGCGTTTTATCGAATTTCACAGCCAGAGACAGACATCCGCGCCCATATACCTCACGTCACCGATTCGAGACATGAAACGGACGGCATTGATACGAAATGAACAGAGGGACTAATACATGGCTATTTGTTCACAGGACATTCCTCACGCGCGCCTACCCGACCATGAAGAAGAACAACCCACACACGCCCATCCTAATCCGCGAAGCCGCCGGCACAATCCCCAAGATCTACGCTCGATACGGTTCGTCATCGTCCTCCTACCTCCATACCCCCCGCGTTTCCTTCCCGGTTATTCTACTGTTAAAGAAGACGCCGGGGAGGCAAGATATCGAAGGGAAAATGAAGGAAGAGTATAATGCTAATAATGGAGGTATACAGAATTTGGAAAGGAGAAGAGCCAGTCATTAGAAGGTATGTGACTCCCAGAAAAAAAGAGAACAGTCTTGCTGTCTTGGGATACAACGCCACTGTACCCGAGCCAAGAAAAGTCAAAAGGCTGACGATGCCCATCACAGGATTATCCGACAAGCAAATCGAAGATGCAGTAGCGACGCTCGTCAAGGCTGAATGAAGTATGATATGATATGTGTATACAGACAGGACTTAAATACCGACGCCAATGCCAAATAGACGGGTGATTTCGAGGCAGAGCAATGCAAAAAAAGTAGAAACCTCTCCAACTTAGCAAGACGAGGACTGGAGATCGTGCATCAAAATTCGGATGTGCCTAGTGTATAGTTGACACCCATGAATATATGTCAAATACCCATCTATGCCAGTTCTTTCCTGTAAAAAGCTCATCCGCAGGATATCACGAGTTAACGATTCTCTCGATATTTGTGCCTTTTGCTGCTGAAATGGTCTCAAGGCGCGGGAACGGTCCTTTGTCTGGTACTCACCAATACTACTTACAGTACTACGGGGCATAACAGGCACAGCACAGCATATCACAATATAATAGTAAAAAACCTCAAAGTGACGGAAACGTTCTTCAATTCATAAACCTTCGAAATTGAAAAACTCCATCCCCAAAATCTCCTCCAATCCGACCTCTCAACTTCAACTCCAATTTTCATACCAAATCACACCTTCATCGGCCTCAACGCCATTACCACCTATATCCTCATACACCCATACACCCATATCCTTGTATCCTCGTATAGTCGTATCATCGTGTTGTGTCAATTCCGCCCAGGAGAGGTATCAACCAAATCAGCCCCTCCTAAATAGGAGTTCCGAAAACTCCGCCAAAAAAAATCGGTTGCTCTCCTTTTTTTTCTCGAGATTTTGTGATTGTCAAGTTTTTTTGTGTTTTTAAATTTTCGTTGTCGGGTTCGTCGCTGTTGTTTCTCGTTGTTTGGATGGAAGGGGAGTTCCATTAACGTAGAAGAGCGGACTCGGTAGGCAGGCGTATATCCCGAACGACGAGATGAGCGAAGACACCACCTGAGAAACCCCTCGCCGGGGAAAAAGATTCGCTCATCCGTCGTTCCTCTCTCCTTTACGATCTGCTCTCCCTCTCTCTTGCCCTTTCCTTCCTTCCGTCCTCTTCTCATTCTCATTTCTGCTGTTCCTTAGACTTTACGGCGGGATTAGTCGTAGGGGTAGAAGTCGCCGGAGCAGCAGCAGTGGTCGTAGTAGTAGCGGCTGTAGTAGGAGTTACCGCGGCGGTAGAACTCGTAGTCGAGACTGCAGCAGAAACAGCTCTGTTCTTCGTCCACGGACCTACTAGAGGGATCGCAACGGGCCACATCGGCCGCGGTACGGACGGGGCTGGCTTGGATGGTGGCAGTGCCGGGAAATCCTCCGCGTTGAGGATGCTCGTCTTCCGAGGTGCTTGCGGTGGTTTCGGTCTTAGATGGGACTTTCCAGAGGAGGCATTGCTTGTCGTATCTTCGGCTCGAGCAGCTTTATTACTATTTTTGTGGTTGCCGTTCGTCTTTGTGCTAGGGTGTTGTGTGCCGACGCCCTTCTTAGGGTTTGTGTAGTTATTTGCTTTGCGGTGTTTTGATTCCGTCCGTGCCGGGGCGGTTGTGGAGGATGCTGATGAAGAAGCGGACGAAACAGCCGTCGGTGCAGGGGGTTGAGGTGTCTGAGTTGCTTCAGAAGAGTCGAGTTCCGTTCGAGACTCGGCACGAATGGAGCTCTGGGTATCCATCTTCGAGTCTTTTCTCGCCTTGCTTCCTATCGGGCGCGGTTTCTGGGGATCAGCCCCTTCCTTCCACTTCCCTTTCTCCGACCAAGGTAACCTGAGCGGCTCTGGATCCTCCTCAGTCGGGGTCTCCGTGCCCCGCAGATGCTTCGACAAGAAACGGTCACTGTTGTTTGGCAGTTCGTCTTGCATTGCCTCTTGCAGTGCGTCTTGCCGCAACATCTCTACTTTTCGATCAAATGGTGCTGCACCATTCTCCAACGTTGCTGTTGATACCGATGCACTGGGTGCTGTGTCCTTAACATTTGAATCATCTGAGCTCTTGTCGGCTGGTGCTTGAGTATCCACGCTCTTCTGATCATTCTGTGATTTCTTCCCATTCTTCTGTTTAGGATAGCGGCCGCCTTGCTTAATTTCACCTTCCACTCTTCCGCCATTTTTCTTCTTTTGGCTAATGGTGTTCGGTGCAGTGTCAGTCTTACTACCGCTAGCTTCACCACTAACCTGCGAAGTTGGTATCGGCTGCGGAAAGGGGGGTGGAGTGAGCTTCAAGGTCGAACTGCTAGCCCTTGTACGGGAAGGGGAAGGAACAAAGTCTTGGGCCCCCGGGTTCAAGCTACCGGACTTCCGCCCGGAATCTTGAATGGATGTCGATGCATTGCTCGAAATAGACAGGTTAGCCCCTGGCCCGGTGGAGTGGCCGCGAATGGGTAATTGAGGACCAGACATGGTATCTCGGTAAGGAGGAAACGGCTCAACTCCATTGATCAACATCCTTCCGTTCATTTGAGGTTCGTAAGGGGTAGTCGTTGGAGAAACATTAGGAGTCAATGATTCTGCGCCTTGATTCCGACCGTTCTTATTCTTGTTCTTGTTGTACTTTTTCTTCTTGGCCTGACCAGTGACTTGCTTGTCTTGTCCATTCATGGGCTGGGCGCCTTGAGATTCCGGTAGAGAACCGTCTGGTTGAACAACCTCCTGAATTTCTTGCTTAGGGGGGCCCTGGCCAGGTCCCTCGTCTTTTTCGGCGGTCTTGTGGTTTAAATGGGCATTGGTGTCGAGGTGCTCACTTGAATGCCGACCGCCTGATGAATTCTTCTGCTCGTCAATTTCAGGTTGCGGGTTGGCAGCGGTATCCTCTGTTGTGGTTTGCACCTCTTGAATATGCTCTACGGTGGATGGAGTAGGCTGAGAAATCTGGCTATTCTCGGCAGCTGAAGTATGGCCATTCTGAGAAGCCATTATCTGAGGGCTTGGACCCCATTCCTTGCCAATTATCCCATCACGAGCTTTTTCTCGTCGAACTGGAACTGTGCTGTAATCCCGAGGGCCATTCCAGTTACGATGATTTTCTTTATTGGAGACTTGCGCGTGATTGTCGTGAAGGCGCGGGGTGTAGAACTGAGACCCGACCTGGTATTCTGCGATAGGAAAATCCCCTCCGAGGGCGGGAATCCTATCGTGAAGCCCTTGAACAGCGGCTATTGCGGACTGAACGCTTTCGAATCTATAAAGGCAGATGTTAGCATCAAGGCATCAAAAACCTGAAATGGATAGAACAACAACTCACCTGACTCGAGCAGACTTGGTTAATGGGAATATTTTGTGCACTTTTTCAACTGCGCCGAACTTGCTGAAATAATTCCTCAGCTGTTCTAGGGCGGCTTCGGACTGGAGGGCATTCCTTTTGAATCCGTGGACGTAGATGGTTCGATCATTATTTTCGCAGTTGGGACATGGGCAAGGATCGAACTTCGTACACTTGGCCCATCTACCAGCATTGACACACCCATTGCTGGAAGGTCTATGCTCCACGCTTGTTGATCGCGGATTAGTTCTCATTGCTGCGACACCTGCTCCTCCGGCCTGGCCGGGGTGAGTATGGCCATTGTATTGTGTATGAGAATGGTTGAATCGTCCGTAGCCGCTACTACCGCCAGTCGACGTGCGTCTGCCCACGCCATTGGACTCGTTTCCAAGCCGCTGGTTGACACTTTTGATGCTTCCACTCTGGTTGACTACGCTGTCCTTGAGGAAGACGACCTTGGGACCATGGATATTATCTGATCCTATAGGCTGCCAACTTCCGCCGACACGATTTGATGACACAGAATTTTGGTGACCTCGAGAGTTTCCAATACCATTAGAATGTAGAGGTGGTGCAACATACTGCTGCCCGATATTTGGCTGAACGTAAGGAGGATTTGTGTTCATGGGATAGCCAGCACCATTGGGTTGCATAAAACCCGGAGCAGGGTATGTTGTCTGCTGCATCAGCGGCGACAGCCCTTGGTTCCATTGTGGAGGCGTTGTGTACAATGGTTGTATCTGGTTAGCGAAGAGGCCGTTAAGTACGCCACGTGCTGAATTGTTTGGCGATTGAGGCAAAGGTACATGACGCAGGCCAGGAGGTGGCATTGAAATCGACGCTGGTGGAGCTTCGCCATGTGTTGAATTGTTCGGCAACCAATGCATAGGGCTAAAGCTAGGAGATGGCATTACACCTGACGTTGATGGAGCCTGATAGTGAATCGCTTGTCGAGTACCATTCTGATGGATCATTGGAGGTTGACTTTGATTCATGACCGGCGGAATAGATAGTGAATGGCTCTCTGGAGCGTGCATTACGGTTGGGGTGGTGATTTGGGTGTCGTGACTCGTAGCCTTGAGCTCACTGGACTTCTTTTGTTTCTGGAACTCGCCCCAGGCAGTACAATCACCCTCGCTAAGGTGTGACTTGATTGCTGCAAGGTCGATGGAAGCGCCTTCAGGACCTTCAATTACACTTGGTGCACTTTGGCACCGCTCTACCATGGAAAGGTCAGCCACAACATCATTCTTGTGGCACGGACTGTCATCTTCAGCCGATACGTCTAACGCAGGACGTGATTCACCAGCCGCGCTGTCTGGTATAGCTATTATGGTTAGTCAAGAACAAAATCTTTCGTCGCACATATCAGGATTGAAAACATGGGTGCTATGCGGGTGCAGAACCATACCTTCAGGTTGGTACTGGTTGCTGGCACGAACAGCAGGCTTATAGCCAGCATTGAGCGCTGCCGTTGCCGAGGATCCGTTGACGATGACTATTTGATTGGCGGGTAGGGTACCAGCAAGGTCAAACTTAGCCATGAAAGGATCATCCGGAATGTTATTTAAATCGTTACGTAGAGCACCTGCAATTTTATAGTTAGCAAGGGGAAAAAAACGAATTCAGTGAATATGTGCACTCACCTAGTCGGCTTGTTACATCGATGTGCGCGTTTTTGATAGTAGGAGCGACAACTGAGCCTGGGTTCCGAGAATTGTTGTAGCGCTTTCGGAGAATAACCCGAATTGCTTCAAGGAGGTGTCGAGGATATTTTGCGTAGTCCTCGAAAGATCGTTGCAGATCAGATAGGGCAAAGGCCTTAAGGATGTCTGGCTGTTTCTCCTCGTCCCAGCTTAGAAGCCGGCTCTGCATTGTCGGATCTCCAATGAGATCTGCTACGCGAGATTCTAGCAACGGTGTATGCTGCTTCGTCTGCGCTTCTTGCTCCCTCTCGACGACATCCTGCACAATCTCGTTCTCGAGCCTAAGATGTGTCAACACATTGTACAGATTTTGAGCGCCTCGATGGTAGATATCATAGCCGTCAAAGTATTCGTATAGATCCCAAAAGTTGACAATGGGCTTGATAACTCTACAGGCATCCGGCATTCTTCGCCGCAGCCCATCACAAGTCTCCTGGATCCTTGTTGCGGACCAGTATCCACTTGGACGATGCCATGTCGGATCTTCGGGGTAGCGGAATGGTCTGCTACACACCGAAAAGACGGCAGGGCGGTGTTCTGGCGGGTTAGTGAAGAAAAACACTGGAGGTTCATACTTTGAATACTGGGAATTATCCGGCGGTGGCCCAGCGTTTTTCTGTGCCCGTGCAGCGTCGTAGCAGGTAGGCGGCATGGTGACAGTGCGCTGATTTGTTTGCGAGGGTGATAGAGGTTGATTTGTGCGCGGGAGACTGAGTAATGTGTATGGAAGGGTCTGAAATGTATTTCGAAGGGTCTTCGTTACATACAGACTGTAGGGGCTGGTGAAGTACGAAGGTAAATAAATGGAGGGCAAGGGTTGTGGTGGGAGAGAGAGGGGAGTGTGGAAGTGTGGTGGGAGAATAGGCTTTTCAATAGACTATTGAGACGCGCAGATAAACAGCGCTGACTGAACCATCCTTAACATCAAGGTTGCAGGTGGTGCGGTTTCTACGGCAATGAGAAAACTATGTCCGGTGAATGTAAATAGGAAAGTTTGGGTACATGTCATTGACTTTGATCAGAAGATTTTGTCTGCATATTGTAAACAACAACGGCCGCATTGTTGGAGAGTATGTTGGCCTATAGAGGGAACAGTTGCTTTGGTATACACAGTTGAGGAAGGCCGTGTAGAGCACATATTAAGTTGGTATAATTGAGTCACTGTCGGCAATTTGCATATGTCTCGTAGCGGTGTCAGCTCAGCCGTATGAGCTGCTGGATACCCATATTATAATGCTGTTGTACGCTCAGGGAATATTCACACTCGGACTGGTCATAAGGTACAGTTAATGAAGCAGGTGATTAAAGAGCTGGGAATTTCGGGCGGGTAACGCTCGATTGATATAAATACAGACCAGGCAACGCGTTGCAGCATAATCGCAAACGCAACCATATTGACCGAGAATTAGGTTCTCCGATGATGAGGTTATAAATGTCCACGATCCCTACCAATAATGAACTGTATAAACCGTTCAGCGAAGATTTCGCCCTATACTGTTTAACAGGACACATGGGTGTACTCACCAAGTACCAGGTACCAAGTACCTAAATAAGTACTGAGAATATACATAAGAAGCTCTTATTTGCTGTTCAACTGCTCTAGCAACTTGAGTATTTCTGACTCGTTACCTGAAGCAATTGCCTTTCCATTGTTCCAATCTACAACCTAGATGCATGTGAGCAGATGGACGGGAAGAAATAACGAGATCTCACAATGACATACCAGAGGCCTCTGGAGGCTGTCGGCGTTCTCTCTGAATTTCTTAAGGGCCTCGTTCTCTGTCGTTGCGCCTTGTATGATGGAGCTGATCTTGTTCTTGCCGACATATTCGAGAATGGTCTTGAGCTGGTCGGCAGTGGGAGGATCCTCGGTGATGTTCAATTCGAACTCGGGACGACGAGGGTTTGACTGATGCGAGTGGTCACTGGCTTGGTCTTCGGTGGCAGACTCGGCAGCGTTGGCCGAGACCTGCTTCAGCACGGTAGCAGCCCTTACAGAGGCCGGCGAGCCAGCCTTGTGAAAGAGGGTTACAATGTCGAGAGTTTTGTGCTAATGCATGAGCGTTAGTGATATGGAACATACTTGAACCATGGTGCAAATACTGATTTTGACTCAACTTACGAATCGAAACATTATGTCAGTGATGAGTACTCGGTGTTATTAGGTTCAAGGTTGGGAAATGGGAAGCTTAATGGTAACTGTAATAGCCTGCAGACAGCGCAATTGAAGATGATGTCGTTTGTTCAAGGTTTTGTAGATCGCCAGTTTAGGGTAGCTGTAGCTGAGCTTCCCGCACAATGCTACAATGCTACGTCAGGCGCCAAGCTCATTGTAGGGGAAAGGATGAGTGAGTACCTAGTATGTACCCATCAGATGCATCCAAGTACATAAAGGTACCCATGTTGCAAGGAATAACTTAAACTTAGTGTCTTAGCTACTTACAATCATGCTATATTTACCTAATCCCTGCGTAGGTAAACTAAGTAGGTACTTTTGGTTTGTAGTGAGTGAACAAAGCCGAGAGCCTATTAAAATAGGGCTTGGCAAAGTTAGTGGCATTTTTAGTGAACCTAACCTTGCTGGTTGCTGGGGGAAGGCGCGACAAGTACAGACGGGAGGCTCAATCAATCAGCTCCAAGCCGCTTTTTTTTTATCCCCTGGAGATCGCATCGCCGAACAAAGTCATCTCATCTGTCAACCCAGAAGCAGCTCTCGTGAATATCCAATCTAGCTTGATTGCGCTTTATGAGCGATTCTCGAATCAACAACATTCCCACGCCTCAAATCCAATATCAATTCTCGAATAAGCTACCGTCTTCCGCAAGTATCCCACACACAACATAAACAATGCCGCCTTTAATCTTGCACAACGTGCCAGACGAGGAGCTGTATACGGGCGAGGACGGTGTGCAACGACCCTACGCCATGGTCTGGCCTGAGTGCGTTCTCATCATTTCCATCTCCCTGCCTATTTAACCGTATCTTCAACCCATCTATTTTGCTATCTTATTTAATCATCGTCGCAAACATCGCCATTATCCATTACATCTACTTACCATGTCACTTGATAGAAACGACCGACAGCGTAATGCGCCGCGCACACGTGCTCGCGAGATTAGCGAGTCCGGTTCTTTCGGCAAATCGACCAGGCGATCGAGGTCCAGGACAGGCAGCGCACCTCCCAGACGCGAAGATGCCACAATGCAAAGCGCCGACCGAGTCTTCTCCAATTACCTGGCTAAGCAACAGGCAGAGAACGCCACGGAGCCGTCGCAGCGAAAATCAAGACAAGACGAGTCCAAATCAACCAACCAAATCCCGACCCCCCACAGAGAGCCCATCGAGGTCATTCTCCGCGGCTACGCATCCCCTGCCCAGCAGTATGCGGCTATCAACCACTACGAGCAACTCGCCGGCAGGATATGCGAAGATTATCCCAGAGAGCCGCCTATCGAGGCGCGACGGTACAAGTCGGATCTACGCGATCCCGGATTAACACGACGACAGCCCCTGACAAAAGCCGAGAGAGAAAAAGTCAACAAAATTGCTGGTGGAGAGCACTGGATCAAGGTCACATTCGAGTCACAAGAAGCAGCCAGTGCCGCCTTGTACGCCTCGCCACAGAAAATCCTAGGTCATCTCGTCTACGTAGAGCCGTACCGGAGCCTGCCTCCCATGGAGAACGCAGCGATTGTCGATGTTGTGGGCGACGTTGGCATGATTGATGAAAACAACCGATCAAGCTCTTTCCGAGAACACTCTAGACGGTCGTCGCAATCCCGGAATGGTACGAATCGAACCTTACCAAGATCAGATCGCGGCAGTCGCGCGTCACCTCCAGGATCCCAAGCCTCCACACAAACCCTCGACACTGCAACGGTGTCAGAATCCTCGGGAACTATCTCGACAGCCACAGTAACAGGACTCGAAGGACAGCCCTCCGAGGCCCAGCCCGAGGCAGAAGTCGTCCCCCAACTTAAAAGCAGACGGATCCCCACAGCCAGGAGGATAAAACTGCTCCCAGCTGACGCGGCCCTACGGAAGAGCCCTACATGGTCGGAGAACCTGCTAGCTGTCATACCACTACTAGGCTGGTTCAGCGGCGCCATGATCGGCAACGAAGTGCCTCGCACCGAGAACGGCGAATTTGACATGAACAGGGCCAGTCTGTACTGGAAAATCATGTACTGGCTCGATTACTGGTTCCGCCTCTTTGGTCACGAACTCGTTAGTGGCGATAAGGAAGACTAGAAGAGGTTATAACTATGTTCCAGTCATACAGCGAAAAGAATAATATTAATAGGGGGGAGAGAGAGAATAAGCGATGACTTATGTAGCTGTACGTTGAATATATACCGCTTACTCACGCCTTAATAAAGCTCTTGAATATCTATTTTTGGTTTGATGTTCTTGATTATATTTACGTCGATATAGAACATTATCATTATGCCGTCGTGTCGAAAGTCGAGACAGTCAGTTGTAGTGCTGACAAGCCATAATTGTGTAGAGATACAATTAAGAAGACAGGACTGAACTGACCATGTTAAAATACCTATTCCCATCTCGTAATAAATATCTGTAATAATTTTGTCTTATGTTAATCAAATCGGGACCATTGAATATCTTCGATTCTTCATCTACTCCTACCTTCCTCCTGATGTATCCACCAGTTACTCTCAGCCACGTCTTACTCTGTCTCCCGTTTTGCTGCTATCTATAATTTCCCCCCTCTTTTTTAGAACTTTGGTGTGGAACTATGTCTTGCTTCCTTTGACTATTCTTGTATTGCTTCGCCTTAGCTTTCGAAATAGATTTGATGAGATTGATTATTCATGGTCAACTCGATGTACATTAGCACAAGTAGTATAGATACCAATCCTCACGTACGGTATTCTCTCTACGCGAAAATAGAATTACGAGCCAAAGACAGGGGTATATTAGTGTTTATGTATATCTATGAATAAGTATACACATAATCCGCACACTCAACCAACCATTGCATGAACAGGACGACTGGTACCATGCTCCTCTACCACGCCGTTGGTATCATCCACATTACCGTCACAGTCTGTATCATCTAAACAGTCTGTACAGTTCATACAGACCAAAACAAACCAAGCAACACGACGAATTCGACAAAAACTAATATACCTAATGAAGAACGCAGAGCAGTGCAATACATTGCAAAGCCTTCAATAATGTCCCAAACCCAACGCCGCGCATAAAACGCCGCCAAAATGCAAGAATTTCTCCCTTCTCTTGTGCTTTGTACTTCAGCGCGTCCATGTGAACTACGCCTCCCTCTTCCGATCCCGCCCCTCTAGTGCCATCTCTGGCTCTAGATCGGGATTCAGATCCAGATTCAGTGCCGGATCGAGGGACGAGAGGCGTTCGGCTGCAAAGCTCCATCCACGCGGCTCCCCCTAGGTATTATCGTTCGTAGATGTGGTGCTTGCGTCAGGGCCGTCTTGCCATGGTGATTCGAGAGTTTCGGCTTCTCCACTGTCATTGGGTGGTGGTGGTGGTGGTGGTGTGTCTGCGTGGCCTTCATCTTCGCTTAGATGGTTGTCCTGTGGTGAAGCCGATTTTACCGGTCTCAGGGTTGCGTTTCTGCTGTCATTGTCGTCATCGTCTTCAGCATTGAAATCTCCATCAACGTTATTGTCGTTTCCATAAGTTTCTCTGGGCTCCGGATTATTATCTCCGTCCGGGTCACCATGATCTCTAAATTCCTCGTCGACGTGGAGCAGCGACTCTGGGTCCATGATGACATCCGTAGTTTGTCGTCTTATGGGTTGGGGACTAAACGGCCGCACACCCCGGCTCTGATTGAAATCGGAAAATATGCTTTCTGTCTCTGCTCGATCCGTGACAGCTCCCGCTAGACTCTGATACCGCTCCGTCTCTACGAGCAGACTGTCTGAGCGTGGGTGTCCGGGTGGCCGCCCTCTCACCCCTGAATCCGACGCCGTGTCGGCCAGGATGCTCTTGGGTGGCAGTATACTAAACAGCTTTGCCCCCTCGTTCGCCGTACCTCCAACTATCGACCCCGAGCCTCCGGACAATGCAACCACGTCATCGTCAGCCGCGAAGAGATCTCGTCCTCTCTCAAGCAAGTCGTCAAGGCCCCCGCCACTCCACCCCTTCCGCGCCAAGCTCTCGAAGATGTCCACCTCAGCACGCACAAGCGAGCAGCTCGCGTCGAGGATCTTGGCACTAGCCTCCTGGCTTTCTCGCAACAGCCCCTGTGCGTGGTCCCCATGCAAAGCTGATAGTCCGTCCAGTTTACTCGTGAGCTGCACCAGATGCTCGCGGAACTTGGAGAGATCGCGCCGGCGCTGCTTATGCAGCTTGAGCCCGTCCTTTTCCAGACGGCGGATTTCCCGGCTTTTCACAGCCACTTCCTTCTGGTACGTCTCGTCTGCGTCTTCGATGTCCTGGCGCCATTTGTCGATGTCGTGGAGCAGCGGCACCTCGAAGGATCGGTAGACAGTCTCGCTGAGGATCTGCTGGTGGTTTGCTACCAGATGGTGGACGCCGCTGGCACTGAGTAGGTGATCGGCTGTGCAGGACGTGGCTTTTGCGGGATGGTTGTTGGAGGGAACATGGAGGGCAGAGCTTCCGGATGGTACGTCGAGGAGTGAATCGGCGCGAGACTCCTTCAGACGTGCACAAGCTTCGAGGGCACAGCCAAAGGCCGAAGCAGCTGTTGATAACGAAGCGAGGGCGATACGATAAGACTTAGCCGTAGCAAGAAGGTCCGAATAGGCCAGTTGTGACTGTTCAAGATCGGCCTTGGACAGGACCGTATGTGAAGGTCTCGGCGGGGGTGGCATTGGAAGGTTGAAAGTGGAGAGCTGGTTTGCTGTCGATGCATAGGAGTAGGTGGGTGATCCGGGTAGGGGGAGTCGGGATGGCGAGGGCGTATGTGGCCTCTCGAGTGGTGCCCTCGTTGCCATGATGCGATATTCTACTATATCACCAATGAAGGGTCGTTGGTGCGTCGTCGGTCGCTGTGGGGAGTGGTTGCGGGCTGTTTGGAGGAAGACGTAATCAATCCCAAGCTGGTGTAAGCCGATATAACTGGTCGGATTTGTTTACACTCGTTCCTTCGGGGAGGAGCAGGACCCGAGAAAATAGGCAACCAGCTGTCTACCGTATGATGGATATTAGATGATAATGTTGTATTACAGCTAGTATCTAGGACGTCATGGCTTTGACGAATAAAAGAGTTGAAGGAGAGACGCAAGCGATATGAAAGAAAGTTGTGGTATGCTGGTGATAAAGATTAAAGGTTCAAAAATAAGAAGGGGTATGTATAATAGGTGATGTCCCGCACTGTTGGGACCTACTCAGTGTTCTACCAATCATCTGCTCAGCCAAGGTAACAGTGCTAAGGGAGTTTAAGGTTAGGGGACGCTCAAGGGTCCGCACCTAGATAGCTCCTTACGATAGTTGGCCCCTCTCCGTCTCGCTATCATGGCCAGCATGATCCAGGCTCGCTAGCCCACTTACTCGCATGTGACAATGAAAATCATGGGGTCACATTCCATAGTTGTTCTTAAATTTCAACAATAAGTCGTAATAATAATATTAGTGAACTGCGAGAATATCTCATTTAGTTCTGTCTTGACTATCTTAAACTCTATTGTAGGTCTCTGCCATACTCATCTAGGAGGGCAACATGATATCTTGCTCTACCTAATAGCCCATACCGAGCTCTCTACAAGTCGGACCGCGCCTCTCAATATCTAGAAAAATCAATAATCTTGGATCTTTCTTAACGCATAAAACGATGGCTTAAATTTCCCCTTATAGCTCCGACTTTTTCTCTTCCTGTGGCGGCAGACGTGAGTGGAGGAATGCCTCAACTTCATCCAACTCTTCTAGACAAGCCGAGTGCGCCATGCCACTTTTTATCAATAAATTAGCATAACTGTACAGTGGAGCATAACAGGGATAGAGAAAATTCGTCAACTTACGGGTACGTCTTTATCGTAACGGGGAAGTTCTGCTTCTTGAGCAGCTCATACGACATCTGGCCGAGAGGCGTAGGCACAACATGGTCGGCGGTACCATGAGCCAAGAATATGGGTGTCTCATGGTTGAGGTCACTTTCCTGTACAAGACTAGGGAATTTCGAGTCAAGAGGAAGCCAGCAAGAGAGGCCGACAACACCCGCAAGTTTGACCTTAGCCGTTAGGCTCGTGAGCAAGGCCATGGCACCACCCTGTGAGAAACCACCCAATACGATACGGTTGGCAGGTATACCGGCGTCGATCTCAGCTTGGATGAGGCTGTTGACATAGTCTCGCGTCTTTAGCAGGCCAGGCTCATCTTGACGACCTCTGATGTCCTCGATTCCGCCGTTCAGGGCAGCCTAGTCAATAAGTTAGCGATGGTAAAGGACAGCCATCTGACTACCGCAATCAATGCCTTGGCTTGGCATTATGTACAGCATCAGATAGAATGATAGATGTTAAGGTCGCGACTCACGATGTCGAACCATCCAGGTATGGGCATCCCATCGGCCTATTTAGATAATTAGCCTCCGATCATCATATTATCCGATGCGCGGCTGTTCGTTGAAGTGGGTTACTTACAGCGGTAATGGGGATGCGTGGAGCATGAGGCAAAATCCACTTGACCTCGTCGAGTTTACCGCGACGAACCCAGCTCTCGACAGCCGACGCCCAGCCAAAGCCAGTATCACCCAGGCCATGCAGGAAAATCACACTGGCCGTGTGCTTCGCCGACGCTGCGAAGAGAAGCGGCTTCGACATGGTGGTAGAATCAGAAATTATCGGATCGGCTAAGCAGGTGGGGTTCCAGACACCGAGTGTGACGAGCAGGACAAAAAGATGGAACAATTGAACAAAAAGTGAGGCTACTTGAAGCAGATGTGGCCCTGCAATCATTCACTGTTTCAAGAGTGTTCAATAATCTGGGTATTGTGTTGGTGAAGTCTGAAGTCGGCAGTGTCACGTATCTGCCAGCGGTATTGTGTAAGGGGAGGGAGGTACCTACATACTTAGGTAAGCTGGGGTAGTTCGATCCCTATTGGTACGATGCTGGCCCCACACCATCCTTTGCCTTATAAAGAGGGCAACCCCTCCAGGTTGCCCTCCATGAAGTGCTAATAAGGGATATTAAGAAAATACCTATACATGTCTATGTACATGATTAGGTTCGATACCTACCTCATTTTACTTCGCGTAGTCCACAATTTACTCAGGTGAATGAGTGTTTTATGATATCCTTTACTTTAGGATCAAGTTTCTGCTCAACCGCCAAAGCTTACTGGCCATGTATCTTTCCTAACCTCAGTCCGTGGCAAGAGTATGAATCCTCGATTAAACAGACCTCAGTTATACGTGCCCATCAACGTGCAGCACACCCTCAGCATCAACAACTAGTTTAATTTATCTCAGCTTGCTCAAAGCTATTTCTTAGATCGTATTTAAAATATTTTGTTATTAGTTTCTAAACTATCTTGATCTTTATATCTTTTTCTAGCTCATAACCTTTGCTTCAAACCCCAGCCAACTTTCATAACGCGACTCGTCAGCATAGTCGCACCAGAGACAACAAGCAGGGTAGCACAGAATACGATCAACCCTGTCCAATTTCCGCGTCGGCCAAGAATGGCACCAGCAATAGGATTGCCCACCAGGACGCCAACACCAACATACGCCAGAGTCATCCCTAAACGTGTCCCAATCTTGCTCTTGTCAGCCGAAAGCCGAACTACGCCAGCAGCGGGGAGGCCGGTGAAGGTGCCAGAACACAGCCCGAACAGGATAGAATAAACCACCAAGCCCGCCGCATTATGTATCGCTAGCAGGGAGTAAGTAAGGAGAGCGGCTATTAAGCACACTACGGCCTGGGCATGTATTGACCCTATTCGGTCTGCATAGAAGCCGCCACCAACCCTACCAATCAGCGAGCTAGCATTGATAATGACCAGAAGGTAATCGGCCAAGGAGGGAGCAGTAAGGGAATGGTCAATGGCGAAGAGCTGGATGTAGTTGAGCACGATATAAAAACCCGTGTAGCCAAAGAACAGGCCAGTTACAAATAAAAGGAATGGGCCGTCTGTCAAGGCGGTTTTATCTAGGATGCTGCCTCTCGCCTTCGGTGGCGCTTTGGATCGCATCGCAAGGACGGGAATAAGTGAGGTGGCTAGCAGGATAAAACCCAGGACCCGGACTGCCCATCCAAGAGGCGAAGATGGCCATGGTCAAAAGCAGGGCCAGCTCCCAAAGACACTAGGAATAGGAGGAAGGGCTGTCAGGACCCGATCCGTGCTATGTTTGACGGTGTTTGTGCGCGAAGGAAATCAAGCTGGTAGAATGTCTGGAAGACGCCGAATGTATTAAGCAGGTCCCTTTTTCTGTTGGCTTAGTAACTTGTCATCTTCAGATTTGGGCGTGTATATCACCATGTGTTCAGGTTAAGGACAAAAGCCCCTGCAACTTGTATCCAAGCGGATAAATCTTACTGTGATGAGTAGAAGTAGGCGACGATTCGTTCGAGCTGCTTTGACTAGGGTCTATATCTAGTTTAATACCTGATGACGGTATTTCCTTGTCATCCTCCGTACCTTGCGTGACGGTACTCGCTGCCATAATTCAAGCTAGGTTAGATAGTAATAAATAAAATATGTGTCACCTCAACTGAGGCAAACACGGATAGGAGAGGGGAGTATATGTGTAATGATAAGCGAGTATTTCTGCCACCCGCTGTCTCTATCACAAAGAATTTTCCCATGTAAGCAAACCGAGATAAAATTAATGGTGCGAGTCGGACGGGCCGGAGAGCATACCTGGCTCATTTCAGACATTGTTTGCCGGCAGTGATGTTTGGTATATTATGTGACACAGGTACCAACAGAATCTCTACCTACATGGAAATGGGGAGAGGAAAAGGCTATAGTTACATTGAAGGTAGTGATGTAGAGACTGTTATGTAGGTATGTTGTATGTGCTTTACAGCTTCCATATGTAGGTAGCAGCCAACTACACATATTGTAGATTAGAGATCTATGTAGGTTAGGATAATCATGCCTCAAATTCTCACCTCTTCAAGCCCCTACAATTATAAGACAAACACAAGATCACTCTATCAAATACATCCGATAGATTTTCATGTGTCACCCAGACTTTCTATGGGGTTGCTCGGTGGGTCGTCAACACGGTACAATATGAAGACAGGTCCGCACTCTGTCCTACCACTTTCTAGGTACGTTACATAGATGCGTAGACTATGAGGCATTCCATAGTTGGGCGAGTGGGCGGATGTTTGACCTGTTTGCCAAGGATCTACCACATAGGTCATCGCCATATGTGGGCAGCAATTGTGTAGAGTCACACTCCGTGGCTTCAAAAGAGATAGATGCAATACATGGAGAATTCATCGTCTACCCTCTTACTATCACTCCTCTAGCATGACTTCCACAATACCATCCGCATCCTCTTGCGGCGGATCCCAGAACTTGACTACTTTTAAGCCAGCTTTATTCATCAGCTCCTCCCACTGCCTTTTCGTTCTCTCCATCCCTGAGTTGAAGGCCATCATAGTTAAATCGAGCATAGAGTGGAATTTCGAGGCCCCTACTTCTGGAATGATCATTTCGTGAATAAGCAACTTAGAATACCCAGGTTTCATTGCTTTCTTGAGTCCTGCGAGTATCTCCAAGCACTTATAGTCGGACCAATCGTGGAGTATGTGGTGATAAAAGTATGCGCGTGCACCTTTCACGGGCTGTTCGGTAAAGAAGTCATATCCCATAGTGCCGATAGCAGGATCGAGCCCTTGGATGTCATCGATGACAGCAGGAAGATCTTGCAGGATCAAAGGTCCTTGCTGTGGATATTTGTTGTGAAAAGCAACGAGATCATGTCCTCTACCCGCACCCACATCTATTAGCAGCGGAGACCCTTCAGTTGTGCCTTGAAACAGCGTATCCTCTACAGGAAACCAATCGACCCAGTACTGACGGGCACCCATGGTGCTTCCCATGAAGGTATTGAAGTCCTTGAATAACTCAGGCGTCGCGCGGAACATTTCGAAGGAGACTAGCTTGGTTTGGAAGGCATATTGAAAAGGACCATCACGGGGATCCGTTGGGCAGTGATAACCTGCTTCTTTAAAGTAATTCGGCGCGTGCATGGCAGCTGCTCCAACCATATATCCCCTACATGATCGTCAGTTCAGACTCAACATTCAATACTCATTGCCAATATCGTTCAAAGGATCCGAACACTTACAATACCCTATGCCCAGCAGCTATCCCCTCTGTCGCCATGGCGAGGGTGACGGGTGTGGGCGCCCATGTCCTTTCAGCAACCTCTTTGATAAAGCCCATCGCTGCCAAAGGTCTGAGAGTACGGACTGCCGTAATATCAGCATTTTCCAAGTTACTTAGTGAGAGTTTGATTGGGTACGAACCAATCAACAGTTCCTCAGCTCCAGAAAGCGAAGCGAGCTTGTCTGATCTAATACTAATGTCACAATTCGAAATATGCTCGAAAAGATCAAGCTGTACGGCAATTCTGGCAGCAACGTTGACGAGTGGCTATAGGCGTTAGATAGGAAATACAATGAGAGCATATTTGTGTTGATACTTACAGAAAAAATCAAGTCCACCGCTGTATTCTCGGGCTCATCAAGCGCCGTCACAAGCTGGCATGCCAGAGCTAGGGCGTCCTTTTGGGCATTAGAAGTATTATTTAATGATAGCTCTGGTTCAAGATGATTGAGCTGCTTGATGATGGCAGTCACCATATTCTTCTGGGAATCCATCCTGCCAGCAGAGAGAGTGAAACGCCCGTTAGATGCAGAGTACCTGTGGTAATCGTGGAAACCTGAATGGTGCACCAAAAGAACTGGTCTGTTGGAATTGGTACTATATATGCAACTCATCAGTATTCCTATGTGGATACATCTTAAATACTCGAGGACTAAATAGCGTCAAACAAACATTATCCTCGTGCTACGCTTGTGATGTGTATATGTGAAATCTCTGCACAACAGTTTGCCAAACTTTCTGCGGCGCCCGGAGTAATTTGAGTAGTCAGGGACTTAGCCGCCCTTGATAGTTATTTTGTTGAAATGAGTTTATCTCCAAGTCCTCATTCCAGTCCATTTATACAAAACACCGCAAAGTCCACCTAAGCTAGCACCGAGCACAACCTTGGCCAATCGAAGAGCTCCTTAACCGAGGAATACCGCGCACCGAGTGAATCTGACCATGTTCTACAGTGAAGCTGTTGGTATGCAAGATGGCCGCCGCTCCTTGCCATATGCAGCCAAATCCACAAGCTCAGATGCAACCTCAGCATATGTAGTTGGTTCAAATAACCCTTACCTACATGCAAACAGTGCAGGCGAGGGAGATTATGATCCTATTAGAAGTTTTGGTGAGGGGGGCGTCTGACTGGTACCAAAATTTTGTATGTACCGTATAGACTTAACAAAACTTAACAACGCTAGTTGGTGATTTTCCTTGGCTGCAGGCGCTATACAAAAGGCTATTCCCAACTTATAATAATAAGTTAGCCACTAATTTAATAAAGGGGTTAAAGGGTTTAAAGGGTTAGTTATCACTTTTTTAAACAGGCTTTTATTTTTACTTTTTTTTTTTTATTGTTTTAATATTAATAAAAGTAAAAAAGCTTATAAATACCCGTAAAAATAGCCTTAAATTAGTTAGCTTATGTTTAAAACTATATTTTTTAGCAATTTTTTATTTGTTATTTGCAAGTTTTTTAAATGCTATTTAAATTATATAGCTAATATAAAAAAAAAAAACAAACCTAGCTTAAAGCATATAATTAAAAACAAATAATTTAATGTAAATATATTTTATAAGCTTAAAATTATTAAAACATTAATAAAAGTTATTTAATATAATTAATATACTTTTTTTATTAAAGTTATATTAATAAATAAAAGCTTATAATATTAAAGCATTATAATTATTTATTAAAGCTTTTTATTATAATAAAAAATAAAAAAATGCTTTAAAATATATTTAATAATTAAAAAAAAAGTTTATAATTAATGTTAAATAAAACGCTTAATTTAAAAAACAAAGGTTATTATTATAGCTTTAACATTTAATTATTTTAAAATAGCTATTTTTAATAAATTTTACTTGCGCTAATTTTAATAGCTAATTTATAAGCGGCTTTATTAAAAACTATTTACTTGTTGTAATAGTTTTTAAAGCTGTTAATATGCTTATAGCAATAGTAAAAGTAAAAAAAACTAAAAAAAAAAATAAAAGTTAGCAAAATTAAAAAAAACAGCAATAAATAATAATAATAAAAAGGTTAAAAGGTATAAAATAAATAAAATAAGTAAAAAAATGTAAAATAAATAAATTAAGCTAAATTTTAAGCAATAATATAAGGGTTATATAGCTAAAGTTATTTAGTTTATATTTAAATACACTTTATAACTACTTTAATTTTTAAGTGTTTTTATGTTAATATAATAAAGTTATATAATAATTTAAATAATAAAAACTTTTGCAAACATAGCTATTTTAAACTAATATAAATAATAAATATAAAAAAAATAATATAAAACTTTATATTATTAAATTATAAAATATTATAAGCTATAACTTTAAAATGCTTATATAAATTAATAATAATTTTTATATATATAATTATATTAATATATATAAATGTTTTAATATTTTTTATAACACTTTTGTAAATATAGCTATTTTAAATTAAAGCGGGGTAATAGCTATAAAAAAGCTTATTTAAAACTTTTATTATTAATTTATAAAATTAAATAAGGTATAATTTTAAAATATATATATAAATTATTAATAATTTTTATATATATAATTATATTAATATATATAAATATTTTAACTTGTTTAATAACTATTTTTATAATATTAAATTATTAAATTAACTTTTATTTTTACTTTTTTAATTATTTTTATTATTATTTTTAAAACGCTTTATTAAATTTATTTTATTATTAATTATTTATAATTTATAAAAAACATATTTTATTTTTAATGTTTTATTTAAAAATTAATAATAATTATTTTAAAATATTTTAAAAGCTTTTATAATTATTATTAACTTAATTTTTTTATTTATAATAACTTTTAAAATATTAACGTTAATCCGTTTTTTAAATATATAATATTATTTATTTAATTATAATAACTTTAAATTAACGTTTTTAATATTAATTAAATTATTATTGCAATTATTTAAATAAATAAAAATGCTTGTTTTAATAAATAACCTTATAATTAATTAATAGTTTTTTAGCTAAAAAGCTTGTTTTTATGTTTTATTTTTAATTAATTGTTTATTTTTTTAAAAGCATTTTAACTTTATTTAAACATTTAAAATAAATATTAATTTTTTTTTACATTTAAACTTTAAAAGCGCTATTAAAGCTTATATTTAAAAGCTAAAAATATATTATAAAGTTTAATAATATTTTAACTATTAAAACGTTTGCTTTTTTTAATGCTATTTTAATTTATTTAGTTTTATAAAAATTAATTATATTAATAATTAAAAAAAACTTTTGCTTTTTAATATATTTAGTTAAATTATTACGAACTAACAGAAGAACGGCCTGTTGGGAGGCCAAGGTGACCAAACGACCCAATGAGGGGTACTGGGCTGGACCAGGAGACAAGCCACAGCCCAGGAGAGGTCACGTGATACGCAGCTCTGTGGAGCAATTAGAGCAGATGCTCTAGGAGATCTGTAGAGCAGATAGAGCAGATGCTCTAGGAGATCTGTAGAGCAGATAGAGTAGGCGCTCTATGTGATCTATAGAGCAGACAGAGCAACAGCGGAATTGGTGAAGGAAGGACTGTCTATATAATAGACCAACGTTTCCTATGTATTTAGTTGTAGTTCTTACTTCACAATTCAATCTAAGCATACAGCGACTTCTTGGAATAGCTGTGTGAGAGTAATCTCTTGACGACCACTTAGTTACGACCCGACCGTACAACGTTCGCACCCTAGGCACGATCCAATACGTGGAGCTTCGAGTACTAACGCCTTTACAGACTAACGGTTTATTACATAAATTATTTATTATTTATTTTAAAAATAAATTTTTATTATTATACGCTTTTTTATTAAACTTTATATTAATGTTTTTATAATATAAATTATTTTCTTTTTTAATAATATTATTTTTGCTATAAAAAATTATTATAAGTTTTAATTTTTTTATATATAAATTATTTATTAATATAGTTAACATTAAAATTATTTGCTATTTTTTTTATTTATTTTTTTTTAATTTTTTTAAATTAATTTAACATTTTTATATTTATATATAACTTGTTAAAAATTTAAAAAATATTAATATTTTGTTTAAATTAATAATTTAATAATAAAAAAACTAATTAAAATAAATTTTTTTAATTAAATTATTTATTAAAGCTATTAATATTTATAATTTATTATTTTATAAATTTTTTTAAATAAATTAAAAAAAACTTATTAATATAATAAAGTATTTTTTTTAGCATTTTTATTAATATATAAATTATTTAACAATAATTAATTTAATAGCATTTTAAAAAGCTTTAAAATTAACCGTTTAAAAAAATAAAAATATAATAGCATTTAAAATATAAGCTAGCAAAAATAGCAACCGTTTACCATTTAAATTAACTTATGATAATTAGCCGTTTTTTAGCTTTTATATTGCAAAATTTATTTTAAAAAGTTAATTTTAAGTTTAGCTAATATAACTAATATTTAAATATTATATTTTTATTAAAAAAAGCTTTTTATATTATTTATTAATTTAAAATAATTTATATATTTAATATTTTAAAATAAATAGCCGTTTTTTAAAAAGTAAATTATTAAAAGCTTTTTTTAATAACATTAGCATTAAAAAATAACTTAAATAAGCTTTAATTAACTTATTTAAATAAAATATAATAATTTTTAAAAAATATTAGCATTTAAACCTTTTTTTAAACAAAATAACGTTAATAAGCTTATTTTAAAAGCTTTAAAGGTTTATATTAGCTTTTTATAATATTTTTTTATTTAAAGCTTAATTGTTTAATTATTAGCACTAGTTTTAAAGGCATTTTAACTAGGCTAGCAGGTTAATTTAGGTGAATTTAAGTAAATTAAAGCTATTTGGCAACAATACGGGCTATTTAAGAAAAATTAAGCGATATAAGCAATATAGGCCATTTTGAGCGATTTAGCTACAATAACGGGTTATTCGAGAGAGATCGAGCGATACGAGCGATATAAGCCATTTCGAGCGATTTAGCTATAATAACGGGCTATTCGAGAGAGATCGAGCGATAAAGACATATTGCGAGCGATTTAGCTTTTGCGGGGGCCTTATCCTTTCTTTAAGACATTAACACCCCGGTAGCTGAGTATTTTGGGTGGTATTCGCTTACAAAAAACACAGACCGATGGGGAAAGGTGTTTTGCAGCTAAGGCGAATCCCCGCCTTGGCCTGCCTTAGCGTTGTCAAGTTTTGTTGAGTTTATACGGTATGTCTCTTACGGTTTCTTCACCCTACAACTGCTTCACCCATAGTACATATTTAGCTGGATACCTAAAGCTACGACTACGCAAGGTTATATGTTATATTGAATGGTATGATCTTCTGTCGCTTGTTATTTGAACTAATAAATCACTTCGTAAACTTGAACATAAAAGGCAGGAGGCGGCACACTTCCCGAAGCTGCAATTATCTGCAGCATGATGCCAACAGAGTGGGGAATAAGAGACTATCACCACAATAATCGCGGAAATAGAGCACCAAAGTGGCAGGAAGTTATATCTTGCATGTGCTCATGATTAAATGCAATCTTTTATCCTTGTTGTTATCGCTGTATTAAATTTGATGTTATGAATATCCATGCGCTTGTTTCAAAAGGCCGCGTGGCATAATTTTGATCGAATTGTGTGTCTCCAGCCGGCTGTATTCGCTGCAAAGTGAACGAGACGTCCGTCTCACTCGTTACCCAGACATATGCTCTAGTTCGGAAAAGACACATGCTCTATGCTGGAAAGCCACCTGGTAACTCTCTCCTCCCATCTCATCAGTCCCAGTGCTGAGACCTCTTCCTCCGTCAAGGACATTGGTTTGTTTCGGTCACTCACTTCCAGGCGCCCTTTAAATATACCTGCGAGAGACGGTTGCTCTTGATCTGGACCCGACCATGCATTCGCAATTGATCTCAACGACCATAGTGTTGTTAGTATGTTATCGTTTGGCTTCCCCTGTGGCCGGTCGCTGCGGCAATTCCAGTCTTTCAAGAGAGTAAGTAGTAGACCATGCAGGACAAAACGGGTACGATTGCCGGGAATGAAGGAGTATTGCACCGGAAGCTTCAATATATCGAGGAGATTATCGAGCGAGCGTGGCGAGAATGCTCGCAAAGGATGCTCTATGATGCGGTTCAGCTGCAGAAAATACAGTCGCTGATGTATTCTGAAGCTGATCCGTCTCATAAAATCAAAATCGGCCCCGCCGTCCTACGAAACGACCATATAATACCTGTTGCCGATTATTCTCTGAACCTCTGACTCAATGTCTTCCTGTTCAATTTTCTTGGTATTGCCGAAAAGAAACTCGCCGGGGCAGCACCTGACACTCCAACTTCCGCAGCCGACTTGAAATTGATACGATTTGATAATATTGATCGTATCCCTTCTGTCGAAATCTCGTAGGTCTAAAACTGATATACCCACATGATAACCCCCTACCAAGCGGCCGTTTATGTCAGGGAAGCAACCAAAGGCCTTGACCGATACGAGCAAGGCGTCTTTGGGATGCCAGGGGGGTGTCCCTGGTATGGGTCGCCACCACGGAAAGGGGTTGTTGCCTAGACCGAAAAGGTATCGACAAACCAAGAGATCTTCTGGCGGCACACTTGTATGATCCGGCGCGCTACCAGACTGCATCTTGGGAGCTTGGGACAGTATCTCGTAATAAGCTGAGGATGATAACTTGCTTTAATTCTAGCCTATAGACTTGTCGGCATCGGTCAGGGTCGAATTCTAGAGTATGTTGATGTGACTGTTAGGATGATGACAAAACAGAAGAGAGGAAAAGCTCAAACGCCAGTAGAAGATACGCAGATTATCTGGTGGTCGTCACAGCTCAAGTAGGTTAAGTCTACTGGGAAGCAGCGTCCCCTGGCCGTACTGTAAGGTTTCGCTCGTCAACATCCGTTTGTCACATTGCTTGCAAGAGCCTATACGTTCATGAATGCCTACCAAACTCCTAAGATCGATCCTTCCAGACAATCTCGAGACGACTTAGTTTAACAGGTGCTTGAGAAATAATGTGAGGCGCTCATTGTGAGTGACGTCAAAAGTATCCCCTTTTATCAAACAGAGAATAGGTAAGTTACTGCATAGCACTAGAATTCTATACTTAGGTAATCGACGGCCCGGATCACCGGTTGCCAGTAGAACAGACCTCTCATCGCGCCAACGTCATTGCGACATATGGCATCGTCACACAAATGACAGATGACTACGAAAATCATTAGCTACGTCGATTTCAGCTCATTGTAGCGCCTGGCATTCTGCATCTCCATTACACTGATCCTCACTGTTTAAAAACATGGTTAAGCTGTTACACTGACCTTTCAGCTATCTGCTTAAGTTGCTAAGCCTCGCCTGGCTCCTTTTCAATTCACGTTTTTTATTTCTTACGGCTTAAAGATGCAGGTATACAGTAATTGCACGGTCAATTCGAACTTTCTAATATTACGTTGCATCCATGGTAGCAAGCACATACCATTCCAAAGTATATGCAAAGTGCTGTCACTCACATGCTATTGTTCTGGGAAGTTGAGGCCGTGAAGTCTTACATCAGCCGAAGAAGAGCAGGTTACTTTGGTTTATCACCGCAAATGATAGGCGCTACAGCATCGAACAGGTTCAATGCGGAGAAAATGAGTAATCTCCTATTGCCGCATGGAAAGGGCTTTCCTGAGCTACTTACCAACAGTCATCTGGATTGTGAAAGGGTAATTAGCTCCGGAATGGACTGACTCAAAGTTATGAAACGCGACTTGACGGAATATAGACTTGATGATACGGACACGGGAGTGCCCCTTTACCCGCGTTTATATGGCCACCTTCTCAAAAAGCTCGGGGCTATGTTAGGCGTCCTGGGGCCGAGTTTGTAGCGGGCGCGCGCCCTGTAGGGCAGATAAAGTGTAAGATTCATAGGCAGCGTCCGTGTTGCGACACGTCCGCATATAGGTACTGAAAATAGCATATGACGCAGGTTGAATGCATCACATAAGCATAACCACCGTATCAGATAGTTTGAGTTGTGCGGGGAACTGCACTTTTCTCCTCATATGGTGACCAAGATACAGGGGAACCTTGCAGAATCTGACCGCGAGTTGCGGTCTCAGTAAATTTCAAGGCGTAAAATCGTCAAAGTCTGCACCGAGCCCAATCCGGCAGCTCGTTTGCTGCCTTATCAACATGGCTCAAAGATGTTGGCTGACAGAGCAGTTTAGAGACTGTAGACGCAAGGGGAGCCGGAGTCGAACACTAGCTACACAATCCGAGACACAACCGCAATGTATGCCAGCTGTGCCTGTGTTGGCACACCAAACAGTCCCGCCAGTGACGAGGGCAAAGATGTCGGCGTGCGATGAACCACGCCATGACCAAGCTAAAAGATCCAGTTCAACTCAGGCAGAGGCGCAGGGTGTTCACGACAACCACGTGATGCCTGCCATGCCAGTCACGGAACCGGCATCGGACCCAACGTCGCCCATGTCACTCGGAGCCGAGAGCTCAAACCTATGGGAAATGGCGTACGAAAAGCTGCGGGATGAAAACAAGTCCCTGATCGAGCACTACGAGGCAGTGCTTAAGGACCGAACAGGGATTTCTCAAAGTACAAACTTGCGCGATGGGCTCGCTATGGTTGCCGAAACCCAGCGAAAGAAAGTGGAAAATAAACAATGGAAATTCCATTGGTTTGGGGAGGAACAGACTGCTCGAGATGCGGTCGACCGGATACTCAACCTCATCAATAAGTCGGCTAGCCTTATATCGATTGGGATGAATTACGCCCCCATACATGTCAATCCCATGGTTGGCTGCAACAGCGCTCATACCTCTCATGATGAACGACATCAAGGAGCACAAAGGCTGCATTGATGGCCTCGAGATCGTGGCCAGGTTAACTTTCAGTTACCAATCGGCAGAGAGGGTCTTTCTTGATCGGAAGGAAACAAAAAGTCGGTACAAAACATCCGTGATACCCCTGTACAAAAAGATATTAGAGTATCAGGCTCGATCTTTCGAGTACTTTGGCAAATCTACACTACGAAGACTCGGAAAAAATGTCTTAGGATCAACAGAATGGGCAGACATGCCTACAGAGATATCATCCTTGGACAACGAAACCCGCCGATCGCTGGATTTCCTTGGCTTGGAGACTGAAATTACCGGTATTGAAAAAGTCCAGGAATTCCTGGAGCGGCAAGAACATGGTATAAACACCTTAATTCAGAGGGCTGTTGCTAACCAAGATCACGTCGCTCAAATAATCGATTGGGTTTCACCCATATCTGTTCAACTTGATCATTTGGAAGTGCGTAAGAACCTTGGTCAAGACCACTTCTCGTCTGGAAACTGGTATCTTCAGGAGAGGAAAGTCAGGGATTGGATGGCCTGGACTGGAAGTTCTCGTTGCTTGTGGCTGAGAGGAAGCGTGGGGATGGGGAAAAGCTGCTTGGCTTCTATATTCATTGAAGATTTGGTCAGTTCTCTGGACGGAGTTGTCGCCCTGTTTTACTGCTCTCGCAAAGCAGATCAGGATAGTAGGCAATACCCGTCTCTACTGCTACACGAAAATACTCGTTCGCTAACTACACTGCGATTGTAGATGTGAACATGACATCTCGGAATGACTACACGAACACTCTCAGGAGCATTTTGGCACAGGTAGCTGTCTCAATTGATGGTACAGCTGTCCACCAAGACGTTATCAGACGCTTTAACGAGCATTCTCGTCGAACGCTGCCCGGTATCGGTTTGTCTGACAACGACTGTATCCGATTACTGGATGGTATTTTCTCTTTGGACAGCAAGTTTCACTTCACCATCGTTATTGATGCGTTAGACGAGTGCAAAAACTACGATGCGCTTCTAGAGTCACTAAAGAAAGCCATAGGTTCAAACAACAATGTACGGGTTGCTTTCACTAGTCGGCTTCAGGTCAAGGTGGATGATGTTTTCCCCGACGCAGCCGCCGTCACAATCGACTCACGGAACAAAGGTGATATCCAGAGATTTCTTGGAATTGAAATTCCCAAGCGACGAGTGGGCTCTGGCATGACAGACAGCCAGGCAACTAAATTTATAGAGCTTGTGGTTGGTAAAGCAAGCGGAATGTGGGCAACTAGTGTCAGCCATAGTGATCATTTGAACAGCAAAACTAACAAGTCGCTAGGTTCCTGTGGGCAAAATTGCAGCTCAATCTTTTTCTGGATGAAAATAAGTCGAGAAGGATTCGCCTTGAGGAAGACATCCAAGTCAAACTAAATTCATTGGAGGCCTCTGAGGCGGTCGGGGAGGACCTTCTCCTCGAGACTTATAACGACGTATACGACACAGCCGTAGGCGGTACTTCCCAGCCACATCGAAAGGAGATCGTGATTACGGCTTTGTGTTGGGTCCTGTGCGCGTTTCGGCCCTTGAAATTAAGAGAGCTCGCTTATGCGACCTCAGTTCGGCGGAGAGCTGCGTCTAGCGTCGAAGAAGGCCTTATCCTTGAGTTCTGTAGCAACCTGATTATCGAGGACACCGTTGGAATAATTAGATTCCCGCACCTGTCCGTTCGACATTATCTCGAGGCCCGAAATCCACCTGATTTCAATCTGGAGCTAGCGCATCTTCAAGCGAGCCTCACTTGCTTGTATTTCGCCAACTCTCCCCATTTCCACGAAATCGAGCAAAGTCGGGGTGAATTGGTTCAACATGGAAATGTCACTCTTACAAAAAGCTTCTATTCTTATGTCTCCGCTTACTGGCCAAGGCACTGTCGACAGGCTCGCAGAAACGACGAGGTTAACCGCTTATTGGACAGCTTCGCCGCGAAGTCCAAACTACGCCAGACTCGGTCCTTTTCCAAGCAAAGTGAAAATACAGACGAGAACCAAAGATTTCTTGAGGGATCGGGTGCTGACGAGGAGCCAATAAAAGCTGCAGTGCAATCAGAAGAGAGTGACACCAACGAGACCGGAATCCCAGAATTATCTATGATGACATTTAGATGCTTTCTAGAGCTCACACACTCACCGTCTGATGTTTCTCATGAATTTGTCGCCCACTGCATTGCCCGTGGAGCTGATCTGGGTATCAAAGACTCTTATGGAAGCACTTTACTTCACGAAGCAATCCGACTTCGCCAGTTGGAAAGTGCTAGAGCGCTGATCGACGCCGTGGCTTCTTTTAATGCCCAAGACCATCTTGGCAACACGCCACTGCATATCGCGTCAATGCGCGGATTTGTCGAAGGGACTCGACAACTCCTCCTGGCTGGTGCAGATAGGAGTCCGAGAAACTCAAGGGGGGAGACACCACTGCATCTTGCTGTAATGTTCGAAGCGCAAGAGGTTGTCGAGGCCCTATTGTCGGCGAACGCGGACGCTCTCGCGAGAGATCACCAGGATAACACAGCTCTGCACTACGCAACTGCTACTGCAAACGTTACTACGCTCGAGTCACTGTTACTCATGGGTTATAATCCTAACGGGAGAAACCAGGATGGAGACTCCGCTATCTCTCTGGCAATTAAACTCCGCAGCGAACCCTTAGTTAGTATCCTCCTGAGCCATGATGCAGTCCTGACTGAAGAGGACAGAGCTTTGGTTGCGTCATCTGAATCTTCCGAAGTCATTCGATTGGTCTCTCAGTATAACCCCATGCAACTTACGCCACCAAAAGAAGAGAATCCCGAAGACAATATGAGGTATCTCTACGGCGTAGATCTTGAAAACTCGTCTTCTCTTTGCCAATACTGTCAAGTGGTACGGTGGATCATGGGCTCGCGGACAGGGACAAGTTACCCTCATTGTCAATCCATCCAGCTCCTCTATATATCTGCAGATACAGGCTGTCCAGTCTGTGCATTCTTTAGGAAAGAATTGGAGCAACACAAGTGGCCTGAAGATTCTTACCTAGAGGGCAAGTTAATTATTACCATCGATCCCAGTTCCACGCAGGGTTCCAGGTGGGATCGTAAGGACAAACTAGTTCTCTATTCAGGGGAAACTCGTCTACTAACATATGAGCTCTGCGTTGATAGGAGTAAGTCTATAGGAGATACATCTGTGATGAGCGTGTCTGCTAACCTTTTCGTAGCCGAGGATCCCTTATCTGCCTTCGACTGGCTAACAGGCACTACGATCCGCAAAGTCCCAGAGGATCCATCTTGCTTAGAAACGATTAGAAACTGGATCAAAATTTGCGATTCACACCACGAAGAGTGCTCGGGAGATGGAATTCCCCTTCTACCAACTCGGGTCCTAGACGTCGGAGAAACCTCAGATGTAAATGTGCGTCTCATACTAAGTCAGACCGGACAGATGGGCAAATACCTCTACTTGTCCTTCATGTGGGGCAAAGCAATGACATTCATAAATACCAAAGCTCGGGTTAGTATGTTGTCAGAAAGTGTTCCTCTTGTGGCCCTGCCAGCTACTTTAAGAGACGGCATATTCCTGACCCGACTCCTCGGTCTCCGGTACCTCTGGATAGATGGGCTATGTATCATCCAGGACAGCGCCGAAGATGTGAGACGTGAAAACAGCATGGTGGAATCTTACATACAGAATGCGGCATTTGTTATCGTTGCTGCCGCTGGCCGGGATAGCAGTTCGGGCCTTTTCCACGCTAGACAGCAACCCCTTTTACACATGGACTTTACGCAGGATACCGCTGCAGTGGGAGAAGGCACCTCGAGAGAAAAGAGGCGCGCCACAGTATATCTGAGGCATCCGTTGAAGACAGCAGCGGAGGCCCTGAGTGAGACTGCCCTGACTCGCGTTTGGATGGTACAAGAAGTAATTTTAGCGCGACGCCTCTTGATATTAGGGACGGATCAGATTTACTGGCATTGCCGCACTTCCCTGAGATCAGAGGGGAGTAGTCTGGTTCAGCAGCCGTTTCTCAAGCTTCTTCCTCGCGAACAACTGGTTTCGATTATCCCGGGGCGCAACATTTCTTTCTTCCCATGGTACAGTTTTATCTTTGTCTATTCTCCAGCTCAGACAGTTCATGGCCTAGATAGGCTACTGGCGGTGAGAGTAGTGGCACGTTATTTCGATAGAACGTCGCAGTTCGCTGGCGGTTTATGGGCTGAAGATCTTCAAAACGGTCTGTTATGGTATCTCGACGATGTTATGTGCTCAGAACGCACAGATATCTATGTTGCGCCATCTTGGAGTTGGGCATCGGTTCAAGGCGGGGTGAGATACAATCTCCTCCTAGGGTGTCGACACGAGAAGGTACCCCCATCTATGGCTTTCTCCGTGCTTGAACTAGTCCTCGGTGAAAGCCATGACACAGTCGATTATGCGTACCTCACGGTCGAGGCAATGACTCTAGAAACTTCATCTTTGAACTTTGACAAGAGGAGAGGCGTCTACTTCTTTGACCACCGAGATTTTGAGATGGCCTGGAGATCGTCGTGCGAGTTCCTTCTCGTTTTTATTTGTCCTTGGAGTCCTACTTGGGGTGCCGACCAAAAGCAGGCCCGCGGTTTAGGACTAATCCTTCGTAATTTAATTCACGGAGTGGACAGCACTGGAACTAGTTCGCTCGAGGAAATCAACTACAAGCCCTCTTTTATAAGGGCGGGAATCTTTTTGCTAGATTCCTATAATGGGAGATTGCCGGAGTGGACGAGGAAAACAGTCAGAATTTTTTGAGTAATTTGTACAACTTTAATGTGCTTAGTACATGAATGAAATAAATGAATAAAGGAGCGCCGTTGGGACATTCATGCGCCAATCAATTTTCGCAGCGTTCTCATATTGGGGTCAATGGCTTGTAAGCCAAAAGACGTCAGTGTGTACAGTTTGATGACCCGGATAGCCTTAGAGGCGTAGTTTATATTTGTCAAAAAAGGAGACAATGAAATTTTCTGGAGAGGTCCTGATAATATCACCAAATATAATAATAACTATTTATTTAAATTTTATATATTTCATCTTTTTATTTTATTTTAAAGCTTAATAATTGTCACAGAGTACAAAGAGACATTTGTATATACTTAGGTAGGTAGTTGCCCACGAAGGTTTTGAGACCCTTCGTGCAACAACAAGTGTCTTTACCTACCCTAAAGTTTGAGGTTCATGACAATAATATATTTAATATAATAAACTTAGTTATTTTTAAAAAAACTAACTATTGCTTTAATTTTATAAACAATAAATCGAGCACACCGAGTGGAATGGCTCTTGACTACGTATACGGGCCCGGCGACATGGGGTTCCGCGAGGCCGTAAAGCAGGCATGTCTAAATATACACAAGGTAGTCTAGCAGGGCGGTGGACCACTGGTTACAGACGTTGTGCAGCTTTGCTTGGATCAGAGCACTGGAGACAATCTCTTCAATCCAGTCGATAAGGGCGATGAGCGAGTTACGGAGCGTCTTCGTATGTGGTATCAGGAAAAGGAGAAAAAGATTCGCTGAGCGGTCAAGGGGTTTATGTCTCCAGTCTGTCACTTAAAACGATGAATATGCTAGTGGTCTAAAAAGAACGAAGAAAACGTGAAAAAGAAGTTGGTGTGTTATCTTAATCTTTTTCATTTCTGAAGCTATTTTCAACAATTGCCTGTGGTATATCCAAAGAACAAACGCCTTAATAAAGACTCCGAACACCATGCTCTTGCTCTAGGACAAACTGTCATATTACTGATTCTACCAGGAAACGAGCTAAGTCATACCCTTAAGTCTCCTACAACGACTTCCCAGGCTCAAAGGGTATTGGCTCATCATCGGGCTGATCCTTGGGCGGCGGTGGTTGAAATTCTTCGATTTCTCTGCCCAGAATTCCTTCAACGAGCTTCTGAGCCGTCGTCAGACGGCCATTTTTGAGGGGGAGTTGCAGCTTTACATCTGCGCCATGCCTGACCAGCATCTGCAGAACCTCACGGAATTGTTCATCATTACAGAGGCGCATACTCAAACTGGCGTCTACGAGGAACGTCTGCCAGATACTTACCTTAGGGCCCCCTTGGATTCTTATCTAGACCATTTGGGCTCGCACCGGCGCTTAGCAGGTGCTTGACGATCCGGGGATGCAGCGTCCAGCCGAGACACCTCCGCATCTGCAGCTCGAGTGCATACCTCAAAAACGTCCGGGTTGGCTCTACGCGAGGGAACTTCGCCGTGCTGTTCACTAATCCCGACGGCTGGGTAAAGAAACCGGGGGTGATTCGCGTCTCAATGTAATCAAACAGATTGGCCTGACAGACGAGCCCGAGGAACAGATTCGTGTCCAACGGCGATGAAAATTGCCACCGTCTCCAGTCGTATGTCTTTTCGGCGTCACGAAACATCCCTATTAGCGCAGAAACATCGCTCATGTTCGCTTCTGCCTCACGAGCAAACATCATAAAGCTTTCCAACAACCGCAGGGCACTATCCGCATCGTCAGGAGGACCATTCCTGAATGGTGCGCGCTTGAAGGTCTCGAGAATGCTTAGGCAGGGTAACAGCCAGACGCTGGTATTGCGGTTGCTAAGATCGCCGAGTTCTATAAAGCGTTGTTGCTCCAGTATCCTGCGAATCTTCGAAGATCCAAGTAAGAAGTCGCGAACGGTGCGGTGCAGAAAATCAACTTTATATTGAAAGTATAGACCGGCATCCGGCTCGTCGAGGATAACCTCCAGCAGTCCCTTGCAGTGACCATTAAGGTGTTTGTGTATTTGTTGGGCACGCGTGCGCACCTCGTGGAGCCACTGAGCAAAGGAGATTGCCTTGGATCCGTCAGGAACGGAAGACTGGAAAATCCACTGGAAAGTTTTGGAATGCGCTGATTTGATTTTCAGCTGGCGCGCCTTGACCTCGCTGAAATACAGACTCTCCAAGAAGTCTTGATTCAGCGACATCAGAGACCGTTCTTCTGCGAGGTGCTTGATTACTCCAGATAAGTAGTTAGTCAGATCGACGGACAGCCCGAGGCGGGCAGAGCAATCTTGCATCGGGTCAGCCGACTCCAGGCTTCCTATGAATTCCTTCACGTCGTCACGAGTCTTTTGTGTCTCTTTCGATAGGATTTGAAGCCTAGCGAGGACAGCATCTCGAAGCCTTTCAACTCGAACCTGGCTCTCTACCCCAAGCCATAAGGCATTTTCCTTTGAACAGACTGCAAGTTCATGTAATTCCTAATGCCTAGGTTAACGTTAGTCGCATGCTGTTCATGTCACGGCAGCCAACGAGGGAAGTCATACAGCAAGATGAAGTGCGTGTGAGTCGAGATTTGGTTCTGCACTTTGCCAAGTAAGCTCAAGAAATCCTCGATCGTTTCTTGGACCACACAGTCCGCAGTGCGGCGGCGAAGCAGCTCCATTTCTTGGCCTCATTGGCACGCAGCTTGTCGAGCACGGCCGATAAGCTGTCAGCAATGGACTTGCACAATGGACTTGCACTCGCCAACGAGCGCCCGCATCGTAGGTGGTGGAGGCGAGCGCGGGCGACGCGGTCAAAGCGTCGCTTAACGCCGCCGCATCCTTCGCAATGGCATCTAAGGTAGTGGTATCGCTTGTTAGGCCAGATTTAGACTTCATGATGGCGCGGGTGTCACTGACGAGACGAAAGGCAAAGTCCACACACTGGACCACGCCGGCAGCAACAAAGAGGCCGATAAAGGACCCATGTTGTGCTCGAGGGCGCGGTCGATGCAGAACTGCGAGATCGAGGCCGGCCCTACTCAGGACGAGCGTAGGATGAAATTACAGAGCTGCAGAAGCTCCCTCCCATAAGAAATCTCACCGATAGGTAACCGTGATTGGGCTCTTGTATGCATCTTTTGGCAAATACGGGGTAGCGGAGAGTGGGCGGGCTGTGTTCAGTATTTCCGAGTAGTTATACTGTATCTCATAGGGTCATTGTCGATTGTCTGCCGCTGGGCTGGACAGGTTAGTGGGATTAATGGGGCTTATGGGGCTGGAGCGCCGATGGGAGCTTACCTATAGGAGGCATGTTAAAAGCGTCACACCCCGGATAGGAAGATTTAGCTACTGTCTGTTAGCTGCAATTATCAGCTGGGAACTACCGGAATAAAATCGGAATTATGGTTTTCCTAACTCTCCAGTGTAACTGCTGACTGATCGTTTGGTAATTACGGCGCGCGGCAGCTATCTCTCATTACTAATTCAAACAAACCACTGAAGCTATCGTCAACTTTCCGCGCGCCTATTAGAAATTCACAATCATTTACCTACTTACCTAAATAGCCTTTATTCAATTGAATATTCAATATCCTCAATCGACAATATTATCACACCCTCATTATATGGAGCTCAGAACCTCAAGAGGGACTGTCGTCATCTTTTCCCTTCTCGTCGCAATCGTGGCGTATTTCTTCACGAGCAGAATATCCCCCACTTTACGTTCACTCATCCCACTCTCGGCATCGACACCTGCTACGAGGTCCTTCAATAGCGCACCAAAGAAAATGTCGACGCGGACCCCCGTATACTTTGTGAGCCATGGTGGCGTAAGTATCTTATGAAACATGAACTCATTCATGTTGTCTCGTTCTATTCTGACAACATAGCTAATAATGGCTAGCCAAGCACGATGTTTGACACCAAACATCCGGTCTATCCCGTATTACAAAGGATCGGCCAAGAGATCACTCAAAAAGTGAAGCCCAAGGCAATTGTAGTTTTTTCGGCACATTGGGAGGCTGGACCAAATGAGATACAGGTCAACACAGCGTTGATGACTGATCTGATCTATGAGTGCGTCTTGAACCTCTTGTCTTTCTTTCGTCTCTATAATGAACCGCAAACTAAAGGGATACTTATCGGAATCAAACAGCTATTACGGGTTCCCGCCGGAATACTACAAAGTCCAGTATCCCAACATAGGCAGCCCCGAGCTAGCTTCCAAGGTCATCGAACTGCTACAAAACGCTGGCATCAAAGCAGAGGGCACCAAGCGAGGTTTAGACCACGGTGTTTATGTCGGCTTCTCGGTTGGTGAGTTTAACCCAACAGCCACCTACCCATTAACCGACAGGATATCTAACTATTTACACCTAGCCTTTAACCCTGAAAAGAACCCCCTCAACATCCCCATAGTGCAAGTCAGCCAGTTTAACAGCCCAGACGTAGACCAGCATTACCGCCTTGGTCAAGCCGTCCAGGCTTTACGAGATGAGGGCATTCTCGTCATTGGCGCCGGCATGTCCGTACATAACCTACGTGATTTGCGATTCTCTTTCAATTCAACACAGCCCCTACCTTATGTAGCATCTTTTGACAACGCGCTCAAACCTGCTATGGAGGCATCTCCCAGCGAGAGGCAAGCTCTATTGTCAGATGTCGCAAAACGACCTGATGCTCGTCAAGCCCATCCCGTAAGTCACTCGGCTTCTCGTCCGGGAAGGAAAAGGGGTTATTAACTTGAGATATGTAGCACTTCGATCATTTGATGCCGGCTTACATTACTGCTGGTGCGGCTGGAGAGGATAAAGGAAAGCAGCTTTGGACTCACCATGATACTTCGATGGGCTGGGCCATGTATAGATTTGGCGAGGTACCTACGTAAAGTGACACTTCAGGGGATGTTCATAGTATACCTATCCCAATTCAATCCAGGCCAGGGTTTGGCTGTGTATTTGTATCACGAACATAAATTCCTACGATTGAGAAACCGCCGCACTCGAACCTATCTTCTAGGTCTATTTTAAGATTTATTCTAAATTTCTTTCGTGATTCTAACTCAACAAGGCAGCCTTCACCCGCTCGACCTCCTTAGTAGTCCCGCAAATCAAACCCCCCTTTTCATGAAGATTCTCCAAAGGCGTCTCCAAAACTCGCCGTCCATCAGCCGGATCGATAGCCTGACCCCCAGCACACTCCACAACCAACGCAACAGGTAACAACTCGAACGCACGACGCAGCTTCGCCTTGCTTCCAGCCGTGACGGGAGACAGGTAGACGCCATGTCCCTTTACCAAAGCATGCACGACATCCGGCACCAGGCCACCGCTATACCGCAGCGTGTACCTCTCGGCGATATACGACGTGATGAGCCCCATGTACCGCGCATCCTCAGCCGCAGCGCGCAGATTCGCAGGCGCGAAATACCGCGTTTTCACATCCTGTGCGCCAAGCCGCACATCAGAGCGGATGATCTCACAAGTACCGTCAACATCCGCGATGCCGACCTCGATACATACGGCCGCGCTCTCGCGACCGGGCACGCGCGCGGCGATTACGGCAGTTGTCCGCGGGCCATAGACGGACAGGACGGCAGCGATTTGCTTGCTGGGGTCCTGATGTAGCGCACTTCGACCCTCCCAGACGCCGAGAATGCTGCCGACTGACCAGTTCGGGCCGATAATGGAGCTGCCGTCCAGCGGGTCAAATGCCACGGCGTAGACGTCTCCTTGTTCATTCGTATTGCTGATTGAGGCGGATGTCTCGACTGGATCCTCCTCACTGCTGGCTGCTACCACAGCGGTGCAGGACGCGAGTTCTTCACGGAAGAAGCGCTCGGCGAGCACGTCGACGTTGAGCTGGGCATCGCCGAAGACGTTTTCTGAGCCTGCCGTCTCGACGTTGTGGGCTGTGCGCAACGCTGCTGCTGTGCGGCCAATTCCGCGGAGCAAAGAGGGTATCACTAAGGTGATTAAGGCAGGGTTTGATTCCCCTGTTGCGCGGCGCAGGCTTTCTGCCAACGCGCTGTTTTGTGAGCTCATGGTGGGTGATGACTTTGATGGATCGATGGGGAAAATCACTCAGTTGGGCCGGTAGAAATGGGTTGCCAATTCGGGGTGTGATGTAGGTGCTGATTGGCTGGATTTTACAAGGTGCCCTAAGCAGCCACTGAAATGACGCTGTACTACCTATGTAGTGCGACCGTAATTAATTAGACTTCAACTTCACATCGCATCAATGCTATGATTTGTGATCATCCACCAAAAAAAAAAGGGACTGTAGACCAACTGAGAGGAAAAAAGAAAAAGAAAAGAGAAACAAAAAAATGTATAATGGGAAAGTAGAAACAGTGTATCATGACATTAAACTTACTTCTATTCTCTACTCTCTATATCTACAGTACAGCATCAATTTAACGATTTATGAAGGACTATCTGTCTTGTAGGTTCTAAAAATTTATGATAAACACCCTCGGATATCAACGCTTCAGAAGTCTCCGTCCCCACAAACTCCCACACACCAGCAGTCCTATCTAGCTGAAGCTCCCTCGCCTCAGGATCCGGTATAGCCCTTGCCAGGACCTCAAATTCGGCATTCTCCTCCGTCCGGCGGAAGAACATAGTCGGCCACTCGGCGCCCGTCATCTCCTCAGCTCGGCGTATTTCCCTCTGTGCCTCCTCGATCTCCGTCTTGGCGGCATACACACGCTGCATATCACCAGCACGGATGCCCTCTGCAACGCCCGCCCATGCCCGTCGGGACTCCCACGGACTCTGCTCCTCGAAGGGACGCACGCGGAGCTCGCAGGTCGGCACATCAGCGACGTCGAAATCCTCAACTACATCCCCCGTAGCGCAATCCCGGACAATAAGCCGTCCGCTCCACTGACCCGTAACCTCAAACAATTTCCGCCCCTCATCTCGAACGCTCACCAGCTCTGCGCGCACGGAATTCTTTGCATCGCTGCTGAAACCAAGTGACTTCCCCGTGAACTCGACAGTGGAGAGATATCCCGAGGACGAAGATACGTAGCAGAAACCCTCGAGCTCCGGGTACAGATTCCCCGAGAGCAGTCCCTTGACGCTCAGCGTGGGTAAGGTACGCAGATGTGACTCGGCGTGTTTCTCGTCCCGCACGACGGCGTATCCCGTCTGCCGCACGCGCACCCCCGAGACCGGGTGGAACGTCGTCTCCTGCGCCACGTAGCCCGTCGACGAAATGCCGTGGTCGCGGTTATACAGCGCGCTGGCGGTCACGGGCGGGTGGTGTGAGACTTGCTCTGTTATCACCCGCGTCGCGCTACCGTCTTCGCTGACGAACTCGCCGACGAAGAGCTCGCCTAGGAACGCGTTGAGGGGTTTCTTTGGCCCTGAGGACCAGGACGCGTCCTTGGATGGCTGCTTGAGCTGGTGCTGAAAGCTGCAGAGGAAGTTCTTGAGGATTAGAAGGGCGCGATGTGCTGCGTTATCTTCATGCGCTGGCTGTAGAAAGAGGGTTTGGTGTTTGGCCCATGATGCTGGGATCTCTGTTACTGAGGTTGGGGAGAGGAGGAATGGGGGTGCGGTGATGTTGGAGAGGTCGCCTTTGAGTGTTGCGAGGTATGCTGTGAAGTCCTTGAGTTGGGATGAGGCGCTTGGTGATCCTGTCATCGCTGCTCGCTTCCTTCCCTTCTTTTATAGTTGATGCTCTATATTACGTGTTCTTGTCTTAAATCATGACGCAATTAGACTTATGCGGCGAAAATGGCTAAACTGTAGTTGTAGGCTTTTTCTCTAATAATCTGTTTCCCTTTTATAACCCCATAACGCTTCAATTGTTTAATCTTTAAGTTAATATCTAGTAAATAGGTTCTATTAATGATAGATTAGGTAGTGTATTCGTCAAGACGAAGCTTGGCTGAGAAATCCGGGTTGATGACGTTGGTGATAATGTGGCTCGCTCTTAGCGCTGCATCGTCTCAATCTAGGCTTTAAGGTACTGCTGACATATCTCTAAACATTTCATTCTCACCACTTTAATCCTATCACTGCTTTGATGATTATTCAGAATATTTCGCAGTTGTGGCTCGGATGTCGTTCCGTTCATTCGTATCATTCCCAACGTAGAATATTAACATTAAACCGTAAAATTGTACAACTACCCGCTAGACTTTACCCATGCAACAATTTATGTAAAGACCGCATAGCTCTCTTGCTATAATCACCCATATCATCATACTTATCCTTCCCCCGGCCATCAAACACCTCCACAGACAACCACCCCCGAAACCCAGTAGCAAGCACAGCATCCAGAAACTCCTGAACAGGCAAATACCCCCCATCAAAAGGCAAAGGCCGATAATCATGACTCCACTGCCCTCTTGGCCGTAGCCCCGACTCATCCTTTTTATCCGCGAGTGGTGGATTCATACGGTACGCATCAGAGATCTGCAAGAGGTAGATCTTCTCAGCCGGGACGAAGGCAGCGAGCTCCTTTAGACTATCCCGCCATCTACCCCCAAGCTCAGCATGCCCCAACAATCCCGACGCCGTCGTCGGATCCGCCCATTCGCCTCCCCCGGACTGGAATGTATCCAGACATAACCCCAGATTCGGCCGGTCGGCTTTGCGCACGATGATCCACACATCCTTCCAGTTCGGCGCTGCAGTGGCCCAGCACCAGTTCTCGTAAGCAATACGAAACCCCTTCTCCGCGCACAGGTCCGCGAGCTCGGCAAGATCAGCCGCCAGCTCGTCGAAATCCGTCGATATCCCCTCTGCGTCCGAGGAACCTACTTGCAGCATATCGGTACCGACGGCCTCCATGATGCGCATCCATCCCTTAGCGCGGGCGAAGGCATCTTCGCGTTCCTTGCTGCCCTTCGCCCAGCCCTCGAGGTTGGCAAAGGGTTGCAGCATGAGGATCTTGAGATTGTGCTCTTCAGTTTGCGCGCGGATGGCTTTGCCTATCTCTACTAGCGCGTCGTAGTCTGCTGCGTCGGGCTCCTTGCCGCGCAGCTGCTTGCCGTAGGATAGGATGTCGGGCATTGATAGCTCGATCCCGTCGAAGCCGGCAGCTGATATGGCTTTTAGCTTCTCTAGGAGTGTGTGCGTTGCTTTGTGCCCGATGCTGCATGTTGCGTAGCTTGTGGGCACTTTGGCGCCTTGGTATTCGATGGGCATTGTGAAAGTTAAGGTGATACTGGTGGAGTTCTATGTAGTGTAAAATATGTAAAATATGTTTAATGTGTGAAATCACTAGGGTTGATTTATAGGAGACAGCACGATTCGAATTGAACAATGTAAATCAAGCTGAGGGGGTAGGGGGTTGAGGCAGACAAGTATAAGAATGATGGGCGGGCATTGGTGACGTCAATTAACATCATCATTTTCCCCACGAGGCCATCACTACGAAAATAGACCCTCCATTTCAATATCATTCATAATTATGATAATTTAATTATTTTAAGATCATGAGACGCACCTTAAATTTGAAATAAAACACTTTATCAAAACCAATCATTCGTGTGGCTACCTAGGGTGATGAGGGTGATGAGAGCTTTCTCACGAATGTTCCAATTCACCAGTTGCGAATGTCACCATAATTGAGACGGCCTCAGTTAGGTAGGAGATATGCTTTTCAATTCAATAGCTAATCGGTACGCTGCGGTATTCTCATGCCAACAAACGGTGCACATGAATAGTTTCTTTTCCCGCAGCAATAACGAGATGATGCAAGTACCAACAGATCACAAAGGAGAGCAAAGAAATCAGCACCATCTCATCCTTCGCAGCGACCTTTCCTCTGTCTCACATAAGAATCCGGAAGACGAGGAAATTGCAACCCGACTGTTTTTTAACAAGCCTGCCAGGCGACGTGGACCTGTTGGGTCAAGGCGACGGTAGCATCGTCGTCGGAAATGGTACCGGAGGCAGATGTGTTGGTCGCCGTCAACGCGATGCGGTTGTTGACGTTGAGGATACCAGTGGCACCGCAGGGCGACCAGATGATGGAAGCAGTGGGGATCGAATCCTGCTTGGTATAGACCTATTGTAAAGAAGAAGAGTATCAGCCGTAGCTATGTTTAATACACAGAAATAATAGCGCTTTAAGTCTTACATCACCAAAGTCCCAAGGGCTAACACCTCCAGAGATCGAGGTGGTCGTGGTCGTCTATGTTCATTTTAGTCCATGTTTTCATATCGTTGTTTTTGTCTTCTTGAATCATGGCTTTACTCACAGTGTCAGCGGGCGACTGGCTGAAGTAGTAGGTCGAGTAAAAGGTTCCGGTGACGCCCTTGTCAAGCTGCGCGTAGCCGTGGTAGGTAGATTGGACCTGGCGCAACGCATTAGAACTATAGCTATTGTACTGGCTTTCATATCGAGATACTCACGACGGCGTACTGGAATCCACCGGGGTAGTTCAGGTTCAGATGAAGCTGGCAGTTCTTGGTTCTATCGGCTATGCCGGTGCCAGGGCCGATATAAGTCTGGAACGAGTCGAAACCGAAAGTGACGACCTTATCATAGTTAGATACAGATTTGTATGTGTTATTTGGGGTGGATTACCTGGCGATCAGGAGACAGCTCAGTAGAGACGGAGCCCTGGGGACAGCCGTTGCCACTCGCGGAAATGCTTGAGATCTGGATCTGGGTTGGGTCAGGGGTAGTGCCGCTTCCAACACCGGGGGAAACCTGAGGGAGGGCGGCAACCAGGGCGGCACCAAACAGAGTGAGGAAGGAAAGCATGATGATGGCTTTGAGATGCTGGTTTGTTGTTGTTAAAAGCGTTTGATTTCTTGTGGGCTTTGTGAGTCAAGTTGAGTTGCTTGAGTGCGTTGATGAGTGTGATGAAGAGTAATCGACAACTTCGTGAGGAGACTCGTATTTTATAGTTTTCGGCATCACCGTCTTCCTCATCCTTCCCGCTCTAGTCGTGCTTCGGTCAACTAAGCACACGGTCCTCGATGTTCTATTAGAGGTAATGAGTCATGTCGACACCATCGTCAAAGATAGAAACTCGTATTCCAAGCAACAGCATGATCTCACAGACTCCGGTCCTCAGCCTCGGACATGCTTGCTGACGATGGCCCTTCCAGCCCGTCTCGCGAATTTGCGGTTGAATTAAAGCCAAGGTTTTATAGATGAATTCATATTAAAGAGCACCGTCTAGCTTCTGAAGTTCCGTGGATATCGGGTGGGGATTTTCTTTTTATAGAAACTTATTACCAAGAGAAACGTTGTTGCGAGCTTGAGGTGTTAAGATAGGTGTAAGATGGCGGTGACGAGAGTTGCCCCGGCTGATATTCACGATGAAATGGCTGCGTTCATGTGGTAGTGTCCAGGAACCTGTCAGATTTAGCTCAAACTATCCACATTAGGTCACACCAGGTGAGATCTAGGTCATGATGCAGATATGAAAGCGGCAGGGGTTCATCACCTGTTCTGATGATATATGGCTTTGACATGATGCTATTTTTGAAAGGCCTAAGAATGGTAGATTAAGCTTAATTGCTATAACAGCATGGACTTACACCCAACGACTTGATATAGTGGATGCCTAGCTTATATGATTTTGGAGTATATCGTAAAGGCGCTCTTTTGAAATTAACGAGTGTGAGCTGTGCTCATAACTCAGCCGTTTACATAGTGGTATCACTATTAGTAATAAACGAGAGTCAATGAGTGAGAGATGCCTTATGTTTGGACACTGTATAAGCGTAAGTATAGACAACCCATACTCATAAAACCGAGGCCTAGGCCGCTACTACCTTGCAATGCTACGTTGAGTTGTTTTGTCTCCGACCGAAGCCAGTGGATGTAATATCCATGGACGCGGTCCAGAGCATCGGGGCGGCTCATCTTATGGATCGAGTCTCCTTTTACCCTCTTTAGCCGTGTTAGTGAGAGCGCCATAAACAAGAGCAAGACACAGCGTAGATCTAGAGCCTTACATGCGTTCCCGTCAGGATGCAGAATAGATGAGGAGCCTAGATTGAAGTCTTTTTTTATCTTAGGTGAAATGTCATGTTGTTACATCGCAGATGACCTATAAAGGTTCGGTAGCTTTGAGGCCCCTCCAAATGTAACGAGGAACCACGTGATGGAGACAAAAGAACTATCACGACACGGGAACGTCCATCGGAAGCACTCTTTCAGGTCAAGTTAATTTGCAAGGGGGGCGCTCTGGGCTGCAAGGGCCTTCACCACACCAGGTCCGAGGAACGCAAAGGGATACGGTTGGGTGGCCGCAGGGCCAGATACGACGGCGGAGCACGAACCTGTTTCCGCTCCCAGATACCCCGGATCTTCGCCAGGTGGCGAGCCAGGGCCATTTTCACGGAGCGCAGGGGAGCTTTCATCGCTGACGTATGGTGACGATGACCCCACTGAGGGGTCAAGTGTAGAAACTCACGCTCAACACATGCCAAAGCTTCACAGGTCTCAGAGCAAAGACCAGTTTCACTCTGTAGTCGGGATCTAGCACAATCGTTATTGAGTATTCATCATAATCTTTTCTTCCTCTCAATGTGCCTCAATGTTAATTTCTGCTCGCAAAATTCTCGAAAAACGTTGTAACCCCGGTGGTCGAACATCGCGAAAGTAGATGCTCGTCTAGTGTTGGGGCGACCGGGAACTGGTTTTGGGGATAGGAAGAGGTAAGTTGAACGCCATAACATTAAATCTAGACAAAACCGAACTCAAATAGAATCTAACTGATTGGATATAACCACAAACGCCGGCAAGATGCGCTCCAACATATGCAATCGTTTCATCCTCACGCCCCGATCTGCTTTAGGATACCCTCCAAGTTGATGCTCTTAGGTCGCTCAATTGGCAGACCAAGAGCGCGATCCCAGATCAATTGGGCGAGAGGACCCAGTCCTCGACTGACACCGAAGGTTGCCGTGTAGTACAAAGTCTCATGGAAGCCATAATGGTGGAACAATACACCGCTGCTCGAGTCAACGTTGGGGTAAGGGTTCTTCGTCTTTCCGTGCTTCTTCAAGACCTCAGGAGCTACTTCACTATTGAGCTTGACGAGTTTGAAAACGGGATCCTCGGCAATCTCAGGACGAGCAGAGGCATAATCCATCAGAGCCTCGAAGCGAGGGTCGGGCTTGCGGAGAACGGCGTGGCCATAACCAGGAACAACGCGTCCGCTGTTGAGAGTAGACCAGAGATAATCGTGAACATCCTTCTCTGTGTATTTCTTGGGAATATCGTCCTTCATCTGAATGATCCAGCGCAGGACTTCTTGAGCAGCCAGACTACATATACAGTCAATATAAATCACAAAACCCAACAACATAGTCGAAAGATACATACCCGTGCAGAGGACCGGCTAGACCCTGAAGACCAGCGCTGTAGCTTAGGAAGGGGTCGCTGAGAGCGCTACCGACGAGATGAGTAGCATGAGCCGAGACATTACCACCTTCATGATCACCATGGAGGGCGAGATAGAGTCGTAGCAGGTCTTGGAAATTCTCGTTCTCTTTACCACCCTTGCCGAGCATGGCAGCGAAGTTGTAAGACCAATCCTGATCAATGTCGACATCGGCAGGTAAAGCGCCACCACCACGGTAAGAGTTCTGGTAGATCTTGGCGGCGATGGTAGGTAGCTTGGCTAGCAAGCTGATAACATCATCAAAGGTGGGCTCCCAGTAGTCGGCCTTATTCAATCCATTCTCATATGCCTTGGCGAACTTGGAGGTATAATTGAGGGAACTGACGGCGATGGCGAACTGGGTCATAGGGTGTAGGTCTGTGGGGAAGTTGTCCAGCAACTTATTGACGAAATCTGGGAGGTGGGCTTGCTCAGCCAATTCCCGGGAGAATTTGCGGACTTGGGGCACCGAAGGAACTTTGCCGGTCAACAGCAGCCAGAACATAGCTTCAGGCAGCATCTCCGTGCCTGACTTGCCCTTGGGGAGTTCCTTTTGGCAGTCCTTGATAGTTCGTCCGTGGAAACGAATGCCCTCATTGGCATCCAGAACACTACCTTCCCATACCATGGCCTTCAGTCCTCTATAACCACAGTCAGTATGTACAGTGTTCAGAAGGATTGAGTGGGTGTTAACCACCGTGTTAACCACCGTACCTCATGCCACCGATGGTGTTCTCGACATTGACCTCCCCGAGGACAGCGGAGCCATTGGCCTTGACCTTCTTGAAGAGTTCTCTCTTGGCAGGAATGACCTGCTTCAAGGTCTCTTTGAGGTCGGGTTCTGAGGAAGCGGAATAGCATCTTCTCGCGATAGCGACGGGCACGGCACGTTGTTGCTAAAGACAGACGAAGGTGTTAGCTTGGGACCGAGCTCCAAACGATGAGTGTGCAGTAACGAAGTCGCTGTTATGACCAAATCAGATTTATCAAGCAAGTACAAATTTCTTTACCTTCAAGGCGCCCAGTGCCCTCGGCGCTCGGATGCTCATTGCCATGATGGTAGAAGGACGAACAGCGATAACAAGTAAGAAGCGACAACACAAGACAGGACCCGGTCAATCACAAAGCGGTGAAGTCTTATGTACAAAAAACGCCCGAAGAACGAGACAAGTTCAAGTTGTAAAGATTGGTAAGAGGGGATAGTTAGTGAGAAGAGAGAAGGAAAAGTGATCAAGGAGGAAGAAACATAAAGTGAACAACCATTTTTGGAAACTGAGCTGCAATCGACTGACTATCTCGGCCGATAACATCTCCAAGGTCTATCGAGATGCCGACGGGGTTGGAGGAATGCTAGAGACCATGGAACAACTATCTTACATCATGTCACTATCCAGCCATTTGTACTTGGCGTGGTACATCGTGGGGATAGCGGAACAGGAATGGGTATTAGTGTGTGGGGTACCCCTCTGTCCGGCTGGTTTTCCCCGCATCAGCCGAGGAAAACCGTCTGATATTTCCCCAGGACACAACCCAGGAGGCGCGCTTTTAGTCGGCCATTGACCAATCATCACATCTCCATTTGTCCATTTATGGTTAGGTGTCGGCAGTATACCTACCGAAATAGGTAAGTAGATAATGTAGATGGGGAGTGCAGATACCTGGATTCTTGGAATAAATACACTTTTCATGCAGTAATGAAGAATAAATAATCTTCAAGTCGATGCTTCAAGCTTGACCTGGAATATCAGTATACTATTAGTGAAGAGATGTATATGTGAAAGTGTGCTGGTAAGATGTAGGTAGGTAGAGTGTATTTTGCCCCGCCGAATTCTGGCCGAGGCAACGCCGCCCCACCATTAGCTGTGTTCAGTACCCAAAATTTACAGGCGGTTTTCCTCGGCTTCAGCTACCTCCGACGTACTATCGGAACCTCCGACTATTTTGTCTTGATCACAGCTGGTGACGTTGTATTTTTCTATTTGCCATGTCGTTTTTTGTTTTCTCCTAGCAACCTCCGACCTTTCGGGTTTTCAGACCCCTTCTTATATGTAAAATACTCCATTTGCTTCATTGTCCTGCCAGTCCATAAAGTCAGCTAAGTGAAACAATTTACTATGCTTCGCCGAGCTATCCTTCGTGCCCCTCGGCGGCTTGTTACGGCCTCTCCTCGAACACCCCTCTGCATAGCCTCGACTCGATATATCTCAACCACCACCACTAGAATGTCGCTGCCTCTCGTAGATCCCCCTCTATCGACAGCTTTAGCCTCAGACTCGTTCCAGCTAGTTCCCGAAGCACAGAAGGCAGGCGCTGCAGAGGACGCTTTATATGAGAGCCAGATCAAAGATGTCGAGGCCTGGTGGTCAACGCCTAGATATGCCGGCATCAAACGACCCTATTCTGCCGCCGATGTCGTATCGAAGCGTGGCTCCCAGATGCAAAGTTACCCCAGCTCCGTCATGGCGCGGAAGCTCTTCAATCTGATCAAGGAAAGAGAGGCGACCGGAGAACCCATACATACAAGTACGTGACAGACAAGCAAGAGCGAAACCAGTCGATTCGACTTAAGTCAAGCCTGCTAATTGGCATTCGTGTAATCACAGTGGGAGCTATCGATCCCGTCCAAATGACACAACAGGCACCGCACCAAGAAGTCCTCTACATCTCGGGCTGGGCCTGCTCGAGCGTCCTGACATCTACCAACGAGGTCTCCCCGGATTTCGGCGATTATCCCTATAACACCGTGCCTAACCAGGTCCAGCGCATGGCGAAGGCGCAATCCATGCACGACCGCAAACAATGGGACCTACGCCGTAAGCTGACGTCCGAGGAACGTGCGAAGACCCCCTATGTCGACTACCTACGACCTATCGTAGCAGACGGCGATACTGGCCATGGTGGTCTCAGTGCCGTGCTCAAGCTCGCAAAGCTGTTTGCTGAAAACGGCGCGGCTGCCGTACATTTCGAGGATCAGTTGCACGGTGGCAAGAAGTGCGGACATCTCGCGGGTAAGGTGCTTGTGCCCATAGGCGACCACATCAACCGTCTTGTTGCCGCACGCTTCCAATGGGATGTCATGGGCACGGAAAACCTAGTGATCGCGCGGACAGATTCGGAGAGCGGCAAGCTCATTTCCAGCGCTATTGATACTCGCGACCATGAATTCATTCTCGGCATCACAGAAGCTGTTGCGCCTCTTGCCGAGACTCTGCAGGAGATGGAGGCGAACGGTGTCTCGGGTGCCGAGATCGACGTTTTCGAGGCCAAATGGGTTAAATCCCACAAGCTCGTGACATTTGACGAGGCGGCCGTCGAGCAGATGCGCGCGCAGGGCGTTACACAAGATACCATTGACGGGTATCTCGCCGCAGTCGCAGCAGACAGTAGCTTAAGCATCACCCGACGGCGAGAAATAGCCAACACGCTCGTCGAGAAGCCCATTGCCTGGGACTGGGATGCGCCCCGCACTCGGGAAGGCTTCTACCACTACCGCGCGGGCATGGAGGCGGCGACGAAGCGAGCTCTCGCATTTGCTCCCTTCGCCGACCTTCTGTGGGTCGAGACAGGTGACCCGAATGTCGAGGTGGCAACAAAGCTCGGCCGCGCTGTGCGCTCCGTGCATCCCGGTAAGGGCCTCGTGTACAACCTGTCGCCGTCCTTCAATTGGATGGCGCACGGCTTCAACGACGAGACGCTCAAGTCCTTCATCTGGGACATTGCGCGCGAGGGCTTCGTGCTCCAGCTGATCTCACTCGCGGGCCTCCACAGCACCGCCACCATTACTAATGAACTGGCCCGCGACTTTAAGCAGGACGGCATGCTAGCGTACGTCAATCTCGTGCAGCGGCGCGAGAAGGAGCTTGGCTGTGACGTCCTGACGCATCAGAAGTGGAGCGGCGCCAGCTATATCGACGGCATCCTCGGTGCCATTCAGAGCGGTAGCAGCAGCAGTAAGAGTATGGGCGAGGGCAATACGGAGGGACAGTTTGATTAAAACAGCTTGTTTTGTGGCGGTTTGTTCGTTTTGGATCATCATTGGCATGGAGTGACGGCGTTCAGGCATATAGCAGCATCTATTTATCTCTTATATCCTGTATATAGGACGTGCATCTTGACAAATTCACACTATCATTGCATCATGAGATCATTGTAGCACATCTGAAATTGAATACCGATTAATCTACTAGCTATCCGATTCGACCATTACGAGGCAGTGAAACAGCAACCCCGAACTCCTAACGTAGCACAACGAGACGATGGGAACCAATCAATCAGCAGCAGATAATTAAAGCTCCGTCTTCAGAGCATTGTTCGTCGGCGCAGCGAGCGGCTGTCCCTCGGGTGTGACGTAGGCCTTGGTCATACCACCATCAACGACCATGTCGTGTCCGTTGACAAAGCTCGCCTCGTCGCTAGCTAGGAACAGCACGGCCTGCGCCTGCTCGATCGCCTCGCCGAAGCGGCCCGTGGGGAAATGCACCTCGCGCCGCTGGCGCTTCGGCACGTCGTCGCCGAGCCAGTCCTGCAGCAGCGGGGTGTTCAGCGGGGCAGGACACAGGGAATTAAAGCGGAAGCCCTCGCGGGCGTGCACGATGGCGAGCTCGCGGGTGAGGGCCAAAACAGCGCCCTTGGAGGCCGTGTAGGCGAGCTGCGGCGTCGCGGAGCCTACGAGGGCTACGACCGAGGCGGTGTTGATGATGCTGCCTTTACTCTTCTTATTGCGTCGGAGGGCTTGCACCGCGTGTTTACAGCCGTACCAGACGCCCTTCACGTTGATGGACATGGTCAGGTCCCAGATCTCTTCGGGCGTGCCGATCGCGTCGTCGTCGCGGCCGTGCATGATGCCTGCGTTGTTGAAGATCACGTCTAGACCGCCCCAGCTGTCGAGGGATTCTACCGCGGCTTGGACTTGGGCTTCTTTTGATACATCGCAGATCTAGAATATGATCGGGTTAGTCGTCGAAGTTGCATAAGCTGGATAGCTTGGTACGAGAGCAAGGACTTCGTACTGTTGTCTCAACTCGAGAGGCGTTGGGTACGAGCTGCAGTAATTTCGCCTTGGCTTTCTCTAGAGCTGGGGCGGATATATCGGTCATCAGTACACTTGCACCTTCTTTTGCGAAGAGGATGCTTGTTTCAAGACCGATGCCGCTGTTGAGATCGTGTTAGCTGGTCACTCATTTTGTATTTTTTGGGTTTAGTGAGGAGTGCTGGGTATACCGTAGACTTACCCGGCAGCTCCAGTGATGATGGCATTTTTACCAGCAAGACGGCCTTTTGATTCCGCAGCCATTGTGATCACTTCTCGGAGTTATTGTACCAGATCGGCGATACGCTTTTTCGTAGCAAAGATGGGGCGTAATGATGCAGGAATGGAGGTAGCAAAAACTCAAGACGTAGAGAAAGTATAGATGCTCGAGTAGAAGGAGGTATTGTTTGCCTGTGACTCAAGCTGGATGTTTGTCACGGTATTAACAGCCAAGTACAAACCAGATAAGAAAGAATCACGATGGACGCCAAAATAGAAGCTAGGTGGACCCTGGATAGACCCTGGATAAGGTAGAATAGAGTGCTTCCCGAGATAAGACCTTGTTAGTCAGGCACTCACTCCCTTTCCTCAAGGAGGGATGGATTTAAGGAGGGGCAGTGAATACGCTTCCGACAACGGACGCGGGGCTAACATCGTGGAGTTTGGTTTGTTAGACATGTGTCAGTTCCAAGATAGTAATCATCCCTTTGATAAGCATTGGACTAGTTTCGCTAGTTGATGGGTTGGCTGCTTTGGTGGCGAAGGAAAAAGAAGTGCCTATCTCTCGATATTGATGGATATGTGTCACATAACTCGCAGTAGCTATCGTCGAGTTGTTCACTCTCCCCAATCACAGATGCAGCTTGGAGCTGGATCTTGTGAATATTTTGATGTATGTGCTTACCATTGAGACGCTGGATAAATTGAATAGGTATACTAGGGCAGGTATAGTTAGTCATAGGTAATGAGACACGTAGACCATGCAAAAGATAAGTCATTTTTTTTACATGGGCGTTAAGATGTTTGGCTGACAAGTAAGAATGCAAAGCGTAAACCATTTCCATTTCGAGTGTTTTGAAGCGAGGGGTCTTGAGGGGTTCATACCTACCTTAATGTTAGGTAAGGTAGGTATGACGTACCTGATATATGCTTTAATCGAATAAGTAACTCTGCCCCGATTCTGACATGTCGAAATGGCAATCGATCCCCCTTTCTTTCCCAACGAAATCCCAACTTCTCCAATCCATCTATCAGTAACACTTACAGTATACCATCATCGAACTGACACCGTCAATATAACACTTCACCCGCGTCAATGCCAAACTTAGTCTACTATGAATAGTTGCCCCTATGTCGGCTCATTTGACTCCCGCCGTTCCCCCCCGTTTCTCGACCAGATGTGAACAGCCTCCTCCGTATTTATTAGCTGGCGGAACTGCGGAATAGAAGTGGAGGAGGATTGAGAGATAATGGCTGGTTCCGTTCATTTCATGCATTTACTCTGGAGTTATGGCGCCACCATGACTGAAAATCACATCTCGTTGGTAGGAAGACCACCTACCATGGCCATTGATCGTTATGCCTAGCATTTTCAATCTGTGCTGACTATTATCATGTCTGCCATGCGTTTTCGGAGTAGCCGGAGTCAAGAAGACGAGGATGCCAACAAAGCCTACAGTCAGCTTAGGGACCCCGAGACAACCCCGATTAGGAGTGAGATGAGACGTCAGAAGCATGGTTGAATGCCTTGCGTTTAAAAATGGAACATTGAACAACGGTATAGGCTTCTCTTACCGTTGTTACGCGTTGCCATGCCTCATCTTGCTTACGCCGAAACAACTTATTCGACACGGTACTCTCATCTTCAGTACAAAAAAGCGGTCAAAGGCCCCCATCTCGATTTCCAATGCTCCGCTGTTCTGCTTCATCCTGTGGACATGGCATGGTTGCGTTTCCCGGTTGTGGGTGTGGTTACGCTGCAATGAATAATTCAGTGTTGGATCGAGTCAGCCCTCGAGGTAACCGGACCTAGGCAGCCCTATGAGACGGATGCTCGCCGCCAGGCAAACATGGAAGCCGTGCACCACCAGAGCGAGTACTGGAATGTTGCATATCGCAAGATCCAGACGTATTTTCATTGGGCTGGGCCGTCATCGGACGAACTTGGCGGAATGGCGGCTTTTTGAATCTTACTAAGGCGTGCAGCTGCAGACGTCAAAAAGGCGGACGTGACTTGATCGTATAGGTAGCTTGTGGTGGATTGGTGAGGTGTTGTATGCTGCCTGTTGTTGAAGTGAGAAATCTACGTCGCGCGCTACATGACTTACCGAACATCTATTGTAAGTATCGTCGCTTATACGCCCTTCTACATGCGTACACTGCCTACTAAATGGTGTACATGCAAGTAGCTGAAGTCTGGTTACCTGTGTCGGGAAATCTCTGAGCCGCTAGCCTAGTACACCAGACCACTGGCTAAGACCGGGAAACTCCCTGTACGCCTAGCTACAGGTAGCAGCTAGTAATCCCGGATACCAGGGTTCTGGTGCGGCTTACAACGGTTGAACATGGCGCGCGATCGCACTAATCCATTATCTATCTGCCTTATCTTAGGTACTTTCTGCCCCTCGTTACACAAGCACCACACGTGGGGCTTGCATGATGACGCATGCAGCTCGCTGTCCGCCCTACAGCATTTACGTAGCTTCTCATCCAGCGGTCCGAAAACCTACGCCCATACATTGTTATCGCCTAGTCTATCCCTAGCATGCCCATACCACACTAGGCATGGGTATAGGCATCGTGATACTACCTAGTATCTACTGCACGTCCGATGGTACTCTACCATCTTCTCCCTCGTCATCTCTCTGTCCAGTAAAGAATCTGGCACGGGGCCAGCTATTTTAGTTCACCGACAATTCAGCACGGTGCATTTCCTTGGTTTATTATCCAACGTTTCGAGACTGTTACATTAGTTTGTTTTAACTTGCAGCTTCTAAGGAAGTATAAATATACTGCATCGCAACATTGTTTATCGTTCCATCGGTTATCCCACATCACTCATTTGCACTACGGAATCTCTAGACGACCGTTTGTTTTCGAATATTGTTGAACCCCCGCCCATACCTCCTTTGTTGCTCGACAATTGCTTCCCGCTTGCTTCTCTAAGATGGCTGTTCCTTCAGGCCCTATAGCGGCCGAATCACTACCCGGACTACTGAAAGACGATAACAAGGTGAAGCTAGCCGGCCTCGATGTGGATGGCATGCTCCGTGGGAAGGTCGTCTCCAAGAAAAAGTTCCTGTCTATCGCCAAAGAAGGCTTCGGCTTCTGCAGTGTCATCTTCGGTTGGGATATGCACGATCTGCTCTACACCAAGGAGCTGAAGATTAGCAATAAGGAGAATGGATACCACGACATCATCGCCGTCCCTGATCTCAACAGCTTTCGTCGCATACCCTGGGAGGATGACATTCCGTTTTTCCTCGTCAACTTCTTCGACCCTGACTCTATGGATCCTGTTTGCGCCGACCCGCGCGGACTGCTCAAGACTACTGTCGATAAGCTCCAAGAGAACAACCTCGATGCTATGTCAGGAAGTACGAGCACCCCCTCAATCTGGACTTGGGCCAAATCAAACATTTACTGACTATTCCCGTTGTTTTGCAGTCGAATTTGAATTCTTCCAATTCAAAGCGCCCTCGGATTCGAGCTCCTCAGCCGCCGAGTACATGCGTAACAATGTCCCACATGACATTCCTCCCCTAACCGAAGGCATGTTCGGTTACAGTATCACGCGCCCGACCCTCAACAAGGAATACTACTACGACGTTTTCAATACGTGCGCACAATTCAAGTGCGACTTAGAAGGATGGCACACAGAAAGTGGCCCCGGCGTGTACGAGGCAGCATTGGAGTTTGGTCAGATATCCGAGATGGCAGACAGGGCGTCTCTGTTCAAGTACGCCGTGAAATCGGTTGCACACAAGTACGGAATCACGCCTTCTTTCATGGCGAAGCCGAAACAGGGACTGCCCGGCTGCAGCGGACACACTCACGTCTCCGTAGTGGATAAAGAAGGGAAGAATCTCTTCTTCCGAGAAACGAAGGATGAAAACGCGAAATATCCCGACATTGCACACCTTAGTGACCTCGGCCGACATTTCCTCGCCGGGCTCTTGGAGGGTCTACCGGATGTCATGCCTCTTCTGGCACCGAATGTGAACAGCTACAAGCGTCTGGTAGAGAACTTCTGGGCCCCTGTAACTGTCTCATGGGGTCTCGAGCACCGCGCCGCATCGATACGGCTGATCGCCCCACCGACGTCCAAGCCCGGTGCAACCCGGTTCGAGGTTCGAGTACCCGGAGCCGATATTAACCCTCATTATGTCATGGCCGCTATCCTAGCACTCGGATGGCGTGGTGTCGAGAAGAAGCTTGAAATCCCTGTCCCCCCTCTCGGCAAAGGACAGGATGTTGGAAGTGCCGACGACCAAGGACAGCGTCTGGCAAAGAATTTGAAGGAGGCTACAGACAGGTTTACGAGAAAAGACAGCATAGCGCGAGAGGTATTTGGAGACGACTTTGTCGAGCACTACGGCGGTTCAAGAAATCATGAAATACGACTTTGGGACGAGGCGGTTACGGATTGGGAAATGAAGCGATACCTCGAGACTGTATAGACGGGACTGCATACCTATTGGGGGAAACGGAAAGGCATACACGGGTTTATTCATTTCTTTGCTGTTATTATTACATGGCGGCTGCATTCATAGGATATACCATACACCCTGCACCAATATCATTAACACTGTTATCAAATATTAATTTGCTGTCATTGATCTCTGCCTACACTTGATTTCTGATCGCGAATTTTGGTCTCGACTTATGCTGGCGACTTGATGTTGACGTTGCTTACGTGGGTATAATTTCCTACATATCATCACAATCCCAGCTCATCCGTTACCAATGACGTAGTGAATAATCCAATGCACATTCTTTCTTACTAATATTACTTTTGTTTATAATAATTTGATGGACCGGGGTTTAAAAGCACGGTTAGCTTAATATTAAATTAGACCTGTCACAGGGAATACCGGAACCCCTTATTATCAAGCTCCGTCTGATCGAGCATGCCAGCCTCCACGGCGGCCTTCTCGTCAATCGCGCCCGCGGCGTCTCGCCTTTTGTTCTCGCGCCACATGTGGATGTACAGCGCGACGATACAGAGGAGTTTGGCTGTGTAGCCTACTAACATTGCTATGTAGGCGCTGTGGTAGCCGGCTGTTGAGAAAGGAGTTAGTGGGGAGTTCAGTTTTGGGGGATATGGGGCAAGGAGAGGAGAGCTTACGGGCTTCGCTTTGGAGGAAGGTCTGAGGTCCGATGATGCTGTTGCGTTTTTGTTAGATTTGCGTTATTGGGGAGGACGAGAAGGGGATAATGATCAAAGGTTAAGACTTACTTTCCGACGCAGTACCCTACGAAGAGAATAGTAGACGTCAACTGCTTCTTCGTCGAACCGGCGATGTTGGACGATATCATCGTCAGGGCCATGCTGAAGCCCAGACCCTGGAAGAAACATAGCCATAAGGCTACCAGACGACCCCATTTATTCGAATCGGGTAATCTAACAAGCAGCGCCGATCCGACGATGCATATCGTGTTGGCAGTAATCATAGTCGGGCAACGCGAGCCGCGAGGCCACTTCGAGCAGATGACGCCACCAAGGATCAGCGAGAGGAATTGGACCGCGCCACCGGGAATCTGTAGGTACTGCGTTCCGAGGGTATCGAAGCCGAAACTGGCGATGATGGCGCTTGTGAAGCTTGTTATGGCTGCGTTGGGAATTTGCGCTGCTACGGCCATTACGAAGAGGATCCAGGTTTCTGTGGTATATGTTAGTTTATCGCTGAATTACTGGGTGGCTTTCATGGCTTATATGGATTTTCTTGGGACTTACTAGGATCTTTGAAACATTGGATAGCTTGGTATTTCTTGAAATGCTGGTTCTTCACTCCTGTTCGGTTGGCAGCCACCTACAAATGGGTTCGTCAGTCCAAAACGCTCGTCTTCTTCACTGAAGTTGAGACAATAACTTACACGTGCCGTAGCAATGGTTCGCTCCCTCTGAGTCAAGAATCGCGCCGTGGCAGGGACATCAGGCAGCACAAAGACACAGACAATACCAATGGCGAAGCTGACGGCGCCAAATATCAAGAAGACATACATCCACTTCGCAAGACCGGTTGTGATGTGGCCAACGGCGTACCCGATCAAACCGCCGAACATGGTAGCTAGGCCGTTTGTGCAATAATACGCCTCAAGACGCAGCGGTTGCTCGTCATTCTTGTACCAAATGGACATGATTAAGACGAAGGCCGGGTTCACCTGTTCTTGTTAGTGATTGTTATACTCCTCCCATTTTGACTTAATGTAGAATCCATACCGTGGCTTCTGTGAGTCCTAGGAAGAAACGGTTTGTCGCTATTCCAGCGAATGATTTACATCCTGGGGTCTTAGTCGCTCAATGTCAGCCTTTATTTTCGGAAATACATTGTATTCAACCGATATTATGAGAGCGCACTAACCGTCAAGACAATAGCTCCCCAGATGATGACCGTGACGGAAACAACCCGACCGACTGGGAATCTCTGCATTAGATATCCAGAGGGGATCTGGCCGACCAGGTAACCGAAGTAGAATATCGAGCCTGGTAATATATCATCAGCTTGTTGATAAAAATAACTGAGAAACGAGAAAACATACCCAGCCATGAAAAGTCCTGCCCTTGAAGATGAGTACCCTTCTGAAGTCCATAGGCGTTGGCGAAATTCAGGGCGTTTTTGTCGAGATATTGGAGAAAGTATACGAGGAAGAGGATAGGTACGACATGCCAGTCGATTTTGCGGACAACTTTCTTGATTTCGCTCTCTGTCGCATCGATTTGGCTGTCGGCCCTGAAGAACTTATAATTCTCATCTAAATCCTGCGAATCCGCAGTAATCTGATCCGAGGTGCGATAGTGGGAGTCCTTGACCTCCTCCGCGGCCTCTGGTGAATAATGCGCCATCTTTTCCATTGTACTTCACTTTTACACGGGAATAGCAGCGAGACTCGAATGCCGAGGGGTATTATTCATTGGGAGGATTTCGGAGTTATATACTGACGACTCAACCTACGAAATGAATCTTGAGAAAATGAGGCTCCCAAGAGAAGAAAAAAGACAGCTTCCCTAGATACCCCAAAAACTAGAATCATACATACCCATTCCGAAAAATCAGCAGATAGCTCCAGATCCCTACCTTAGTCTACACTGCTACGCAAGCACTTGAACGGGAGCTTGCCGCTAACGTAAAGAACTCAAGCACACCATCGCCCCAGTGGAATAGAACAGGGGGAGTTTTGAGCGCAGAACAGATTCAGGACCAGGTTACTGGGCGCGTTCTCACTGGGACTCCCCGACGAAGTGACCGAAGTGGACCATGAGAACCGAGCGACAAGGAAGACGATTGGATCTAGAAGTTAACGAACATGGGAGAATTGGCGGAATAGGCCAACGAGAGCGCAGAAGAAGAATGGCATCATCGGCAGCGATGGTTAGGTGATTAGACCCGCACGTGGGCAGAACCAAGTTGGGAAACGCTGGTACGCGGCCAGCAACCGATCTAAACAGCTAGTTTAGTGGTTCGAATCAGACTAGACAGAGCCATTTCGGTCGCGGTCTGGGAGTTAGGTAATAGTTAGATCTAGTAAATATATTTCCACCGGCACTTCGAGATGAAAAACTAGACAAAGCACGTCAACTTGTTTAAGTATGTTGTCGCGACTACACTAGTTGTCATAGCTGGAGAGAGCTTGATCTAATCTAGATATAGGTAGCTTTTGGAGCTGGAAGAGAAAACCAGTGGGGTAAAACGGATCTTAGCATCAGGACTAGTACAATACCTTAGTTGTGCTGATCCCTGTAAAACATTCAAATGGCTCTGTCTGCGTTTATTGAATTTTAAGTAGAGCTATGACAGTGAGTGGTACTCTCAAACATCGTTCAGGCGGCTGCTAAGCGCAACATCACTCTTCTCGGTGTAAGTTTCATTGACAACGGAGAGAGAAGCTTTGGGGGGGAGCTAATGTAAATAACTTAGCGAGGGAAGCACAATTTGTTAGTGTTGAGGAGAGGAGCAGCATCACTCTTTCGGAAAATCGAATGGCATGCTGACAGAACAACTTTGAAATCACATACCTGACTAAGAATTTAGGCATCATCAAGCGCCAGATTCTTATCTAAATGACGTTGCTAGTCGTATTCATTATTCGTAGTCCAATGAGGCTTAAAGCGGGCGAGAAAACGATCCGGCCGTCTGGGACAATAGCGCGATATTCGGCTGAATTGGCCTCATGTCGCCATTTCAATAATGTATTCCGTGTTCACCTAGAACCACGATAGAACCACGATGGAACCACGATGGAACTTGGTTGTAAATTTCTTCGTGTAACATATGTCGCCAATTGGCCGTCGAATCAGCTGAATGGAATCAAAGTCAAGGTTGGGGCCAAAATCTTCAAATAGATAATTGAGCTAAGAATCTTCTATGCGTCGGAGTGTTCGACGACTCTCCATCTAGAGCGATCTAAATATAAAGTTTCACGAGAATGGAACGAAATCTTCAAATATTTTGCTGAAAGACAAAGTCCTAGACGGATTGAAATGTTGAGTTGGTTGTTAACCGATATAGCATATCACATGCATTGCAGCGTTTGAGTTTGTGCTCAGCCACCCTGAAGTGATTCTGTAAGAGGCTATATGGTGTTGTAATCCAACTATTACCATACCCAGGTCTTACTGGTCCCTCTATAGCATGGAATACCGCTAGCGACCTTCTAGAAGACTTCTAGCGTAAGCCATTGACAATCAGCTCCTCTGACATCTGATAGGCGCCCGGGACTACACAGAGCAACTCCCTCACTCCTTCATCCAATCCGTTAGGTCATTGGATAGAAGTATACAGCTCGTCCAACTCACCTTGATTTACCCTCTAATCGACTGTATCTTAATTGAAGAGAACCTATGTACATACATCAATATTATCGCGCCAATTCAATCAAGATGGTATGGTCTTCGTCCTTAGCTTAATATCAACACCACACTTGGTCGCAAGCTCAACGACGTAGGTATCCAATGCATCGGAGTAGTACCTATACTATATTACATCCTTTATCTGATCTCAAACACGTGGTTTCACGTTCTGCCTATTTAATCCCCCGGTTAATCCCTACATCCCTCCGTATTATACAATGATTACCTACATAAGAATACCAGGAATCGCTTCCCTTGAAAACCCCAACCATCAACCTCGTGCACATCTAAACTCGTAATGACAGGTAGTGCCTGGTCTAGTGCATGTCAAGACATAGCAAAAGATGGTAGAAATAGAAAATCTCAATCTATACTGATGTTAATCACGGTCGAGTCTCGGTGTATAATCTCACTACCTAATAATATTCCACCCAGCCCTGGTCGCCGATGCCGATAAGGAGGCACAAGCAAAACTGGATGTGGCGCCGAGCTACGGGGTGCCCGTTGAAGGGAATGGAGATGGCTGGCGCGAGCCCCGGGCCGAGCATTGACTCCCCTCAGCAACAATAGTTTGTCGAATAACGTAACGCAAGTACGACGACAAGCATGTTTTAACATGTGAATAATCTGTCAACTAGAATTCCCTTGCCTTAATTGCCAGCGTTGTGTTTTATACAGCTTACAAATCTTTGTGATCTTTCTCTAATTTTTGTCCGATGATATGATAGACTAGTAATTGTTTGTCTGTTTGTCATATGAGATGGAATGGCATGGCATGGCCGCGCGGAAGATGTGTCGCCTCCAGGACACCGGGAACTGTATGCGACAGCGGTCCCGTACATATGGTGGTAGTATATCCCGAGACGATGTGACAATGACATACTAGGTATGGTTGCAGATCGGCGGCAGAGGCGGGAACCCCCATGATTGGTTCGTGTCAGCAACGTGGAAGTCGCAGAATCGTGCTTATCTGATGTTCGGACATGTTTCTAGAAAGCTTCGACACAAATCGTCACCTGACCGTTAGTGGATAAAGACAATGCCCCTACTGTGTAGGCAGTTCATCAACCTTGGAATTATCTAAGTGCTTGAAACAGATACGAGCTAGGGACGGATGCCGGGTGCTGTACCGAGCGCCGTACTGGGTGAAGGTACCTAAAGTACCGTACCGTGTGCTGAAGCCAAGCTTCTGTTTGGAATCATGGCATACGTCACCTAGCATAGAACGACCGCTGTACGCCCTAAAGCCCCCTGACCGCCCGCTAAATTAGGTTTCTTTACCGCAGACGGATCAGGACCCGGCCCCTAGCGCACATCACGCGAACCAGTCCCCTGGTCACCCAGCCTTACCAATGGAGCTTCTCAAACGTGCACGACAGTTGTAAATGTAGAATGCTGACAGTTTTACTGGCATCACCCTTGATGTTGGTGTTGCCCGGTCTAAAGTGGCCTTACCTCTTCTCACCATCACGAAACTTGGAAACACTATCTATATCTCGTTTTGGCCCCCGATCAAGTACGGTTTCCGTTTCAGGGAATTTTTAGACGAGCACTACTATATCGCACAACTATTCTAGCAGTGAGCCACTACCTTGATTATGGCTGCGATTCTGCTTAGACGGATAGTCTCTATTTCTCTTCAAATCGACGCTTGAATAACTTTATGCTTGCATTCTCGTTGATTCCGGAAATACGAAGACAGTGCCCGTCTATTCTCGGGCCGGGGCTTCATGTGCAAAGAGACGTCTATCATACCTTCATTCTGTCCCAATCTATCGTCTTTCTCATGTCACAGTCAAAGTCACAGTCACAGTCGAAGAATAGATCATGGCTCGAGTTCCCCAATATGCTAATTTGATACCGGCGATTAGGTTCCGTCATGGTCAGCACCAGCCACGGCCTCGATTGATCTGGATGAAGCTTTCGTAGCCATGTCGACTCTCTCGCTAAGTCGAGTGAGATCCAAAAATGCATCAACGACAGATAACTATCCCTTTACAGGTGCAACTGTACGACCCCGATCCTTCATGATTTGGAGATCTTCGTGTATTTATACCTTGGTGGACGCGGGCCATGTCGTAATAATCAACTCTTTCAAGTATGCAAACCCGAATCTCATTATTTGTTTATATATCATTATTTCCTCCTTCGTCTAAGTGATTGCCACATCCAGGCCGCCAACGTCGCAATCTTCTCTTCAAAGAGCACAATTGTGTATGTCGAAGCTGCTCAATCACAACTTACGCGAAGAAGTCCTGGCATCACATAAGCTTCTTGACTCAATATTCCTCATCGTTCTTGAAATTTCTTCTTTCTCATACCATTATCGGTGTCGCTCCGGTGGCGTATTCGGCCTACGGAAGCTTCCGAGCTTATCTTGGAGTTGGGAATATAAGAGATACACTACTCTCGCGAGAGTGACAATGAGATAGAACGAACATCTATCACTTTGAAGTATTGATATCAGCGAAGACACTCTCGAATTCAGGGCTTTTCCGCGGTGTTCTCCGAGCCACGAAAGACTCACTCGTTCTCAAGATCAGTTCATTGGACGGAAACCCCCATTTCCGGTCATCACATTCGGACTTATCAAAAGAAAGTCGGTAATAATCTCACCACCATGAGTTCAAGCAGCCGAAACTCCCGCCGAAGCAGAAATCAGGTACGTAAAAGGTTTACCATTATCGTATTTCGCCATCCTTCTCATCATGAGACCCGCCGTCGTCCCCCCGGCAATCATTTCACGCCAAGTGCTTATATTGATTATCTCCGTAGCGCTCAGTGCAGCAAATGATAGAGTCACTGCGCAATCATACGGTCAATACCTTGACGGAGCTACGCCGGATTGAACGGGTCGCAGTGGCTTGTGAGAGCGAGGACGAGCTGCAGGCTTTTCAAGAGCCGCTGGCGTCGGCATGGGATTACTATGTGAACAGCAACCAGCTGCTGCTTGAACTGAGAGGACTCACGCGCAATTATCCCGTCTCGAGTTCTTTGATTGAGGAGGCGAGGAACTTGGTCCGTGATGATCTGGATTCCAATCGGAGTTGGAACTTGGCTTGGTTGTGCTTGGTTAAAATCCGCGATGCGTAAGTCAATTCGCCTTATACACCTCATCGTCCCCTTCACTTTTTCACACCGCCTTCTCATTTTTTCACTTCCTGAGCAATTCACTAATGTCGTGGAACAGAGGATTGATATTGACTTGCGCACAAGCCGAAGCTCAGAAGCCGGAGATGTGGGGTGGCCGGCTTCCATCTGCTGAAGAAGCAGAGCAGCTTACTCTGTGTTTTGTGTATGAGTGGACTCAAGCTGTTGACACTATGCTCCGTCATTGGCGTACGGCACCCGTTTGGTATTGAGGATGCTATGACATTGAAATTGATTCTTCTTGATCAGTTGATCTTTTCAAGTAGCATTGGAGGGGATGCATGATGCATGATGACTGTACGAATTTTGACTCACTGCTGTATGACGCATAGATAGGTAGTTTGATAGGTTACAGACATAGAATACATACATTTGTTTCATCTTAATAGAAAAAAGAAAATGCGATGAAAAGGATAGACAATATCCATTGTCTTGGTATAAGGAAGACACGGGGCCCTGTTTTGCTTTGGATGAGAGGGGCATTGTAAAAAGATCAAAGGATAAATTGTTTATTCGTGCTTATGTCTGTGTGATACATCATAAGCAGTTCGCATATAGACGAGACGATGCAGCGCATTAGAATCTCTCAGCCGCAGCACTATGTCAATGTTATTCGATTTTTTGCTTGTTTTCAATTCCCAATGAGTCGGACAGCATTCCATCTTCTGTTTGCTCACACTGGGTTGTAGCCATATGCGCAAACCAGTCAGCCAACATATAAAATTTTGATCTCATCTTTGAACCTCTCTTACCGTACACCCATCATCTCATCAGAACGATACGAAAGTAGACGATGGCGACTTTCGGCAACCCCCTTAAAGCCGAATTCGACGCCCCACAGAAGCAGATCCAGACCCAACCCGAAGCCGATGTCTACGATCTCGATGACATATACCTAGTACACAAAGTACTCAGTCAGCCACCCAGGCCAGCTGGTACGGTGACCTGCCGCTTCCTCGCAATTCCCTTCAATGAGCCGGGCTCATTCGCCATCAACCTCGCGCAGTACGGACATATCATCCTAGAAAGCCGCGACAAGCTCATCATGCGCGTCCCGGCGGAGAACGCCGATCTGATGAACTACATCCGGCAAGCCTGGGTCTCGAAGTACCTGGCGCCCTTCACCGAGTGCAGAATCACCTTCGACCTGCCGAAGCGGGACAGAACCACCACCGTCATCATCCAGCGCGTGCTTCCCAAGGCCCCTCAGTACACGGATAGCTCTGTGATGAGTGACGCTACGGAGGATATGGGTGCCAGTGAGGCTTCTGGTGCGGAGGATGGTGCGGCTGTGAGGTTTCCAGTCGATGGGCGAGATGCAACGCCTCGTGCATTCCAGCGGGTACGTGGATACTCATGGTATTACAATCATGAGTCTAGGAGAGTCGGATACTGATTTACGTGAGCAGCGTCGAGCTACATCGCTTCCCTCGTCGGAGGTCCTTGCTGAGCTGGGGGAGAGTCCTTGGCATCATCCACAATTTCTATCATGAGATTCCTTGAGAGAATATACACCGGCCTGGAAACTTGAAATTTCGGCTACTCGGCTACGATTAGTCTGTTAGATTCGGAAGTGAGTCCAGTTGGATGGATTCATGGCGTTACGAGAGACGGCTTGGACATAGACACTGAAAGACGAGGTGAAATAGGATGCGTTGATGGGTAAAATAGAAGGTGAGACGGATGTTGCGACCACTCATCCATTAGGACAGAATCAATCGATGATAATAATACTGAGTAGAAAATTCCCGCATATCGTTGAGTTCAAGCTATATATATAAGTGAAGGTGATGACTAAACCGAAATGTTATTGATGAGAAAGCACTTGACTCCTCGGTCCACTCTCGGCATTACCCCGCTATACTTAGGTACTGTACCTGCTGATAATTGCCCCTCACCCCTCCTCGACGGTGGGCCATTAGTGCCACACTGACAAAACGTCGGAGATAGATTTTCGGAACATGATTTTTAGAAAATAGCACTTTGTAATTAGCACCCAACATTTATTACTAAATATACACCTTGTGCAACACCTATAATTTGCTAAAAATAAATTATTTAAATAATTATTATAATAAACATAAAAAATTCAGTATATAATATTTAATAAAATATACCTTTATAAAAGCTAGTCTAAGTCAAAGCTACAAAGTACTTAGGTAGGTAGGCTAGCCAAAGTGGCTAGGTGTGGCCTGGTTAGGTAGGTTAGGTGTAGCTAGGCCACACCTGGTAACCCCCCCTCCCTCCCTCCTCTAAGTCCTTATTAACAATAATTGCCAAATGCTAAATATAAAATAAAGCTATTAAATAAATGCTATATGGTAAATATTAAATGCTAAATGCTAAAAATATAAGGATGTATTAAATGCTATTTGCTATATGCTATTTTTTAAAAATTATCTCCGGACGTTTTGTCAGTGTGGCACTAATGGCCCTTCATGCTCCTCCATTAACCCCACGAAAGCCCGCGTGGGAACGGCTCAAAGGTACCTGGAGACACGGCGCAACGGCTCAACAGACGGAATTACAGGAGGCAGCTTTGACGGGGTGTAATTTTTAGCTCTATTTCATATCTTACTACCAGGTAGGTACCTACCTGTCCTTTATCCCTTTATCTACAGATACCTAGGTAGATTGTGTCCACTGTATCGTTAGGTGCTAACTGTCTTCGTCAAACCTACTGGTTCGTCGTTGTTCAAACAAATATCTCGGTTGCACAAACCTCTTTCACTTACTTGTAGTACCAAGCCAAATCCTGACATATCAGAGCGCGCGCGCCACAGCCGAACCAATAACCGAATCGTATCGAATCGAACAGCGCCTCCTTTTGTCATGACACCCTCAATCTCGCCGGAACAACCTATCCACCACGGCTCTCTGGAGCACATCCTGCCCCCAAGCTGGACGGCCCAGATCACAGCTTGGCTCGCCGAAGACACGCCCTCGTACGACTACGCCGGCTATGTAGTAGGGGAGAAAGAGCACACGGCCACGCTCTGGGGGAAGAGCGCAGGCATCATCGCCGGCGTGCCCTTCTTCACCGAGATCTTCAAGCAGGTCGGCTGCACCGTCGAGTGGCACGCCAGCGAGGGCAGCTACATCGAGCGACCCAAGGACGGATCTAGCAAATTCAAGGTCGCCACGGTGAAGGGTCCCGTGCGCGGGCTGCTGCTAGGCGAGCGCGTGGGACTTAACCTGCTGGCGCGCTGCTCCGGCATCGCTACCGTTAGCCGCAACCTGCTCCTCAGCCTGCGCAGCGCGGGGTATCACGGCATCCTAGCCGGGACGCGCAAGACGACGCCCGGGTTCCGCATCGTGGAGAAATACGGCATGCTCGTGGGAGGGGCGGACACGCACCGCATGGATCTTAGTTCGATGATCATGCTGAAAGACAACCACGTCTGGAGCCGCGGCAACATCACCGATGCCGTGCACGCCGCCAAGCTGGTCGCCGGCTTCGCACTCAAGATCGAGGTCGAGGTGCAGAACGAGGAAGAAGCCGATGAGGCCATCGCTGCCGGCGCTGACGTTGTTATGCTTGACAACTTCACTGGTGAGGGCGTCAAGATTGCTGCCAAGAGCCTGCGCGAGAAGTGGAGGGGCAAGCGCGAGTTCTTGATCGAGGTCAGCGGTGGCTTACGGGAGGACAACGTGTTCGACTATGCGAATAATGGTAAGAAAGACCATGCATCCTCCGCATTGTGATTATAGATGGCATCATGTCCGGCTGACCACCATCGCGCTCTCTTTCTTCACAGATATCGATATCATCTCCACGAGCTCTATCCATCAGGGCACACCGCACGTGGACTTTTCATTAAAGATCAACCAAGCCTGACCTGATCACTGCTATTTGAGTGATTGATATAGGTAGGTAGGTAATTGGCGATTGAAAATATTGGCCCGAAGAGGAGGGGCGTTTATTAGGGGATATAATGCGTCTCAAGACACTGTATTGTATTTTTTCCCTTCACAATTCGAGCTACCGGTGATTAAGCCCGAGCTTTAAGCTGTATGTAATTCACTTACCTACCAATGTAAGTTTTCTTTTGACAATGCTGTTGCCGTCATTTGGCCGTCTTGCCTGTCAGCTTTCCCTCATCCCTTCATGCGCCCTACCTACCCAATCTGGTAAAGGGATACAATCGGGTTAGATCAGTTGTTGGTCTGGACTTGCTTGGTAGGCCCGCATAGAGGCCGAGAAAAAGGATTCACAGTTCCGTCTGACTGCATACATTCGTCCGTACGTACATAAGAGCTACCTATACCTTATAAATATTTATATCGCACAGGCGCCAATTCAAGAGGGAGGGGCCTTTCACGGCTATGAGCGAGGTGAATGAACCTAGAGCCAAGAGCAATACCTAGCCCAGGTAGGTAAACATGGCTTGTAGCTAGCTGTAACTGTAACTGCAGTACACTAGGTATTTGATGTTCGGCTGGTGATTATTGTTTTGCGTACCAGTTGTTCTCTCCGTATGGTCCTCGTCCAAATTTCTTACTTACAGTACACTAACTCAGGTAGCCTGAGGTTATACGGGTAGGTAGGTAGGTAGTCAATACTTTTTGTCTTGTTCCTCCTAGTTAAGCACGTTCGACCCCCACGCTTCTGCACTTCGGCGCCTCGCTGAGACGCACGTCAACGACCTGGCTCCTTGCTGCTAGGTCTGGGCTGGTCAAGTCTCGCCAGCACAGTTACACAGGCATCGAGTATACATGAAGATAGGTACGCGCCCGTAATATAATACCTACCCGTAGACCGTTGGTGCAGCATACTTATACCGGTCCCAAGGTCTGATGAGATATGGTTCAGTGGGAAGGGAAAGGAGCCGGACGGGGAAATTCTCGGTCTGTCTGCGAAATGCGAAATGGCCTCACCTCGACTGGCCGTCTAAGTAGTGCAGGCGGTTCCGCTCAGCCGAGGCCGTTCCCGTCATGTATACATGGCGGTTGGTTGGTTGATTCATTGGTAGGTAGACTTTATGCCTGTCTGTTTTGCATTGGGAAGGGAGGAGAGGGAATGTGCATGCGTCTTACATACATACAGACATAAGAATATTTATGCAGTACGGATTATGCTCGTGGGATGGGATGGTATTGTATGGGCTTCTGTGGATGGAGGGAGGGAAGTAGGTATACTGGGAAAATAATGCACCGGATCATGCATGCATGTGGACGTGGCTTGCAGCTAACAAGCAGAAGGAAAACCATCAAGTCGTGCGTCTAACAGAACGGATCGCTGGTTATCATTGGTTCCCTCTTTTTCGCTTGGAATATTGTGTTATCTGTTTTGCCATCTCCGCGGTTCTTCTCGGTGTAAGTAAAGCGAAAGGAAGAGGCGTAGGTGAGCGGCCATAGGAGAGTCACGAACGAGCGAGTTGCATTGTTACGGGCAGCTTATTGGTGGCTTATGCGATGTGTGGCGAGCGTGGAGATTGGAGATTTATAATTTTATTGTCAGCTACGGATTCTACTAATAAGCATAAAGGTCTAGATGATGTATATGTAGTAGTAGTTTGCGTGAGCGTGTCTATGTATGGTCTTGTGTTTTTGTTGCGACTTCTTTCTTATATCGGCCTGGCATCAGAGAGTTCTGTGACTTGGTGAATTATTGATTGGTTCATGCTTGATGGTCGTCACACGATGAGCTATAGGCCTATTGGGTGTATCCATCTTGTCATCGATGAAAGTCCTAGGAGGAGCTCTTGGGGGACCTGGTGATCTACGTGATACTTGAAATTATGTACATGGACATGTCGAGGATATAACGCATGAATGTTTCTTGTTCGGCTTTCTCGTATTTTACAACGCTAGAGTTGTCACATCTGAATTAGATATATACCTAGATGTCTGAACAGGTGACAGATAACGGCCAGGGCTGAGATGTGACACTTGATGCGTCTCGTGCAGTGTGGGTTGATGTGATGACGTTTAGAGTCCATAAAATCTCAGCAAATTATTGGGTCTTGGGGTTTATAGACCTGTAACTAAGGCATAGTGTGTGTCAGACTAGACACTCCTTCTTAAAGGCGGAGGATATGTTGGTGGATGAAGTATGTGTGGAGGATTAGGGGTGGAGATGGGTATGTGAGGTATGTGCCGGGTGCGTATAGACGGGCGTAGACCTGATCCAGAGCAAGCTATGCCGAACCAACCGAATGATCTCCCTCCTCCAATGGGGACGGAGATATAACTACTTCTAGAGAAGAAATGTTGTTCGAGCGGGGAGCGAGTCTGCAGGATGCAGGATCAGATGGGAACACCTTAACGGCGTCTTATTTGCAGAAATTCGCCACCTTGGCATATATGGTTCTGCCCGCTAGATGGGTCTGCCTACTTGATCTCAGATGGTCTATTGGCCTTCATCTCCGCGGGGCTTTCTTGCAGTAGTGAAGACTCTTTGATAAAATGTTAGCGAGTGGTGGATCACCTGTAAAAGGGGGTGTGAAAAAGGAGGGGACTAGCAAGAAGTGATGAAGTGGGAAGAGGCGTGTTTCTTACAGTGTCGTATAGGGTTTTTTAGACTTGGCCTTGATATCGCTAAGGAACGTCGGTGCTATGGCGTCGAACTTTTCTCGTGTCCAGCCACATTTCGTGAATAAGAGCCCGCAGTGATTTTCTAGTTATGTAGCTATTAGTCGAATGTAGATAAGAAGTGTTGGTACCAGCAAATATACCAAAGTGCTCCCTAGTGATCTGGTTCATCAGCGTTTGTTGAGTCTTTAATTTATCATCCTGGGCCCAGTCCCCTATAGGTAGTATTTCGGTCCGCTGGGCAATGTTCTCGAAGCCGACGTCGACAAGCCAGAGGGGACCGTGAGGTGAAGGGGTGAATTCGATGTTGTTTTGTTTGCTGAGGTCACGCCACAAGTTTAGGAACTTGGGGCACAACTCGGTATCGCCAAGATTATCCTCGAAATCGAAGATTTGGATGGCCATCTCGGTCCATTCGAGGAGTCCACCTGGCGCAAGCTTTTCATAAGCTTGTTTAAATAAGGCTGGCCAGTCAGTGACACCGCCCGCTAGACCGCGAATGTGCAGGAAGTCTATCGAACCCGCGGGCATGGGCCAAGGGTCTTCGACGTTTCCTATGGAAAACTTGACATTGGGCGGGACAGCGGTTGTCTTTTGAATCCGGGATATGTCGATGCCGAGGAAGTTAGCCTGCGGGTATCTGACAGCCTGTTCGAGTGGCCACAAGCCCGTACCAGTCCCGAGGTCGACTATGTTCTTGACATTCAAGGGGATCCGCGTAGCTGTCAGGGCACCGTTCAAGCAATGCCTGAACAGCTTGTGATGGAGTTCCATGCGTCGTTGCTCCTTCTCGTCAAAGGGGACGAAGATTCGACCGGAATGGTGATATTTATGACCGAAAGCCTCGATATACGGTTCCTCTTCAGCTGAAGCCGCTTTCGAGTCGGAATCGCTTCCGCTTTTGGGGGCTGAAGGTTTCTGCAAGAGTGAAGCTTTTAGAGATATGCGGGCATAGCCTCGAGTGTTGTGTAACTTACTTTTTGCCGCGAGGCCATCTTCGTTGCCGTCTAGTTCTTCTATCTTGTGCACAATTATAGGTACTCAGCACTGAGCCTGTTTAGGAGATCTAGCTCGATTGGTCTATTTTTCTTTTGCTTTTTGCTGCCTCGAGTGCCGATTAACATACAATAAGTCGAATGTAAAAACACGGAAATGGCTGATACCTACTCCATGGCCTGGTGGTGCTGAGTTTAATCGAGAATTATGTTAGGTGTAATCGAAAAGGTCCCGCCCTTCACTCCGTTGACATTCGCCCTGACCCGCCAACACACGCATTGGGAACCCAGTAAAACTTTAAGAGAAACAGGCCGAGAGACACAGAGGGTATCATTCAGGGGATCCTCTTTAAGCGAGGGTGATCTCCAGAAATGAGGCCGAGTTGCCTACCACGGTGACTGGATCCGAGTCTTACTTGCGTGTGAATTTCTGCAAGAAGGGATAGCCCTATGCCACGGCACCGAACATCCTACGTATGCGGGTCGGCCGTTTTATTCTTCACACCTTCTACACGTATGCAGGTGAAACTGTACTATATCGTAAGATGATAATAGTAGTGGCTGTGATGGATGGCTGTGCAGGGTAAGTTGTATAAGTGTGCAAAGCTCGTGGGAAAATATCTGCATCATCGGAAATCGGCAATGCGCCGCCTTTCGTCGTTGGCAGCTAGAAAAATAACAGGAATATGGCAATAATGATAACAATAGTCGGAGACCCCCAGGATCCATATTGGGCTGAACCGGGTCTTCTCTTGGTTATGACCCGTGATGCGCGCAAATCGCAGTCGCACACATTACAAGACAGAAGACTCTCGGTGACGGACCAACAAGCGCTCGGTGATTGGACCTGTCGTATGAGCAGGTGCCGGATCCTTCCTGCGCCAACGTCAACCGTGCATTTACTGTCTCTGCGGCTGCGAAACACTTTGCGCATCCTACCATTATCCTCCTATGTTACCAGTACAGCAGGTAGTATCCTTGAGGGGGCACGGCGGAAAGTGAACATCGGTATGTACCGCGAGAGTTATGACACCATGTACAATGTACGGTCGATCAACCTTGTTCACGGTTAGTATTCTTACTCTTCATCGACGCACAACGACGCGCCAAGGAGATTGCCGTTCGTCTCAGATCAATTCTTAGCTAGAGCCCATGTATTTAACTTAGCGTCTTCTGTAGCTTGTCACTACTACGGGCTACCGTTAGGTACCGATGTACTTAGCTAAGATCGTTTCGTGGTTCGTCAGTCTTGATGAGACAGGGGCTTGGCCTACTCGAAATCAAGTTAGATTAAGCCCTACAGTAATAATGGTGTGGTCCCTTTTTTGTATTTTTCCTTTTCCCGCACGTGTGCAGATGCCAGGTTGGCCAGAATAAATCGGCTATGCGCCGAGATGAAGCAGGGCAGTACTGTACACTAACTAACTATTACTTAGTAGTTTAAAAATACTCATCCCTTTTGGCCGCATCATTTCCCCATGTTTCCCCCCGTTTTTTCTTCTAATTTGTCAAGTCGTATTATTGCACGAGGAATTGAGATCTTGTAAGTAGGAAGATACACTAATCGGTAAGTGTGATAGGTACTGTGTTATGATTCCGGTTTCAGAGCCGTAACGCCTGTGATGGTCTCCTGCTACTGAACGGAGAGTGGGTGAAAACATGCCGGTAACAACTGTTACATGCTGGCATTGGCAGGGAACCGGGAATGCTACGGTAGTATTCCATACACATACATGCCCTGCGGCTTCATTGCCGGCAACTATGATAAAGATGTCAGCAACGCGAGATAATTAACAGGCAACTTACACTACATGGAGAAGAAAAAAGGAGATAACCAAGGACCGGCCAAGTTGAGACGGGCCTTTGATATAGTGTAAACGAATATATCGCAGCATGTTACTCTGAATGGGTCCAATATGCGGTCATCTTTCGGTGCAAACAAGCCGAAACCTTTCTACACTAGGGAGCATCGCCCCCGGCACTCATCTCTAGCCCCGAGCCGAGTCATTTGCTTCCTAGTCTCGGCCCGCTTTACACTACTGTGCTCGACACTATAGAGATGTTTAGACCACTAGGTGTCTGGAATGTGTAAACGGTATTTGAGGAATATGCTAGACAGTAAGCGCCGTTGTAAGATCTACTGTATATGGTGGACCTCTCCGGCAACCACTGTCTGGTTCGTGCAGGCAGGCAACAGGTGCCCAATCAAGAAAGACGGATTGATGGAAAAGCGGGTGGGCGAACAAACCAACAGACAGATGGTGGCAGAGAGACAATTCGCAAGAACATTATTGGTGTCTCTCTAGGAGGTGAGCTACTGATACTTTGTCTATACAGTAGTACAAGATATATACAGCAATAGTAGCTGTATATAAAAAATATGCGTAGTATGAAAATGATATGCGCTCGAGGCATGCAAGGTAAGGCGGTCAATATGCATAAATAAGCTTCTTATAGGATCACAAGGTCAAGGTCAGGGGCAGATCAAACAGATGATGGGATGATCAGATCTTGTAAGGATGGACTAGCGTACGGTTACACATTCAATATTTCTGCACGACATCCGGCACCAGTATTCATTATCTTCATATAGTAGTTAAGTGAAGGAGGGCTGAAGCCGGCATTACTCCCGTGACCGTAATGCGACCTAGCAACTTAGTATCCAACCCTAATGCATCTACCAAACTCGATGCACAGTAAATCATCTTATTTTTATTCCTGCAACACAACGCAGTGCTACGCTAGGCATGCAATGCGGCAAACGCCAAGGCATTTTCCATGCCTAGAGCTAGTGTATGTACGTTAGGCATTGCCGATGCCTGTCGTCGTCATCATTACTGTCGCTATTAAATCATCGGCCGGTCTTCAGGACAGAAGGAGTCAAAGCCCGTGAGAGCCACAACGCCAATGCCACGTTGATAGTCCCAACTCCATTGAATCCTTGTTGCTTCATTATGTTGACGTCGTGTGATACCTGAATTCTTTCAATGCTCGTGCAATCTGCTCTGAACGTGCAGCTGTGCCGCACTCTTACTTGTAACATGACATGCTATGCAAGGCAGGGCATTTCGGAGACAGGGGAGGGAAGCAACCACTATGACCATGAGCGCCAAGGATACGATGTCCAATATGTGAACGAACGAATCGACAGTGTTGGGGAAGTACATAAGAACAAAATGTCGTAAGTCGTCCGGACTGCGCATTAGCAGGTTAGTTATTTGACAGATCTACTGTCATTCTACTTCTCTTTACTCTCTTTCCTCCTTCGACAATAGTGTGGACAGCTGGAAAGAAACGGAGGGGATTCATGAGGCGGAGTTGGGGGTGAGTTCAAGCCCTATTTTTTCCATGCAGTAACCCTCTATTTCATCGGTCCCTTCTGGAATCTTTCAATGTCTATCCATGTTTCATCGTAGGGCGGGGCGTGCGACGATTTCTGCATAACGCATCACGCACATGATCTGCAATCACACACGATTCGTCATGATGGGGGAGAGAGGCGGTCAAGACAGCCCATCATAAAACGATATTGGGTTGGATTCAGCAATCTGGTCTTTTTTGAGGAATGTTCTACCGAGAGCCTCGAAGCCGTAGCGATCGAGTGTTACCTAGCTTTCGGCAGTTGATGAGCAGCCTATCTTGACCCCGAGATTCGAGAAAAAGAGAGACAGGTGTTATCGTCCATTCACAGTTGGTTCGTATGAATCTCGTGTTCCATACACTGCTACCACCAGCTTTAGCGAATTTCATTGGATCGTGCTATTCATGGGGAATACTTCGGACACCGAGAGATGCTTGCGGCATATCCACGAGTATGTGGACCAGTTCAACGTCAAGAGCCACGTGCACTTGAGAACCATGGTTCTTCGCTGTGTGTTGAATACGGACGGGATACGGAATGTGGGCACAAGCAACAGACAAAACTGTGATATGATCTTGGCGACTACGGGTTCACGCACGAACCCCCTGATACAGGTATTCAAGGGGAGGGCACGTCAAGGGTACGTTCCTTGTATAGGAAATATTAACGCAAACAAGGGTCCTCAGACGGTCGCCATTATTGTAACCAGGTCACAGGTGCGAATATTGTAAAACGGCTATATGGCCTAGGGAGTGGTAGCTGGAATATATGCCTTGCTTCATCCTTGGTAAGCCAATAGAGGTATGAGACAGCTATTGGACATTTATTCACTAAACACGCAGTTTGCTGTTAACCAGCAGGTAATGATTACGCTGCGTATCTACGGATGCCTAGCTCCGCTGCTGAAGTTATTCATGTCACCTCTACATGTGTAGAAGGTGGGTTGAGGGAAATAGTTCCACTTCTTGTAGGCAGACAATTCCATTTTTTTCACATGGCCTGACTGTTCAGGACGGACTCGCCGAGTGTATTGAGATTGTATTCTATCGAGAGCTTCACTAAGACCAGGCTGAAGCTCGTCAATGGGTCGACGGTGGACACGAAAAGCATCCGCCTTGACAAGGTATCAACGCATACTTGCCGCCCGACGCAACCTCTTCGTCGTCTTCGTGGAGTTCCACGGGGTCTTTCTCCCGCTCAGCGAAACACACGTGCGCACGATCGTCGGACATGGTGACTGGACATTGGAACCCCTGAGAACCTCCTCGGAGGGGAAGCGCTTAGGGACCGGCAGGTGAAGTACAGTTTACATAAGGCACGGTACAGTACGGCGGAGGTAGAGAGCAGCAGGCTGGGGCTTGCTTGGAACAACAGACTAACCCTTATGCTTAACTGCCCTTCAATAATGATCTGAGATTGCTGCTATGCGTGAATATCAAGTATCCTGTAGTAAGGGTTGAGAAGTAAAGGTCATGCAAGCACTGTAGGCGATGAATGCTGTCAACTTTGAGATCACACGACATCTATAATAACGACTCTATGGCTCATCTATGTCAGCCATCTTTATTCTGAACACAGTTTGCGAGTTTCCCACTTATTCTGAGCTTCACAATCCGGCTTTTATTCGAAAGAGTTTTTATATAAAAATAACTTTCGGCAAGGAAAATTGACATATGGGACTAGCCCAGAGCAGGCAAGAGGATGATCCTTAGAATTGTAAATCGCAGATGAACCTAGTGGATAAGTACCCTACACTAGAGTAAACTTTAATATTTGGAAGAGCTCATGTCATTGGATCAAGATTAGAATGCACAAATAACGATGCGGTATTTTAGCTAAGTATGTTCAATTGTACATCGTAAATACATCTTATCCAAGATTATTACCAGCTACTTAATATACATAGTGATATGAACTTCTCACTTTCTTTTATTCCCCTTTTTAGTCAATGACCTTCATGAACTGCTGAGCAAAAGTCTGGGATTGCACCTTGCTCACGTCGCGTGCAAGCGTCGCGGTGTAGGTACGCTCGATGGGAGCCACGGGGAGTGATCCCGAAAGATCGAAGCGCGACTTGTCAAATGGTGCAGTCCTCTTAGACTCGTCCCTGTAATGGTTACTTGGCTTACCAATGCCGCCATATGCACACTTGCCACCCTTGAAGGCGGATCTGGCAGCAGCCTTCCAGACCTCAGAGACGTCCTTGATGGTGGCCTCAGTCCAGTACAGTCTGCAGTCGGAGTATTCAGCTACAAACTGCTGGGGCGTGCCGTCCTTGAGGTGGGATCGGAGGATCTCGTCCTTGACGTTCAGACTGGAGACTTGGTTGCGTTCCAACACGTACGTGTCGTCGTAAGCGCTCAGTGCCTTGAGGATCGCTGAGTCGTTGGTGAACGCGGCAGCTTCTTGCACGTCGGACAGAACGTTCGCGTATCCGTAGCTCTGCGAGCCCTTGACACCACCAACGCCCTGGATCAGACCCTTTCTATCGGGTCGTCCACCGAAGGCGACCGTCTTAACGCCAGCATTGTGGATCAAAAACTGCGAGAACAGCGTGCAGGTGGACGCGCAGTAGCCGTCGAGCACAACAACGATGTTCTCGGGTCCGGCGAAGGGTCGGGTGAAGTTGGCGCGGCTGCCGTAACCCGTGATGTCGGTGCCGAATCCGTAGGTGGTGTTGCTGGTATCCAAAGGATCGTTGAAATCCCACTGGAAGACATCTGTGAACTTGTCGCCAAGGAAGATGTGGGGAGCGAACTTGTCATTGTACGAGGTAAAGTGCTTGTTCGACCCATCAAGATCGAACCGCCAGTTGTAGACTGACTCGTACTGGTAGATAGTGTCTTCAGATGCCGTGTCCGCATTGAAGTTGGCGGAGTTGGCTGAGAACACTTCTGAAACGGCCTTGAAGCCTGGGCCTTCCCTCCAGCGGCCGAGACCCTCCTGGACGATGTCGGGGAAGAGTTGGCGGTAGAGATCGTAGCCGGAGAAGATGTAACCTCCACCGTTGGCCGAGACATCTACGACGAGGTTCTTCTTGCCAGCCGCCTTGGCAGCAGCAAAGAAGTCTTGGGCAACATGTTGGAACTCTACTACGTCAACTGGATCAAAGGAGAGCGCAACAAGGACGGCCGTGTCAGATAGGTCGCCGTCGAGGTAGTATCCAGAGATTTCACCATCGCTAGAGATAATCACCGGCTCCGGGTATCCGAGCACACTAGTCACGACGGATGCCGCAGGGGAGTTGGTGGTGGGAGAAGCTGCGGTCTTGGCGCTCGCAGCTCCAGGGGCAAACTTGGTAAAGTACGAAGGCCCGTCAACAACGCCAGTCCAGTCTCCCTTTAGGCGCGCCACGTTGTTCTTCTTTACAGTTGTTCCATTGGCGAAGGTGAGGGACGTGGTGCTACCGGGCCATACATATCTGCCACATTGTCAATATTTATCCTGTCGTTACTTGAATAGCTCGGGTATACGAACCTGGTGCGGCCACCATTTTGGAAATAACCGTTGGAAGAAACCTCAGCAGCATAGGCCTTCTCAAAGAAAAGCGAGTTGTAGGCGGCGTCGGCATCCTGGTTTCCGGAAACGGCAAAGACCCAATTTTTCAGGAATGTCTCGGCGTCTTGTCCATTGATCTTTGTCACGACGGACGCAGTGTGTGGGGAGGAGATCACATCGCTGTACACCTTGATCTTCGGGGCAGAGCCGTCTGGCTTGTCACTGATGGAGACCAGAGCCCAAGGACGCGCCCATTCGATGGCATTGGTTAGAACATCCGGATAGCTCACAAAGTGTCCATCATGAGCTGGGCCGAAGACCTTCGAGTAGTAATCCTGCTGCCAAGCGTACTCATTGGGATACTTGTTGGCCTTGATGTTGGCTTCGATCTGGTTCACGACACCTATAATATCATGAGGCGGGTAGAAGTAGTCCTTGGGAGGATTCTTCTTGAATACCGTGTCGGACTGCCACTCGAGGTAAGGTCGGTTTGACTTGATATATCGCAGTGCTCCCGCCTTGTTGATTGGAACGGAGTTTAGACAATCGTAAGCAACACTGGCCTGAACGGTAGGCGTAGCTGTGGCACCAATGCCCGCTGCCCAAGCAGAGCTTACGGCCGCACACGCTTGAGTAGGTGTTGCAGCAGATGCCACATTGATGGCAGCGGCAAACGTGGCTGCGCGAATAGCAGAGGACTTCATGGCTTCGAATCCGAGGTGATTCCCTGTCCCTGAAAAGAGCGACAAAGACAGAGTGAAAGAGAAGACATCGTGGGAGCTGCGACGACGCGTTCGGAAGCTTTTCTAGCTGTGTCTTTGCGCCTTCACGCAGCCAGAGCACGCATTTCTTCCGGATTAGGTAGGTGAGTGCTTATCGCTACCATGATCCCATATTCATACATAGACCCATGCCTTACCAAGGCCGTTATAATTGGTCATGATCCCGATCAGCATATTGGGGCTCCCGTAGATCTATAAGTATCAGCCTAGGATATATACGGGGCAGAGCTGGGTATTCATGCCGTGGCCGGCTGGCAGAAGACTGGGTTATTCCGCAATGACCATCCAGCACCATATGGTATGATCCCTTATTCAGCAGCTCTTGCATCGTAGCTCATTAGATACCTACTGAGCACTTCGGCAAGAATATTGAAAACTATACAGCATAACACGTATACCCGTGATGAATTGAGCTTAGGAAGCTGTCTCATTTCCTTTCTGACCAACCACCAATGCCAAGCTGTGTTACTGTGCACTATAACTTCGCCTTGGGCCGATCTCTTGGCAAACAACACTACTGCACCTTTATGCTGGGGTACTGCTATGTGCTGAGTTCTAATCCAAAGTCCAGGTCGATTGATTTGCACAGGTGTGGAATTTGCTGAGCTTCCAATTCAGTCTTTTTTTTTTTTTTTTTTTTTTTTTTTTTTTGAATCACTCGATGCTGTAAAGTGGCTTCTGTAAACAACCAATTCCTCTAATTACGAGTTTCTTTCGTGGAGAGTCACGACGGTGTGTATTATATATGTAAGTATACACCGAAAGCCGAGACTGGCCTGTGGGGGAATCCTTGCTATCTTGAAAAGGGGCTAACCTCGTTTTCCCAGGAACCGCGGCACGAGGCAGCCGCTGCATAGCGAATCACACCCCGACCATGAGAGTCGCGTGTGACTGAAATGGACTGTTTCTATTTACTTGCCTCAGTCAACATATCGAATTAGGTAATTAACAACCCGTCATGACTAATTTCTAAGCTTTCCATCTTGTCGCCTTATACTTGATTCTAGAAACCGAAATCCTGATGATAACGAACCGCTAGCTTAGTCCCAACCTAGCAACTCACTGTCTGACAATGACGTCTTGATCCCTGCCTCGCCAAGAGTAAGACACCTTCCCCCGCTTCTTTGTAAATAAAAACAACTGTAAATGGGCGTGGTTAAACTTGGTGAGCTGGGAAGAGACCAGCGATGGTTGTTTCTAGATGCGTGTATGTATTGGTGTTTACTGAAACGCTCCGGTTAACTGGTACTTTAGTTGAGATGGAGGGTTCAAGTATATGCATCTAATGCCATATTCAAGATACATGTGCTTTGTTTTGAAGAAAATCAGTATAGAAGTATACGGAACCTGGATTAAGCTCAAGCACGCCTATCCACTCTCCCGCATCTTGCAGACGGGTTTGGTGGGTTAATGACTTCAAGAGCAAGAAGCTCGCAAACATTATTCTATATAGAATCGAAGCCCATCTCGCGAGAGCACTACGCAAAGTATCGGGTACCATGCCAAAAAAAAAAAAAAAAAAAGCATCTGGTCCTACTTCTGACCAATGATCAATACGAGGACGGCTTTTTCCTTCGAAAACCGAGATGTCATCATGGCAATTTATGCCGTGCTCTTCAAAACAATGTCTTCAGAGCCATGGCTATGCCCCCTCACTATCGCCTTTTTAAATCGGAAGATAATGAAATCGTGAATTTAAGTTGTGCAACGCCAGCATTCCCGCACCACTCCTGGTAATACAGTCTGGTTACGTATGCTGTCGGAATTGGCGTCGAGTATACAGCCTCTCCGGTCCTATCGCATATACATACGTGGCACGGCAATAAGACATGAGACATAAGCCGAACATGAAATTAAAATCAAATATAATCACTAAGAAAAAGTCGTCTTGAAACGGAGGGGTATCTCGCATTGTGTACCTAGATAGCATGACAGCAGGTCTCTTAGCTGATTTATCAACTAGCCGCAGCTTACCACCGATCAGAACGACAAAGAACGGTTATATGCAAAAAAAAAAAAAAAAAAAAAAAAAAAGGCGTACACACAATCAGTTAAAAATATAAGATCAGAAATAGCTGCTAAACACACACCCAACTCGCCCAACAGCAGGGTGTCTAAATTGCCCATAAACTCTACCAACGCCCTGTAAAACGCGATTCAGACCTCAGATGCTTCTTGGGGTAGAAGTTCGTGACCAGATCGCCTCTTCGCCAAACACGCTTGGAACAATATGTTACCTGGAGGCACCGTTGTTCCAACCACCCTGAGGTCCTGGGGATCCCGGACCACGATTTGACTGCATGGGCCCAGGGCTGTTTATTCTTGACATGCCATACATGTCGTGGGGCGCCGGCGAGCCGGGGGTCGGAATCCGGGGAGCGGGACTGTTCACTCTGTCGGAGTACACACTAGCCTGAGGACCAGTAGATCCCATTCTTGAGGGTGCATGCGGAGAGGCCGAAAACCCTCTGTTGACAGGCGATGAAGGGGGGAATCCGGGGCTTAGCGGGGACGCGAGACTGTTCTGACGCGAGGGGCCATTCAATTCCTTATGAAGCAAAGGCATGCCTGATGCCACCCCCTCAGATCCCGTCGGATCCCAAGCCTTCTCAGGCGGACCAGCTGAGCTTCCAGGAGGTGAATCTGAGAGGGCCGAGTACGAGCTCACAAAACCTCCTTTTCCAGCTACTCCGGCAGCTCCCGTGTACTCCGTGCCGTCAAAGTTGAGGTCATCGGGGTTTCGGCCTCCCTTCTTGAATCGCTCCATTTCCAGTCGCTCCTCTTCCTGCATTCGGGTTGCTGCTGCAGCTTCCTTTTGACCTTGACGTCGCTGCTTGAAGTAGTAGACTGCGAGAGCAATGAAGAGCAAGCCGCCAACTGCACCGGCCGCTGCGTAGACGCCGATTCTGGCACTTTGCGGGAGTTCAGCCCATTTCTCGGAGAGTGACTTTTCGGGTGTCTTGTTGACGATTGTGGCGGCAGTTGAGTTGCCTCTGCGAATGAGTTAGAGAAACGAGTCGTGTCAAGGCTGATTCATGTTAACTTACTCTGTGATCTTAATGCTCTCCCATGATCCCGACTTATCGGTATATGTGTATTCCTTGCCAGACGAATGATCCTCAACATACGCGCTCTGGACGTACATGGTGAAAGGAGCCTGGGTGAAATCAGTCTCACCACCGGCCCATTCGATAGTTCCAGGCTGCTGCGTCTTCGAGTCACCACCGACCCAGCTGCCGAGCCTGAGCGTCATTGGGGTTTGTGGGAAGCTGTGCGTGTTGTTTGCGTCTTTAGAAAGGAGGGTGCGGACCAGGTTTCCGTCTATGTACCATTGAAGCGTGTCGTTGGTCCACACAGTTGTATAATTATGAAGGTCATAGATACTACCCGTGATCTGGTGGTCGCCTCCAGTACCAGTTTCATTGGTATTTCCCTTGCCGAAGTAGTTGGAGAACGCGAAGGTCTCGTTGCCACCCTTGAATTCCCAATCAACCTCATCGAGCGTGTCGGAACCCCACACGATCGAGCTGATGATGCCTTGTCCCTTGGCGGCCTTCATCAAAACCTCGGTCTTGCCAAAAAAGAAGTAGAAGTTAGTGGCGAGAGTGGTGGATTGCCCTTGTTTAGCGATGGTGAACTCGGCACCATTTTTCTCATCGTAAATGATCTCGGCGGCCTCGGAGGTGAAGATATCATCCGAGGGTGTACTGTTGAAATAAAAGCTATGAGAGGTTCCAAACGCGGGATCCGCATCACAAGTTTCTTGCATGGGGTTGCATTTTGTGGTCAGTTGGGCTACGGCAGAGCCAACGAAGGCCGAAGCCAGCAGCGCGAGCGCTGGAACTGATCTCGGAGACAACATTGAGGTGTAAGATGTGTGTCTACTGCGAATGAATGATATAGCGAGGCACTAAGCCAAGGTTTGTCGATAGTCAGCCAACAAACTGACTCTTTCCTTGTGGGTGGGTTTGATCGGCTCGGGTGCTCAATAGAGGTGGTGTTGTGCCGAAGTAAGGAGTAATAGGATGATTATCGATATTCAAGGTACATAGTCTGGCGTGGGTATTAACTCGAGAAGCGTATCTTGCCGACGGCAATGGACGATCGATTGACATAAACTACGTAGGGGGCTTGAATGTCTCCTTTAATTGAAATGAGTGGCGTTCGACAATAGGCTGTCTGGATAGGGATATGTATCGATCTGCGGATAGATGGTTCTTTAAGGACAAGATTCTGTCACGTAGACAAGAGAGTGACGATGTTAGTTGTTTAAGGAGTGTAGTAGGATAGACTGCAATGAGCCTTGGTGACAGTGATCCCAAGTTAACCAAGCTTTGACGGAGTGGGCAACGTATTCGACAACGGAACAAAGCGACGAGACGATGGTATCCGAGGTGTCGGGTGCGGGTGCGGGTGGCTGTCAAAAGGAGCGGCGATTCGAGATCTGGTTAAAAGGAAGGTGAAGCATAAAACACAATAGCAGGCTTAAGGAATGACAGGTCCGTTTATTCCCCTCTCTCCTGATAAGTCGAGATGAAGAAATAGACAGACAAACAAGTGCACCCTGGTCCAACTCGAAACAAGCGGATGAAGGATGCAGGAGTCAGGGCAAACGAGTGTAACTGTGAAGAAAGACGGCGCCTCTGCAGGTACCCGACACCCTTTAAGTCATGGCCATACAGAGGCTGGTAAGGGGTACACTACTATTGTAAAGGGGGATTACCCGGTAGATGATTCTGGTTGTGGTATAGCTTGCCGCAATTTAAGCTTAGCGCGCATCTTGCGGGGAATCATGGAAAATCATCTCGCAGTATCTTCTTCCAAAACGGTAAGTTTGCACCGTTAATCGAAAGCGCCCGTTTATGTACAGGGCCACCTCTGCGCTCTAGGTCTAAGGGTGTTCGTGAGTGTAAGAGCTGCAAAACTGTCAATTAGAACACGCTACTTACATAACCTAGGGCTCTTCACCACCGCCGGTGGTCCTTATTAATATCTATATAGTTGTATGCTAGGTAGATAGGGGTCTCGTCATATCTTTGACATGGCGAATTGCAGAAAAGGATACCAGATGCGCTCTGTGTCTACCGCATCTACAATTCGGGGCAAGTATTCCTGCTTCCACTCCTTCTCATACTCATTGAAGAACCGCTCGTCGGGGACGTTCACACGTTGGGCCTTGCAAAACTCCCAGTATGCTGGGTACCACCCAGCTTGACCCCAGTCAACGATAGCCGCTATCCTTGCGGTTTTCCTTGTCACGAGAATGTTGCATGCAACAAGATCGTTGTGTGTGAATACAACAGGGCCCGGGTCGGCGATATCGATACCCAGCGCATCCTGGAACTGCTGAACAGCATTTGCACCTTGAAACGGACCTACAGTCTCTGCATTCAAGGTAAAAAATATGTCCCTAAGTGGCTGCTTATGTACACTCCCTATGATCCAGTCAATTAATAATTTCTTTTGTGAAACCTGATCGTTGCGTGCAATAGCTTGCCACTTACCGATGTAGCAATCGTGACTCTCCTGTCTCAAGCTTCGCCAAGCACACACTGCTGATCTTAGCTCAGTGCAAATCTAGGACCTCTCGTCACTCGTCATGGTGGGCCATCTTTCGTGTAAGGGATCTCCATGGACAAGAGACATATACAGGAACGTTTGGCCATGGTCGTAGGTCCAGCCGAACACTTCGGGGATGGGTACACGACCAAGCAGTTTTTTGCGTATTAGTATCTGCGTCTGTATCTCAGCCACAGTCACTTGTGTTCCGTACTTGATGAAAAGGCCGAGTGATTCAATTTTAACGGGAGGTGGCCAATCGAAGCTGATTGGGTCTTGTCCACTACTCTTCTCGTTCAGAGCCCTGACCTGGGCGGGGGTAGGCAGAGCTGCCGCCCGCTGCTCGCTGAAAAAGCTGGAATTCGAGAAAATCTCCATTCGAGAGGCCTTGCGCTGATGAGTTGGTAGGAAGATGAATGCTGAGCCTCGGGAAGCGTTGACTGCTGGGGTATTATTACGCTTATCTGGCCAAGTTCTGTCTAATGTTGGTGCAGGAGTTGGCTGGCCATGCTAGATTATCAAGGCTACCACCTAGTTAATTAAAGATGATATTATCTCCATGTGAGTTACCGCGTATCTGTATACCATCAAGCAAGAGGATTGCTTTGGATACTGGTTACGCAACAATTGCATTCGGGAAAACCAGTTCGCCGCAACGCCAAGGACAGGCGTTTTAGGGTCTGCTGTACTTTTGTCAAATCGTGGATATTGCTCTGTTGAATTCAAACTTAGACCTAAAATCTTTTCCCCTTCATTGTACATATAGGGTGTGATAAGCCGTGGAGGTTGAGATTCATCGCACTCACATCAATGTAGTCTTTATAGGCCAATCCGTTTTGTTTTCGTCAGAAACTGTCTTTTATCGTTTGTTACGTACATCCGAAATTACCGCTGCTCTGTGATAGGCGGGCAAGTGGAAAATACAACCCCCCCACAGTTGCGCGATCCCCAGATTCTATATACCTACCGTATTATCTACCTTATCTATACTTATCTCCAAGTGTAAGATGTGCATACTCAATGTGATGTTTAAGATATTCACCATTTACTTACTCAGAGAATAGATCTCTCAATTTTGTCAAAGTATCAGCAGGTAATATGGTAAAATTCTTATCGCTAGCTTAGCGCTCAACTAAATCTCTGTACACTAGCGCAAGTAGAACATAAGGAGAAACACGGTGACAAAGACTTCTGCCACGAGACCTATCTAGCTACCTCAGGTTAGACACTACTTATTGTGTTTGGAAGCAGGTTAGAGACTAAAACAGCTTTTCACGGTAGGTAGGTATTCCAGTCGCAATGTTGTTGAATAATTCATCATTACATATACATGTATCTAGTAGAATGTGGGTATATATCATCTAACATGATTGCATATGCTTCAAAGATATGACGCTGTGGTGCGTAGTCAGGTCCTTATTACCATCCTTCGTAATCCATCCGAGCCAAAAATATCCTGATCCAAACACAAGAACAGAATCCAAAATCGTTATGCCAACAAGATGAAACAGACATGTCTCATTCTTTTTCCTCCAAACTCCATCCGATCTATAAAAATCCGAAGCCATTCGCATTAGGCTTAAAATGTACCAAATCAAGGCCCGACTCCTTAACGTTGTGAATGTTATATATATATAGCAGGTATGTACCCTTTAGTGTATAAATATCCGCACGTTAGAAATGGCGGGGTGAATAATGTGATTTCTCGGGATAGCCAATAATTATTAATGGTATTAGACATTGGTAAGATGACTGTTTACCAGGAGAAGGTCATGAGAGCAGGGTTGAGGGCTATAGGGAGCAACAGATGGCTCGTCGCTACGGTAGCCATGGGAAGGATAGCCACGAAATCGGTGATGCGCCAGTCAAGAGGGACGAAAGGCGCAACAGCCAAGATGATAATGGCGACGATGAAGAACACGGAGAATGCTATCGAGTATTTGAACTGCAAGTCGAATCAGTACTTATTTAACGCCAATAAGAATGCAGGAGTAACTTACGCTCTTGAGCACCTTGGGTACTTCGATGAAGAAGTTGGAGAATTCGGCTTCCTTGGATGTGGCACCCCATGTCATGTTAATCTCGAACATGTGGGCGAGAATGGCCTGGCTGACGTGCAGAGAGAGACCGCCTAAGAAGATGGCGAGGAGGAATGTCCACTTGAAGTTTTCGTAGACGGCGTACATCAGACCTCGCTCACCTACACGGTATCGCATGATAGCAAGAGCGACGTTTCCGAGACCGTTGAAGACGATGATGATGGAGAACCACACCTTCCATGAGTCGACATAGTACTTGTCCAGATAACCGTTGAACCAACCCACGAGGAAGTAGTTGACTGATGTGAGGATCCAGGCAGCGCCGATGGCGTAGTATGTGCCAATGTACGAGATGACGGTGATCTTGGAGGTGAAACGAATGTTGGAGAATAGGAAGCGACGGAACAGAGGCGTGAACGGACCCTTCCAGATCCACATGCGAATAGGGTGGAACAGCAGTTCGTTGCAACCGTATGCATACTTTTCCCATCGAGCCAACTCATCATACACGGTAAGCGAGACACCCTCTTTGAAGCCTTCGCCAGCCCATGCAGCGAGACGAATGATGTAGCCATTGCACTGTAGACGCAGGGACATGTCGAAATCTTCAGACACGTGAGATTCAGACCAGAACTTCTCGTATCCATCCTCATCCTCGTATGAGACCTGCTGGATAGCACTCCATCGAAGGATAGCATTGTGACCGACAAAGGGAGCGACGTCGCCGTTAGAGACAGTGTACCGAATAGCGCTGTAGATAAGGTTGGTGAAGAAGGTGATACCGTTCTCGAAGTAAGTGTGAACGACTTGCATGACACCAGATGAGAATTGCATGATACCGACGTCAGGAGATTGCTCCATCTCAGAGACAGCATCCAGGAGACAGTCGGCAGGCACACGAGTATCAGAATCAATGATGAGAATGTAGTCACCAACACGAATGTTGCCGTCAGCCCAAGCTCTTCCATCCTCTTCGAGAGCCTCCTTGAGAGCCTTCTCGTAAGCAAGAGCCTCATCTGCCTGAGACCACTCGGGTCCACGGTTGTACACAGCGAGCTTCTCCTCAACCTTGCAGGAAATCATCAAAGCGAAGTTCATGTTGGAAGCCTTCTTGAATTTACCACGGCGCAAGAATCCGTTCTCACCATGCTTGGGACGAGCAACCCAGCCGATGGAGTGGTCAGCATAGAACTCGATACGAGCCCGTCGCTCCTCTTCGGAGATCAGCTGAAGACCATCATCGTTGATGAACACATTGGCCGAGCCACCCTGAAGTTCGTAGGTGCTGATAGCCTGCTTCAAAGATCGAACAGTGGGAACAATGACTGCGCCGAGACCTTCCTTGTAGACAGGGCACTGCACTGTGACGTGTGGCAGAATCGTGCTTTGCAATCGGGGAGGAGGCTTAGCTGAGTAGAATTTGGAGTTGATGGTGAGCTGTTTGATGGGACCAAAAATCTGTGCCAGACAACCAACAATGACTTGGGCAAAGAACAAGGTGAAAAAGATCTGGACTGGAGCCAGAGCGACCAAAGCCAAACGCGTAAAGCTGTTATCGACAGAGGTTTCGATAGCAAGCTCACGCGCAGCTGCACCTAGAGAGACAGTGATGATAACGAGGACAATGGAGACGAGATAGGTGTTCTGCATGTGAACAGGGCGTCTCTCCGGTAGAATCTGTCCGCTCTCCTCATCAATCTCGACCTCTCCGAAAGTGATCTGCTGCTTCTTCTCCGATTCTTCATCGTCTTCTTCGCCGGTCTGCCAGACCAGCTCCATTAGCTCCGACTCGATAGCCTGAGCGCGTTGAACTAGATGGAGCGCATCGTCATCCCAGACGACGAGAAGAGCCTCTGAAGCAACGAAAGCAGCGAACTGGTGCTTCCTCGCGCGGGGTAAGTCATCGAGAGTTGGTAGAATCTGAACTCGCAGACCGTTCATTAAAGGTACGTCAACAGCGTCTGGTGACCAGTTCAAGAAAGTCTTGATAACACGAGAATTGACAGTCATCGCGCACTACAAGAGTCAGTTAAATCATGGCACGGTCATTATGGACATGATGAACAACGTACCTGAACATTAAGAGTGGCACAAGCCATGGCAAAGGCCGAGTTAGCCAGTCTAGGTGGGCAAGCCATATAATTTCCTCGAGACTTGCGTAGTAAAACACCCTCCACGTCTCCGGAACCATCAGCTACCCACAGGTGAGAGCATTGTTGCTGATACAGGTAGTTGACCATAACCTCATGTTTAATATCGTCGAGGAACATGGAACTTGAAATTGAGTTTCTCGACGAGCCAAAGTTTGGCGACGGGACTTGAAGATCGAGCCCATGCTCAGCAGCAGCCGCATCCTTCTCGGAAAAGACACCCTCGCCAGTCGGCGTAGCCTTGATTGTTGTCTTCTTGGGCTCAGGCTTCTTAGCCTTGAAATAGTTGGACAAACCCATGATTATGATGTATTAAGTTAATATATTGTTTTAAGGTATTAGTGAGCGGCAATCCGCTCGGCGTCGACGGTGATGTCGACAGTGAGATATGATCGTCCCAATTTAGCGATTGATATATGTCACACCGAAAGGTAATGAACAGTCGATATCAAAAGGTGAGGCCACTTGAAGGCTCTGGAATATGAAATCAGTGCTAATCGATCGTAGACCGGAGATCAAGTTACTTACAAGCAACACAACGAAGGAGAGGTGCTTGAGCCTGCGTTGACTAATCTACCTTCTAATAAGCGAGAGTTCGACCAAGTCAACAAGAATCCCGGGTGGCGGAATTAGTGTTGGTTGGATGAGGAGAGTAGAAGAGAAGGTAGCCTTGAAAAGGAGGAGAATTATTCAAGGTCGGGAGAGGACTGGTAGAGATTGGGATGTGTGAGGCATGTTCGGTAGGGGTGGAAGGCGGGCTTAAGAGTAGAGGACTTACATGATACGAGCATTGGCCGGGAGGTCTGGACAAATGACCAACTAGAACGGCGTCTCAGCTGGGCCTCATCAGCTAGATGCGACGAGGAGCCAGGCGGTTCTAGGTTCTAGGGAGAAAAGGACCAGAACAGCGCGTATAGTATATACTTCGAGTAGGCTAACGAACGAAAAGGGTGGAGTGGCTGGCATTAACCGAGCGGTAAGAATTGCACTACGCTATTAGTGAGCTACAGTACAGCTTTGGATGGGACCGGATAGATATGGAGACTTGGTGCGTGGCTTAAGACTGGCCTGGATAGGCCAGGCCTGATACGTGAAGATGCATACGACTGAAGTCGGAGATTCTCAGCCAAGCTACACTAGAAATTTTGCTCAGGCTGACACCAGGCCAGGTACACTATCAACATGCTTGGCGATTTTAGATATACTGTATAGCCACGTTATAATGAAGACCCTGTTATGTAGTGTTCAACGAATCAATTTTTTCCCCTATCAAGTGTGTAGGACTCTCACCAGAGCTACAATACACTGCATAGTACTGCCTCCGCGAAGTTGTAAGCATCGTATACAGGCGTACTACTGTACACTCCCACAAGGGCGAGCTACCTGATGAGAGGTAACAGTCTAGACAAGGATAAACGGTTCCGATGATGGCTCCCGACTCAAAGTACAGTACCCAGATCGCTGACAGGGGTAATAACAGGGGTATAGCAAGGATAGGTCCAGAGCAAACTGTTAGAGCAGGGGATGCGAGCAAGGATGTGAGCAAGGATGCGACTAGGGTAGGTACGCTAGATACGGGAAAAATTCTAAAGCCTAAGACTAAAGGTTCGATCTAGTCCCGACCTCTGTCTAACCATATAGAGTATGAATATTTACTGTGCACTACCGGCGGCAACTCGCCGAGAGATGTCCTAGTGTTATCTCTACACGAGAGTTCTCTCCACAGCGGCGAGTTCCATTCAGTCGGGAGCCCAGATCGAAGCGTCATGTCTACAGTTCGGTCGCCTGGCTAACTGTTTAGCTTCGCTTTCCACGTTTTTTTGTATCCTTCCTTATGCGTAGCTTGTCTAGATGTCCTGATTTCATGACTCTTGGACGACAGATGCATGGCTTTTTGACTCCTACAAACTACTTCCTTGAGAGTCACTTCAGCTGAGCGGCTGGGCAACAATACTGGCAGGGCTGCTGCATGTATACCTCCTACCTAGGTATCGTTTACGAATGATGGTGAACCTGCAATCGGCGAGCGAACGGATCCATGTCCATATGAAGAACCAGAGGAGCAATATCTCCTAGTTTCGTGTCGTGATACTAGTTCACTCATTTTTGTCTTGATTCTTTTATCGCGTACCTTTTTCTTTTGCTTATTCTTCCGACGTGCTAAAAGTAGGTACCAAATGGCACAACAGGTTTGTGCTCTCTAGTACAGCGTCGACGATGCCACAAACTGAATTCGCGGATATAGTGTGTTCGGGCTTCATGGTTCAGGGCTTGGAGAGCTGACAGTTCAGAAGGAGGAAGTCTTCCGCTTCTCTTCCTCCATCCTCCTCGTATTGTACACTATCTTGCAGGTCGCTACTGCTGTCATACCTCCTTATCCACTGTCACCATATCACTGAATAATGGTAAAATATCTTGGAACAGGATGATGTGGGATGCCCTACCACGAAATGTACGTTTCGGAGTGTGGGGGCCAACATGTCTCAGCTGTACGGTATCAGAGGAGTCTAATAATAATCAGCCGCGTACCTGAGATCAAAAGAACCCTATCGGGAGAAAATGTGGCGACCGGTAAGATGTCTCGTCACGGAGATAGGCGCTGCATAGTTCCCATATGGCGGTAAACAAACACTGCTGTCATCTGTAAATCTGGTAATACCATCCGATCGAAAACCGTTCCAGATTTACCTATCAGCTGCTGACTTGATATCAGTTGAGAACACACATGAAGAAGTAGATGGTGTCTACGTGTATGATCATGTGGCAATATATTGAAACGTCATATAGCAACAAAAGGTCCCGTGTAGTATACTGAAGTGAGACAGTCTTCACAAGCGAAGCACCTTGATAGCGTGCTACGAGCGACATGCCTCGTTTCATCCAGCGACTGATACTACCGGTACCGGCAGCTGATAAACTATCAATAGACGTAGCACTATATTGATTCTCTTAAATTGCTCGATTCAGCCAAAGCCCCGGTATCAAGATTGAAGTCTTGGACAGGAGGGCCTACGATAGCTTTCGCCTATCGGTTGAAGGGTTACAGGTGCCCAGGTTCTACCCAGGCGCCCAGGTGGCGTGATGCGATGACTCTCGAGAAACAAGACACGGTTGTAACGGGCGCTGGTGTAGGATTTAGATACATAACCTAGACCGTTGACTTCAATTGCAGTTGCACTAATCCCAGTTGGAGCTTAATACTTAAGCGAGGCGGCGGCCTGGAACTGGTGTTCGCTAGTTAGGCCAGCCCGCCATAAACCGGTCCAGGCCGCGAGACTAGTACTATTTTGGTATCAGTTCGGAAAGAAAAAAGGCCGTCAGCGGTTCATGTTGCCGGCGCTACGAATTCCAGAAATGTCCGTAGTGAGGTACGTCGTAGCGTACTACTGAGCTGAGCTCAACTAGTGATGGGGTTTGTCATAGCTCAGCGGAGGTTGCCAGGCTAAGTGAATAACCTCTAGGCGTTCCTTCGGGCAGACCTAGTCTTTAAGCCGCCACTTAAGATAGAGGTCACCTTAATATATGCTCGGAACAGACGAAGTCATTGCTACCAGTTGCTAGGGCAAGGAAACAGGACATGAGTCGATTTCCACGTCGTAACTTACCGGTTTTCTATCATTCCCACGATCTGGACCTAGAAAGAGAGGCCGGAGCTAGTATTGGATGCCAACCGAGGAGACGCTACTACGTCAATATCACGATATTTAGAGGAAACGGAGATCTCCAGGAAGTCCTAAGTAGATTGAGTACGGTAGCTCGGAAGTGGTTCGCAGGCGGTCGAAAGATAACATTTTCTTGCATTAATGTTAGTCCGCCCTGGAAAACTAAATCTTAGATAAGCTCCTTAGGCTATTCGCTGTTGGTGATTTTAGGCAACATTCTCGTCATCATTCTAGATCTAGGTACGATGTTAGGTTCAGCAGGCGAGCGGCGTTATCGTGGCCCTACATGCATCGTGGCAGGTATGGTACACGACATGCACAACACATCTTGGCAGCTATCATATTAATTGACACTGGGTAACTTGGACATCAATAGAAAATAGTACCTATATCGCTAGTCGAGCTGACAAGTTGCATTGCCTATGCAGTACTGCCTATGCAACAAGAGCAGATATCATACTATATAAGGACTATCAACTACCTATAGTATAATAATGATCAGTCTCCGATGTTATTGAGTGTCGTTATCGTTCTGCTGTCAGATGTGTAGGTACTAATGGCAATTTGTTCCCACTTACAGCCCTGGTGCTGATCTCAGTGTTTATAGTCAGGGGTAGTTTATTGGATTTGCACCAGGATAGGTCAGACAGTTATCTGATGTAATCTGTAGGTATTCTGCATCAAAAAGTTCCTCGTCCCACCTGTCAGTAAGCTCACTTGTAGAAATCATCCCAACACTATTCGTCACGTTTTGGGTTTATCGAAGCTTATCAAGCCTCTTAATTAAGAGGTTGGTCTGAGCTGTCGGTGGATAGCTAGTATTCGTGTAATGAGCTATTTTTCATTACTGGCAGAAGCTAGTATGCGCAGGTGTCGCATGGACTAAATGTTGAAATGAAGCGTGCGCACGTCGAGACCGTTAGCCCAGCCGCATTTAGTATAACTATTCACGCGAGTTCGATTAATACCCTTGGAAACAGTTAGCCAAGCGCCTTCGCAATAAAAATTCAATAGTTAGCTGGCGGGGTTGCCTAATTCATCATGTTCATGGACTATAGCATCTTTCAACGTTTAATTTGTGGCGTGTTGTCAAATTTTCGCTACCATGTAGGTAGTATCCTCGCGACTTGGCTGTGGCTTGGACCCTGAATCCAATGAGATAACGGACACCGAACCAATCAATAAAAGCAAGGGTACTAATTTCCGGGGTATCAACATCATTATGTATTGCGTCTCGCATACCACTGTGATCTATCCTATGAATCGCTAGTTAGACACATGTCTTAAATAAGAACATATGAAAAACAAGTTCAGCCATTATATACTAAAAATTGCGTGATAACCATAAACCGTCTATTCATCTCAAACCCGTGACTCCCGTGATATCCTGAACCAAAGCAACGCCATTGTGACCCATACAAAATTATTAGCAGCGTAGCAGGAATTTCTCTAGTCAATTTTACAGCTCCTCGTTGCCGTCGCATTGTTGCCACATAGAAACCTTGCTGACTTCCAGGGCAGGGTTCTTCCATGTTGGGAACCAAAAGTCCTGAGAATTCCAGAAGTCCTTCTTAGCATTAGGGCTGCTGTCCAACCAAGGCTTGCTGCTCTTAGAGTCTTCGAACCATCCATTAGTGCCACCGACGGCGACGTTGAGGATAAGATAGAATCTCTCGTCGAACGGTGTGTTATCTCGTCCAGTTTGTGACCAAACATCCACAAGTTCCGTGCCGTTGCTGTTGGCGGCAGGGAAGTTTCCGCGTTGCCAGAGGGGTTTGTTGAAGTTGGTGTACAAGACTTGGAGTAGGCGAGAGTTGACGTAGGTGAAGAGATATTTTTGAGACCATTCGAGTCCGAACGTGTTGAAGCCAGAAGAGTATGTGGTATGCAGAGCCTCACGCTTGACATTGGTTCGCCACCACGCATCCTGAAGGAGTTAGCATATAATGCCAACAATGAATAAAGATAACTTACGTTGGCGACATCAGGTCCCCAGTGAAGAGATGAAGAGGCGATATTGTTACCTCCTTGAGCGTATGTGCGGTTGTTTCCGCGACTCTCCATGATGTCAATCTCTCCGCTTAGCGGCCAAGGTCCGTATGTGTCATCAACGGGCAACATCCAGATAGCTGGCCAGAGCCAGTCACCCTCTGGCAGCTTTGCTACAACTTCAACGCGACCGTATTTGATAGTGGCGCCCTTCTTGGTGTTGATGCGACCCGATTTGGTGGGTGGCACAATGGTAGAGTTGCCGGCAGTGGTGTTGGTTGCAGCAACACAGTCAGAGTAAACCTTGGAAGTGCACGATCCGTCCTTTAGGAGGTTAATGACAGTATCCTTGTTAATCAAAGATGCGTCCTGGAGAGTAGGCTTGATGAACAGGTGTCCATCCTGAACGTAGACGTTCTCGTCGGTGTTGGTAGTTTGTTCAAACTCGCCGTTGCTGGGAATTGTGTTAGGTTATTGCGACCAAGTTATTGGCGATTGATTGTGTCACTTACCCAAAGCCGCCAACTTGGACTTCCTTAGTCCATACATCGGTGTTGAAGGTCTCAAAGTTGTCCTCTAGGACAAGGCAGTACTTGTGCTTGACGACACTGGAAATACCGTCATAGATAAGGAAGGCTGAAATAGCCAATCCTACAGCTATACCGATAATGGGCAGTATAGTAACCCATTTCTCTTTCGGGTCCGCCTTTGCCAACCATGGCTTCTCGACCTCGTCCTTCTTGACTCTCCGAGAATGGAAATAGCGTTGCCCCCGCGGTTGGCTACCCAGTGCACTGGAACTGCCAAAGCTTGAAGCAGGACGGGAGACGGAGGGTGATGCGAAAGGGTTGTGAACACTCGGTTGTTGAGATCCTTGTGGTTCGATACCCTCACTCCCAAAGGGATTTCTTTCTGTGTTGGGTGTTCCCGGTCGCAGAGGTGTTCCGTTGTTGGTAGTCGATACGTAAGAAGCAGTTCCCGCGGGGTGGCGGTTACCGCTTAGGTCTTGTTCCATAGCGCTGTTGTGTTTTAACGGCGAAGGGTTGATAAGGTTATGGCGAATAGGTATTGTTGGTGAGTGTATTGTTCAACTGATTAAAGGTATGATGATATGAACAAGGTTGGAGGATTTGAGTGTATGAAGTGGATTGATGAGATTTGTAAGTTGTAGCGATGAGCAACAGCTATCTAAATAACCACCGTTTCAGCGGCTGCGACAGAGCTGGAAGACGCAAGAGGAGCTCAACGAACTCCTCTACCAACAGTCTAGGTCGCAGTGGCCTGGCCTGGCTTCGCTAAGTTTTCTTCCCATGAGCCCAGCTCTACTTGACTGGCAGGGATCATAGGCGATCACTGGCTTTTCCCACGAGCTGGGAAACCCTGGACCTCTCTGGACCGGGTTAGGGCTCGCTATGTCATGGATCGGGTAGAACTGATCTTGAAAGGGATCGAGACAAAGTACTAATATTTTTTAAAAGACGACTTCATGGCTAGCCTAAGATGGCAATGTTTCTAGACATCATTCATTGCAAGGGTCTTCGCTGCTCATCTGCATGCACTACCCTACCGTCCTAGTGTAGGATACTAGTATTATATGCGTTAGCTTTTATGTACGATTTTCGGTGTCGCATCATATTCTCAGTATTGGGTAATGCCAACGCATTTCAGCTGTGCTGCAGTTACTGGAGAGGAAGGAGACGGAGTCCTTACAATATGCCAAGTGACTTGCTCTCATACTATTATGTGCTGATGTCACTTTTGAGTATTGTTTCCCCCAGCATACTATCATAGACCTTCATAATCGACTGGTAATACCTACCATAGGCACTCGTGGCGATCAAAGTCCATAGATACCAATCAGGGAACCGGCGAGTGAAGCCACCTGCTTAGGCGCTGACAGGTACACCACGAAGCTGATAAGCCGAAGAGTATACAGTAGTTCTGTGACGAACCGGATGATAGCGCCGGATCGGCACGTATACACGCTAGTAAACTTGTACCTCGTATCGCGGCGTAAGCTAACGGGCTCGGCATGAGCCTTGGCGAGATGCGCTAGAAGCGGTGGCTGACGGTGGCCAGATGTACAGTACATTCCTATCAAATCTACAATAATATTTGCTCGCTCGACGAGGCCAGCCCAGCCCCTCTGCACCGACTCAATAGTTCTTGTCGTGTAAGTGAGCTGAGGCTAGCTGGAGCTGGAGCTGAAGCTGGCAGTAAGGGAGACCGAGTAAGGCTACGCTGAACAGCTGTCTAGATTACACCACAGTAGTCTAGGTAACTGTCTAGGTACCATAGCATACCGCTCTCTCCGGTAAGCTAACGTCTCAACGGCGAGTTCACCATGTGCTATAGTGTGAAGAAAATTTCTGATTACCTATCAAATCAGCCACAACGGTAAAATAGTGCCACGCCCATGTTTGTTGAAATCGGGGAACTAATGGAGAAACCCTCCCAAACAGTCGTCTCAGGTAACCAAACCATCCCCCTGACTACCTACAGATAACTACAATGCAACATTGTGCCACTGTGACCCGAACGTGGCTGAGATCTTCCAGCTCGGTTCAAATTCCGCAGCTTGACAGTATGATTTAAGAACCCCTTTGCGCAGGTAGTATGCGAAAATATGTAGGCTATTAGGAGATAAGGCAGTGACAGGCGCACGGATAACGCGGATGTGACAAGAAGGATAGAAGGAGGATAGCGGTATGTCTAGATAGTAGCAAAGTGCGCTAATCGCATTTAATAACCCGAGATCAGCATTCAAATCCCCCTATTCAGTTTACAAAAGACGAACTAGCATTGACTTGAGCAGAAAAGTGGTGACGAACGAATAGCAAGCAATTTTACAAGCGTCTTTCTGTTACCATATTTGATCGCACCAGTACTGTATATGATATCAAACCCACGTAGCGGATGCGATAGGCACTGATATACGGTGCAATAGAGCTACCATCAGAAGAAGGATAAAGCACCATGACTGAATAATCCTTCAATGAATGGTAACTCAACAATGATCACCCTGTTTATCCCTTTCTGTGTCGGTATGAAAGAGGGGTAGCATTGGAGAAATTTTGGTATCCTCTCGATACGAGCTCGCCCCATTGCTGCTCACTGCCTAGCTAAGTCCTCTTGCATGAAACACAATCGATTCGACCTCTTACATGCAGCTTATCATGGAGTATTATTATAGCGTACTGTAGCTAAGGTAGTAGATTGCGGCCACGAGTTGTTCGCGCAGCACACCGTCGCTGTTTGGTCTCAAACGCTACCATGTCTCGGTATAACTTATTTACACACCATCTCCACCTGTTCGCATTTCTCTCTCGCTGCTACATCCATTTTTTAGTTGAATTCTTCATGCGTTGATTGCGTTGTACGGATAATCATGATCTGATTATTGAGCGAGTTTAGTATTTAGTACAGGGTAAAGCTAGGATATCAGTGTACGGCTGATCCTTAGACCGATGCAAGTAAGATCAATGCTGATATCAAGTACATGTACTACAAATACCTCGCTCGTATCTTACTCGATCATAACACACACTAAAAGCAGCAATATGTATTTTATGCTCGGTTTCCCACATCTATCGCTTCTGGAGTCATCTTAGTTATGCGTAGTTATAGCCATGGTTGGAATGGGAGGTACACCTGGCGCCGCGGGGTTGAAGGGTCAGGATCATCCTCTCCGCACAGAGAGGGGTTATCTTTCCACACGGCCCTCATAGGCTATAAAAGTCCTAGCAAGCAATCTGAGACGATTATGTAGTTAGAGAGAGTCGATTTGTAACGCTTGCGCGGCTACCGGTATCTGCCTTGGGTTGTACGCGGTAAGTTAGACGCGAGAACGCCTTGATGTTTCACTGCATAATATCAGTTACATTCGAACCAAATGTGACATGATTTTCACTCGTACAACGTGGCAATGTTATCTCATAGGTCGCGAGTATCTCATTGAAACACGTGGTAGGCTACAACACCTTAGTGAGTGTCACAAGGCACAAAGAGACATTGGTATATAGTTAGATAGTTGCCCACCAAGGTTTCCAGACCTTCGTGAAACAACAAGTGTCTTTACCTACCCCAAAGTACAAGGTTCCTGACAGTGAGTCTATCATGATGAGGTGAACATTGCAGCCTATCTCCCAGTCTTGGAGAGTTTGGATCATCATAGGTTAGCTGTGATGATATTCGATGTTGACATCACTGAGAGCTTTTTAAATAGCTAGTTGAAAAGGGCTTTTACTTTTAAAGTATGATTGAAAAAGTTAGGGGTTACATATCGACATAGTCGAGCTGATGGGCTAACCTGCTGTTGTGCGATTTGGCGGGTTTGAAAACGTAGACCGACCATTCCAGTGTTAACGATAATAAACTTTCTGGCAGGCTAGATACTCATCAAGGTCTGTGTCGCGATGGAGCTCCGGAAGTGAAACGTGCAGTTTTATAGCCAGGAGGCCGCTGGTAGAACTTGATAGAGTGGTCAACTAGTTCCCAAACCCCCCCTAATGTAGGAGAAGCAGCTAAGTACGTATAGACGAAGCCAAGCAGGTCCCAGCTACAGGGTAGGGTGATCTAACTACCATACAAGAGCTTTAGTATAGGTGTCGGTTATAGATACAGTGGTTAAGTGGATTTATAAAGCATCGACGTTGAAGCTTCATTGATACCTGAGTCGTCTTCATCCCACTGACACATGCTCAGGGTCAAGGGGTGAGACTGGGAGATCAAGAAATATGTCAGGAGTTACAAATAAAATAGAGAGACTCTTTGAATACAGCTGTAGCTTAGACACGAAGGTCTAAAGAGTATTCGTGCGACAAGATATGTCATAAAATCCCCCCTATAATATCAATCCTGACCAAAACCGAATTACCAACAATGAAGGATGCAAATTGTAACATATAGAATCACGGGAATATCACTTATCTCCAGAATATACAGCGACTGCGAACAAAATCAAGTTATGGAATGTCAGGAACCTCGCATTTTGGGGTAGGTAAAGACACTTGTTGTTGCACAAAGGTCTCAAAACCTTCGTGGGTAACTATCTAACTATATACAAATGTCTCTTTGCACTCTGTGACATGGAAGGCTGTGACGGTGCCATATAGTCAATTCAGGTGGTCAAGTTTCCGGCTTAACAACATTCTACTTTTGATAGTGTTGCGGCAATGCTGCGTTCCAGTTCAGTCACATAGCTAAAGGGGGGGAGATATATATTTATGTTTCTGCAACACTGAGTCCCAGCTACCTAGAAAATTTTTAGAGATGTATGTTACCACAGAGCGGCTAAGAATATCCTGGTCATTGGCCGCACGACCGGAGACCTCCTTTAAATGGAGGGTCCTGGTTGATGGGTGTTTTATCTTTTGCGCGGACGCAATAGGAGCAGCAGAAGTAGTTATAGCTCACCAATTAATGTTTCATTCATGGGCATATCTCTACTCTGAGCAACTGGATGATTCAATTCATATCGTTTTGGTTTTCCAATGATGGTGGAATGACAGTGCTACAACCCTGAAGGACAGCCTCGCATTTCTGTATCTCGTAGTCTAGTGGTAGAAGGCGCAAAATTTGATTACGAAGCTAATTACCAAACGTTGCTCTTGCTCCTTGAACTTAATATGAGAAGTATGCTGGACATGATTAGAGAGTTACAGCTTTGAAGATCAAGGGCCTTAGGTTAGGTATCACAATCGGGTTGTCCGTCGTACCAACGAGCTTCCTTCGTCTATTCCCTTATTGATTATGTCGTATTTCAAACAAGGATATCTACTGCTGTGTCACATCAGTGTGTTCAGAGCATGAACATAGGAATGAACGTGTGGATAAGCGACAGCCGAGCTGGAATGGAATTCTTCGATCCATGGTAGGATAATAATAGTAATGACCTGCCTTTATCGTCATAAAGAAGAAATAAAACAGTACGTCATATCATAAGCTTGTCTCTACCGTTAACTTTTGTCCACATGGACCAAGTTGAAGGTATTTAATTGCTTGTTTCTGGGACTATAATACGTAGGGTTACTAATAGCAAAAGCTGGTGGTTCAAAGAGTAATATCTCTCCCTGCCCCTATATTTACTTACAATCTTTTGAGAGTATACCTATAACGGATGAATTCTGTAGAATATGTGGTGTTTTCGACTAGACTCGCCTATTTCTATAGGCACACAGCTTACGCGTATTAAGCATGTATTTGAAACAGCCAGCCTATCTGCTAGACCTCCCCAATGGAATTCAAATAACTGCAGCGTATCGCTGTTGCTATATCATATAGCGGAACCGTAAGGAAGCCGTAACCTATTTCGTTCTTTGGCCTAGGTCTTCTAAACAGGCTTTCGCTCAATGGGTTGGTTGATAGACAGAGGTTGACCAAGAAGCAAGTGAACGGCCGATCCCCGCACTTTTTAATAGAAGCAGATGAATCTTATATAAATATAGACAATAGGCGTAAATACGTCCTTCAGTTATCAAAGTATGCCTTGAAGTCCTGTTCCGAAACGACACGTGGAGCATATTCACCAGGGGTTGGACGGGAGAAGCTCTACAGCTAGTAATTTTCAGGACTTGAGTTGTTACTTTTAAACCAACCACGGCCGGCACTGACGAGGCTGTGAACCCAGGGGTCGGTGGTTTTCGACCTACACTATACCAAGAAACCACCTCACCGAAGAAGACCTTAAACAGACCGACCGCTTGGCAACCACTTTCTCGGCCATCGATGCAAGGAATCATGTAGAAAGCAGCAGCAGTGCTGTTAATTTGGGAAATGAACGGCTATCCGCATTTCCCCTCATCCCTGTTGTTGTTGCATTCAAATAATGAGACGCGGAAGTACGGATGCCATCGTCGTGAAATTAATCTAGAAGTCCGTTGTGTTTTCCCCGCGCCTCTCCAATCCCTCCATCCTGACGCACGGGAGCCTTTCAACCACTGCAGGATTCGTTTCATCGAAACAACCTTGCTGGACATGATGACGCTACCTTAGGACCCTTAGGACCGTTTATGGTGGAGACACGCACGCGGGGGCTGGGGCCGGTTGAGGGTGGATATAGGCATAGGGAGACCGGACACCGAACTCGCCCCCAATGCTGAGTAAATTAGTTACGGGGTCGGTCATGCTGAGGTCGTACCTGCACGGGTCCTGCGGTGCGGCCGTTACGCCGTTTTTGTTTTTGGTTTGCATCTACATGTGGGAATTTTTAGGTTGGGCTATGTATGCATGGGTGGGTATGTGAACTTGTCATCTTCATGCTCATGGACATGGGGTTCCCCTTCTGTCGGTACCGAGGAGGGGGGAAGGAGGGTCGGGAAACTCATTCATTGGAAAACCGGAATACCGGGATTGGAATCCGGTGCGTTGAAGATTAATTTTTTTGAAACTGCAGATAAACTAGGCAACGACCTTTCTATTTTGGAGGTTAATTAGCTTGCTGTCAGTGAGGAGGGTGAGGTTGTTCTGGGTTGGGGTTCACGGGTACGAGATGGCTACCGCCATGATGACATCAGCGCGGGCTATTCACAACAGTTGCCGATCTTGAATTGAGATGGCTGACTAACAAGATATTCGATGAAAAAGAATGAAGGTTTATTGAGTCATAAGAATACAGAGAATTGAATCATCAACATGAAACGCCGCCACGTATGCTGAAAGCTGGACCATCTATGTTGGAAGAGAAGAAAAAGAACCACAGTCTAACAAAGGAAAGCATGTGAAAATGAAAACACCAAGTCCAGACCGATCTAAATGCATCCCCGTCTAGAATCCGACCCAATCTAATGTATGATCCGCGAGGAAAAGGCGAGAAGATCTAATTTCTATTTTGAGGGGGTGTTGGTACATGAGAGGATGGATGTGTCGTCCTCGGGCAAGGTTATCCGAGGGGAAAGAAGAAGGACAAGAAACAAGAAACAATAAACGAAAGGATTATCGGCGTTAGCCAATGAGGGATGCACGCATTCCGAATGTAGCAAGTCGTAGGCAATTGAGATAATAATACTCGGTAACGAATGAGAAAACAGAGAAAGAAGAAATTCGAGACTGCTTCGCCTCGTATGGGTAGGGTGGGTATCCGTTGTTGAAAATCGAATACTATCTGTGTAAAAGCGACGAATAAGGATGCGGTCGCAGTAGGCTGATTGAACCCCAGTCATTCCTTCTCAAGGTGAGCCGACCAATCGGTGAAGGCTTTGCTCTTTTTTTTTGGCTTTTTTATTTTATTCCCCCTTCGCTAGTCAGCCCTACAAGATTGCGCCGTACTTTGATGGGTCCCCTGATCCCCGGCAATGATGTCAATGGTAGGTATGATCATCCGATTGGGTCGTTTAAATCATTGATACTCGACTCACGGCCAGAGTCAGGTTTGTCGTCTCCGTTGTAGTGTTGTAAACAGAATATCAGGATTACACGACCTCCTCTCGATTTGATCGCGCACACGTGCGTCTTCGCGCTTATACCGTTAAACCACGTGGGATCTCCGGCTCGGCTTGCTGACACGAGCTTCCAAAAAGATCCCGTCTGACGATTGCGGGTTTCGGACTGAGACTGCTGTGCCGTAGGTCATGCTCTGCCGCCATGCTTACGTACTCGATGGCTGTATCTTCAACCCTTATAGCCAAAGAGAGACACGCCACGACGAGATCCACGAGACTGGAAGCGGTCGAGAAGATCAAGGGGTTGATGGATCTGCGAGGACTCGGTGGCGGTGTTGGCACGTTTGGTCGTGGTACCGGACCAGGGCGATACGGGCGAGGACTGGGAGGAGGTTGAGGAGTAGGAAAGGTGATTATTCCGAAGGTCTTAGACAAGCTGCTGCATGGAGACTGGTAGTCGTTGAGCTGTTGGTTGTTGGTAGTAGTCTTGAAAAGGGCATCCTTGGGCATGACTGCCGTTTGCTGGTAAGGGTAAGGTGAGAGAATAGACATCTTGTTGTAAGTATTCTACGTTAAAACGTTTGAAGAATGAGTTGGAGGGTCGTCGAAGCTGATGAACTGTGATGGGTGAGTATGTTTAACAAGATCGGGATGAATATCTGGATTATAAGTAGTTATATAGTTCTTGGGACGAGTTTCCAAATAACAAACGATTCGCCTTGACCGAGTACCATCTTGACGGATTCGTCCATAACTTTCGAGAGAAGGTAACAGTCATTGCATTCCTAATCCTTTATGCTGTCATTCAAGACTGCAGAGGGGTGTAAGTTACCATATTCGGTAGATAGAAGGGATGAATCTGGCAACAAGAAGCTTGTCGTGATCCATCGAGTAAACTGCAGCGGGATCCTGCGCCTCAGACCCGCCATACTGCGGCTAGGCACTTGCAAAAGTAATCGAGACTTCATAGTAGCTGAAACGTTTGGAAGGTGAAGGTCTAATTATGTCAGCATAGACGTGAATCTATTCGTTGAAGATGGGGCATATATCTTGCTTCGGTGAGACTTGGTATTATTATTATTATTGGCAGACGTGTCATGTCAAACGTGCTAAATAGGCTACAACCCCAAAGACTACTGACGATTATAAAGCGACGGAAAGAGCACGAAACAACCAACATTTAGCGATAGAGATTTCCTACTGCGTATCTCCCGAGCTGACTCACCACCGTTACGAATGATGGGGAAATAGGTTACATAGAGGCCGTTCACACCGAGATATAACAATCGAGTCATTATGCCGAGAATGACGTGTCGTATTGCAATAGAATTGACCTTGAAGAGGCCCGTTACATCCAACCTATCTGGTGGTAGTACAAATGGTTACCAAGTCGGTTATTACCGCGGAAACTGGCCGACTAGTCATCCAATGAACCTTCACAGCCGCGCTAAGCGCGCTTGGGGGGTTTCAATTGCACCCGTCATCCTGCGGGAAGAGCCTTGCCCCCAGCGGCACAGCGCATAGGACTTGATTGGAGCGACAGGCAGAGTGGCGACTGGTGGCAATGGGTTGAGGCTGGTTAAGCTAGCCAAGCATCATCTAGGACCCGGGCCTCTTGTGGCGTCGACGACGAATCGCTCTCGACAGGCACGCGATTGGGATCAGAGGCGGCTACTATCCCGAGAACTCGTACCCACTGGTCCGTGCGGTTCGAGAGACTATGTATTCATATTAGCAACTGGAATTGAATACGTCGTGTCTTCCTGTGCCAGGTGATCTGCGAGGATAAGGCTGTTCGTGTGGAGACTTACGCATGCATGATCCCTCGTTGAACCACGGTGTCACCGGGGAAGCCAAGCGTTTCCTTCGGCTTGCCATAGCCGGTCTCTTGATCGAAGGAATGCTGGGGAGTCAAGAGACTTAAAGTACCCTGCAGCACGATCAAATAATCGGTAGAGGTTGTACGATGCTATGAAGATATTAGTTCAGTCGCTGTGCCTAGCCAATTCCGAATCAAGACGTACCATTACTCCTTCACTGTTGGGCGCAATGTCCAAGTAGTACATGTTGAGCCCGTTCGGCAGCACAATACCGAACCCCGGAACATCGTCGAGTGGGATGTTGCCTCTGAACGCGGGTCAGCACCAAATTGAACATTATTTTATGTACACCCATGTTTCTTAGACTATGGGCACAATGCCTTGCCCGTAAATAGGTAATGGGTACGACTCACGACCCATCGTTACTGGTTGGGACCTTCTTGTGGGTTGCCACCCGAGATCGGACGAGTGAACCTCCCAGAATAGGTTCGAGTTCGAGAGTCTCATCACGAACTTCAACGGCAGGTTCGGCCTTCGCGTCGGAAGTAGAGAGAGCGAGGTTTGACGCGATTATACGCCTCGGGGCTTGGAGAAGAGGTGCTGTTGAGGCCATTGCGTCGAAAATAGAGTTCGTGAATGAAGTGCTATTTCTGTGAAACTGGGGGTGTGTCGAGGGTGTAAGAATGAGTGATCGTTCATGTTGTGCCATGGTGGTATTGCCGCGAAGCTTTATATAGGATCGAATCATCGACCATCAATTTCATCATCACCATCGCCTCGCATGAACACATGGTCTCTAGCAGACCAACCAGATGGATTACTTCAGCTTGATTACAAATGAGCAGCAGTTTTCGATTCGAGTCGAGTTTTGTTAGGGGTTTTATTAGATGGCTCAATATTGAAGACCCATCACGATCCTTTAGCGCGTCTGATCAATAATTCACAAAGAACTTGAAGCTTTTGGGTGTTTTAGTGCGGGTGTTAGTTTCCCCGGGACTTGTAAGCTGACTTTACGGCCACGAGAATTGCCTAAATGACAAGGATTTCCTTTTTAACCCAATTCTCATCTCCAGTAGTGTGTTCCAAGTGGCGCAAGCTATTAATGCATACATGCATCGACTACCTGACTTAGGTGAGCAGTAGATACTTGTGATCTTGAATCTCAGTGCAGTCTGTGACTTATTAGAGCCTATTTCTCAACTTTTACATGGCAGCTCTCATTCGGGTTGTTCACGAATTTAAAGTGCATATAGGAGTACATACAGAAGGTAGGTATCGAATCCCCACTTGGTGATGAACGATTTTTCTGACCCGTGTCGACCCTGCGCTCACGAGTTGTTGATCCTTACGATCCCCACGGTTCCAACGGCTTCTAGATCGTGTAACGCGTCGTGCTTGACACGTGTATGATGACGACGGACATCCTTGCTTACTTCTTGCCTCAATCAACCCTAATCCACGTTCCCTTTCGTTACCGATGAGATCTTTCAGGAGTGCGAGAACGACTGCGGCCACGATCGCTGTCATAACTAGGACTGCGACGTCGTTCACGCTGGTTGCTATAGTCGTCGTGACTCTCTCTTCGTCCACCTCGACGACGGGGAGGTGATCGGGATCGAGAGTCATAAGACTCTGACCGACTCCGGTTACGGCGTGAAGGGGGCGAACGAGATCGAGAGTAGGACCTGGGTCGGTATGTGTCGAAGTTATCGCGACCTGACCGTCCGGGACGCTGAGGTGAGCGATTCCCTCTGGCGCCTCCAAACCCAAATCCTCTCCCACCACCTCCGCCACCTCCGCCACCCATTCCTCCTCCTCCTCCTCCTCCACCTGCACCGCGGCCCGGTCCACCTCGGAAGCCGGGCCCAGGATTTCGGGGATCTATATTTGCGCCTCGACTGGCAGTGGGGGGAGACGGGTCGAATTTCCGGCGGGGTAGAACAATGGAGACGTTGATGATTGTGCCGTCGAGGTTGGCCTCGTGCATGGAGGCAATCGCAGCCTCAGCGTCAGCCTCGTTGACGTAGAGAATGTAGGCAGTGCCACGATTGGTGCCGACTGCGACGTGTCAGATTAGCAAGCGCCACAGGCAAGGGATTGGTGCGGCCAAGTCGCAAGACCTACACTGGCGGCTCATGGGGAGGTCGAGGTCGCGAATCGTTCCGTATTGACCAAAGATCTCGTACAGATGGCGTTCGTTGATCGTCTTGGACAGTTTCTCGACCACAATCTAGATCCGTCAGCAAGTTGGTCTCGTATTGACATTGACAAATATGCTATTGTGGTTGCGGCGCGGCGACAGCGCTACGATGGCGTACCTTAGTGCTTCCTCTCAGAGGGCTGCGACTTTCGCCACGACCCCGGCTGGGGCTCCGACTGCGGCTGCGACTTTCGGGCGAGCGATAGTTGCCATTGTTGTTGGCGTGCGAAGGAGGTGGTGATGCGCTCGAGTACCGTCGACGGCGATGAGACGGCGAGGCTGAATAACGCGACGGCGGTGTGGGTGAGTGCGAGTGGTCTGGACCGTCGCGAGAAGGCGACTGGTAGTCCATCCCGGCAGGGTATATGAATAGAGGTGCGCTTGGAAATAAAAGCCTGTTGAAGCTTAACGGCGGGTTAAACTTTCAAGCTGTTATTGTTATTGTGGTTGTAACTTGTGAGAGTGATGGGATTGGGACAGCATTCCAAGCTTAAGGTAAACCTCTTGGCACACCAAAAGTGGGGTTATCATCTTATCGATAGGCGGAATGCAGGCACTTGATAGGTACTATCTACAATTCTACAGGTGTACGGAGTACCTAAATTTGCTAGCAAGTAGATGCTAACGCAGGTACAGGGACCTACATGGTAAGGTGCATGTCCAGTACTGGTACCTAATGGGTACCTAAGTATTCCACATACCCAAGGTATGCTATGGATACCTCTAGCTCTCAAGAGGCTCGCGTGGGTGATGTTGGTAGCTACCTGCATCCTGCATCTCAAGATTCAAATATCTACAGGAGACTGGCATTGGCATTAAAAACACTTGCCTAAGTAAGTTATAATATCCGAATCTTTCATATTTCATTCATCACGAGGAGTGTCTATTCGGGGACATGAGCACTGCCTTTACGTACACTTTGTGCTCCCAACATGAATCACCGCAAGGCAGACTAACCAGCTCGCAGAACCAACCCTAATACATGTACCGAAAGTTGGGGTTCTCTCGGTCCGTGAGATCTTCAAACGCGTGGGCGAGGTTGGTGTCGTTCGCCTCTCGGATACCCTCGGCCGCCAATTCATCACGTTGCCTATTTTGCCGCTTGAGGAACCAGCGGAAAACGAGTAGGACTATCACCAGGGCAGCGTAACAACCGAGATGTGTTGCGAATGCGATCTGCATCTCTCGTCAATAAAAATAAATACGGCAGACCGAACCAAAATGTCAGCTTACATGGTATTTAGGTGCATCCCATGCGAGGAACACTTGCGGGCCTAGTGCTGTTAGCTGCTGCTTACTCGTGGTGGCTTCGTCTGAGTTCTGGACAGCCCTACGAACGGGGTGGACGTACCAATAGCATTTCCGGCAGCCCAGAAGACGAAGTTGATGGCTAAGACGACCGATTTTTTCGTCTGGCCGCCCACGTTTCGAGACAACAGGGACAGGCCCAACGTCTGTGCCGCCCAGAACGACAATGTGATGTAATATGAGATCAGCAGCCCTACGTGTTGTGGGAACGTCTCGTTGGGGATGGTCAACAGCAATATAGTGCCGACAAAAGACCTGCAACGTGTCAATCATCAAGATGAAGAATGATGGGAAATCTGGTTTTGGCGCTTACGGAATTACGAAGCCTAACGCAACTAGGATGTTTTGACTCGTCTTCTTTACTAGCCACACTGATCCGAGAAGGACGATGATGATATATGCACCGAGGACAATGGCCAAGAGCTGTGTTTGGAGGTTGCTGAACTTCAGGTTCGTCGAGATGATGATGTTGGCAAAGCTGCCGAGACCACTCGTGGGTAGCGTTGTCGTGAGCTGAATTGCGGCATAGCACCACGTCTGCGGATCCGTGAGTGCATCGTACACCTGCTCCTTTTTGAAAGTACGGTTCTGAAGACCGGTCTGGTTGTCACGAACACGCTCGACCATCAGTCGCTTATCCTCTTCCGTGAAACATTTGGCCCGCATCGGCGAATCGGGCATGTAGACGAGAACGAATCCGCCGAAGAATATCGAGATGATACCATACGACAAGAACAACCATTGCCATGATTTGAGTGGTCCGGTCGTGATTAAAGTGAAGAGGTATGCTAACAGACCACCGACGATTTGTTGAGCCCCGTTCATCATATACCAATATGTTACTCGCGATGCCTGTTCCTCACGACGATACCACATGGCCGAGAGTACGAGAAAGGTAGGCTGGCATGCAGATTCAAATATCCCTAGCAATGTACGAACTGTCACCAGCCCTTTGAAGTTCGTACAAGCGGCGTGGCCAGCCAGGACAGATCCCCAGGCGATGATGGTGAACCCTAAGTATTTTGCGAGTGGAACGCGTGCTATGATGTAGTTCTGTTCCGCCACCGGTTAGCAATGCCATGCACACGTCGGACAGTATTACAGAGGTTTCATACGCACCTGAGGATATTCTACTACCAGTATGGCGATGTAGATGCATGTTGTTAACCAGCTGTATAGTTGACTAACGGTTCCTTTGGGTGTCAACAAGCCAGTGTCTTTAGGTAGACCCATGATGGACGAGAACGAGAGTGTGCCTTTGTCAATGGCTTGAAGAAAGTATGTGCAGATCATAATGACCAAGACCCGACGGTCAATCAATCTTCGAAGTCTCACATTCTCCTCAGGTGAAATCTCGATCCGGGCTTGCGATGCATATTTGGCAATTTCCTTGTCGACTCTGTCGATGTGCGTGTGTTCTCCCTTCAACTCAACATCGTCTGTAGCTGAGAATGTCCGACGAGCTTCAATCATCGAATCGTCTGCCGCTACTTCACTCTTCTGCTCTATCGTCGTCGACATCGTGACGTTCCACGGCTCATAGGAGCTGTAGTTGATATAGAGCTGCTTACGAACCGAAAGAAGACAAGTCGTTGAAGTCAGGTAACGACGGAAGAAAGGCGACACAAACAACAGAGTGGGAAGAACCCGTCGATCCAGTTCTTTTAAGTATGCAATCGGAGCTTATTGATCCCTGACCATGATCGTATGGTGTGTAGCCGTTGGATAAGTGACTAGTCGACGTACCAGAGTTCGTCGTACCTTCCCCGGGCACGTTTACCGGGGTTATATAACGGTAGCGGTGTCTGGTGGCAGGGTTCCAATACGCCTTACCTTGTAAAAGATGAGATATTCCATGCTAGGAAGACATAGCACGTGCTGCCACCCTACCCTAACTCCATGGACACATGCAGGCACTCTGGAACTATCAACTAATCTTACGTTGATGTTGTATTCGTCTAAGTGTCCTCCTACATCCTTCTCTCCCCCCGTCCAGAGTCTGGGGAGCGGGGAACTAGGTATGTGTTGGGGGAGCGACCTGGGGTCTGGGGAAAGATCCGCTCTATTTGCCATGTGATTCGTCCTCTTTCTCAATCACCGAGAGTCGTTGGCTTGCTATCAAGGTAATGTGTAACGCACATGGGATCTATAAAGACGGAATATCGACCCGAAACACCGAGACGTTTGGAGCACGGCTATTCCCATATACATCTATTGAACCGAACATGATCCTGAATCAATATATCTATATACTAGTTATTCATTGAGTCAGTAGTTGAGCGTTAGCTACATCTTAGTAGACTTCAAGTGTGCTTAATACCCCAGCCTTCTCCACTAGACCCGAGTTTTCGGTATAATGCTATCCGAACAAGCTAACATCCTTGACCAGAATCGACGGAATCAGGATTATCCACCAAATACCGACTAGAATCCAAAGCTGCCAACCCTCATTGTGGATTCTCGTTTCTCTACGAAATGCGGGGGATTGAGTCTTATTGATGACCCCCAAGCTGTCCTCCACTACTAAATATCTTGGCATTACTCGTGATCATACGCTTATAACGATGAAAATGATATTGATGGATGATAGTTGTAGTTGGATATGTTGTACGGTGGAATATTGAAACCAAATTGATTATTATAAAAATCATTTGACAAAAGCTTGTATGAAAAACGAGTTATAACGCAATTATCGGGCCCTTTTGACAGTACACACACTTTAATCACATCATTTTTGCAGAATGCCTGCACAAGCACACGGTTTCAAGTCGAGCGATATCCACGACAAGATAAAACTCTTGATCGATGGGCTAGTTAACATCAAAGACACATCAGGTGAATTCCTGATGACACTGGCCGATGGCCGCGTTATTGACACAAAAGGGTGGAACGACTGGGAATGGACACACGGGATCGGTCTGAACGGCATCTGGGCCTACTACTCTCTAACCGGTGATGAGAAGCACTTACGGATTATCGAAGACTGGTTCAGGGATCGCTTCGCAGCAGGCGGAACGACGAAGAACATCAACACAATGGCCGTGTTCCTTACACTGGCGCACGTGTACGAGAAGACAGGGAACATCACCTACCTGCCCTGGCTCGACAGCTGGGCCGAATGGGCCTACCACGATCTGGAGCGCACCAAATACGGCGGCATGCAACACATTACCTACCTCGAAGTGAACGACCAGCAGCTCTGGGACGACACGCTCATGATGACGGTGATGCCGCTCGCCAAGATCGGGAAGCTGCTGGGCCGCCCGCACTACGTCGCCGAGGCGAAGCGGCAGTTCCTACTGCACATCAAGTACCTCTTCGACGCGAAGTCAGGACTCTTCTTCCACGGCTGGACGTTCCACGAGGGTGGGCACAACTTCGCCGACGCGCGGTGGGCGCGCGGAAACGCCTGGCTGACCATTGTCATCCCGGACTTCCTCGAGCTGCTGGACTTTGCCGCGGACGATCCCATCCGGATACACCTGCTCGATACCCTGGCAGCGCAGTGTGAGGCGCTGAAGACGCTGCAGACGCCGTCGGGGCTCTGGCGCACGCTGCTGGATCACCCCGAGGAAGAAGGGTCATATGTCGAGGCTAGTGCAACGGCAGGGTTTGCCTTTGGGATTCTGAAGGCGCAACGGAAGAAGTATATTGGAAAGGAATATGAGGAGGTGGCACTGAAGGCTATTAAGGGCGTTTTGGATAATATTGATCTCGATGGGGAGTTGCTGAATACCTCGTTTGGAACTGGTATGGGGAGGGACTTGCAGCATTATAAGGATATCCCGATTACGAGTATGCCGTATGGACAAGCTATGGCTATAATAGCTTTAGTTGAATTCTTGAGGGTTTTCATATAATACCTTCATATAATAGCAGATTTTGGTTTAAATACATTTGATGTTGATCAATTTTAAGGAGGCCTGAGTTAAGGAGATGCCTGCGGGACGATCTGCACTACCGGCCATTGCTCGTCGGCGTCTAGCTAGTTCCTCAGCTAGGCCAACATAACTACATAACTCCTAGCCTCTGTATTCCATCCTGTAAAGAGATGCGAGATCAGGTAAGGGGGATAGGACAAAATTGGCTGGCCGTCAAAATCTCCTGGGTGACGTATCGAGGGTACCATGCCGGACAAGGTTTGTGCGGTTTGGTTGTTAATGCAAGAGATATCTCAAACAATCCCTTTTAGTCAGCTAAGGTACCGGGAAGCCATAGGTAATAATAGCTTGATATATTTGAATAACAAGTGAATAATTGAGGATTATTCGCTCAGAGTAAGTTGAATAAATGAGTGTGCTTTATATTCCTTTCCAAGGCTTGGGTTTACCTTTGTTATCCGACCTACGCCCCCAGCCTGGTGCCTGGTGCCTGGCAGCTGGCCCAAAGCCTTATTATTGTTATTACTGTTGTTGAAACTGCTGTTATTATAGCTTTTGTTGTTACTGTGGCTATTGTTGTTTTTGTGGCTGCTGCTGTTAAAGATGCTGTTATACCGTCTAGTGGTTTGCCGTATGTGGTACGTATTGCTGCGGAACGCGTCGGCTCGTCCATGACATGCAGTTATGACGAGTTGCTGGTGGCGCAAATAGCATGTTAGCAAATTAGCGACATAGCGCTTCGCCATCCAGCCTTCGAGTAGTATAGAGGCTCAACTGGCGCGACTCTTCTATTTGCTTTCTTAGTACACAATTCTTGCAGATACGAATATGGTTAGCCACGCTGATAATTGTAAGCTGTAATATCAGATACTGGTATATTGCGAGAACTGGGAAGTGAAATAAAAAATAGTTGCTTACGTAGGAGAAGCAATAGAAAAGGCTAAGGCAGTTTAAATAAAAAGCACAGTCACACGTGTTGAGCTGCTGGAAGCAAGTTGGGCGGCTGTACTCAATCGCTTCGGGGTTATCGGGCGTCTCCTACCGGGAGTTCTCTCGGGGTGTAGTCTCAGGAGCGCATGAAGCAGAGGCTCCTAATAGGATCGAGCACACCGTCCTCAAACCTGGCCTTCGCAGCAAGAATATCCCAGTTGACAACAGGCTTTCTATTGAAGTACTCCTAAGGTTTGAAAAGCATCAGTATGCCCTGTGCTGTGATCGGACTGGTCGCCATATAAACCTGGTTGTCGAAGGGGGTTGGGGGTTACCAATATTCGATAGGTAGTGGCTCCATTCGACTGGAGGGTTGCCTTGGCTAGGGCTTGTGGCGTCGAAACATGGGTGGACGTCATACTACTAGCTGTATTTAGGAGAGATAGCTGCGATTCTGAGCTTGCTGCTAGGGTGGGAGGAAGTCCCAGAGCCAACAAGACGGAGATGCCTTGTTATTGTTGTTGATGTTTTCTTTGTCGTTAACAATAGCATTGAGTACACTAATTTAACATAAGAATTTTGCCAATGTGGGGTTCGGTCGAGCTTGTGGCAGGGCCTGGCCTGGACTGCAAAGGCATGGTTCTCGTCGTCTCGATAAGCCGTGGCGGCTGTTTTAATAGTAAAAACCCCAGCCGTCGTCTTGAAATAAAAATATATGAAGGGAGGTATTTAGGGACGAATTAGAGCTCATTATGAGATGCGTTGTTTTATCGACATGTACTACAGCCGCCGGCTCTGGACACTTTGACTCGAAGGAAAAAATGAGGATTGGACGAGAAATTAAGAGAATGAGGGATGTGGATAGATACGAAAAACTGGGAGAAACGGATAGAACCTGCCAAGTCCGTACGTAGATAGTTAAGTTGCGTGGCTGATTAGGAGTCACGACGCGAAGAATGCAGATAGGCAGGCTCTGGTCCCCCAGTACCTCCCCATGCTGCCCTTCCAATTGCCATTCCTTGCTTCGTGTTCCCATTATCTTTCATTTTAAAATTTCCGCCAAAAATCCCACCACATGCTTCACACCCGATAATATCTTGCTAGGTTCAAACAACAACTTTGCGAGACAGATACTAGGGAACTTTGGAAATTCTGTTTGTTAATAGAGGTACAAGCTTGATGAGTTCTCTGATAAATGGGTTCGCAATCTTAGAGCCAAGTTCCACTCTCGCCAAGAATCTGCCCGAAACTCGCATGATTGAACTTATGCTTACTTCTGGAACGCACAGCAACAGCAGCAAAAAAGCGGCACATTGTCTTCGACCATTCACTTACAATAGGAATATTTCACAACTATGCTCCGACTAGAAGGCTTAGCTATGGGCGCTTGCCGTTCAAGGAGGGCTTCAGGGACGGAGCCACGGCCCAATCCCATAATAAGTCCCTTCTTAACTCCGTCTTCCTGAGGACATCTTGACGGCCACCCACACATTCCCAGTATCCTGGGGTCAGAGAATGAGGACTGAAATGTTCGGTGAAGCGTACGGAAACGAGCTATTCTCATCACGAAACGGTTTTCTACCGAGGAGATTGAAAAGCCATGGACGAATGGGCCATCGGCTACACGCCCAATATGCTTCAAATCTCCCAGGAACTAACAGGTTCTTAACCGAGTACCTATATGCGACTTATGTATCGAATCCGCTATTTAATTCGTGTTGCACTCTATTCTGGCTACCTGTCGAACATTAGTAAGCCCCGTCGACAACCAGATTAATATGGCGACCGATCCGATCACAGCACAGGACATCTGGCGCTTACCGAGGTTTTGGAATGCTTCCAGAAAAAGCCAACTTTTCACGGGAAGATGCTTGCCGCAAAGGCCGGCTTCAAGGACGGTGTTGTGGCTCGGTCCCATTATGAGCCTCTTCCTGATGTCTCCGACCCCTCACCTAGCTTTGATATCCAAGGGACAGGGCGACTCCCCGGAACGCGCCCGGTCAAAAGACGCCCGGTGATACTAGGGCTGCTGGGAAGCAAGAAAGCAGCATACCTACCGCCACTATTGAACTATTATTAAATGAATAATCTTACCTAGTAAGTGTATTAAACTTATTTTATTGATTATTTACTAATTATGTAATTATTATCAAGCTATTATTTTTTATTGTTTTATAGTACCTTGGTTAACTAGAAGACAGAAAGGCGCCTTATTGCCGCTAAGTTCACCAGCCCCAAAGACCAACAAAGAAATCATCTGGATAATAGTTTGTCACAAAATTCATCCAGGATATTTTTCCTGTCGACAATCCTGAAGCGATTGAGTACAGCCTCCTAACGTGCTTTTAACAGCCTAATATCTGTCACTGTGGCCTTAGCCTTTTCTATTGATTCTCCTACATAAGTAAGCATCTTTTGTTTCTCTCATTTCTCGCCATATACCAGCAATTGAATTACGGCCCACAATTATCAGAATGATCAACTATATGTGTATCTGCAAGAATTATGTACTAAGCAAGCGAACAGAAAAGTCGCACGAATTGAACTACCTATTCCTTATACTACACGAAGACTAGATGGCGAAGCGCTACGTCGCTACTTCGCGGATGTGCTATTTGCGCCGCCAGCAACCTTGTTATACCTGCGTGTCATGGACGAGCCGACGCCTAATATGTTCCGTAGCGATATGTACCACACCCCGGCAAACCACTAGACAGCAGCAGCTTCAACGACAACAGTAACAACTATAAGGCGCCCGGGTCCGCCATGAGACCACAGGCTATGGCTTTCGCGGCGCCAGCGCTACCAAAAGAGGCAAAGATACTAGAGGAGCAAATCTCCGAGCCCAGGAAGAAATACCTTCATATCAACAAGGAGATCGTTGCTTCCCCATCGTGTGATATTCAGTTAATAAAGAGGCTTGTGTCTTTGGGCGTGCCACCAAGTTCCAAGGACTTTTTAATGCCAGCCTAGGGGAAGCAAGACCAAGTGGGAGAACATGATCCCGGAAAGCAGATAGCTTGAAGTACTTATTCTCGATTTATTTACCGACTATTTGCTGATTATGCACTTGAATTATATACTGATTATTCTGATCGATGGAGATAGGAGAGGTGAACGACTTGAATTCTTGACCATCTTGTGACCTCTTGGACGTTAATTTTGGAATGGTTGTGCCAGGGAGACGTGTACTGGCTGCTAGTGGCCCCTGGAAAGCGAATAATTTCACGCTGGGATAAATGGGTAATGAAATTCAACGGCCATGGTCAAGCGACTGACTAGACAGTGCAACAAAGGGGCGTTATTGATGCAGTTCTAGACGAGAATGTCAACATGATCATATGTGTTATATTAATTGGATTCTACGGAACTGTCCTTCAGAAGGAGATTTTGCAGAAGACGAAGAGTCTGAAGCGCTTATGCAGTCAGAGAGTCATGGCGCACCGTAACAATTAGCAGTATAGTATAGGGGGTGGCTAAGCTAGTGGTTATACAGGCACTTGGTGGCTGAGGCCAATGGAGGCTCATTATCCTTGTAATGGCTTGGACGTACGGCATTGTAATAAGTTTAAGGCGCATGTTATTTGAATATAATTGCGTTCTCTTTTACAATCAGCTCTACCTAGTCGTGGATACCTTTAACTCGACGGGCGGATGCAGCCGAAACAGCAACCGATATAGGACCTTGACGACGCAGTTTAAGTTCATATTTACTGCCCCATTCCGACCCCGCGGAGAACAATGACTGCCGGGATCAATTAAGTAATCATGTTGATTAAAACGCTTGATAACAACCCCCGCTTGTCCTAGTTCAAAATCAGAAAACCTAGTGTGAATATCATTCCTTATCTATGCCTGCCGACGACAAAGCTAGCTCGTGATTGGCTGTTTTTTTCTTACATGTTGGTCGACCAGTCATGGAATTCATCGATCTGACCACCGTTTAATCAAGACTGCCTTCTGAAAGGTAGATATCTACCGATGGCGATAAGGTGTGTTGCATTTCCCTGACTGATGGAAACATGCCGTGATTGACTATTGTCGACTGCTACTGAAACCTGCACGATGATATCGATTCCGAATCACTGGAAACCTGGCTAGTCGCTCACTCGCGTATGAGATGAGGTAAACTATAATAGCTGATCTGCAGCGTGGATGACTTCGTCCCGATAATTTCCTCTCCCGACCGAGGTGAGGGTGCTTGATTGTCATCTTTGTGCCTTATCAAGGTTGCATCACACCTATGCAACTCCAAAGTTATGTCTTATCGACCAATCCGGACGTCCAGCGTTCATCTCATCACAGTTCGCCTTATCACAGTTGAACATTCTGGTCCCCGCGAAGCAAGACTGCAGGTTTCACCGTTTCAGCCCGGTTCTACAGTGGCGTAAGGCGATGTTGGGGGTGCGTACCGATCTGCATGTCGCAGGTAAGGTTTGGTAGCGGTGGAATGCTGGTGTCTTGGTCTTAGCGGGGGGGAATAATACATGCAGATATCTCTACTTAGTAGACCTGTTATAAATACTCGATATGCTACCGTATCTGATTACAGTCAGTTGTTATTCTTGTTACATCGTCAATCTCATTCTTTGAGACACGTGACCTTGACCACGATCAAGGAGGACTATATCGAGGGATCTCGTTCATAATTTGTCGTATTTCAAGGTTTGACCTTTCTTTCGCGCGAAAGGGGGATCTCTTACCCATCATGGGGGAGACAATGGCGACTACACCGCTTGGGCAAGGGGTCGGGTATGGAATTGTCCTTGGATTGGGAACGCTCTTTGCGTTAGGCATGGTAAGAAACGACTTCTCAGCTGTAGCAGGCGCGGTCTAATCACGGGCTGTTCAGATTTTTGTCACCGTCATCCTCAAACGGTATAATTCAGAGTTACAAACGTCAGAAATGTTCAACACAGCCGGACGAACTGTAAAAAGCGGTCTCGTCGGCTCCGCGGTAGTATCTTCTTGGACATGGGCGGCTACGCTCCTTCAGTCCTCGGGAGTGTGTTATAGATACGGTGTCTCCGGCCCGCTCTGGTACGCCTCTGGCGCTACGGTGCAGATCCTTCTCTTCGCTACACTCGCTATTGAGTTGAAAAGACGGGCGCCGAATGCGCATACTTTTCTTGAAGTGTAAGTGACTTTCTTGGATGGTCGAGCGAGATGGCCCTGGGACTGATGGGTGATATAGCATCAAGGCGAGATATGGCACGATACCCCATCTCGTGTTCATGGTCTTTGGACTTGTAACCAACATTCTGGTTTCCTTGATGCTTGTTGTAGGCGGATCTGCGACTGTGAATGCACTTACTGGCATGCATGAAATTGCTGCTATATATCTCCTGCCCGTGGGTGTCGTCGCTTATACCATGGTCGGCGGATTGAAAGCCACGATCCTAACTGACTGGATTCATACCTTTATCTTGCTGATCATCATCATTCTGTTTTCTCTTACAGCATATGCTACGTCTGATACTCTTGGTTCACCTTCTGCCGTTTACGACCGTCTGGTTGAGGCGGCCACTGCTCATCCTATCGATGGCAATGCTCAAGGAAGTTATCTCACTATGCGTAAGTAACTCATCGAAAAGTCCTTTTCCGTCACTGGCTCTGACACCTAGTCTTCAGGCTCGACGCAGGGAGTCATCTTCTTCGTGATTAACATCGTCGGAAATTTCGGGACTGTGTTCCTAGACAACGGATACTACAACAAGGCAATCGCGGCATCCCCAGTCCATGCGCTGCCAGGCTATATCCTGGGCGGTCTCTCCTGGTTCGCCATCCCTTGGTTAACCGCTACCACCATGGGTCTCTCAGCCCTGGCGCTAGAGAACACGCCTGCCTTCCCGACATACCCTAATCGCATGACAGAAGACGAGATATCAGCAGGTCTAGTTCTCCCCTATGCGGCCGTGGCATTACTTGGCAAGGGCGGCGCGGTAGCGACTCTCCTGATCATTTTCCTCGCTGTCACCTCGGCTACATCGTCCGAGCTCATCGCCGTCTCCTCGATTTTTACCTACGACTTATACCGCACGTACTTCAAGCCTGAAGCCAGCGGCAAGCGTCTCATATATATGTCCCACGTAATTGTGTGCGTGTACGCGCTCTTTATATCTACCTTCTCCGTGGGACTTTATTACGCTGGTATTTCTATGGGGTACCTGTACTTGTTGATGGGATGTATCATCTCGTCTGCTGTTGTCCCGGCTACTTTGACGCTTGTGTGGTCAGGGCAGAATAAATGGGCTGCTGCGCTATCTCCTCCGCTCGGGCTCGCATTTGCTTTGATCGCGTGGCTTGTCACTTCTAAGAAGACGTGTGGCTCTCTTGATGTTGCCTGTACCGGCTCAAATAACCCTATGCTTGCTGGGAATGGTAAGATATGCCGATTCCCCCCTATTCTTGAAATGAGCTGACGCATCGTGTAGTTACGGCATTATTATCTCCGGTGGTATTAATTCCTATATTCACACTAATATTTGGTTTGGTATGTCCTACTTATTTAGATCCCGTTTCGATCATTGTTACTGATGGATACACCGTAGGACAAATACGACTGGAAATCTATGATGAAGATTCGCAGAGCAGACGACCGCGAACTAGTAGACGAGGCTAATGTCGATCCTGAACAAACCGATAATACAAGACGCGTCGAAACCAACGACGACTTCGAAATAGAGCAAGCAAAACTCTTGCGAGCAAGCAGAATATCCAAGTGGACCACGATCGGGATGACTGTGGCCTTCCTGATACTGTGGCCATTCCCTTTGTATGGCTCTGGATACGTCTTCTCCAAGCCTTTCTTCACGGGATGGGTGACCGTCGGTATCATCTGGATATTTATATCGTTGGGGGCCGTTGGAATATTCCCTGTTTTCGAAGGACGGCATACCCTCATGTATACGGCCAAATGCATATATTTGGATGTATCGGGTAAGAGGCATCCTAAGACAATCCATGCGGAGAGGACTGTGCCCGATGAGAAACGACCGTCTAGTTCAGACACACCTTCAAAAAAGGATCTGACTGCGATTGACGAGAAAGATTTATGAAATGATGAACTTACCCTCTAGTTAGCATTGTCGTAGTAGGCAACTTATTATGCTGGCGACGTTAGTTTTGATGACCAACTTGGTAATAAATAACTGCACATTTATTCTGTTAACATATTAATTTCTGTCAGAGTGCCGACTCCTTTCGCCTTGAAATTGCGTCTTTTCATTTGACACTTCCAAGCCCTTTCGTTAATTCATCAACACTTTTGGCATGTAGTGTAACTCCACCTCGAAATTACCAAGTTCCAGAGACGGGTAAATCTCTTGAACTTTGTCCAATCAAGAATTTATACTCGCCATCAACCACAATAGCCCAATTCTGAGCAACCACGTCCCAATAACTTAGATCTCTCCTCGTGAGACTAAATGTCACAGTCTGGGTTCCTCCCTTTTTGAGAGGTACTTTGTCAAATCCACGCAGAACTTTGACAGGGAAGTCGACCGTGGAGGAATTTGGATAGCTTAAATAAAGCTGGGCGACAGCTTGGCCATCCTTGTCGCCAGTATTCGTGACGTCGACGGATACCTCGACATAGGTCTCCCATAGGTCTGGGTTTCCTCCTTCGTCTCCTCCAGCACCGGAAAGGGGTTGCTCGACGTCATATCCATCGGGATAGGGATATGGGTCCGACACGATATCATCGACACTGTCAAGATACGGATAGACATACTTCTCCAACTTCCGTATATCGCTAGGAAAGAGCGCCTCTTTCGCATCCGGGATGTTAGTACCGTACTCTGGAGGCGAAGCAAAATCTTCTGGTCTCGAAGCGGGTAATGCGCTCTTCGCCTTGATTTGTTTGACAACAACATTCGCGAAATCGAATGTGGTGTAGCTCAGTCCAAACCCAAACTCAAATCGAGGTTCAACATTGAATTTGTCAAAATGACGATAATCAATGTATAAGCCTTCTTTAAAATCTTGTTGGGGGATGAGACCATTCGGCCTGTACATGATTTGGCCGCCCTCTCCAAAGTCGGCCAATTTCTTTGCGATGGTCCAAGGCAACTTTCCGCTCGGATTGACAGTTCCTAGGATGACATCTGCTAAGGCGTTGCCACTTTCTTGTCCAGGCAAATTGGCTAGAATTACCTAACAACAAAGGTCAGTCGTTATTGCATGAGGGTATCAAAAATGCTGAAATAGTGGCCAAAGAAGAATATTATGCCAAGAAATACTCACAGCTTTCACATTAGGTAAATCAATCCAGCTTTCCACCTCGACAGGACCAACTGTGTGGATAACGACGACAACTTGACGACAGCTAGAAGCGACCTTGATAATCAAACCACCACCACCTTTCTGTAAAGAAAGATCCGGTCGATCACCTTTCACTGAATCCCAACCAACATAACCTTCTCCGGAGTCGGAGTTGGCGAACACGATGCAGATATCCGCTTCTTCAAGCACGTCGGGTTGTTTCGCGAGGTCGAGATTATTGGTTAAATGGGTAGTCACTTTGACTCGTTTGCTATCCCATGCCTTCTTCAGAGCCTCATCAGGTGAGATCAGATAGGGAAACTCGACTGCGCCAGATCCCCATCCTGAAGCTAATGTGCCCTGATTACAGGCACGGTCGTTGCAAAAATTAGGTCCCTCTCCTGGTCCTGCATCTTCACCGAAAAGAGCTATCCGTAACGGGGAGTCTTCGGTCTTGGCTTCACTGCTCGGCGTGCTTCCATCGTAAGCGATAGGTAGCAGTTCTTCATTCTTTAGAAGAACAGTTCCTTCGGCAGCAATTTGTCGCGCCAGAGTGGAATGATTTCCCATTACGTTGATGAACTGATTGACTTTTCGTTCATCCTGCTCCGTCGGACTACCGGGAGCAAAGACACCATTTTCTGAGTTAGTCCAGGAAGAGAAATTCGGGCCATTACCATCAAATTTCGTCTTGTCATCCTGGCCCATTTGATACCAGGCAGCAACGATGCGAGTAACCATATCGTTAATCCTATCAAGAGGCACAGAGCCGTTCAAAACGGCTTTGGTAAGTTCTGGACCCCACAGCGACTTTCCATTTGCCCAGAATAACCCGTCGCCAGGCATAGTCATCTTCAAAAAGAAATCGTTAGTAAGTGTAGCGCATTAGAATGAGGATACGAATGGGAGCGGATTAAAGGGCAGGTGATAACTGTACGTACATCTAGACCAGCCAGAGCGCTAGAAACACCACCTCTCTGTCATACATTAAGTCAGCACCTTCGACCCAAATACGACAAGATATGAGACGAACCTGAGCAAGCCAGTCGCTCATCACAAAGCCCTGAAAGCCCATTTCATCTCTGAGTAGACCATTCAGCAACTTGGAGTTACCACATGCGTAGGAATTGTTAATCATATTGTAACTACACATGACAGAGGCAACGCCAGCCTTGACAGCGTCGCCAAAGGGCCAGAGATACAGTTCATGCATGGTTCTATCATCGATATTTGATGACAGGGCATTTGCTAGCCCCCATTCATAAGATTGTCGGAAATGTTCCTGTTCATTACCGACCAAGTGCTTGACTGCAGTACACAATATCAGCAATTACTTCAGCTTTCACTCTATTTATATTCACTAGGAGAATCAGAGCATCACTGCTCTTTAGAAAGATCAATGAAGGACTACAAGGCCAAGACAAGATGAAGAGGGGGTAAGTAATGAATTGAACGAAAAAGCACATACTCGTAGCCATTACATTCGCGTCTTGAATTCCTTTAACAGAACGCTCCGCAGCAATTCCTTGCAGATATGGATCTGCTCCAAATCCCTCCCAATTCCTGCCACCGGCGGGAGTGCGACCGAGAGGACCTATACACGGCCCAAGGATTGCATGTATGCCTTTCTTTCGAGCCTCAATGGCATGTGCATTTCCCCACTGATACATCAAATCCTTGTTCCAGGTCGCGCCGACCGTGATGCCGGCAGGCCAAGCCGTCGCATTATCTGCGAAACGGATCCCCAAAGGCCCGTCTTGCAAGGCGAGAGAGGGAAACCCAACGTGGATCGCAGGGCCTGTGTTTCCGACCGCAGGACCCATCGACCACCCCGTACCAGTACTTATGTTCACTTTTTCGGGCAACGTCATTTTGGCCACCATTTCGCTCGCTTTCTTGTAGCTCTCGGCCCAACTCTTGGTGGTTCCTCCCTTGGGCGTCGGATACCATGGTGGTGAAAGTCCATCAGCGGGGGCTTGTTTGTATTTCTTGAAGGCGAAGAAGCCGCCGGTACCAAGGAACACCCAGGCAAATACGAACACTGCAATAGTGATGATGGCGCATTTTGTCGATCGGGCAGCGAAGCATGAACCGCAAAATCTTCGCAATCGTCGGGTTTGGGGTTGGGGCTGGAAGGCTTCGTCGGGTTTGGAACTCGTTAGGGGATCGGTTTGGAGGTATTCGGTCGCGTCAATGTCGGAATCGAGGTCGGAAGAGTAGCGTGCATGTTGGTAGTCGTTTGTCTCCTGGCCTTTTCCTTCCTTATATTTATCATGGGCCACTGCCATGGCGAGGCGGTCTTTGCGTCCTAACAAGCTAAATAATCTACCAATTGTAGCTCAATTGGTAAATGGTATTGCAAAAGGCCAATGTCGGCAAAGGTCTTTCGGTGAAGCTATCTACAAGCTCTCGTTTGAAGCTTCTCGTATTCGAAACGTTTATGTGAGCATTCAATCATCAAGTTGAGTAGGAGCAACAAACATAGAACACGAAATATAAACGAGAAAACAGAAACAGAGAAGGAAGATCACCAGAAATGCATCTTGTTAGCAATAAAATACAAGTGAGAGTGCTGTCGCTGACGGGCGAGTCGGATTCAACCCCACGTCACGTATCAGCTTGGGCTGTTAGTGGAGTTAGTCCACTGCGCTAGGGTATTTGGTCCGCTATTCCGCTTCACACTAGCCCGCTAACTGGGCTACCTTCTCCACTATATTTTACAGCCTCAAATCTGAGCTTAGTACTTCAGTTAGGCATATATGAAATCTAAGAACCATCATTTCACAACATTCTACATTCAACGTTATCACCAGATCATATCAAACATATATGCTTGAGATAATACCATGGGAATTAGAGCGTATAGGTTGGAATTAGCCAATACTATACTCTGGCATCAAATAAGATCGCGTCTTACTCCGAACTCGGTCATTAGAACCAGCGCCTGATCATCCCAGCAAAGATTTAAGTGGTTTTAATGGTGCCACGGCTGCAAGGACTGCAAAGCAACGAATCAATCTCTGCATGCGTATTCGTAGCTTCAGTAATATGTCCATCTCACGGAAAAGGGTATACATTACTTTTGGTATCAGCATTATCATGACAACAGCTAAGAACCAATGGGCCTTGAGTTAAAAATATACGCGGCAAGCCAACCGAATCCCGACCTGTGAACCCTTATCTCGCTATCAATGTGAAAGATACCTTCAAATCCCTCATAACCATATCGGAAATTGTACTTTAAACCAAGTGAGAAGAGCAAGGGGATGTGCAAGGGGGCCGTTAGCGACAGAGCGACGCTGTCCAAGGAACCTGCAGACTGGACGATGTCATTGCTGTTTAATAGCCACATCAAGATAGGAGACTCAGCCAAGGAACGCGCGAGATGATTTCACAAGCTCCCCTATTCACAAGTGGAAGGGGCAGCAAAGATGACTACACGAACAGCTAGCTACAATCGTTACACTTGGCTGCAGACGAGGGGTGCGATCAGAGTAGAGAGAAATGAAGAGGCAGCGGCAAGCGGAAGGAAATACGAAGGGGAGAACTGCTTGGTTGACAATACTTTGCGCAGTCATGCCTTCACGCTGGGAAGGAGTCGTGCCTCTCCGTCTGTTCTCTTTAGAAAGTGCCAACTCAAATGGCATAGAAAGATGGGCTCTTGCTCTTGTCATCAACTAGAAAATTGATCCCAGACAAATAACAACATAAGTAGCTTGTTTTCCTTTTCGTGTTTCTTCTCCCTCTTCCTCTTCTTCTGCACATACACACGCATACAGACATCTACAAGCAACCTTGGAAGTCTACACAACCATACAGACATACTTGCAAACAAGCTTACACAACCATACACATACACACATTCATCACACATTCATCGTAAGTACTTATTCTAACAATGGCTTATTATCTTATCACTTCATACGTCGAATCTACACTCACCACATCTTAGATGTCGCAGCATTACCGTCCTCCTACACTCGAGGAGGATAGCGATATCGGATCTGATGGTAACGCCCAAGCAATCACGCCTGATCATGGACCATCAGGTTTGTGGTCCCTTCGCTATTTCTTATGTTTTCATCAATAACGACGTACATAGATGCTTTGTCCAATCCCGAAGAGGGTAACAAGTCCAGTTCCAGTGAAGAATCAGAGGAACCACTGGATATCACCGGGCTCCGAATGACGGCCGGTAGACTAGAAGGGCTATTCCAGGAACGAAGTCAAGGACGGCAATTAAATCGCAACAAGACAATACAGATCGCCATCGACATGGAGGAGGTGTTCCAAAATACAATCGCGGAACTAGAACAGCTACTACGAGCTTCGGGAACAGACAAATTTAACCACGCATACGATATATGGAGACAAGCCGAAGCCGAAGCCCGATCCCAACAAGGTCAAGAACCTCGAGTCGAACACCCCGAACTGCTCGAAGAGAGTCCCATAGCCCAAGAAATGTACCAAACGATGAAAGACCGTACCATCTATACATCGAATATGACGAGACCTATGCAGCAGGGCTTGGAGTTGCTTTACGGGGATAGCAAAATCCATGATCGCCAGCAGAGGCACATCCTATCCATGCAGATTCAGTTCATAGTGCTCAGGAAAAAGAACCGATTTGCTCAACGGCGTTTGGAAGAGCTGTGCGACAAAATTCACGAATACCAACTTATCAGACGTCTCGAAATAATTGGCTCTTCTCGCAACAGTCAATCCTGATTTTATGTAGCGGGTTTTCTTCGTTTCTCCGTTCTTGTTATCAAATAATATCGGTTAAGTAGCGAATCTTTATCAAACATTTGTTAGGTAGCGAAGACATATCAATGCTATCCAATGACTTGCGGATTGTTCTCCGAGTACTTCGTTTACCACTACTCGTCCAAACTGGTCAGTCTCTTGAGATCTTGGTCATCCTTTCCTCTTGACTTAGCTGTCGTCTTCGTACGATGTTCGGGTGATATATACGAACAAAACTTGAATGAATTGATGTGAGGGGGTAGACTGAATTTTAAATTGATAGAGTGCAATCGCGAGACTTGGCACATCATTGATGTGTCACACTGACCAATTCGCTTTGCCATACATCGACCTATCCTAGTTTCTCCTGGTTGGGCTACCCAATCACACACTAGAACCGCGTTCGTTGATTTCGCATCTTTTCTTTTGGGCATTTGTAGCTGAATGGTATCGATGGGATTGGGCATTCATCAAGGTACATGCAACAACGCAGCGGCCCGAGAAGCTTCATTTCAAAAAAAGACGAGCAAATCATCAAATCTCAGGTTTTTGAAAAACGTTACAATTATATTCTTTACATAGGCTTAACTATTCAAGCTTTAAGCATTTACAATCTCATGATGATTACGATGCTAGATATATCATGAAACCCATCACTGTTGGTTGCAGGCTGCCAACATATCACACGACGAGACATAGGTATACCAATAAAAAAACAAATTCAAAGCCCATTTCCGATCCTCGAAATGCAGGACCTATCCGAGCTGGGACAAATGGCGGTCATGAATGCGGCTGAAGTATTTGTTCCGGTGGATTGCACCTACGACCCAATATTTGAACAAGCTGCACATGCATGAAACATTGCCACTAATCGGCGAACAAGCCCGGAGACGAGACGATTAATAAACAACAATACCGGCGAGATCTAATAGTTTATCTAGGCGTCCATTTACTACCCTCCCCTCCATCCTATCAACCCCGCGTTGTCCGCGGTACCGATGTGTCATGCGGCGTGGGGTAAGCACGGAACAAAAGCGAGGCACATGGCTCGCTGTACCGGGTTATTATTTCATCAAAAAACCTATCAGCGACATGATTGATAGTCGGCACAGCACATGCGTCCGGTGAGCGGAGTTCTTTTCAAACCCCGGGTTTTTCATGCCGTACACATATCCGTACATGACCGGCCGCGATTCGGATGTAAGACTCTCGCAAGGACTTGCCCGATGAAGGTAAGATCTGGCACGCTGTGCAGTTGGCCAAATTGTTGCCAAAGTTGGGTAGCTCATGCATCACCCCACATGCGCCGTCTTGACTATGACGAGTAATCTATCTACATGTATTTACTGCCCCGGTGGTTGTCAGGGCTTATCAGTTCGTCCCTTTCCCACTATACTAGCTCATCCGCTCGTTGCGCTAGAGTTAGGGATCTAACTGATATGTAATTGGGAGCTTATCGAAGCTACGTTTCAAACTGCTCGTCACTTTGGGTAATTGTTGAATGAATGATAAGCTTACCGCGATATAGGAGAGAGGAAAGTATTTAAAGAGGAAGGCGGCATTCATCTTGTTGATTGACAGTTCGTCAGTTCCATATCCAACCACACCGGGAACAAGAACATCACGCTATTGTTCAAGATGTCTACGGAGCAAACACAAACACCGCTTCACCCGCTGCGGCCACTTACAGAAGACGAGTTGTCACGCGCTCGGGATGCTGTTGTTGAAAAGTATGGTGGTGACAGCACCGGCCTCTTCTTCAGGTCTATCTACTTGGATGAGCCTAAGAAGGAAGATCTCGTCCAATTCCTCATCGCCGAACATGACGGACAATCGCCAACAGCTACACCCCCGAGACAAGTGACTGTGTTATTTGATGTCGTCAAAGATGGCGCGCCCCGGCTCAGCGAAGCCATCGTTGATGTCGGGGCGGCAGAGGTTCGCCGTAGCAGAACTTTCCCTGCTTACTGTCAGACCAGTTACACCGCGGTAGAGTTCGGCGTGTTCCACGATATCTGCGTGGCATCGGAAATATTCCAAAAGGCTCTAGAGGAGTTTTCCCTACCCGAAGGTTTCGTCGTCACCATAGATCCTTGGCCATACGGTGGTCTTGACCCCGATGAAGATGTTCCTCGGTACATGCAAGGTCTCGTGTACGCTCGAATTGCGGCCAACAACAATGCTGATTCAAATCACTATGCGTACCCACTTCCTATTATCCCAGTCATGGATTTCGCTACGAAAAAGATGATTCGGATAGATCGATTGGCAACGGGAGGAAAGGGTGACAGCTTGTACCCCTCACCACCGGCTGACAAGCCTAAGAAACTCTTCACACACGGTCAAACATCAGCTGAATACGTGCCCGAACTCATCGATCGCCCGGTGCGCTCCGACGTAAAACCAATCAACATCACACAACCTGAGGGTGCCTCGTTCAAAGTCCACTCCGATAACTTAATCGAGTGGCAAAAGTGGCGATTCCGTATCGGTTTCACACCACGCGAAGGTGCTGTCCTACACGATGTATGCTATGACGGCAGGCCGATTCTATTCCGTCTTTCGTTTTCGGAGATGACCGTTCCGTATGGTGACCCGCGCCCTCCGTTTCACCGAAAGCAAGCGTTTGACTTTGGAGATGGTGGCATCGGACGCGCTGCTAATAATCTGAAACTGGGATGTGATTGTCTCGGTGCTATCCACTATCTGAATGCCGTCGTTACGGATTCAGAAGGCAAGCCAGAGCTAGCTCCCAACGTGGTGTGCTTACATGAACAAGATAACGGTCAGTAGTATCGTGGTTTACCTACATGATCGAGCACAAAAAATTGACATGATACAGGTATTGGATGGAAGCACACAAACTTCAGAACTAATCGTACCGTGGTCACACGTCTCCGAGAATTCGTGGTTCAATTCGTAGCCACACTGGCGAATTACGAATATGTATTCGCTTACAAGCTCGATACAGCCGGTGGCATCTCCGTTGAAACCCGTGCGACCGGAATTGTAAGCATCGTACCAATAGATGAGGACAAAACATCAAGCTACGGCAATGTGGTCTTCCCCGGCGCACTAGCTCAAAACCATCAACACATTTTTGCCGTCCGCATCGACCCTAGCATCGACTCCTACGGCGCTAGCGACACGGCTGTCGTGTTAGAAGAGAGCCATCCTATACCTATGAACCCCGAAACCAATCCCTTCGGTAACGGCTACGAAATTCGACGACAGGTAGTTGAAAGTGCTCTGTATACAGATGCGGAACCCAAGGTCAACAGGACGGTGAAGCTGGAAAATGTGAACAAGAAGAATCCCATCAGTGGGAAGAATGTCGGCTACAAATTCATCCCTCCCGCCACACAACTCATGCTTGCGGATGACAACAGCACCCAAGCGGCGAGAGCACCATACGCTAAACACCATCTCTGGGTAACGGGATACCGTGACGAAGAGCTATGGGCGGCGGGAGAGTTTACCAATCAGAGTAAGAAAGAAGAGGGCGGTGTCAAGGCCATGGTAGCAAGGGGCGACTGGTTCGTCGACACACCGTCTGCGAGCAGCGAAACGGGACAGCGAAGTAGTCCGGTTGTCTGGAATGTGTTTGGGCTTACTCATAACCCCAGAGTCGAGGATTGGCCCGTAATGTGAGTACCTTACCCGGTCCCGAAATCGACGAATGCTTAATTAGCTAACTAACATTGATAGGCCGGTGGAGATCCATCAATTCCACATCCGACCGGCGGATTTCTTCACGAGTAACCCGGCTCTCGACATGCCTACAAAGAAGAACGATACCAGTGTCATCGTGCCTTGTTGTAGTGGCAATGCCTCTCGCGACAGTCTTCGCACTGATAGCGATAAGTCTGGTTCCACCCAGGTTGACGCCGTGGCACATCTACAAGGTACTGCGGGTGGGGATGTTGATCCTAAGAATCTTCCGAAAACGACTGAGAGTAAACGCCCGTTGTCGAAGATATTCGGTTGGAAGAAGTGATGGTCTTATTACGGATTGATTGCATTTGGGGGTAGATTGTAGAATACATATATATGTAGAGGGGAATTATTTGAGTTCATGTCACGGGTGTCTTGGGTTTGGGATATGGAGATATATTGCGGAAATGGTGCGAGATGAGTCACGACTATATGAGATGAAATTGAAGTCAATATACCACACGATCTTTTTAGTGATAGACCTGACCAGAAGACCTGACCTCTGACCTGCCATTCTAACTCAACCCGTCACAGAAGTTTGACCTGTAGCTTGATGAGCTGCTGTATCCTTGCCGCGCTAAATTCGATGCGTGTTTACCCCGTCATGTACCTGGTAGCTACCTAAGAATATGCATGCCCCTCGCCTTATCAATATCTCCTATCTACGTCGGTCTCCGCCGAGGATGCACCCCACTAGATCAGTATTTTAGTGCGCGGTCCAGAGCTCAGGTCCCACGGAGAGTATTTTCCAGGTTAGTCTAGTGAATTGGGTGTCGTCATACGGTCAAATTCGAAGTTTACGCTGCTGACTGGAATAGCTTCAGATTATTCACCTGTATTAACTTCCACCTACATGCAGTCTGCGTCCAAGTTATATCCAAACTTTAAGATTGCCTCATGGTGCAGAAACTGCTATTTACACTTCCTGGTAGCTGTTGACTAACTGTTTTCTTGTTTCCCTGGGCAACCCCGCCGTTCTCCGATGTCAACATGGCAATGCTGATTTCATCGTCCTCACCATCACCATTCGCAAAACAATAGTCTCCACGCTTCCGTCTTCACGTTTCAACTACCAATCTTTCGGTCAATCGCTAGGGGCTAGTATCGATTACAGCATTGACCGTGCCAACCTTTCCTAATACTGCCTGTCTCAGGCTAACCACGATCATGGTTCATGTAACCAATGCAGCGGCGGCATCATCGTCAACCCCCGCCGCCTCTGCGCGCTCACGACCTACCATCCCAACAAACACTCGGTCGGGTTCCTTTCGCGCCGGTTCACCTCTTCCGACCCTATCGTCAGATCGATTCAAATTCTCCGCTCTTCAGCGCGTTTCCAGCCACACTCATTACCAAACCTTTCCTACCCCAGCTCCCAAATCCGCTGGTCGTCGACCGAGTTCCGAGTCCGACTATAACAACGATGGCACGCCAGACTCTCAAAACACCTCGACGCCTCTCCCAGTCAAGCAGCTGGCATTATTAGCCTTGCTGTCTCTTGCCGAACAATCCGCCCTCAACTCGATATCACCATACCTACCCGAGATGACCGAATCCTTTCCCGGCATGGAAGAAGAGCAGGTTGGCTTATATGTCGGTCTTCTCGCTTCCGCTTTTGCTCTCGCCCAACTGGCTACGAACCTTTTCTGGGGATACCTATCAGACATAGTTGGAAGAAAGCCTACGATGTTAGCTGGCACATCACTGCTATGTGTCTGCTTTATACTGTTCGGCTTCTGTACTCGGTATTACCAGGTCATCCTCGTGCATATTGCCATGGGATTGTTGAATGGGAATGCGGCCGTCGTCCCCTCTTGTCTGGGCGAGTTGACGGATAGGACAAATCAAAGTAGGGCTTTCACTTGGTTACCTGTCGTTTACGGTATAGGTAGCATTACAGGCCCTGCTCTTGGTGGGCTTCTTGTCGGTAAATTGGCTAAAGACCAATATCCTTTCCTCGCTCCCAATATAGTAGCCGCCGCGCTTTTGGCGATTAGTGTAGCGGTACTTGCTATATGGTTCGAGGAAACACTAGAAGACCGGGATTCTCATCCCGATTGGACAAGCCGATTCCCCTGGTTGCGCTACTTCAAGAAGTCCAAGTCTTCTGATTCCTCTTGGTTTTGGCCCAGGAGAGACGTGGATGGCGCCGACGACGATCGAAGTGATTTTGATGAATTCGAGACGAGAGAGAGCACTAGCTTATTACATCCCCAATCGGATGAAACCGACGACGACGACGATGACACGAAATCACCTTCCGATCCCCCGACTTGGCGTCAACTTTTAAACCGAACAACAGTGGTTCTCCTCTCAACGAGTCTCGTATTTCAACTGTCGAATAGCTCCTTCAACAGCTTATACCCAGTCTTTGCTTCAGGAAAAGCACCAACAGGACGAAATCTACACGCCGATGCGATTGGGGTCTCACAATCTGTTGCTGGAATCTTCACCATCTTCTTCCAAATATTCTTGTTCCCCTATTTAAAGGGCAGAGTAGGGAATGTTGGTAGCTATCGAGGCGCATTATTCGGATTTGCAATCACCATGGCTTTGATGCCGTTTGTCGGATATGTAGATTCTAAGCCACTCTTCGGATGGGGAACTGCCCGGATATGGCTATACGTGGAGCTTGGTTTCCTACTGATCATCAAAAACATCTGTGCTGTAGGGGGCTTGTCTTCTGTCATGTTGCTGGTAAGTTGCGATTATCATAGACTACCCTGTCAGGCCGCTAATAAGGAACAGATCACAAACTCAGCACCATCACATGCCAGCCTTGGCACTCTCAACGGAATGGCGCAAACGTTATCAGCAGCCGGTCGTAGCGTCGGACCTTTTCTCTCCGGTGCATTATTCACGGCATCAACACATGTTCGTCCTAAAGGAGAGGGGTTAGCTTGGGGACTGTTTGCTGGAATTGCTCTCTTCGGATGGCTTGCGACTTATGCCATTCGAGGGAATGGTCTCGAAAGCACCGACGACGGCTTTGAAGATCATGAAAACGATGAACATGATCATTCCGATCCAAGACCATGAAAATAAAGTCACGACAATTAAAAGCATTCTTTACGATATATTTACATTACAAGCGGACTTGGAAGTCATTTTGAAGCTCTGTTTGGTCATTTGCTTTGCATGTTATCATTGCAATTATCTATACTAGCGTATGCCCGGTGTGCGCGGGTCCCTTTCTTGGAACGCATATTGAGGCATCGGCATCTGTTGTGGTATTGGTCAGATGGGCGGGCATAAACCTTGTAGACATGGGTTTATATTATTAGATATAAGTCAGCTAGATTCAAAGATACCAAGATGAAATCAAAATCTATATAGTTCAGTCGAACTTTACTTGGCATCTTATCACATCCGAGTATGGAGGTGTATTGATGGGTTTCATCCTTTTGGAATGTGATGACTACTCCCGTCAATACCGCCGCCCAACTCACAGCAGATGCGCTAGATCGATATGTCCATCCCCATCAAGTAAAGGGAAAAGATTCATTGTTCCAAAAACTTGGTCCGCGCTCCCTTCGTGCACGTAACCTTGCGGCAGCCGAATATCGGTCAGTGGCGTATGCGTCTCGCCGAACGAAAAGATGGATGGATCGAACTCGTCGAATGGCTCTGATGCCCACGGACTTGATCCCATACCTGCCGGGTCCGTGAGGCTTGATATTCGCGTCTCTGGATTTCGGGTTAGGTCGCCATGACTATGCGCGTCCCTGTGATTATGGTCATGATTGTCGTGACTGCGACTGTGATTGTGAATATGACCCGCAGCATGATCCCTGGGCACAAGCCCAAAAAGCAGCGTCGACGACTCCGCGATGCGCCTGCGATCCTCCGCATCCTGGCGCGCGAGATACGATACCGCGCACCGGTGCAGCGCCCGCGCTATCTGTGCGTATTGCGAGGCGTGCGCGTCTTGGCTTGCGAAGTACTCGAGGGTGTCAATGGATTTCTCGGCTGGTTTTTCGAGCGCGCGGCCGAAATTGGAGAGGTGACCTACGCTTACTACCAGTGAGGAGGCGAAGAGCCATGATCTAGGAGGCAGGCGTTAATTACGGGCTTGAGGAATGGTATAAAGTGGGAAAGTAAGTAGACAACGCACACGAGAAGAGGCATCCGTCTATCCCGTGCTCCTTTCGTTACAAAATCTGATATCGTCCCAATCATAAGCGTCGCAGCATCAATACATGCATTCGCAAGCCTCGCGCGTCCAGACCCATTCATTTCCGTCGTCGCTGGACGCGCTGCTGTGCTGCTGTTCTCCGGAAGCCGTCTGCAGAGTTCGTACATGAGGAATGGGCGCGAAACAAGCATCACGGCATAATAATATGAGCACAAGACTTGACATGCCCCTGTCCTCTCACTCTCATTCTCGCCATCTTCCTGTCCCTGTCCCTGTCCACTTTCTGAGACGGTACGGAGGAGTGACGGCAGCCATTTATTCGACCATTCGCGTAGTTGTCGCGATATCCCCTCAGTCAACTGTAACGAGATCTTCCGGCGCGAATACACTTCTTGCACGATACCCTCTACGAGCGAGAGGATCTGCACAGCGGCGTTTAGCAGATCGTATGTTTCGCTTCCGTCTGGGCGCGTGCTATGGTAGGGTACTGTTACGTCTGCATCTGAGGCTGCTGGTGGTCTGCCCATTGATATGCTTAGGTATAAGTCTAGCACGCGCATAGATTTCCAGAGTCGGTCTCTGGGCAGTGTTAGTTACCCCTGTACTGAAGGAGGTGAAAAGAGTTAGAGAGACGGATAGATACCTTCGGATATGGATTTCGGCACCGAAGCGGGAGTTTATTTCTGTTCTATGAAGCCCGATTGCGTATGCTGCTCGTGCTGCGATTCCTGCGCGATATATCTAGTTAGTAACTAGCTGTCCTCTCTTTGAAAAATTGAAGGCTGGGCGTCAAACCAAAGAATAAAAACGCCGCATTGATCTGGCATGATCGTAGCATATATACTGTCGTCAGCAGAAACGATTGCACAGTACCGACACTGAGATTTCCTGCCAGTGTAGACAGGGCCAAGTGTTTTCCACGAAGAAAGTACGTCGTTGCTGTCTGTTCATTTTCGGATTGTGACCCGATGGCTAACACTAGGTAGTATACTGCTGAAGTCACGTCTACATGCTCGGTTTGGTTTGCCCAGGATAGTGTATCAGGGATAATTGTGTTGTTGTCGAATAAGTCGATTAGACCGCTTGTCTGGTCATGTTAGGCTCATAAAGTATCGCCAGTGATTGTGAGACACGTAGGTGGTTTGAGATTGGAGATTGAAATCGAGAGGTTTGGACTTACTACTGTAAGAAAAGTCGTCACGAACCGCTGTACAGAAGATTGATCAATTGTCAGTTCTCCTGTCATATCGAGCGGTACAAGACCCTCTGAGCACACATTCTCGAGCATGGAAACTCGAGTGGTTTCTGGCGCGAAGGCATGAGGGTCAACTCTAGACGTCACGATTTGACGAACTGTCTGAAATAAGGACAACGGTGCACAGTCCCCTATAAAGACTACATGCGATATCAGTCCAATATCAAGTAGTTTCAGTAATGGCAATCAGAAACTTACCGAGTTTTCCTTGCGCATCACAGATGAGTCGCGCATCACGAGGGACTTCGGCCTCTTCCTCGGCCGAAACATCGCCATGGCGTGTCACAGTAGGTGATGTACGTGTAATAGACGGAATCGGAACTGTCGGTGTAGGCGCTGTAACAGGAGTAGTGGACGGGATGCGGGAAGACGGAGAAGTGGTAACAACGGTCGGAGATGTAGAGTTCCGCGTTGCATTTTCGGAATAGCTGTGCCGGTGGCGGCGACGGGCGGAAGGGGAAAAGCGACATGTTTTCTCCCGATGGCGTCTCTTACAGTAGCTGCAGGGAGTTTGCCCGTCACATTTTACTAGTGTTTACAGTTAATGAAAGGATTACTCAAAATTCGGTGTATGTATGTTAATGCAATGTGATATATAGATATGTGTATTTGGTCGAGTTGTTCACCTTTTCTTTGTTTACAGGTATCACAGGCCTGAGAGACCCTTTCTCGGAGAGATGGTAGCCCGTTCATCGGATCGCGTCCTGACTGTACTTCATCTACAGTCAATACATAGAAGCCAACTTACTCTGCATTCGCTCGCCACAGTAAGGCAGCGTGAATTAGTTACAGGCCACTTCCTTAGCCGTTGTATGTATGCTTCATCCGAAATAATGTAATCAAAATTTCGGATGAGAATTAGACGACGGAGCGGATGTCGGAACTTCGGATGATCTTAGCTAAGCTACGATGACGCTAGAGATGATGGAGATTGAAGTAATTTTTACCTAAAGGATTCATATTAACTTGATTGACGCTAAATGGAGGGATCTAGGATCTATAGTATAGGTCTTTTGCTATAATTGTTATGGCGCGGTATACCAACAAAGACAGCGTCCAAGTTAAGCCGAGAGGCACCGTAGCCTAGTAGTCATAGTCTATTATAACCCGTCCCGTTGGGAACCGTTCCAAATCAAAAGGCCATTTACGCTATTTGAGATGAAAGACCTTTATGTGCATCGTCCACTAATACGTGTAGCCGAATGACGGGTTCGTCCTAAGACGTCGCTGTTAGACTTGCCCGGTATGTATCATCCCGAGTACTTTTCAAAAACGGTATCAAATCTGTACCCCCTGTCCCAGTTAGTTCGGTCGTTTCGCCACTATAAGACCGCAAGGAAGTCGTAGCCAAGTTCATTCCGGAAGATGAAATTGGACTAGGTTTTCTAGATGGTACAATGATATATCGAGTAACCATTTGCATATGTGCTTGTCTAAAATCTCCGAATGCTTCTGTTGCGTTATGATAGGATTGGAGAAGTAGCTGCTGTGCAGAAGACTTGGGGGCCGAGTGCACAAAGCCTTTGATCTTGTCTAGTCGGGACACGCTTGCAAGAAATTTTCGATGCGGACTGGGCATGTAAAGACGGACCTAAATAAACAGTAAGTCGGTAAACGTGGTACGTATATTCACTGTAGTTCGGACTAACCTCTTCGTGAAAAGTTGGCTCGCGGGAAATTGGCTTTACAACACCACCTGGTCCTTCTGAGGTTTGGTGATTACTGGAGGAAGTGTGGTCGATACAAAGAATCAGATCGAAGAATTGAATTAATGAGCTTTGTCCGTTGCTACCTCCTCTCAGTTGTTTCCATTGACCAATTCCGTCTCCTTCGTCGTACAGCACACCATTGGGAAGGCCGGCAGCACCCATGTTTTTAGTCCCGGCTAGGAACGGCCGAATTTGGTGATAGAATACCATTGGGTCGCATTTCTCGGACATTCGATTTAGGAGTTGGATCAACTGCCTGATACAGGTAGCCATGCTGTTTAAAGCATCGGTGATTATTTCGTAGTCTTTGTGTCTTATTGCGTCTGTCGCTTGAAGCATCTGAGGGATGATACGAGCTCCCTGTGCCTCGATAGCTACTGAGAGGACGTAGAACCAAGATTCGTCTTCAGTGCCGCTGAATGTGTGCAAGGCTTTCAGACCCTCTATATTAGTAAAGTCGTCTCCTGCGCTACTAAAGTTCCAGAGATTGAGAGCTGCATATGTTGCGACTGGTGGAAGGTCGAGATGATTCGAGACTTGAAGAAAGGGCTTTGCAATCGACGGTGGTATGATCTATAAAGAGGTTAGTTTGAAGAGTACAATGTCTATGAGAATACACACCTCTGAAGGAACGGCACCACCCCAAATGTAAGCATGGGTAAGGAAGCATAGTATAACGTATGCCCGCTGCCATTCGCGTTCCGTGTTCAGTTTTTCCGTTGTAAGTATTTCCAAACTGTCCACTCTGCTTCGGATAGTCTTTGACTTCAATAAGTCTGGCAACTCGTCCATTATTTGTTCCCATTGGCGATAGTACGTATCTGGTAAACGTCTCAGGGGCTGTTTGATGGGGAGGAAACCATTTTCGGATATTAGTGCATATAAATCAAGCGAGGTATCACTTTCGGGAATTTGAAAGTCGCTTATACGAGCTGGCATCTTGACGAAATATGAAGGGCCGATATGCCGAATATGGTGATATATGGGTAAGGTTCTTTAAATCAGACACAACGAGTAGAATAGAGTAGTTGAGAAAATCGAATATTGAGTAAAAATAAGTGACGCTTAAGGAGCATGTATCTTTGATCGTCATTTACATATTATAACTATTATGTCTGTTATAGGAGACATCGGAAGACGGAGGTTACTGTCGGATGACGGAAGGCGGATGACGGGGCACGGGACACGAAACGGATGACGGGACGGATGGGAGAGGCAGGCTAACGGTGGCATAGGACAGCGGAGATATAATCATAGTTGCTGTCAATATAATCATGCAAAGCTTTCTGTGAATACGAATCCGACTGTTCTGTATTCCAGCTATTTATTCAACTCTCGCTTCTATTTCCTACCTTCGAATCAAAATTCTAATGATAATACCGCGATCACAAGTAGTCTAGACCAGTTGCATGTTCTTTGCGTTTTAACGAAAATGAGTAGAGCCGTAGTAAACACTCATTATCGACTAAACTGCTCCTGAGACTGAGCTATAGTAAAGATTAATCTTCGAATTAAAGTCGCAATTATACTGGAATATCCTTTAAGCATGTGGCGCAAAACAGCGCCGCTTCTGCGTTATGCGTTTCTATTGCCCTTGATCATTGGCACAATAACATGGATACCCCGTATCAAGTTTAAAAATGAAACTTCAAAAATAAGTTGCTGGCCTATGCTATGACTATATAAGCTCTATAATTAGCAAGGATTCGTAGTAATATGATATATACGGCAGTGTACGATAGGCACGTATAAGACATTGTGAGCTCTTCAGATGTAACCTGGTAATGAATGTTCTCATAATGCTCGTTCATGAAACGTGGTAAAAAGGGAAACTGGCTGATTATATGGTTTAAAGTTCTGACGTTCGTACTAACAGTTTGCGTCTCATGTATCCGCTCAATTGATATGCATAAAGAGAGACAATTATCCCCCCTACCGCTCAAGCAGTCTAAGTTTTATTACAAAAGAAAAATCGAGTTATTCCCTGCTCCTTAACACCTGATCATTGAAGCAAGTCGCATTGTCCGTTATTCTCACTGACGCCACTTAAGTTGTAATCACTATAACTTATGATTAGCTCCATGGTCCTGGATGTATAGAGGAAGTAGAGATTAGAGACTTACTAACGATCTTGTTGTTGTATTGTCTTTTCAGGATCAAGTTCTCCCCAACCCATCTTCCAGCATCCGTCTTACTGATTGTATATCCAATAGCAGAAGATTCTCGTCCAGTCTTGGGATCCTCAACACCAACTTTGACCTCTTTCGTTGTCTCTTTTTCGGAAACCATGAAACTGGGTCGAATGAGGACAAAGTTCTCTCCGCTCGAAACTAGACGCTCTTCCATGATGATCTTGTCTTCATGCGGTACCTTGAGCATAAAGTGATACAGTGGAATCATGAGGATGGGAATATCACGTCCGTATTTTGAGAAGCCGGTTGTGCTGCAGGCGACTATTCGAGTGTTTCCAGAAGCACCTTGACTGCGAAGGTTTTTAAGAGCTTCGAGAAGAGTAGCCATTCCCTTTCTGCATACCTCGGGATCGTCGATGGTCATCTTGCCTGCATCGAAAGCACCACCGATAGTCGTGATGATTTGATCGACTAGTACACCAGAGCGAGCTAGAAGACATGATGAGACAGCGGTGATGTCGTGGGCATTTCCTTGGACGATTTTGAGGTTGGGGTTGGATTCAGGAGGAAGAATAGCAGCAAGCTTTGATGGGTTTCGGCAGAGTGCAATGCATTGACGACCTGAGGCCAGGGTTGTCTTCAGGGCTGATAAGCCAACTCCGCCACTGGCTCCAAAGAAAGCAATGGTTTCTTGTGTATTGGCCATTGTTTTTATGTAAAGCGAATTATGATGCAGATAGTCGGTGTGAATTAGTTGTAGATATAGTTGTGATGTTGGCGTAAAAGGAAGCTAGTGAAGATTGGCTAGTGTTGGTGAAGGCTGCGAGTGATGATGGTTGTGATGAATGTGATGATTGTTGTGTTTGATGATGATGAGATAATTCTTCGAGGAAAACTTAGCGAATTGATCGCTTATATATTGAATATTCAGCTTCATCGCTACATATCTATCTATTAATATCTACGCTGAGTTCCCACATGTTGATCCTTTAGACACTGAAAAAAGTAACGAACCTCGCTCTTTTTTCGGTCGCTAGGCAGCGGACAGTTAGTGTGAGCGAGAGAAGACCGTTGTGGCGTAGTAGAAATGCTGGCTTGGTCTGGGGTAAATAGGAGCTTCTTATTGGTCATAATCGATCCGTCTGGACTAGCAATAAATCGCCTCTAGATAGGTAGATATACTTGTTAAACGCATTTTGTATATTTAGCTACATTATTAATCAAACGATGTACTTGTAAAATGGCTAGCACCAGGCATCTGGATCCTCTAGTGAATGAGCCGTCAGCTTCCATCAGCTTCAATTCGAAACGTGTCAAACATAAACTATAACAAAGCCAACAAGTAGCGAGATCATTCGCCAAGTATTGGCATCGCATCACGGTGTATGTTGATCTCCCATGACAGACGGAACTGCCGACTCGTCGCTGAAGGCCCCCGGGCCACAAATGGGTGGAAACGGTTTTGGCGGTCCATTTTCGGAAGCCGAGAATCGCGCGAGCTTAGCATCAGCATCCTCATCCCGACCGGCTGACACTGCTTATACGACTGCTGCTTCCACCACCGCTGCGCAATCAAAACAGCGTAGTTGTGTTGTATGTCGGACTCGTAAAGTCCGCTGCAATAAGGAATCACCATGCTCGAACTGTCGAAGAGCGGGGATTCCTTGTGTTATCCCATCTGCCGATCGCCCGCCACGATGGGCTCGGCGTATGGAACGTTTCGCTCATAATGCAGCCGCCGGAGAAACTTCAGCGTCGGCCCCTGCTCCTCCTACCGCTCAAGTTATGGAGAGACTGCGAAACCTTGAAAATCTTGTTAAAGAGTTAAACAGTCAATTAGAGCAAGCTCATGCTCTTTCCAACTCATCAACAGGCAACTCGCCAGCTAGTTCTGCCAACGACCGTGATGGTGATCATCACACACCAGGCTCCTTCACTTCTGGGGCAAATAGCATCCAGTCACAATTTGGTAGGCTGGTGCTCAACGATCCTGGTCGAAGTCGCTATGTCAGTAGTGGTTTTTGGTCGCGGGTAAATGACGAGGTAGGCCAATCTCAACTACGATAGTTGACATTCTTTACTTCTTGCATTCCCTGACTAATATGTGACAGATTGATAGTATTAAATTGGAGACACAACATCTCGCGGAAGCCGATCTCGATTCTTCGGATAGTGACGACGCATCTGGTACCTCGCCGTCATTGCAAGAACTTGAACAAAAAGCATTAGATCGTCATGCATTTTTATTTCGACACAACCTCAATCCATCTGGACCAGATCATCACGACTTACATCCTCTACCTTCACAGGTTCCCTTTCTATTAGATGTTTTCTATGAAAATATCAATATCATCGTGCAAATGGTTCACATGCCTACTATAAGGAAGACGGCTCGACGATCAAGAGGTAATGAGAATACTTCAACCCCGGCACACGAAGCTTTAATGTTTTCAATCTATTATTCCGCCGTCGCATCAATGGAAGAAGAAGATGTCAGTTCCATTCTTCCAATTCCTTACGATTCCGCTCATTAACCTTTACAGGTTTTGAATAACTTTGGATCGACCAAAACCGACCTTACACATAAATATCGACAAGGATTAGAGTATGCTCTTGCTAGAGCGGATTTTCTCAACAAACCTGATTTAACAGTGTTGCAAGCCTTTACTATCTTTTTGCTTCTTGTTCGTCTACAAGAAAGTCCAAGGTTCATTTGGATGATGACTGGCCTTGTTATTCGTATGGCGCAATCACTTGGTTTACAACGTGATGGTAGCCATTTCCAGAATGTCACTCCTTTCGAGGTTGAAATGCGAAGACGAGCCTGGTACGCACTATGTTCACTCGACGTACGTGCAGCAGAAGATCAGGGCACCGATTTTACCATCCAGCTTGGTAGTTTCGATACCAAATTACCCTTGAATATCAATGACGATGATATCGATGTCGATATGAAAGAGACACCAATAGAACGTGAGGGCATCACTGACATGACTGCCCCTATTGTCATGATGGAAATCAGTCACATTTCAAGACAGGTGGTATCTGCTGCTGACCTGCAAGAGCAGAGTCGTCGCATAGGGTCGCTTTACGGGTTATTAGAAGATCGCTATCTACGATTTGCGATAAAATCGGAGAGTACTCAAAATTGGGTCATGGTTGTTGTCGTTCGACTTGTTATCGCCAAGTTGACACTTTTTACTCATTTACCAGTTCTCTTCTCGTCTCCCGGAGATCATCTTTCGCACGAGATACGAAACAAATTATTGATTGCGGCGATTGAAGTTGCAGAGTTTAATCACGCGTTGAATGCCGACTCGGCTTCTCATCAATGGCGATGGATTTATCAGACGTATACTCACTGGCATGCTATTGTTTATCTCTTGATTGAAATATGTCGTCGGCCTTGGTCATCCCTTATCGAAAGGTCATGGACTGCACTACATAGCCCATGGCTGATCCCAGCTAAATCGACACTCGATAAAGACTTAACGACTTGGGTTCCTTTGCGGAAGCTTATGTTGAAAGCAAGAAAGCATCGAGAAATTGAATTTGAAAGATTACGGAGCGATACATCAGCTGCTCGACAACTTGAGATAGATGATCGGGAACTACCTGTGCCCTCGACTGCTGGGCTTATTTCTAATCATGCCGCAGCTGATATCTTTAGGGAGAGATGGCGCAAACTTGTAGGCATCTCCGAAATATCCAACCAACACACAGAGACGGAGCAACGAACGCTTCTTCCTGAACCGACAACTTCAATACAAGATCTTCCCAACTCCACTGGTTCAGATCCGAATGCAGTGGTAAGAACTGTTACAGAGTCTCAACCGATCTACCCGTCAGCAAATCTTGATGTTATGCCTCAATTTATATCATCGGCAGCCCCAGATGTCATGGCACTTGACCCATCGCTAAGCAACCCATCGCAGTATAATCCGGCTGCTGTCGACTGGTCGGATGGCCATCCCGAAAGTGGCGGGCTATTGGGTTGGTTTTGGGCTGATACTGATCCCAACAAAGATGTATTTTCTGATGTGAATATGGACCCGATGGACTTTAATTTGGATTTGGATGGCTCGATGGATTGGTATAACTGGGTTGAATCTGCCAAAGGAGTGGAAATGGATGCACATACCGGTGCCAACATGCCTACTGGATGATTATTTCATTACGACGTGGAACGATTTACGATACCAAATTTTGCCGATTGGCTTTTCTATGATCACACCAGCTACACATTCAATTCTTGCTTGTTCTTATTGACATGCTACGTTCAAGTGTTGCGCACCTCGAAACAGTTTGGGTGAACTTGTTCTCATCATGCACCCGCTATTACTATAGCTACGCGCTTACGGTCAGTTCCTGTTCTCTATATCACAATTTTAATATCCACTCATCGGTCGACCTGGAACTTGCACGATTACCGTATCGTCAAGCACAAATAGACATGTCACCTCACGCGACGAGGAGTACAAGTCATATATCCGTAACAAAGAGATTATTTCTCTATATACGATACAGACGGTCTAGCTAGCATGTAAGGTCACCGATGTGCTAGGTAAACCCGGCGAACTAGCAGAGACAACAATATCCCCTGAAGCCCCGACATCAGTCCGGACAATAGCAAGCACAAGACCACCGAATGCTTTACGGCTTGGAGATGGAAAGACTGTGAAATCCGCCGGATTGCCATTATCGGTTGATGCGATCTTTCCTGGACCCTTCACTGTAAATGTGACGTTGTTGCTGGCTTGTGGGACGACGTCACCATTTGCATCTACGATCGCTACCGATACGTATGATAGATCGTATCCGTCTCCAGTGAGAGCAGTGCGATCAGCCGTTATCTGTACACGCAGGTTAGTACGATTTTCAGATTAGGGGTGGTTGTCGATGTGTCGACATAGGGTTAAGAGGCGGCTCTATGCATTCCGCGCTTACTGTTGCTCGACGACGAGAGAAATGGAATATCTTACGTTCAAATTTGCCGCTGCACCGACGGTCTTCTTCGTATCTGTAGCCCACTGCTTACCACCCTTGTAAGCTACCGCATGTAACTCACCAGGGTGATACGTGACATTATCCCACCGCAAACGCCAAGTAGACTGAGCCCTCGTCTTCCGACCAGCCGAGACACCATTCACAAACAGTTCAACCTCATCAGCAGATGAAAACACATGTACAGGTGTGACCTGTCCGACTCTATCAGGCCAAGTCCAATGCGGAAGAATATGTGCCGACGGAAAATCAGCACGCCATCTTGCCTGATATAAATAAAACCGGTCCTTCTTGAAACCAGCCATATCAACGATTCCGAAATACGAACTGCGAGCCGAGTCGTACGGCGTCGGCTCACCGATGTAATCGAAACCTGTCCAGACGAATTCACCACCTACGTAGGGGTATTTATCCTGCTGCGCAAACACTTTATCCGGCGAGGAGCCCCAGCTTGGGGAGTACAGCTCGTACGCGCTCACTTGCAACGCTGTAGAGTTCTCGCCTGATCCAGTTCCTACGACGGCTTCGTTGGCACTCGTCACGGGGAAGATGTAGGTGCCCCGCGTGCTAAGCACCGATGAAGACTCGCTTGTCCAGATCAGCTTGTTCGGCTGTGCGCTGTGGAAACTCGGGAATGATGAGGACGGTGACGTCCCATAGCCCTCGCCTTGGTAATTCAATCCCTCTAGGTCCAAGACGCTAACAAGTGGCGCCGTCGAACCGGCTGAATTCAACGCGGACGTGACTGGTCGTGTCAGATCCTCGGATCTCACTATCGTGCGTAGACCTTGACCGATAGAAGCCCCTGTCGAGCTGCTCTGCTCCGGAATCTCATTCCCGATGCCCCATGCGATCACAGAGGGATGGTTACGGTCGCGTTGGATGAAATTACGCAGATCAGGCTCGTGCCAGTCGTCGAAGATGAGGTGGAAGTCGTTCGTCACCTTGGCGGTATCCCAAGCGTCGAAAATCTCGGCGTAGACTAGGAATCCCAAGCGATCGGCTAGTTCAAGGAATTCGGGCGCGGGGGGATTGTGCGAGGTTCGCAGCGCGTTACTTCCCATCTCTTGCAGGATCTGCAGTTGACGCTCTAACGCCCGCGTGTTGAAGGCTGCGCCTAGGGACCCTAGGTCGTGGTGGTTGCAGGTCCCTTGCACGTAGATGTGTTCTCCGTTGACTAGGAGGCCTTTGTTTGCATCGTACGTGAGTGAGCGGAGGCCGAAAGGTGTCTCGTATGTGTCGACTGTGGCGTTTGCTACGTTTATTGTCGTCACTGCGACGTATAGGTTTGGCTTCTGCGTTGGTGGTGGTCCCCAGAGTTGCGGGTTGCTTATTGTTACAGACGAGGCGATGGATTGTGTTGTTCCGTTCGTGAGTGATACAGACTTGGAAGGGAACTTGGCTATCGCGTCTCCTGTTGCCTTCCCTGTTATAGGATCGGCTAAATGGACTTCAGTTGTTACCTCAATTTGCTGCGACGCGCTACCCGTGTTGTCCACTTCAACCGCCAGATTGACAGTTGCGGATTGGGCTGATACGTTTGGAGTCGTAACGTAGGTGCCGTATTGACTCACATGCACCGGGTTGACTTTAACAAGCCAGACATTCCGGTAAATCCCAGCCCCGGGATACCAACGAGACGAGTTAAGTGCGTTTTCGAGTCGAATGGACAGTTGATTTGCACCCACTTTTGCATAGGGTGTGAGGTCAAGACGAAATGAATTGTACCCGTAAGGCCATCCTCCCACTAAGACCCCATTGAGCCACACTGCAGAATATGACTGAGCACCATCGATATCTAAGAAAATGTTCTTTTCCAAATCTTGCGCAGTAAAGGTCAATGTCTTGCGATACCATCCTATCCCATTGTAAGGTAAGCGACCCTCGCCGCCACTTACTCCTGGAGCATTGAATGGCCCCTTGACTGCCCAGTCATGAGGTAGATTTCGAGCCTCCCAGCTGCTGTCATTGAATTCGGCTTTGACATATTGAACATTACTTCCTGGGGGCGTGCCAGAAGGACGCTGATGCTTGGTCCCGTTGATGAAATTGTTGCCAGAAGGTAAAATCCAATTCTTCAAGACGCTGTATGAAAGTGAATCTGGGCTTGTGGTGAATCGCGCGAATCGCCAACCGGCGTTCAAATCGATGCGCTCTCGTGTTGTTGCAAGAGGGGTAGCTGCATCATTGATGGCTCGCGCTGCTGCATACTGTGGAATGAAAGACAACAAAAGCGTCGCGATGAAGAGCGCGAAGACTCTATATCGCTTCAAAAATAAATTCGACATCTTGCACCGCTAAACCATTTGATTTTCGTCACTTTGATCAAGAGTCACTGTTCAATTGAACGATCATCACTTACTCCTCAGCGGGGAGTGAGGGGAGATATATCCTCGTCACCTCGGCATGCATGCGGAATCGGCCTTCCGTCATCAAGCGACATCTCATAGACTCACCCAGATTTCGCATATCATGGGATTATCATATTCGCAATCCCACTTTACTCGGGCCGGAAAGTCGTGAGCCCAGACTCACATAATCGTTTATCCTGATTTTACCGAAAACTTATGACGATACATAAGAGAGGGGAATCCCAGTGAAGGCTTGGCAAACAGGACTCACCGACCCAGAGGTGTGATGAGTTCGGCCCAGGTTAGGATAATTCATCGGCGGTTGGGAAATAATGATGTCAATTTTTCAGATGATTATTAGGCCGCTTATAACTTGACCCCAACTCGGTAGAATGATGCTTATTCTCCACCAATTGGGTTCCAGGAGCGCTTGTGAGTGTTGCATATTGTGAGCCGCATGTTGTTGATATTGTAGATCATCTAAGATCGTACATAAAAATAGTTCCGATATCACGAGCTCAGCGAGAAATAGATTTGGGGTTTCGTATTGAGTTCCCTCCGCTTGTATGGTACTCATAGTGCATATGCGAGGGGGAAATGGGAGAATTCATTTGGAGATTATGATATTCTGTATTCGAGCGTACTTAAGGGTCCGCCCCAATGTGCTATGATAGTAGTTCATACCAATAAGAAAAGCGACGTTAAGGGTCGGGTTGACTCAAGACTCCTAGACTTAGCCCAATCACGATATGTTAAATTCCAGACGGCCGCTAACGGGGAGAAAACTCCGTGGGAAGTTATAACTAGCCTTGCCAGGCACTTCTCAAAAGGTTGTTGTGTAGAATAACTGCAGGTAGCATTACATATAACAGGGGAGGAGAATGCTACTTAGATAATCCCTATACCACTGATTAACCTTTCCGCGTAAATTTACCTTATACGCGTATGCTTGCTTTATATATCAATTCAGGATTATTTTACACCCGTACTGTTACTTGATACATGTGTGACTAGACTTTGCTCGCGCGTTGACTTGGAAAGGGGGAGCGATTGTTGCCACGGAGTCACGTGCTTTCGAGCGGCAGAGACTGTACCTTAGGTAGATAGGTATCTATTAATACCTACTACATACCTACCTACTTATGTATTTAGTTACAAGTTTTGAATTTGGGTAATTTAATGCGTTGTTCAAGACCTAATGTTTACTCGATTGTCTATATGTTTTGTTTAGTGACATCTGCTCAGAATTACAAGAGTGCCTACCCCCACTATAGCCATCACTTAAACTACATCCTTCACCAACTTCAGAATTCAAAACCATGACTATAGCTACGGTCGATCAGTCAGTCAATATGAAATCCTTAACGATTACTTATTTCATGGTCATCATCTAACATGTGCTAGAAGATCCTGCGAATCCCGAATACACAAGTCACCATGCCTCCTCAACCTCCTGCTCCAGTCGACCACCCTGCGCAAGGCGGCAAGTCCGCCTCAGCTCAAGAACCTACTCCCGTCGACAAGTCGGTTGGCGGTCAACATCCTTCTCAAGTCACAGAATCTGCCAAGCTGGATATGCCTACTCAAGCTGCCAAGCTTGCTCAAGGGACGTCAAAAGTAGTCAGACCGCAACCTAAACCGGTCTCGAACAACAAATAGAGGTGTTTTCAGAGGTGATGGAAAGGGGGAAAGATAACGGAGGAGAGAGGGCTTGAAGAAGGGCATCACGGGGCTTTCTCACTTCTGAGTGCTAGAGCAGGAATATCATAAAATGTGTTGATTCAATATGGAAAAACCGACGTCCTCAGTGTGATTTGCTGACTGTTTGACCGATGCTACCTTTTCGATCGTTGACATAGATAGGTGCCCTACTCGTCAAATTTCTATCACGGAGTTCACGGCATGACTAGTAGTGATCTGTCAAACTGTCTCTGATGGGCGAGCACCGGACAGCTGAGTTCCTCGGAGCTCTCTTGCATAGCATCCGGCTTGTTCTTATACAAGTTGAAAATCTAAGATGTCGAGGAAGGGACGTGGATTTCTTTTGAGAAGGCTCAAGGCAGTACCTATGCCTTATACTCTCTTTTGTTGTGGGATAGTTCGGAATGAGATAAAACGGTTGTATTGCAGGGATGTATCTAACATAGGGTTTCCACGCAATATATACTTGTGATATATTTCTTATTTATCTTTTGGTCGCTGAAGCTCAATACTTAGGTACATAGGTACTTAAATCTATTGATCCCAAGCACCTTCTGGCAACTACTCTTCCCCATACCCCTCCATTAGCTTGCCTTCACTTCTACTTTCATACTTTCCTGCTTCATTTCTATCACCACATTTCCATACTGTGTTTCATCTCCTGAAAACCAACAGAGATGTCTCTGCAGGCTTGGAAATGTATACAGAAAAGTGAAGGATATGTTTCCCTCACAACGGAGGGACAGGATAAACTCTCGCTCGTCCTGCATTCGCTTAAACGCCAGAGACCATGGCATAGCAAGATACGGTTGCCATTGGAGACCGACGAAGTAGAAGGGCCAGACTTTTGCCACGTTGAAAGCCATGATGTGGATTGTGTGCTTATTCTTCTCCGAATGCTGATCAGTCTTGGTCTCCCTCAGAATCAAATCCATAATCGCAATTCGCTGACGCTTATTGCCAAACATAACTTTGGATGGGACAGACGTTCTGATTATATGGCCAAGGGAATGCTCGTATCGAAGCTGTTCCCCGGTCTTCTCGATAAGATAGACGACCTGCGATCTGAATTGACATTCGACAAATTGATGAAACATCCCGGTATCGGACACATCATCTTCACCGTTCCGGAGTTTTGTCTCAAGGATCCCCAGCTTATCACTTACGACTCAGAGTCAGAGCCGGAACCTTACATCGAGTCAATCGAGACTTGTTCATTGGTTGACATGGTAGACGAGAATGAGGTCAAATGGGATGGGCTCAAACCTCTCGGACAAGCTGTGGCGGATCAAAGTTACTATGAAAATCGGGCTCCAAATAGCACCAAGTTCTCTCGACGATATTGTACAGTCCCCAACTTCATCCGAGTCACCTTCAAGCCCCATCTAAGCTCCCAGCGACATTTCGGAGACGTCCAGAGATTCAAGTTAACAACGAAGGCTATCCAGTACGAGGATGACGAGACGAGTAGAGAGATCGTATCAAATTCGACTTATACCCTCTGTGCTGCTGTGAAGATGGACCCGAAAGATCCGATAGGAAATCCGGCCGAGATTAGAGTTTATCGATTTGATGGCAAGATGACTCTGCCCGCGATAGAAAGTGAGACCAGTCACAGAGATGTGATCGGAAGGAAGCTCAGACAAGATAGCGAATGGAAGGTGGGAGATACCAGATTCGACTATATGATGTTCTATTGCAAATGCTCCGATGTCGACCTGATCCCACCAGATTCATTGCAAGAATATCGACCTCTACTGCCGATACCTGACTACTGTTTCCCTCATCTCATGATGCCCGAATCCAAGCCTCAACCAAGTCTTCCACGCGGCACTCGAAAGAGCGATGCTGAAAGGTCTGTTGCTTCGGGGTCAGACAGACCCATTCGTCGCAGTATGAGTGGACACCGAACTCCCGTGGGAACGGCTCGCCATCGTGTCAAGAGTGAAGAGAGAAGCAGTAGCTTCCGTGAACAGGACCGTTCTCGAGACGAGAGACTCGGTCATCAATTTGAGAGAGAGAATCGATACGAAGGTGGCAACGAACGTGGACAGAAACGTCAATATAGTGGTACAGATCCTCATAGTGATGATGGATACAATAGATACCCTCGTTATGACGACAGAGCCCGACAAGAGGAGCGTCGGCCGCTGGAATTTGAATCTAACAATAGATATCCAGATCAAAACCGTCGGCCTTGGGAGTACTATGATGACAATAGATACCTAGATCAGCACCGTCGACCACTGGAGTATGATACATATGGCAGATACCCAGATCAGTACCGTCGGCCACTGGAGTACTATAACGACAACAGAGACCCAGAGCATTACCATCGGCCTCGTGATTACTCAGATTACAATAGATACCCGCCGGACCGTCGGCCGGAGATGCCCTACCAAGAGTACTCTCGGCGTCCTGAATTTGACTACGAGAATAGGAGCCGAGAAGACGAACGTCGGTATCCGCTATCTCGTGAAGAGGAGCATCGGCGCTGGGAATCTAGTTACGACAACAGAAACCGAGAGCATGAACGACGGCCTCAGGCATCTCACCCGAATACCCATAACGGACAAGAGTGGAGATATAGTGGCAGGAACAGAGATGAATATCCTGAGGAGCGTCGTGGACGATCTGAACACGGAGATGATCTGGGGTTCAGGCAAAGGAGCCATTGGAGATCACCAGCTGGGAGGAGATAATCGGGTGCAAGGACCTAATACTCCTTGTAATATTAGAGGTTGGGAATTGCTGTTAAAGCTTCAGGCAGGGTAAAAGTTAATACACGGCGAGAGCTTCGACGGGTATATCATATTTGATAATTGTGAGTGATGTGTAGGTGATGAAATGCAGCGGGAAGTTGAAATACTATGGAAACGGCACCGTCGTATGCATGCTTCCCAAATAACCTCGACAGACAGGTAGTCATTAATGTATTGATCGATTCATATCACCTCTTCTTTCGTTTAGTGCTTCGATAGCTTCAGCAGATCTTGCAAGTGGAAGTCGCTGTTCAGACAACATCTTGGTGTAAAATATGCTACCTAGGTACCTAACTTATCACGCTTAAACCTGGTTTCTTTTCACGTCAATCTTATAAGTGAAATTTCTCCACGAGTAACAGCTATAAAAGGATGAAGATAATCCCATGAGATAAAAATTTCGATTAGCTATCTATTGATTTCAAACGCACATTATAAAAAACTAATTTTGTAGACAAGGAGCAGTTGTAATCGAGGGCACTTCACAATCGTGCAACTTAAATGATCACGTAACCCCACCACCGGGCAATGATCTACATCAGACCCATCTGCGGGTCAAAAGTTACCATGTTTTCGGTATAGTTATGCACATTAAAGTCTGACCAACCACATAACACTATTTTAACTACATGTCAGTAGCAAGTCTGGAACAGTGGTGTTAAATCAGATCATAATTCCGAAAAATGTTGTTAATATTAGGAAGAGGAAAACCTCTCATGTTAGCTCTATCTTTCCCGTAATTTACTCATAAAAACGTGACAATAAACCGAAGAGGAATCGATCTATTCTTTGGCCAAGTCGAACCAATTTTGGAATATGTATGTCGAAGGCAGACACGTTGGAAAAACAGTGAAGATGGTATTGGAAAAACAATGCTGTGGGCATAAATTTCCCCATTCAGTCCTGGATATTCTGCCACAGACGAGCTTAGTACCTAATCGCGCCGTATAACGGTACAATGATGCCCTGTTGGTCACCTAGGTAAGTTGTTAGGGTATCAAGGTAGCCACAGGTCCTGTAAGTAAAAGCTGGTTGGAAATTACCGAGGCCACAATACCCCGCCAACATAATTCTCTTTCTCTCTCTTTTCCGCACAACCATCACCACTACCAACAGCAATATCTCCACCACTCACCATCACAGTTAACATCCCCGTGAGCGAATCAAAGGATTCCATAAATGGATCCTAACACAGGCGATTCTCGTGGAGGTCGTGGAGGTCGTGGAGGTCGTGGAGGTCGTGGAGGTCGTGGAGGTCGTGGAGGTCGTGGAGGTCGTGGCGGAGGTCGTGGAAGAGGTTATAGAGGAGGTCATGGAGGAGGACGTGGCGGAGGACGTGGCGGATTTGATTCCAATGCGAGTTTGGGCCAACTGGTTCCCAACTTCCAGGAAGAACGTCCGGTCAACATCAGGGGCTCTCGGAGTGATGTTCAGGAACTGCTCCAAGCTTATGGGACCGAAGATGAAATCACCGTGACCATTCATCCAAGCATGGGTCCACCGCCAAAGCCCAAGAGAGATCGTCCCGACGATAACTCGAAAGGTAGCGGTCCCAAGCCCAAGAAGCCGAAGAACGCCCATCGTGAAAGCGAGGTTATCGACCTCGATGCCCCGTGCGGCAATTGTGGCGCGGCCAATCACAAAGCAGCGTTCTGCGTCAAAACGGGGAGAAGCGGCTGGATGGAAGCATGTCCCAAATGTGACAGCACAAGTCACATGTATGAGATATGCCCTCATCGCATCAAGGGAGCGGAGGACTTCCAGTATCTGATTTTCAACCGTCAGAGGAAGCCACCCGTCAAGACTGGCATGAAATTGGGCAAAGCCATCCAGGCCGAGCTCGATCGTGCCGGCACGATTTGGAGGCGCGACAGCGTCATTCACATGCCCTATTCTTCTCGCTTTGCAAGACAAGAAGCGAAGCTGAACCCCCCCGAGAAGTATGGCTATCTCCATGTCGGCGACCCTACCAGGGAAGCCCTACATCGAGCTGTGGAGCCGTGTAGGCAATTGGTCGCCCTTGGGAACGTACTTGTTAACCAGGACAGCTACAATAACGCGGCACAACAGTGCTGGTCCCCAGCGGAGGAATACTTCAACCCGGACGCCGACGGGCCTATGCCCCTCCCCTATACGATTCCGGATCACAGGAACAGGTTTACACCCCATGATGGTGCAAACCGCAATAGATCCTTGTGCGTTGCGTCTATGTTGTCAAGAAATGAGGGGCACCGGATTCGTAACAGGGTTATGATTTCCGAAATCCGCTGTCGCAACTGTGGTAGTACAGAGCACCTGGCCGACGACTGTGAGGAAAATTGTGCCGCATGTGACTCAACAGATCACTCTATCGAATCCTGCGCTCGCGCAGCCGATTGCTGTGTCTGTAAGGAATTCCCCCGGCATCTCATCGGATCCTGCGATGAGCCTTGTGACCTATGCCTGCGCAACGGAAATACCGATGTGCACCAAGCGAATGAATGCAGCGCCATTTGTCACTACTGCCTTGGAAAGGGTCACAACATGCGAGATTGTACTGTGGATCGGGATGCCAACCTAGCCTGCAATCCTTGCCTCACGGACGGAAATGGGGATAAATTCCATCTCCCCACCAAGTGCATCCAGAATTTGTGTCCTGTCGTGGAATGCAAGGATCGTTTGGAGTGTAAAATGCACTGCAAGACCTGCGGTTGGGAGACTGCCAAGGATTCACTCAACGCCAATTTCAACATTGAGCACACTTGTCAGTTCAGCAAGATCTGGAGTGGCACGGACGCGGCCGGCCTACCAGTAATCAAACTGCAGTGCTTGAAGTCGAAGGACCATCAGTTCGATGTCAGCCAGCTGACCGAGGTTCGACAAGCTATCAATGATGGCATCGAGGACTTTCTGGCACAAGATGATGGCCGCGACTTTCAATGGCCGATTGAATGTCCCACGTGTCTGTCAAATGGAGAAGACACCGTTATGATGACCTAAAGGTCGACTTGAGTTGAAGGAGGAAACCGATGAAGCGAGGTAGGAGGAGATACCTCGTGGAGGTCCAGGACGATTGCCGGGCACCTTTTCACGGTGTCCTGGATAAGTATTGTTGTGCTGTTGTTTCTGAGATGCAACAGTTTCAACAAGAAACTAAGACCCGGCATTTACTTTCCGTATTGATCATGTAGTTTAAATTGATTCATTAGTATGACTACCGCATACAAGTGCTGCTACAACATGACTCATTCAGACTCTGACTAACTGGTGTCTCTACAGGACTCAATGAAACTGCGTGACTGGTTCCATGAATTCCGAAAATTTAAGACTGCATTTATCTCCTCAATCTTCGAAGTGGCTAGCCACATCCTAAGTTTACGATTCCGACTTGTCCTTAGCCGAATCTCCTACATCCCCCGACCAGAGACACATGCTTTGCGAGAAAATCACCCACTCGATTCTTTGCAGTGTTACGTATCATTCGCGCAGACTTCTGGCAAAGATCTAGGAAAATATTTATCTCCTGTTATGTATACCAGTATAGCACGAGCTATCACAAGGGACGTAATGGAGGCTTGGAGATAGACTAATCATCACTTTGAAAGGTTCCATATCACGATCAACAAAGAAGACAACGAGTTTCTAGCTCAAACACTTTAGCGGGCTGGCATAAAAAAACATAACATGCGAAAGAATAAAAAGCGTCTTCACCAAGATGTAAGTCAGAGGTAGGGGTCCCGGGCCACACCCTCACGGGCCACCCCGCCACCCGCTTTTTACGCGACACGCGTTTTTACGCCTATTTAAATAACTCTACCAATTTTTATCTCACCTTTTGCTTTTTACTTTTTTTTTAATTGTTTTTTCTTGCTTTTTATTATAATGCCTGCTATAAATAACAAAAGGCAGTTAGCGCAGGCATATTGCAACGTTTAACTCGGTATGTTGGTTTGCAAAGCAGCAACAAAGTAAAAAGTTTTAAAAACCACTTTATACCGTAGATTTAAAGGCATTTTTACTTAAAAAAAAGTTAATTAAAGCCTTTAAACTTTGTTATTATATTTTAAAGCCTAGTTAGCATATTAAGCTATTAGCTAAATTAAATTAAACTATACACTTTTATTTGTAAAGTTTAAAGTTATAGCTAATTATATATTAATTGCTTTTAAAGTTAAAAAAAAGCTTAAAAAGTTTTAATATTGCAATTTTTTTAAAAAAAACCTAGTAATAAAGTTTGCAAAATTAAAAACAATTAATTATTTAAAAGTTAATAATATAATAAAAGCTAATATTAATTTTTTTTTTAATTAATTTAATGCTTTAAAATTAATTAGCTTTACGTTAAACTGCTAATATAATAATAATAAAATAAAGGTTATTTAAAAAGCTAATAATAATTATTATATTATTTGCAAAAAAAAAAGTCGTATAACTTTAAAAAAAATTATTAATTAAAACAAATAAATTATAATATTAAAAATTATTAACAATAATAATATAGCTTTTTTATTATTTATTATTTTTAAAAATGTTAATATTTAATAATAATGATTTTTTAAGCAAAACTTTAATTTATAAAATAATTAATTATTTAAAGCTTTGCTTAAAAAATAAATTAATAATTTAATTATATTAAAATAACTTTAAAAGCTTTTTATTTTAACAATTTAAATTTATTATAGCAATAAATAAATAGTATTAATTTATAATAATTATAATAGCTATATAAATAACTTTTTTTTAATAATTTATATATTAAATAAAATTTAACTAATATTTTATAAACTTTATTATAATCACGTTATATAAGCGTTAAATATAAAGGTTTTTTTATTGCTAAAAAAAAAGCTTTAAAAATGTATATATAAAAATATTGCAAAAAGTTTAAAATAAAGTTATAATATTTAAAATAATTAAAAATATATAAACAACTTTTAAAATATTTTTGCAAAATTAATTAAAGCTATTATTATTAAAATATATAATGTTAAAATTGAAAAATATTGCTAAAATTATAAATAAAGCACTTTTAAAATATAATTAATTTAAAACATTAAAGTTTTTTATTTTTAAGCTTTTTTTTAATTTTATAACACTTTTAACTAGCTAAAATCTTTGCTAAAGCTATTAAAAGTTTGCGTTTAAATATAACGCCTTTAATTTATTAACGTAAAAGTTAATAACTTAAAAAACTAGCAAAGCTTTTAATTATTAAGCAAAAAAAATTGCAAGCTTTAAATTTAAAATTAGCTATTTTAAAGCTAAACTTTAAAAAACAATAAAATTAAAACAGAAAAAAATAAAGCTAACGCTAAGCAAGCAATTAATTTATATAGCAAACATATAATAAGTGTAATAAAAGCTAAGGCATAAAGTTTTATATAAAAATAAAGCTAGCAATTGCAATATATTAAAGCTTTTAATTATGCTAAAAATAGCAATTGCAAAAAATAAAACTAAAGTTAAAAACTGTATTTTAGTAAAAAACACCAAATAATTGTAATTGCAAGCAATTTTGTTAAAAAAATTAGGCTTTAATTAAGTGGTAGTAATGGCGGGTGATTGGCCCGTGAGGGTGCGGCCCGGGACCCCTACCTCTGACTTATCGTGTTTCACAGGCTATAATTTCATATCTTTAATATAACTCCTGGTAAGCCTCCACAAACAACTAGTTAATATGTCTAGTTTAAAAAAATACTCATTACTTTTATATTTTTTTAAAAGAAGTTTGCACCTTGGCTATTTTCAACGTATTAGGGGCATGATTAGGTACTTAAGTAGTTATGATGCTGTATTTACGAGCCCCAATTATATGGGAAATCTGGATTTTGGGCTAGGGCCTACTATTGTTTTACCTAGGCCATTTCACGCTGTTTTCTCCCTACGGTAAAAGAGTACCTAAGTACCTATCTACCTATTTGATTGTACCACCATTGTCCATCTCCCATCTCCCAAAAACACAAACCTACACAACTTCATGTTCTACCACCCTCATGGTATTTCCTGACATTATTACAAGATATAAATCACGATGGACCAAGATAGAGAACAAGAAGATCCCCTCCTTAGCCCACCTCCTAACCCTCCTCGTCGCCGCGTTGGTCGACCGGCAAAGCCGGGCGGAGCAACACCTGCCTACGTATCTCGTGGATTGAGGGCACCGAAGACCAAAATCACAGTCCCGGAAACCTCAAGAACGACGAGGCTGGAAGCAGGTGAACTGGAACCTAGGTCAGTGTGTTCGATTCTTCACTCATTTTATATATTGAAGAGCGATTATTAACTCCATGTTCTCTCGTAGGAATTATCGGGTTGCTCTCGGTAAACAGAAGGCCCCGCGCGGTTCTGGCAAAAGTCAGGGCCCGCCTCGTCCTGTTGGTCGTCCTTCTTCTAAACCTCGTCGCTCAGTTGGTCGCCCTCTAGGTCCCAATGGCCCTGTTAAATGGGTTCCTTCTGGTCGCCCTGTTGGGCGTCCTCGGAAAGTGGTGAGGGAGCAGGAAGATGACGATCCGTTTGGCACGTCAGATTCGTCAAGTGACGATCATCACAGCCAGCATCAAGATGATGAGGGCGACACATTTGCTCCCGGTCCACCCAGGAACAACTATCAATATGATGATATTGTCATTCCTGATTCAGGTGGCAACAGTCCGGATGATCGATACCTTCCCGATTCAGTGGGGGACAATCAGGAAGATTTTTTCATCTCCGACCACGAAGAAGAGAGTCCGTCCCTAGCTAATGATAGTCCTCGCAATCGGTTCACCAGGGCCAAAGCGTACCCTGGCACAGAGTCGTCTGCTTCAGTTGGGCTAGTGCCTCTTTATCCTAATCACGGCATCCAAGGTCTTGAGAGATTGAACGATTTTCTAGCTACCGTCACAGAACCGGAACCGCGACCTTTACTACGATTTACCAACCAGGTCATGAACGAAGGGCCCGCATCTAATAACCAGGTAACAAATGAAGAGATCCCCGGGCCCAGTCCGGCTCCTGAAAACGCGGCCGTGATGATTGGAAAGCTCAAGGTTGACGATCTCTTCCCATCTCCACACAGCTATATCAATGATACGACACGAGGCAAGTACTGGAGCGAGCGGGCTGAAAAGCGGTTTCAGGAACTATGGGTGCGAAAAGACCATGACTCCCGTTTCACCCAAGCGACAGGGCCACATTTGGAGGACGAGATGTTGCTATGGAAGATAATGGTGGTCCAATTCCAAAAATTGCCCTACCATCTCTTCACATATGGCCTCAAACTCGGGAAAGATTGTTATGAGGCACCAGGAAGCCTTATTCTATCATCAGAAGCCAGCCGTATGCTTCAGATGATTTGTTCCCATCCTGTATGGGGCGGCAACATTGCTGACTTGCGCTTTGTTCTGCAATTGGCAGTACAAATGTCCATACCAATGCATCCAAAACCTTTTGGAAGTCCACCTGTCACAAACCATCTTAAGAAGATGCTCGAAAGGCATATCCAATTGGACACGAGAGACAGAAAATATGAGTTTCTTGGAATTTTCCAGTACAGTCTCTGGACTGACAACAAGCCCGACCGGAAGCCTGCAATTCATGATCTCGTCGACCTACTGCATGAGCATGTCCTAGTTAACGACCATGGCCAAGAATCCGAGCACAGCCTATTCATCCTCACCTTGGCGGTCATGGAAGACGTGATTTCCGCTCTCGAAAAGTTGGACCGATTCACATACTTTCTGAATGCAAAGCAACGAGTCGAGCATTTTCAAACTTACTACGGCACACATATGCACAAAATTTTGCCACGAAACATTGAACAGCTTGTAGATATCAAGTGGTTATTGGAACTGTGTGAATTGCGAGATATCGAGATTCGCAAAGTCATGCGTAATGTAGGGAAAGACTTTCTCCTCGACATATCACAGACATCTACCTTGCGTCGCGGCGGCGTTAACCTCTGTCATCACCACCCAGATATGGACAGGGAAGCTCTGCGGATATTGCGGGGTGAGATAACTGATCCTAAAAGGGCACTGATGATAGAGCTGGATAGAGACGATGGTGACAGAGCAAAGGCTCTAGACGGTTTCACGAACATGCTGATAGATGAGGCTACTGACAGAAACATGCCGTCTAACAAGGGTAAAGCAGTTGACAAGACTAGCCAAGGGACTGCAAATGCAATGCCTATGCGAGTGCGACAGTCAGCTCAGGTTGGTCACTCAATGCCTGTTCACTATCCGGTGCATGCCGAAGAGCCTCTACGTGCCGATAAGCCTGCTGAATCGAGGAAGGGGTGAAAAGGAATGGCTGGAATCTGATAGCTGACAATTGTCAAACCACCTGCTGACTAAGTGTATTTTGCGTACATATAGCTACAACTTAATCCATCATCCACTTAACTCATGATCGTCCCTTATATTATACGTGTGTATTTTGATGAATGTTGTGACACTTGGCTCTCCTTTCATACCAGCCATCTCGCATGCGCGTAAAAAGTAATTAACGCACATATCTAGGTTACATTCGCTCACGTCTTGATTATACTTGGTAATTGATCGGTGTTTTAACCTCAGGAGGTCAATTATGTATTAAATGCGCTGTAATGATGTCACAAAAATACAAAAAGACGATTGTATATAGCTTGATAGTTGCCCACAAAAGTTTTGAGAACTAGAGTCTTTACCTACCCCAGAGTATGACAGATGAACAGCTTGAAACGAGGAAATGGTAAACTCTACGGGATTCGATACCAGCGCCCCTCAGTGCGGATCACTGCTCCTTGGGGTTCTCTACGCGGGATTGCGTGTCACGATCAAAAATGGAAGACGACGATTTCTGCCCCCCTAACGAATGCAAACTTTATTATTATTATTATCTTTTTTTTTAAAAAAAAGAAAGAAAAAGAAAAAAGTAGATAGATGAATAGCGTCTTATCCATTGCGTATGCACTGGATTTCAACACCTAGAATTCAAGTGACATAGAGCGAAAGAAATTTGGTTTCTTCCGATTCTAAAACCAGTCTTCACCTAATAGCTTGTTGAAAAATCGTACGTAAATCTTAAGATCTGCATCTGCAGCAGCCATCGCATCGACAACTTTGCCTCGCTCTTCTGCCGCATTATTCAATTCCTCGAGACGCTTCATGGAGGGTGTTGATATATGCGTTGCATTTTCCATTGTTTTACGATGAATCTCAGCCTAGATATTATCAGATGTTTCAGCTAGTTATCCAGAGCAACCAATGTATTGGAGAGTTTCTCACAACCGTCTTCCGATTCTTTAAGCTGGTCTGTGAGGTATGCCCGATAATGCATTCCATCGACAATGTCATTATCCCAATCATGTGTTGTACTAGACATATTATCTGTCGTACCTCCAGGAGTCCAGGCATTGAACCACATTCATCTACCATGAAATGGGCTAACAATCAGCGTATCGGCCAAGTCAAACAAGTCAAATAAACACCCTTTAATTGGTTTGACTTGACTTGAAGCCTAATTTTGGTGTTTTGGACTGACTTAACTAACTTTTGTACTTGAATTAGCCCAATTAAGTCAGAGGTAGGGGTCCCGGGCCACACCCTCACGGGCCAGTCACCCGCCACCACCACCACTTAATTAAAGCTTAATTTTTTTAACGAAATTGCTTGCAATTGCAATTATTTGGTGTTTTTTACTAAAATATAGTTTTTAACTTTAATTTTATTTTTTGCAATTATTGTTTTTAACATAATTAAAAATTTTAATATATTATAATTATTAGTTTTATTTTTATATAAAACTTTATGTTTTAGCTTTTATTATATTTGTTATATATTTATTATATAAATTAATTATTTGTTTAATATTAACTTTATTTTTTTTTGCTTTAATTTTATTATTTTTTAATGTTTAGCTTTAAAGTAATTAATTTTAAATTTAAAGTTTATAATTTTTTTTGCTTAATAATTAAAAGCTTTATTAACTTTTATATTAATAAATTAAAAGCATTATATTTAAATATAAATTTTTAATAATGTATTTTTCACTTAAGCTGGCTATTTAAGTAGGCTGGCTATTTAATTTTTCATATAAAAATATATTTAAAAAATCTATGCATCTCGACAAAAAGTAAGCCTACGGACTAATAAATAATATTTTTAAAATCTTTATTTAAAAACGAATTTAATAGTAATTTTTTTAAATTTGCTACTATTTTATTTATAGGTGTACTTAAAACCACGCTAAAATTTTAACGTGGTTTTTAATATAGCTTTAAATAAAATAGCTGTAAATTTATAAAATATACCATTAAATTCGTTTTTAAATAAAGATTTTAAAAATATTATTTATTAGTCCGTAGGCTTATTTTTTGTTAAGATGCACGGATTTTTTAGGTATATTTTTATATAAAAAATTAAATAGCCAGCCCATTTAAGTGGCCAGCTTAAATAAAAAATGCGTTAGCTTTAATAAAAATTTTAGCTAATTAAAAATATTATAAAATTAAAAAAAAGTTTAAAAATAAAAAATTTTAATATTTTAAATTAATTATATTTTAAAAATGTTTTATTTATAATTTTAATAATATTTTTTAATTTTAATATTATATATTTTAATAATAATAGCTTTAATTAATTTTGCAAAAATATTTTAAAAATTGCTTATATATTTTTAATTATTTTAAACATTATAATTTTATTTTAAATTTTTTATAATATTTTTAAAATTTTAGCTTTTAAAAGTTTAATTTTTAAATTTATAATAAAACTTTTATATATATACTTTTAAAGCTTTTTTTTTAATAATAAAAAAACCTTTATATTTAACGCTTATATAATATAATTATAATAAAGCTTATAAAATATTAATTAAATTTTATTTAATATATAAATTATTAAAAAAAAATTGTTTATATAATTATTATAATTATTATAAATTAATATTATTTATTTATTGCTATAACGCATTTTTTATTTAAGCTGGACACCTAATTAAGCTAGCTACCCACGTGATATATATAACACCGGTAATTTTATATGGGGTGTTATTTGCCCCTTTTTTAAATAACTTAACGGAAAATGGGTCTACAAACTAATAATTAGTATATTTGAAATCCTTATTTAAAAACAAATCTAATAGTATTTTTCGTTATTTTATAGCTATTTTATTTAAGCGTGCACTTATAAACTTTTATTTTACAAAGATTATTTTAGCGTATTTTTTATATAGCCTTAAATAAAATAGCTATAAAATAATAAAAAATACTATTGAATTCGTCTTTAAATAAAGATTCCAAATATATTAATTATTAGTTTGTAAACCCATTCTTCGTCAAGTTATTCAAAAGAGGGGCAAGTAGCGCCCTATATAAAATTACCGGTGTTATATATATCACGTAAGTGGTTAGCTTAATTAAATGTCCAGCTTAAGTGGGAAATGCGTTAATAAATTTAAATTATTAAAATAAAAAATTTTTAAAGTTATTTTAATATAATTAAATTATTAATTTATTTTTTAAATAAAACTTTAAATAATTAATTATTTTATAAATTAAATTTTGCTTAAAAAATTATTATTATTAAATATTAATATTTTTAAAAATAATAAATAATAAAAAAATTATATTATTATTATTAATAATTTTTAATATTATAATTTATTTATTTTAATTAATAGCTTTTTTTAAAGTTATATAACTTTTTTTTTTATAAATAATATAATAATTATTATTAATTTTTTAAACAATTTTTATTTTATTATTATTATATTAACAATTTAATATAAAGCTAATTAATTTTAAAATATTAAATTAATTAAAAAAAAAATTAATATTAATTTTTATTATATTATTAATGTTAAATTTTTCTAGTTAATTAGCAATATATAAAGGTGTTGTAAAACTAATATTAATAAAATTAATAAAAAATCCACAAATAAATTTAATTAAAAGCGCTACTTTAATGGTTTTACCTTAGTGAAACATACTTTGGTAAAATATATTTTATATAAATATAAAAGCACTACCGGCTTTACTTTAGTAAAACCTACCTTATATGCATATAAAAGCATTATTTTAACGGTTTTACCTTAGTGAAACCTACTTTGTATATATGTAAAGGTATTACTTTAGTAGCTTTACTTTAGTAAAACTTATTTTATACGTATATGGTTAAAATAAATGTAAAGTAAACTATATTAAAATTAACGCTTTATATTTTTAAAAACATATAATTTAAATATAATATAATAATTAATATAAAAGTTAAATATAATATATAATAATTAAATAATAACTTTTTTTTTTAAATTAATTAATATATTTATTATTATTAAGCTATTATTTAGCCGATAATTAAATTTATAAATAATATTATTTTTATTTAATTTATATATTATGCTTTAATTAATAACATTTATTTATATAATAAATTATTAGCTAATTTATTTTTAATAAATTATAAGCTTAAAATATTTTTAAATTTAAAGTTAAATTTTATTATATGTTTTATATTAAATTTGGCTTTTTATTTTAAAATTATTTATAGCAATTATAAAAAACTTTAATATTATAAACTTAAATAATTTTTTTTAAAAAATATTTTAATTTAGCTTTTAAATTATATTTAAAACTTTTTTAATATAAATTATAACTAATTTAAAACTATAGCAAGCTTTAAAAAAAGCAGTTTATATTTTTTATAAATAAAACTAACAAATTATAAAAACTTTTTAAATAATATAAGAAATCATTTTTAACATTTTAATAATATTTAATAAAGCTGCTTAAAAAAAAATTAAATAAAAACTAAATTTTAAAACTTTATTTAATTTTAATTAATTTAATAAAAAATTAAAAAAAAAAGTTATTATGTTTAATAAGTTTTAAAAACTTAAAAATAATAGCAATTATAAAAAATAGTTGTAAGTTTTAATTATTATATTTTAAGCTATTAAAATGTTATAATTTTTATAAAAACTTATTTAAATTAATTATTCTTTTAATATTAAACAAATTACCGTGCTTTAAATAATTAAAAACACTTTTACTAATATTTTTTAAAGAAATATTACTTAAATTAATAATTTTTTTTAAGCGTTTTAAATAATTATTAATTTTTATAAGCTTAATAATAACGTTAAAAAAAACCATTTTTATAAAAAGTTTTATTTATTAAAATTATATAAAGCAAATAAGCTTTATATATTTAATGCTAAATTTTTTTTCTTAGTTTTAAAATTATAAAGAAAAAAAACATTAATTATTTCGGTAAATTAATGCAATAATTATTTAAAAACATTAAAAAAAACTTATTTTAGCTAAATAAATTAAATAAAACAAGCAATGCAATTAATTAATTATATTAATTTTAAAATAAAATTTTTTGTTGAAATTTTTATAGCAAATGCTATTTAAAACTTTTGCCACTGTTTTAAATAATAAAATAAAAATTTATAAAAGCTTAGCTTATTAAATTATAATTATAAAATTAAAAAAAAGGCAAATTTTATTAATGTTAAAAATAACAAAAAAAAGCCCGTTAATAAAAAAAAAGATTTTTAAAAATTAAAGAAAAAAATAATATAAAATAACTTTGATTAAGTTTTTAATTAAATAAAACTTTTTAATTATTATATAAGCTTTTAAATAACGCTAGTTTTTAATAAATTAAAAAAACATATTATTTATTTAATTTAATTTAAATAAAAAAATAAACCTTATAATTATTTTTGGATTTATAATATAAACAGCATAATTAATATTTTAAACAATAAAAAAAACTTTGCTAATTATAAAAAGTTTAAAAGTAAAAACTAATAAGTTTTTATTAATAAAAATTATTTTAATGCTTTAAAAAAAAACTATAATTTTTAAACTTTACTATAGCAATAATATTTATAAAAAAATAATATTAAAAAATATGCTATATATTTTTAAGTTTAATTATAATATAATTTTAAACGCTTTGCATTTTAAATTAAAAAGATATTTAAATAGGTTAACTTTATATAATTATAAATATTTTTTTATAGCATTGCTTAAATTTAAACGTTTAATTTTTTATATTAATTTATAAAGTTAAAATATAATATTTTTAACTAAAGATTATGCTTTAAAAACGGTTAACATTATTTTTTTTATATATAATTAAAAAAAATTAAATAGTAAAAAATTTAATATATTAAAATTTAAGCTAAAAAATAAAAATAAAAAGTTAATTTTATTTAAAATATTTAATTTTTTAATTATATTATTTTAATTATTAAAGTTTGCTTAACTTTAACATTAAAAATTAAAATATATTAAATTGTTATTTTTTAAAAAAATTGCTAAAATTATATTAAAGCTACTTAACTTTAATTTTATAAAAAAAACTAACTTTTTTTGCCGAAAATATGCTTTAAGCAAAGCTATTAAAAAATATATTATTATTAAAGTTAATTATTTAATTAAAGCTTTAATTATAATTGCAAAAAATTTATTTAGTTTAAAATTAATGTTTTAAACTAAGCATTTATATATTTTTATTATTATTAAAAGCATTATTTAATATTGCTAAACATATTTATTTAAAAATAAAAAAAAAACACTTTTTTAGCAGCTATTTAAAGCATTTTTAAAATGTTAAAAAATAAATATAAATTATACCTAGCTTATTTTTACTATAATAACAAACTTAAAGTTTATAATATAATTATATAAACTTAAATGTTAAAAAAAAGCATTATTTACAATTATTTAAGCTTTAAAACTTTAAAATAAAATAAATTAACAAAATAATTTATTAAAATAATTTTAAATTATTTATAAGCTATTATATAAGCAGCTAAAATTTCCTTGTTTTTTTAATGTTATATATTATTAATTATAATTAATTTAAATAATTAAATAACCATTACTAATAAAAATATAATATTTTATTAAGCTTTATAAAATGTATTAAAGCTTAGTTTAGCTTTTTATTGCTTTTTATTTACCTATTACGTAGTAATTAAAACCCTTTATATAGTTATTATATTATTGCAAAAAAAAACCAAAGATTATAAATTAGCAAAAAAAGCAAAAAAAAGCTAAATATTAGCTATATTTAATAAATAAATTTATTTAATATATATAAAAACTAAACATATAATTATATAATTAGCTATTATAAAACTATTAAATAAATTATTAATTTTAATAAATAACTTTAGCTTAAAAAAAACTTAAAAATTAAATAAGTTAAAAAAAACTGTTACGAACCAACATGGGCGCAGGCCACCTTGGGGCCTAGCGGCAACATTGCACCAACGAGGGAGGGGAACTGTACCAGGAGACAAGCCACAGTTCCGGATCAGGAGAGTCACGTGATGACTCACCCTAGATCACCTACTAAGTGAGCTCACCTAGGGAGTGAGCCAGGTGAGCCAGTGAGTCCAGTGAACAGAGGCACTCACTGACGGAATTGGTGAAGGAAGGACCGTCTATATAATAGACCAACGTTTCCTATGTATTTAGTTGTAGTTCTTACTTCACAATTCAATCTAAGCATACAGCGACTTCTTGGAATAGCTGTGTGAGAGTAATCTCTTGACGACCACTTAGTTATGACCCGACCGTACAACGTTCGCACCCTAGGCACGATCCAATACGTGGAGCTTCGAGTACTAACGCCTTTACAAACTAACGGTTTGTTATAAAAACACTTTAAAGCTAAATAATTTAAAAAAAAAGCTATAGTTTTAATTTAATAATATTAATAAGTTAATATTATTTATATTTAATAATATTTCCTTTAATATATTTAATGTAAAAAAAGTAAATGCTTAAAATTTATTAATTATATTAAATATTTTAATTAAACTTTTTAGCTTTTTTTAAAAATATAAAAAATAATTTGCAAAAATAAAAAACAATAATATATTTAAACTTAACATTAAAATATTAAGCAATTTTATAAATATTAATACTTTTATAAACAATTAAATAATAATAATTAACTTTGTTTAAAGCGTTATATTTATTATTATAGCTGCTTTAAAAAAACTATACATTTTAAAGCATACTTTAAAAACTTTAAATATATAAAAACATTTAAAAGCTTTTAAATTAAAATTTAAGCAGCTTTTATTATTAAAAGCTTTAAAGTTTATAGCTAAAAATAAAGCTTAATAAAAAGCTATTAATAATTGCTAAATATTAAAAAAAAAGCTTAATAAATTAAAAAAAGTTATTAAGTTTAAAGTTAAGTTAATAATTAAAAATTTTAAATAAATTTTTAGTTTTAACTATAATAAAACTTTTGTTTTTACTTTTATATTATTTATATAAAGAATTTTTTTAATATTAGCAGCTATTTTTAATTAAAAAATAAAATAAATTAATTTTATTAAAGCTTTTTTTAACAATGATTTATTAAAGCTAATTTATATATTTTTGCTAAAATATATAAAAACTTTTTTAAAAAACTTTAAATTATTTAATATAGCTTAAAAAGCTAAATATAATTTAAATATAAAATAAATTATATAAGTTTTTTGTTTATTATATAAATTAAAGCAAGCATTAAAACAATAGCAAATTAAACTATTTAAACTATTAAAATTACTGGGATTTATTTTATTAATAAGCAATTTATTAATTTATTATAATATAACCTTAAATATTTTTATAATTATTTATGTTAATAATTGCTTTTTAATTAGCTTAAATAAAAAGCTAATTAAAAAATTAAAAAAAAAATATTTATTAAATATTTAATATTAAAAATATAAAACTTGCTGCTTGGTTTTTAAAAGTAAAAATTAAATAAAATAAAACTAATTAAATATTATACTTTTAATAATTATAATATATTAAAAAAGCTTTAAAAAAGTTAAACTTAAAAAATATAAAATTTATTAAAATTTTTTTGCAGCTATTTATATTAAAAATAAAAGATTTTAATTTTTTTTAATTAAAAAACATCATTATTATTATTAAAAAATAATTAGCATTATTAATTACTTTAGTTTAATAATTTAATTAAATATAGCATTTATATGTTAATAGTTAATTATTAAGTTTTAAAACCTTTGCAAAAAATATTTATTTATAATTATTAATTTATTTAAATATTTGCTAAACTTAAAAAACTATAAAATTTATATTAATTTAATTATATTTATTAATTATGTTTTTATAATTATAAATAATAATAACTATGTAAAATATTTTACCACTGCTAAATTAATTTAAGTTTATGCTATTATTATTGCTAATGTTATTATAAATTAAAAATTTAAACAAGTTAATATTATTGCTTTATTTATTTTTAAAGCTAAATATATTGCTTTTATTAAAATAATTAAAAAAGCATAATAATTTAAAAGCTTATTTAAAAAAATTAATTTGCTTATTAAAAAACTTATTATTATTTTTAGCAATAATATAAAAATTATTATTATTATTAAAAATTTAAAACATTATTAACGCATTAAACATACCTTAATAAAATTTTAATTTATTAAAAAAGCATAAAAAGCTAATTTAATAAATGTTAAATATATTTTTATTAAAAAAATGCCGATAAATAATTTAATTAAAGCTTTTATATTAATAAAATAAGCTAAGTTTTAATAAATGCTTAAAATTGCAGCAATATTTTAAAAATTAACAAATTTTTTAATTTTTTTAGCTAAAGGTTTAAAGCTATTTTTAGCTTTTATTATTAATTAAAAGTTAACGTAATTAATATTAATTAAAAAGCATATAGCAAAACTTTTTATAAAAAACTTTTTATTGCTTTAATTTATATTTTTTTTTATATAAAATTATAATAAACTTTATTATTTATTATTATATATTAATAATATATTTAATGCTTAAATTTATTAAAAATAATAATTTATATAATAAAACTAAAATAATATAACTTAATTTATTAATAAAAATTATAATTAAAATTATAAACAATAAATTTTAAAATATAAAAAATTAATAAATATTTTATTAACGTTAAGCAATAACTTTTTTTTTTATAAATTATAATTATAGCATAATAAATCAATAGGTATTTTACTATATATAAAGCATTAATTTTTTTTATAATATTATTATTAGCTTTATAAAAGCATAATAGTAATGTTTATTAATTAATATTTGCTAAAGTAAAAAAAGGTTTTTTAAGTTTCACTGTTTAAAAAATGCTAAATAATAAAAAAACAAGGAGTTATTTACTTTATAAAGCTAGGCATTAAATTTTTAAAAAAAATTACAGCTAATAATTTAAAAAGCTTATTTATTATATAACAAAAGTAGTTATTAATTATATTTGCTAGCTAAATTTATATAAATTGCTTTAATATAAAAAATTTACGTATAATATTTTTAATTGCTAAAAGAAAAAATAAGCTTTAAAAAATAATTTTAAGGGATTATATTAGCTATAATAACAAAAATTAATAGCTTATGCTTTAGTAAACCTTAAAAAATAATTTTAAAAAATTATATTAATTATAATAACAAAAATTAACAGTTTATGCTTTAGCAAGCTTTTTTTTTAATAAAGCAAAAATTAAAACAGCTTTTAAAAATATTAATAAAATTAATTTCAAAAGTTTTTTTAAATTATTTATTTATTTAAAGTTTTTTTTTTAAATAATTAAGCTTTAAAAAAAATAAATTATATAAGCTAAAATAGCAATAAATAATATTTTAAAAAAATAAATTAACTTTTTAGTGTTATATTAATATAAAATTAAAAAATTTATAAAATACCATTTTAATATTTTTTTTAGTTTTTAAATTTTATTAACTTAACATTTAAAAATTATATTATTATTATTAATAAAAAATATAACATTTATTAATAAAAAGTTATTTTTTTATTTAATTATTGCTATTATTTTATAAATTGTTTTTATATATTTATTATTAACGCATTAATATAAAAAAAAACTTAAAAATAATTGCTAATTTAATATTTAATTTAATTTATAATAATTATAATAATAAATTATTTACTTTAATTTTAATTATTAAAATTATATTATTATATTAATATTACCATGTTATAATGAATTTAATAATATAATATCCTTTGTTATATTTAAAGCTTAGTGATTTTTAATAAATATTATTTATTAAAAATTATTTTTAGTTTTATTATTAATATTTAAGCTATTTATATTATAATAAACTTAATAATATAATATCCTTTGTTATGTTTAAAGTTTAATAATTCTTAATAAATATTATTTATTAAAAATTATTATTAATTTTATTATTAATATTTAATTTATTTATATTATAATAAACTTAATAATATAATATTTTTTAGCTTAAAAACATGTAATAAATATTATTTATTATAAACATTAAAAATTAATAATTTTTAATAAATATTATTTATTAAAAGTATAATTTTTTTAATAAAAATAAGCATTATAATTTATTAAATAATTAGTTTATTAACTGCAATTTAATTTATTAATCGGCTTTTTTTATATATTTATTAATTTTATTTAAGTTAAAAATATAGCTTAAAAAGTTTTTATATAAATAAGCTAATTCCGAAAAATTATTTATATGGAAAAATAAATATAACAATTTATAAAACATTATTTTAGCTTAAACAAATAAAAATTAAAAATTATAAAATTTTTTTAGCTAATTAATAATATATAAAAATGCTATAAAATTAATATTAATAAAATTAATAAAATTTTAACAAATAAGTTTAATTAAAAATGCTACCTTAGCGGTTTTACCTTAGTGGCATTTATTTTGTACGTATATAAAAGCACTGTTTTAGCAGCTTTATTTTATTTTTTTTAACTTATATATTTTAAAAATTAAAAATTATAAAATTCTTTAATTAATTAACAGTATACTAAGGTGCTATAAAATTAATATTAATAAAGTTAACAAAATTTTAATAAATAAATTTAATTAAAAATATTACTTTAGCGGCTTTATTTTAATAGCATTTATTTTATATATATATAAAAATATTGTTTTAATAGCTTTATTTTATATTTTTAGCTTGCGTACTTTAATTAAAAAAGCATATTAAATTTTTTTAGCTAATTAATAATATATAAAAGTGTTATAAAATTAGTATTAATAAAATTAACAAAAAATCTACAAATAAGTTTAATTAAAAGCATTATTTTAATAATTTTACTTTAATAAAATATACCTTAATAAAACATACTTTATATAAATATAAAAGTATTACCGGTTTTACCTTAGTAAAACCTACTTTATACACATGCAAAAGCACTACTTTAGCAGCTTTACTTTAGTAAAACTTATTTTATATGCATGCGGAGGCATTACTTTAGCAGCTTTACCTCAGTAAAACCTACTTTATATGCATGCGGTTAAAATATACATAATGTAAGCTGCACTAAAATTAACGCTTTGCATTTTTAAAAACATATAATTTAAATGTAATATAATAACTAGTATAAAAGTTAAATATAATATATAACAATTAAATAATAGCTTTTTTTTTTTAAATTAATTAATATATTTATTATTATTAAACCATTATTTAATTAATAATTAAACTTATAAATAATATTACTTTTATTTAACCTATATATTATATTTTAATTAATAGCATTTATTTATATAATAAGCTATTAGCTAATTTATTTTTAATAATTAATTTTTAAATAATTAATTGTTTTTAATTTTATAAATTTTATTATTAAGTTTTTTTTAAAAAAATTATAATATTAAAACTTTTTAAGTTTTTTTATAATTTTAAAAATAATTAATATATAATTAGCCATAATTTTAAATTTTATAAATAAAAATATATAATTTAATTTAATTTAATTAATAATTTAATATATTAATTAAATTTTAAAATATAATAATAAAGCTTAAAAATTTTAATTAATTTTTTTTTAAATAAAAATTTTTTTAAATTTATAATATAAAATAATTTTTGAAACTTTTTATTTTATTATTATTTTGCAAATTAATATATTAAATTAAATATTATAATATGTTTATATTAATTACTTTTTATTATTTATAGCAAATATTATAATAAAAAGCAAAAAATAAAATAAAAATTAGTAAAGTTATTTAAATAAGCGTAAAAACACGTGTTGCATAAAAAGCGGGTAGCGGGGTGGCCCGTGAGGGTGTGGCCCGGGACCCCTACCTCTGACTTATGGCATGAGCGACACGTACCGCGGGCTATAACTTGATATCTCTTATGCAATCTATAGTGAGTCACTAAGAATCATTTGAAATCCTTAAATTCTCATGCAAAACACCATACAACCTGTGTGGAGGATCTTTGCATAACACGAAGATATCACGATTGGTCAATAATATGGCGTTGAGCCTCACACATGACAACTTTTATTCCGAACAAGTTTTCCTCGCAAACTAGCAAAGCAATGATACCCCCCCCCCCCCCCTCCCTTTATTTCATCTCATCCCCCGTTCCTTCTGTTTCTTCTCTCCTCCTCCTCCTTTCAATTTGAGCATCCATAAGTCCTTCCGGCCTATCACTCTCCTCTTCCATATCGGCTGTCTCGTGGTCCATCGTCGGTAAGACGATATCCACGACTGTTAATGCTGTCCCGATGATACTCACCATCTCGCTCGCGGTTGCGCTCACGGTAATGATGTTGGTTGGTATCACCCTGGTTATCCCACTAGCCATCATACCCAGTATGATAATTTCGGCTGCCAGACTCACGCCCATGGTGGTGATTTCGACTAGTATCGCGTCGATTATCGTGTCGACTACCGTATGAGCTGCGTTGCCGACTATGACGTGGATCATCGCGTGCACTACCATCCTCGTCGTCGTTGCTTTGAGAAATTCGAGCAGGAGTTTGGCGTCGACTTGCCTGAAGGGGAAATGTCTCTGATTCGACGGAATCTGTTGGATCACTCTGGTGTTCAGGCGTTGGTGGCGGAACCGCGCCAAACCCAGCCTCGGCATACGGAGTTCGATATTCAGCAGCATATGGAACATCTTGCAAGTTCGCCCTTTGTTCCTCATCTGAATAGCTTTTATGGTAGAATAGCATGAACTCGAAACTGGGATCTCCCACCGACCATTGGGTGTCTTGTCTGATCACCGGCCCTTGACCATATTTGTTGATGGCATTGGGCAACATCATCCTGGCTGCAGTGTCATATACTCGTACCTCGGCTGGATTCTTCATAGGACTCTGTGGATCCAATTTGACAACAGCGTACAGGCGATAAGTCGAATCTGACATGTGTTTTTTGATCATCCCATCCTCTTGTCGGAGAGTTGGGACTTTCAACTGAAACATTCGGACGTCGTCGAAACGCCTGAGATGATCCTTGTGGGGAGTAAACTTGACTCGGATAAATTGAGGGACCAGACAAAATCGTTCAGAAGTCTTGGTACCATTTTCGGCTTCAGGGTCGAAATCGTAAGATTGTTCTCCGACAGCTTGTTCGAGGGTCTTTATCCCATTCCACTTAATTTCATGCTCGTGCGTCATTATTTCAGATGGACCTTCCTTCATTCCCCGGAGATCTAAAACCTCCGCAGGACGGTCGCTGATGAAAATATGACGAGATTTCAAGGCAAAAGCCTCGGAGGCAAATATGATCTTGTCAATGCCGGGATGCTTCAATAGGCTCTCAAAAGTTAACTTGGATCGTAGGGCTTGTACATCACCCAGGTCGTCTGGGAAAAGTTTTGATACAAGCATGCCTTTTGCCTCGTAATCAGAACGCTTGTCTATCCCGAAGTTGTGCTCTGCACATTTCAAGATGGTGCTCGGACTAGAACTTGGCCAAAAGCCTAAGGCTAATGATGTTCGAACAACGATGATGAGGCAATCCAAATCATGACTTTCAAGATGATAGAAATCTTCCTCTTGATTGTAATTGGCCTCAAAAGGTAGTCGTATCTTGCTGTGCCACGGCCATTCAAGTTTGAGTCGTCTGATTGCCTCATGTGGTGCATGGGTGTACTTTGCAACCACAGACTTAAAACCCTCACCTGTCTCTTGACTTCTCCAGGTTTCCTGATCCATCTTCACTTGTTTGGAAGGTTGACTGGAATGGACCTGTCAAGAGGCACAAGGCACAAAGAGGCTCTGGTGTATAGTCAGATAGTGGCCTTTGTGAAATAGCAAGAGACTTGACTTACGCCAAAGTAGGAAATTTCTGATTGGATGAGGTATCACAAAGTACACGGAGTACTCGTAGAAGTTGCTCATGAGGTCTGAAAACCTTCATGCAACAACAAGAGTCTTCACCTACCCCAAAGCGCGAGGTTCCTGGCAGATGGGAATTGGTGATGGGAGTGTAATGGTTAAGACGTGGGTGTGAGTGTGAAGGAGGGTGCTGGAAAGCAGTGGGAAAAATAATTCTGGAATAGGGCTCAAAGTTGTGTGCGTATTCAATATAAGTATGTGCTCGGAAGTATCCGTAGCAACGTAGGGTACCTGTGTGCTGACATGTATAGAGAGCAATTGATCACCTAGACGGGGTCCTGGTGAACTTTGTTTGCTCATAATCAACGACCCGTCTAAAAATGAATCAATAATCCTAAGTATTGACTCATGTGGTCTCACAAAACAAGCAGGGCTCGCCTCTTTTAAATTAGGGGTACTTGCATTCGGTCATTTGCAAGCATTGGATTTTATTAGCTGGGTGCATCGTCTTTTCCACTTAGGTAGGGGCTTTTGTCTTTTTGCAGCAAATAGCTGCCTAACAGCATCAATGTACATACTTCGCTTACCCAGGGTTCTCTATCAACGCCTGCCCACATTCACGAACAGAACAGCTTCATAATTTACAACTATTTCGAAACCTACATCAACATATGTGTGTTTCTACAACCACCTACTAGCTGTACTAGCAAATTCCGTGAATTACAAATCATAAAGTCAAGATATCTGTCCAACTTCGAGAGCCTAACCAAGTCAATGTAGCCATGCACGCTGAAACCCCGTTCTCAACCGAAACCCCTACTCAAGTCAAAATCTGCACAAGCCAATATGCCTACGCGGGTCAACATGTTCACGCAAACTAATATGTTCGAGCTAGACGTTGAGCAACTACAAAAGGCGCGAGGATGGCCGTTCCTCTGCGTTCATCTGAAGATATCAAGAGTAATACGGCCTCAAGATACGACCGACAACAAGAATAGGCGCCTAGCCATTCCCACGATAGAGCTCGAGCGATGTCGCACATACGCTAAGCATTTATAGAGCCCGAAACATGCAGGTGTGATAGCCGCAGCCAATACCACTATATCAACCCCTACCACCAATACACAAATTCAATTACCCGTATCTCTGCCTAAAAGCGACTTCCCAAGTACGGCGCGGTTTATGGCCGATCGCCAGACCGAGAACAGCTGCGATCTCTGGAGTGGCAGATTCAATTAAGCAATATCTCTGCTCGCATACTGGATGAGAAGGAGCACGAGGGTGTGTGCAAGGAATTCGACAAATGCACACGCGGTATCTCAACTACTGTGAGATAGTCGACGGTAAACATATAATCAAGTTGTAGAAGATGCTGGCACTAAAGAAAGCTCAATCGCCTTAAAATCGGAATTCATGAGGCATTTCTACCTGAGAAGAACCCGGAACAAAGCACAATCATCTCTGAACTCGGTATATCTGAATGGATGTCTGCCTATCGGAATGTGACGTGACAGATCTGGAGTAAGTTGGCACATCTTGCTGTTTATAGAAACCTCATACACGCGTTCCATGCGCTGAATTCGATGCTGCAAGTCTCAGTGATATCTATACGCGTAACATGATTGAATCGTGTGTTTCCGTGGTATTCTGAATCGTCTTGCATGAGGCTATTCACCACTCAGTTATCTGGGACGATGGGTCGGGGATCGGCGTTTTGAAATACAGGCAATGTGTCATCTGTCAAACTGTCTCTTGTGGTTGAGGACTAGATAGCCGCATTTGCGAGGCTCGACGTTACCACTAAGAGCTCTATCACATAGCATTCTGCTTGTTCTTATGCCCATTGAAAATTTAAAACGTCGAAAAGGGGGCGGGGGTTTCTTTTAAAAATTTCAGGGATACGTGGGGTTCACATGCCACCGTCATCTTTTAGTTCACTCACTTTTTCCCCTTACGTAATCTGCTGATCTGCTTACAAAATCATGCCACAACAAACAGACCTGTTTTGAAGGATTGTAAATTCTTTCAAATCCAGTCAACCATGTTTGAATCATTTAATAACCTAATGAGCGATATCATAATTGGGCCCGAAAGACGAAAAGTGAAGAAATATTTTGATACAGCCACACGTGGTCGGTAATGCCATTGTCTTGCATTCCGAAGAGACTCAGTCAAGAATTAACAAAGGAAACAGATACCGTTTATGCTGACCTGGCGAAAATCCTTTCGTGGAAGCTAGAAAAGCCCCAGCTACTGCAAGACACTTTCAACAAGTATTGCATTGAGGATCCATTGTCGCATGGCAAATGTAACTATGACATGTTCAACAAAAACAGCCGGTGCACTTACTGACGATGCACACAGATTGAACAGCCGAAAGCTTCCACAGTCATATCCGAACTACACACTCCGCTCGCGCCATCTCTGACGCCGCGGTCGCGCTTCTCTGGGGGAGTTTCCATTTCTACGCCTACCATCCATTTCCTCGCGATTCCCAACGACATCCTAACGTTGACTTTGAGGCTTTCAGACGCGCAGCTCTGTTGACTGTTTTTCAATGTGATGGATTGCTTGGCACCCGTGAGCTCGATTGGTACTGGCGCGAGAATGGGGCGTTCTTCCACAAAGCGGGGCTCACTCGCGTCTTCAGGAGCATTGCCATTTTGGCCGACGAGTTCTGGGAGCAGGAGTCCCCTACAGTGAGCGATGCCATGGATGTGCTGGTCATGTTAGGCCCGCAGTTCATTCATGCGATCCCTTCAGGGTCTCAACTTGAGGCTGTGTCTCGGAAGCTATTTACCGACTGGCCAGCTGTGGAGCCAAGAAATGTGGTGAAGCAGGAAGACATATCGATATTAATGGATTTATTGATTCGCTTGCGATTACATGAGCGGAGATGGGCCAACTATTACCATTTTGGCACCGTGGTGGAGGCGGATTCGACAAGCCAAGACCTGACAAGGGCGTTGGTCAATAGTCTGACCGAGAAGTGCGGCGAGCAAAAGATTAAAGTTCAGCACCTTTCTGGATATATGGACCTTATGGTAAAAGTATAGCACCGTTGAACAATAGGCTATGCTGATGATAAACTAGCCTAATCTCGTACTACGATTCCAACAGCTGTGGGCGGTTTTATTCCAACCTTCAGGGGCTGCCGACGCGTCAAAGTCTTTGACTAACGAAGCGGAACAGGCCTGTATTGGAGGGGCGATTTCGCTATTTGCTCCTCATTTCATAGTTGACCACGCTGGCCGTCAAAGGCCCGACTCGCAAGATACACGTCTTATGTTAGAGACAGTACAAGTCTCCCCAGACTCGCAAGATATAACAATGCTTCGTTTGAGCCAAAACCTTTCCAATAACTCAACTGGCCACATCGTGCTGTTCACTACGACGGTATATAGTGACATTCCGAAGACAACCATCGGTGCTTACTTGCCAGTACCAAGCACAGACAAGGTAACAAGCGCCTATCTACCTATCCAATTAGACGTATCGCATGTCCTTTTTCAACTTCAACCTCGTTTTCGCCTACTACGATGGGTCAAGCCTTGGATTCGTCTCGGAGATCTGCTTCGTTCAGAATGGAAAGTTTCTTCCAACAAGGACGTGCTGGAGGAAGACGCAGAGCTACCTTATTGGGTAGGTGCTCCCAGGAGAGATATAGGTCTTCGCGTTGATCCCAAAGAAAGGGTAGCCACACTCACGAGCAGTAAGAATGAAGATTATCTGGGCGTACCAATACATGGAGCGGGAAATTCTGAAGCGAGTTGGAATGTTGCTGTCCAGAATGCTCAGATGGATATATTCAGTTTACCGGGTGCTAGAAATAGGAATCGATCAGCTGAGTTTTTTCCTTGAATGATAATGTCATATCCGAGGTGATATTAGAGGTAGGGAATAGCCAAGGATTAGGGCAAAGAGAGGGAGATGCACTGCATAAAAGTGGTTGTCTCAAGTATTTGAGGAATCTAAACTTACCTGTTAAATAGATCCATTCATTATTCTAGCCTTGGGATACCAATATAAGAAGCTTAATGTAAATGTACAAAGGCTTCCTCATGGATTGCTCGGGCCTATTACCACTGCCCTCTAACTCGTCACTAACTCCGACTCCCAAACCCCTGCTAACACTCACTAACACCGCCGTAATTCTACGCAGGATACAGAGGCTTTTAAAGTCTCCATCTCAGCCGATATGTCAATGTTGCAACATGGCATTTCCACGAAAGCCTGTCAAGATCGGCCGCAATCTGATTCGAGCTCAAGACCTCATATGCTACTAATTGCTCGTAAGTAAACATTTTGAGAAGTGTTTTGGTTGAGTCGTGACGATTACAGTTGAGAGTTATCTGCAGGTTGGGGGTTACTATGCTGCCCTTGCAGTAACCCAGATTAAAGTCTGACCAACCACATAACGCTATTTTAACTACATGCAATGAAAATGGTACCAAGTTTAGAACAGTTAGATTGTTAATGTTTATTATGTTTTCGATAACCTGTTTTCATTTTTTAAAAAAAAGAAGTTTTTTATGCCAGTTGTATTTCTACTGTATTTTAGTTATAGAAAAGTGAGAATAAAATCGAAAGTAATAGATCTATTACTTGATGATGTTAAATCAAGGTTTGGGATACATATCTTGAAGGCACGGCTAATGAATTTGATGCTATGTGATACATTCTGAGAACATATTAAAGAAATTATATCGTGGGCATTATTCCCTTATTAAGTTACCCTGAGTATTCTGCTACAGACCAACTAGGTACCTAATCCCGATGTATTTCTATTCACTGTTTCCCTGCTGGTTAAGTTATTATGTACCTAGGTAGCCACAGGCGGTATATGTGAGAGCTTGAGGTAGTTTACCGAGGACACAATACCCCACCACACATTTTCCATATCTTTTTCCCAATTTCAATATTATCTCTTTCTCTCACCTTCTGCACAACCATCACCACCACCGCTACCACTCACTACCAAGACTTCTATCATGAATACTATCACTGCATTTGAACTGATAGGCTTTCAATAATGGAACATAACGCAGGCGGTAATCGTGGTGGTTATAGAGGTCGTGGGGGGGGGGGTTATGGAGGTGGAGGATTTGTTTCCAATGCGAACACCAACCGACAGACTACCAATCAAGAGAATATTCTGACAATCACGGGGTTTTGGAGCGACGTTAAGCGAATGCCATTTCCGCCAACAGCTCAAGTTACCGTCACGATCGATACGAATCAACCAGGCATGGCAACGTTCCAAAGCACCAAGAGGAGTTTTCCAGACGAAAACTCGAACGACAATGCTCGAGAGCCCAAGAAGTCGAAGAATGAAGTCAAGGCCGAGGTTATTGACCCTCGAGTCTGTGGTAACTGTGGCGCCGGGAATCACAGAGCAGCCTTCTGCGTCAAGACCGGCAGAAGCGGCTGGATGGAAACTTGTCCTAAGTGTGACAGCGCAGAACATATGTACGAGAAATGCCCGCGACGCAATAAGGGCCAGGAGGACTTCACCTACCTCATTTTCAATCGCCAAAGGAAGCCTCCGGTGAAGAGCACGATGGTCCTTGGAAAGGTCATTAGGAACGAACTTGCGCGGCCTTATACCACGTTCCACGGGAACCAGTTCCTAGAACTGCCATACTCGTCAAGTTTCGCGAGGCAGGAAGCTCGACAGAGCTCTCCTGGAGCATATAGCTATGCTCATGTGGGTGATCCTACGAGAGAGGCACGAAACCGCGTCGCTCAGCCCAATCGAACCGGAATTTCTCTCTCGCAAGCAGTTCATGACATCGGCATCGCACGGCAATCATGGTCTCGCGAGGAAGAGGCAAGTGGGTCTGAGAGAGACCGGCCCATCCCCAGCATCGAGACAAAACAAGAATCGCCCCTAGTACAACCAAAGCGAGAACAATCCGTCTCTCCCGTTCCCCGCCCACCAAAATATCGACATTATTCCAGCTTAATATCACAAGGGACGTATAAGAGGCTTGGAGATAGACTCAATTAGACCATAACCTACTAGGGGGCAACTAGGTCCTTGACCATTCGGAAGACTTCCTGACCCTCCCTTAGAATATTGAGGCTATTTATACTCATCGTCGGTATTGTTAACCTCTGACCTCCGACCCAATGTTTCAGATTAGCGAGGGCAGAATAGACTCACTGAGACAATTGCCAATACTCTTTTCAGCGCGTGTTACGTCCGCAGACATCACCGAGACCTACAGCCTCGTATTCAGAACGTGTAACACTTCCGTACAACACTTAAAGTTCTACCCAAACCAACAACCGCCTAGTTCATGGTGAAATGGGCTGCATTCTTCTCATAGATATCATCGATAATTCCGATGCGGAGGAAGAGAGAGTAGCAGGGCTTATTTTTGACGATTTCGGATGAAGGTACCTTAGGTTAGACAAGTGAAACATTGATGACAAGGACCCTGGCTAGAAGAGGGAGGAAATTTGAAGGTCTATGGGGCTCAAACAATATGTATGAATACAATGGAAGGAATTCAGAATCCATACGAACAGGGTGAATCGTAATATATAAACTACAACTCTCTCTGACTATGTTATAAACTGGCCCCAGCTTTGTAACAGTGATCCGGCGGCAGGGGAGTGACTAAACTAATCTGCGCCGTTTCTCCCAGGTGGCCACGCGAAAAACAACCGTTTTCACTCCTTCTTTCTTGATTTGAAGACACCGTGAGGAGCTTGCGAATGAGCAATCATCACAATAGTTGTCTTCAGGTCGAAAGATTCGATCATGATCGCATAGGGCGCCCAAACATATCCACTCTCCCATGTAATGATAATCATTCAAAAATATCTCGAGTCTGTCCGGGCTGGTGCTACTCCTGGCAAGACATGTGAATAGCATGTGTCTCATCTGTTGCATCGTGACCTTGGTGTTTGCCATATCTGGCACAGATATGGCAAGGGCTGATGACAACGGCGTGAAGAGACTTCGCCATTCTTTCACAGTTTCTGTCATTTCCTCATTCTGGAGGAGCATAGAGCCTAAAGATGAGTCAACGCTGTCGCTCTTACGCTTAACTCCACGGGCGGAATTTCCTTCCTCTGATCCTGGCATTGCTTCATTTCCAGTAGGTTTAGACGCCGGAGCCGCGGAGCCGCTATTAAGGCCAGAGCCAAAGGAGTGCTTCGGCTTATGATCAACCAATTGAGAAGTGTTACCACTGTTGGAACCCGACGTGACCACAGAGAAAATACCAGGGACGGCTTTTGCGGCAGTGGGTGCTTGTGGACGCTTATTCATCCCACCTTCTCGCGCGTTCCATTCGATTTCCCAAGAGGAGAGCTTGCGGAAAGGGTTCCAGAAAGGATTCAATGAACGATTCACAAACGGGACTTCGGAAGTCTTGTCTGTGCCGTTCGCGGCAGAATCAACGTTATTCTGGTGAGATATCACAGGCTTAATATCTGATGTCAAGTCCTTCTGTGGTATGGTCGATGCGTTCGTAGAAGACGTCGGAGGTGCTGTGGCAAGCTTGGATCCACCACTATAACTGTCCGTTGGCTTGGGATTGGATTGGACCAGCTTCAAGGCTGATTCGCGGTCGGGGGCTGGAGCTGGAGCCGAATTTGGAGTTGGAGCTGGACTGGGCATCTTCCGCAAAGCCAATCCAAAATCTCCCACTCGGGCTGGCTTGGGAGCCGGCTCCGAAGATGACTCAAATGTTGGCTTGAACGGATTCACAACTTGCACACTCTCGGCGCTTTCTTTCTTCTCATTACCCAATTTTAGTAGACGAGAAGCCTCGTCGTCTATCGAATTTGTCGACAACATTCGGAGGGTTACCTTGACATCTTTGTAAGAGACTTCGAGAGCAGCCTTCATCAGGTTTATTTCCATCTCCTCGCCTTTCCCAAATGAGATCGTCTCGTTGTCGGCCCACGGGACAGGGTCAGAGTCGACTAAAGAGTTCATGTTAGCTTTTGATACAAGCTGTGTCATTTGACGCGGATAAAGACTTCATACAGAAATGCTTCCACATTCGCCTGCATATGCATTGCTGCACTACGACGGGGGCTCTCAAGCCCATGAGAGGGAATATCCCCTCGGCCTCACTGATTTCCAAGAGTATTGCTCTTCTGACAATGAAATTCCAGCCCTTATCAAAGCTGACCCTCTTGATGTTTGCTCTTTCGGACATACGTTTTTGTATGGCTAGGCAGGCCCTGCCAAACTCAAAGTCCTCCACCTTGACTTTGATATCGTTCTCCATCTTGATGCAGAAGATGAAGAGACGCACGAAAGAAACAACACAACAATCACGAATCGATGACCCGAGATATATTGTCGGGGCTATATATAGACCTGATGTTGCAGTTGTTGATGTGGAAGATGTGGAGGATGCAGTGCTGGACGCGTTTTGTTTTGACTTGGATTGCTTAGGGCTATCAAGAAAAACAAAACTTGGAACTTGAATAAATATTGAAGCGTATAAAAGTTGCAACTCGAATAAACAGGACCCACAGCTTGAATAAATACACCTATCGCCTTTTACACTTTTTTTTTTAGCAGACACCCTTTTGTTTTGTTATAGCATGCAGGTACCTTGACTGCAGTGAAAGGCAGTATTGAAGAATCTAGATGTTTCCATCATGAAGCCCGATCGTCAAACCTTTCATTTTCTTGCACCGAGACTATGCCCATGCAGTGTCATAACTGCAACTGAGTGTAATGTAATAAACCATTATCTGCACTTTCCAGAAGGCATATATAACAATATTCACATAAAGCTACCAATGAGTAGCCGTGTCACTTTTTTATTAGCTACTACCATTATCAAAAAACGCCATTGGGTTATAAATCGTCTATCCTCAGTTTTTAATGAGTGCACTATAAACGTGCCCCTTGCTCCTTGCTTAAGTCAAAAACAGTACCTGAATGCCTAGACTGTATAATAATAGGTATTTAACGTACCGCGACAAGCGGGGCAGCTCGTGCACATGTCCTAGGCATTGAAAACTTAAACAGCTATTGCCACGCTGCACTTGTTACCACGGTGAATTATCGTAAGGACCCAGGTAGATTATTCCTTTTACCTTCAAAGTTATTATAAGGTTTACAGCCGGTTGTGGGTGCCTGGCGGCCGCGGGGTCCGCCAGTACCGGCGACATGGGCTTAACGGAATTAGTAATGGAATCTCGGCAGGATCCGGGCCCGGCGTCTCCCCAATAAGGAAGAAGCGCCATGCCCATGAGACCTAAATCTCGGGCTTAAGATATCAATCAGTATAGACCGGTCATCTAATTGCGTCGGGGCCGGACTTGGAGTGTTTAGTGTAGATTCGGATAAGGCGTTTAGCACAGACAGACTACGAAGGTCAAAGCTTGAAGACGCGTATGGAAATGAACACTCATTCCTTCGCGGGTTATAAAGCCGTGGCTGCGCAAAAGGCGACAATGTAAGAGCTGAATCTGCAGCTTGCGATCATCCTTTATACGACGGTTACTATATACACAGCATTTCAAAGTTCTTTATATCATCAAGTGTCTCCTATTGCTATTCTTTGCTACACCCTACTGCCGCTTTCGACGTACACCTAGCTCGTTTTACCCTATTGTTTCTCATCAAAATGACTTACACACATTCCGCTATCATCACTGGCGGTACTCAAAATCTTGGTTACCATGTTGCCCTAAATATCGCCCGTCAGCACCCCGATTGGCTCGTTGTCGTCTGTTCGAGATCTGCTTGCGAACATGCTGCTGACTCAATCAACAATGTTCTGAAGCAGAGCAATACACTTTTCATGCCTCTCGACTTGTCGGATTCAAAGAGTGTTCGCAGTTTCGCACAAGAATGGTCTACTAAAAACCACCCTCCAATCCAAGCTCTCTGCCTCAATGCCGCACTACAATTCCCGGACAAAATCGTGTATACACCCGAAGGTATCGAAGCTACATTCGCCATTACCCACGTCGGCCACGCGCTCCTCTTCCACCTCATTTCCTCACACCTCGCATCGAATGCACGTATAGTTATCACTTCGAGCGGGACACATGATCCCGCACAACATAGCGGCTTACCGGACGCGATCTACACAACGGCTGAAGAGCTAGCTCATCCACCACCAGCCATTGAGAATGGGCCGGGCCGCAGACACTACGCGAATGCTAAGCTCGCGAATATCTTGTGGACATATGCTTTACACAGGCAACTAAGTGAGAAGGTTCCTGATCGCGGGATTACCGTAAACGCGTTCGACCCAGGTCTCATGCCAGGCACGGGGCTAGCGCGTGAAGCTAGTGCTATTGAACGATTCGCATGGGATAAAATTCTACCCAAGATAACCCCGGTCCTCAGGAAAGTCTATACCGATAATATCCACAAGCCAAGCGAGTCGGCTGCTTCGCTTGCGTGGTTAGCCATTTCACCTGAGACGGCTGGAATATCCGGGAAGTATTTCGAGGGCACGAAGGAGATTCCGTCAAGCAAGGATAGCTATGATGAGAAGAAGATTGATGATTTGTGGCAATGGACTGTCAAGTATTGCGCACAGGATGAGGCCGAAGTAGAGCGCTTTGAGACTTTTGCTTAGTGCCGGTTTTATTGTAGGTGGAAAGGGAAGAGTTAGTAAATAAGGGGCATAGAGTTGTATCATTTTCAAGACCGCGTCAGGTCTTTCTACTTCTATACAGATCCTCGGAGTTGCAACTCTGTACACATATATCACGACTCGGGATCAAGTAACCAAGGCGCATCGACGGGTTTGATAAGCATCATAGTATATTTTCTGATTTTAGCCTTCGGGATCCGACTTCTATTTAATTATTTATCGACGGCGCAACCCCCCTATCCTAGACGTTGATGCAAAGCAGCTCACTTACACCAGAGTGAGACCTTCGAGGTCCCTTTCATTTTCGGGCCAAAGCTGTCCCTCCATGACGCCATGCACATGTGCAAGAGCGACGAATCTGTATGCATCGCCTTGACTTCGTAAAACGCACGGCACATCCAAGCCTGCTAATAGATAGATGTCGTCGCCTTCACAGCAAGTATTAAACGCAGAGCCGAAGTATCCGCTGTCAAGCGTGAAAAAAGCGTAGTTCGCCTTATAATTTACATAACGTTGGACCGCCTGGATGATTCCTGCATCATCGAGGGTTTCGCCGGCGCTGTCGCGATGATTTGATTGAGAGTGATTCCCTACCGCCATACTCTCGATCAGATTTCTGTGCTCATATATCGTGTCATTACCGAGAAGTGACTGGAACCATAGAAGGGGATGTCCATATTTCAATGGCTCCCCATTGTGGCAAAACATTTTATGGCTAGTGATCGTGTGCAGTCCAGCTAGCACGGGATCCTCTCCAGTCAGATAGCTTGCAGTAGATGCAATAATTCGACACCATTCCTTGCATATGGAGATGAAATCAGAGAAATGAGCACCTTCATCTATAGGCTTAGCTCCGATATACGCACCAGCGCTAATAGTCTCGACAGCTCCTATGCACCTCCCCTTCACTGGGAGCTTCCCGGTTGCCGATAGCATGGTATTACTATTGGAAATGAACGCTCCGCGACATGAAGATACTGTTGACGGGAGGTCAATAAAGCGTACGATATAGGTGCCTGTGATATCGCTGCAGTTAAGTGAACCCCCCGATTTCCCAAACAGCCAGTCGGGAACCTAAGAAAGCAGTCCCGTTGTGTTACTTGGCGGAAGGGCTATCCAAAGAACGTCTAGCTTTTTTTTCCTGCTGCACAAAAGCCTTCGCGGTCTCTTCTAGGACTTAAGGTAGCTACTTTAGTCACTTGACTAACCTAGCCTTGGCATAGCTTATATAGCATAGCTTTCTGGCGTTTGGCCGAAGGCCTCCCTTTATATTTAATATATTAATTGTTTTGACTACTTAACTGAAATCTAATGTATGGTGCCCCTATTTAAAGCATTTGGCTTGGCGCTACACCAAATAACGCCATTATTTCAGTATGCTATGTAGCTTATAGTCGACCAGTTGAGCTAAATCTACTTGGACGCGAGGCTTTAGTTAGCTATTCGCAACCCGTTTTATCTAGCTAAATAGAGTTTAATATTAGGCGCAATACGGCTATATTAACTGGTGATACAGCACAGTTGAATAGACCTATTGGTTGCGATATATGCTTAGTTGGCCTGGCTAAAATATATTAACAGCTTACGCTGGAGAGAATGGATGTTTTGTAGGTAGGAGACCACATTCGGTCTACCTAAGCTAAGGTAGAATTTCATCTTTATCGTTGTTATCTGATATCTCTTGCTGCAGAATCCATCTCCCACGCGCGTGTCCAAGCCCATTACTCCGTCCCTCTACATCGCCAACGACTCTCTTCAAGCGAGCCTTGACCATATCAGCGCTTGTCTCCATATCCCCGACCTCCGTGAAGCACGGGAACTGATACCTCGTCGACTCTTCTATCCCACACCATATCAACGGCAAAGTCGAAGACTTCCACGGTTTCCGCCCGCTCTGTACCGCGCCTAATCTCGTATACCGTTCCGATCGGAAGACTACTAGCGACACGAAAACGATCGTGCAAAGTAGCAGGGCAGCTGGCAAAGCGAGCCAAGTCCAAAATACCCCAACACATGTTTCATTGATTAGGACCACTCCTAATAATGGTTCGCTGTGCGAAGGGTCTCCTTCCCCCCGTATAACCGCCGACATCGAGTCCACGACGCCATCCATGAATCGTGTCACGCTGGCAATGTCCGCCGTGCCGTTCGCCCAGAGAGTTTTCAGCCACTCGTCGCCCTCAAATGGGGCGGTGCATCCCGCGGGGGTCGTGAGATTATTCTGCGCGTAAGTATCGGTACCGAAGAATACAGTGCCCAGAGATTTAGCAAGGCCAACCGATGGGCCGGTGCCGAAGTCGTAGACACATTCGTGGTCAAAGTAGAGTACGTCGGGTCTACTTAACGCGTCGTCCCTATAGTTGGCGTACCGTAGACCATTCGATAGGAGGCTTGTGGGTTGGACCTTAGAGCCTTGTGGTGACTTCGATGGCGTACAGTCGATACCTGGAGACGAGGGGAAATCTCCCGCTAGGCTGTAATAAGATGAAAATTCATGGTAAAGTTCCACTGCAGCGAGCAGATGTGTTGAAACCACATGCTCGTCGAAGATCGCGTTGATGTAGCTGATGTTATCATAGGCGTGGATGCAAGGCGACAATGTGACGTGAAAGGCTCTCGGTTCTGTCAAACCACCTAGTATCGCTTTCCCATCATATTCACAATTGAGGCGTGCCATCAGGATATCCATAGCAAACATTGGCTGATCTTCCGAGAAGCTTCCCACATCGACATCTGTAGGCATTGTTGCAAGAGCGTTGTTTCTGGTGATATATACACCAGAGGGGAGGGTGTAGTTATCGCTTTGGACACCATCACCCCCAGTCACCTTATCTGATACATCGCGCACGAAAGAGCACATGGAGAGCGAGGTATACATGCCAGCAAACGTGCAGTTTCCCGATGGGCACGAGGTGGCAACGACGGAGGAAGCATTGACCGATGGGGTCAACAATCCTTGATAGAGAGCAGCTGTCATCTTCCCCGATACGACAGGACTCTCAGGGGTTATTCTTTGAGAAGCGTTCAAAGTATATCTGTTCGTCCGTGGTATGACGGCCAAATCTCCCTTCAAAGACTGCGGACAGCTATAGAATTCTAGGACCTGTTGGGAGAAAGGATCAATAGCTAGGGACAAAACGATAATCGCGGCTCCGACTGATGTAACAACGTCTGCGGGACGTTTACACAGGAGCTTGATTGCGCCCCACGGGCTCTTTCCCGCGGCTGAGAAGCGATCAATGTCTCTTAATGGATGGGGTTCAGCAAACCAGACCCATTTCATCTCTTCGATCCCTTCAGCGATCGGGAAGAGCATTGCCGCTCTGAGTACAGTGGTCAATATGGATAAGAGAGTGTTGATGTTGAGTAGTGAGGGCCAATCCGGTTGGGGTTTGCCTTGGCGGGTAGCGAGAAGGATGATGATAATCGCGAAGGTCCCGATAGCAATGGTCAAGCTACATATCTCTAAAAACCATTGCCTCATAAGGGATAAAACCTTCGTGTCATTTCGCTTGGAAGGTTGATCAAATTGCAACTTCGTTCCGGACATAGTGCCAGATGATAGCGATGACGGTAATGATGGCATTATATCATGCGATTTGCAAGACTAAAGTGATGAAGGCGATAAAGATTAGTCTATTACATGAATACCTTAAGTTGTATACCGACACAGCGAGCAATATCTTTCGAAAGAGATACTTTGGAAAGTCGTTTTTGATTTAATTAGTGTATAATTATGCTACAAGGCGTGTTTCAAAAACTTCTTATCAATCTGCGAAACAAGGGCATGGGGCTTTACGGCTACGTTTCAAGGTCATCACTAGATGGTGTTCTCAACGCTGAGTTTCAAAGCCTTTCGCTTGTCTATTCTATGATACGACGCCGCGGGCTGATCACACGGAAGCAATATATCGCTGATTAGGTCATTAGCCTTTTATGTTCAATTGCAACGCTGTAGCTTGCGATGAGAAGTCAGCATCTGTAGGAGTCCATCCAAAGCAGGCAGTACACTTCAGACCAGGGATGTGTTGAAAGTGTCTCACGGCTCCTTCGGGCCCCAAGGTTTTGATTCCTTCAAGAGTCTAACCCCTCCCCCCCAATTGCAACACATATTATTGGAGTCCATTGCTCTCTGAATCCTCTTTATCTCAACCACATTTATTTTACAATTACCGGTTAACACCTTTCACCCCTAAGCCATGTTTTCTTTCAACAAATTCGCGCTGGGTGTCAAGGCAGATACGCCCTGCAAGAAGAATTGAAGGGGCAAATGACAAAGAGTCACTGACTCCGAGGACTTAGCCTCAGAGGTAAACTAAAAGCTTTCAATGACGACCTCTGATATGAGACGTCGGGATCTCCTTTTCCTGCATGTAAGTAGACTTGCATTTCAGCTCTCTGTAGTATCTACTTATGTTTTCACCGAGGCTGCTGAAAAAGGCAAAGGGAGTCTGGGGGCCGTCGGAAACCATACCGTCCTGCTGACTGCATCGGCGTAGAAAAGACTACGTGTATTCCAATGGCCACTGGCTAGTTAGGGGTCAGAAGTCCTCAACAGATTAGGCAACATTCTTCTCGCAGGCAGCGTATCAAGACTCTAAGACCTAGATTGTAATAAAACTGTAGAAGAAACAATAAGATGACTGCCTGATGAGGCTCCCGACGAGGTATATTTTCACGGCGACATGGATTTGAAAGGATGCTAGGGTGTATATGTCAATCAATGGGTTTTTCTACTTCTAGCCGCCAAGACATACTTTTAATGCACCTAGTTGAACCTGCCGGATTTTTCAGCGAATTGGAGCTTGTCGGCTGAGCGAGGGAAGCAAGTCAACAACCCGGATCGATGAGGTTGAGGTGAAGGGGTCGTGATGATAGACTTGAGCCATGCTCTGCCCGATATAGTAAGATGAGTTTATCGTCTATCGCCAGTCTTAGGAAAGATTCTGTGCCTTGTGCCTAAGGCTTCAGAATAAATAAGCTTAATATTATTGATAGTTATTCTAAGTGATAACTTTGTTAATGTTATCGCCAAGAATCGAAGCTTAGATGCGCTATAAAGGTTAGCAGCTGACTTCACTGAGTGCGCTATAATTACAGGGAGTTTTAATGTTAGTTGCCACTATATTTATAGCATGCCAAGACAATGGGTGGCGTTTTGGTAGAAAACAGATGATCGCGCACCATTTTATCCGCCTCGCTGTCGCGCCTCCCAGGCAAACGGTTAGACCACTGCTGTATTCTACGTCGCCTGTCATCCATTTGAGCGCGAATACCTGGGCTTTTCCACACTTTATAAGAGAGTTCTACCTCTCATCCTACGCCTGTTATCTCTTGTCCCCGAACAAGCCACGCCTTGCGCCTCGTCGAGCCGAGAAGAGCAGACAACTCCACCTCATTATATGCCTCTCCATGTCATAGCCCCAGCTCTGGGGATGCTATGAGACGTAGTCGACCAACTATGGTTTTCACTCGGGAGGTGTTCTCGACATGTTATTATCGGTGAATCGCTACTACAGTGTCAAGAGAGGTACGTGCTTAATAACGATCGGGAGAAATGGCATCACTTTACCCGTTTGGTTCACGGGCTACATAGCTGAACACCCGGATGTCCACGTTAGATGATTGAAAGCAACAAGTGTTGCAAGATACTAAGTATATGATGCTTCTATGAGAGTTGCTGATTATACTACTATAAGATACTGATGATCCCTCAATCAGATTCCACCAAACATAGTACAGATACGATCCCCCTCACTATTATTCAAGTCATCCAGGCTCATTATAGGACTCTCAGCATCCTCATCGGAATCTTCGTTTTCCACGCCAGACATCATGTTCTCCGATATCGCGTCGTCCTCGTCCAACTGCTGGATGAGGTCCAGCACGTCGTCATCCTCAGCGGCCTCAGACTCCGCGTCTTCTTCACCTACCTTGAGCGGGAACATGTCTAGCTCCTCTGTATCCTCGACGCCCTCACCACGCAGCTCGCGAGCCTTTTTCAAGAACAAGCCGTATACATTTTCCTTTATATCCTTCTCGTTCTGTAGCACGATGTCCAGAAACCCCTGGATGGCTTCCTCTTTCCCCTCTTGATACCGCTCGTCACCGACCTTATCCGCAAGTCCTACCATCTTCTTCCGCAGCTGCGCCTGTTTACCGTTGTCGTTGTTTTTGTTGATTACCATCTTCATGCCCGCACCCAGTAAGCCGGCCCCGGTAGCCACGGGTGGGAACGCGAGTGACACACCTTTCGTCAGCAGGTCGACAGCAGTCGTCGCGGCGTTCTCAGTCACAGCCTTCTTCATCTGCTTCATAAGGCCGCCTTTCTCGATCTTCTCCTCTGCTTCGAGACGCGCCACCGCAAACTCCCCTTCCTTGCCCTTGACCTGCTTGAACGGGCTGGCGCTTGACATCCCTGGCCGATGGTCCGTGAGGTTCTTCGTTAGCGGGTGGACCTTGGCGTTCTGTTTCCTCTTATCCTTCTTATCCTCTGGTAACGTGCCCGCAGCGTCCGTATAGTTCACTGGGTCGCCATTGCAGTACGCGTACACGTTGGGCCCAGCCGCTGTCCCTAGTGGATCTGGTGATAGCCACCGTCCGAGCCAAGGCGCGTAGTATCGCGCCCCGCAGTGGTACAACCCTGTCTCGACGTCTCTTTGGTAGGCCGCGTATCGGTAGCTGCTCGGCGCCTCGATGCCTGCATTGCAGATGACGAGGACAGAAGCGCCCCAAGGGGAATACTCCTCCAGCGAGACGAGCCTGCCCTGGTCATCCACCTCGATAGACTCGCTGAGGAGGTACCGCTGCAGCACAGATGTCGGAGTCTCAGCTTCACTCTTGATATCCGTCTCGATCAGAACGAGCGGCCCGCTCCGAGATGGGACTGGAGTTCCGCCGTGCGTGACTTGCGATATTTGTTTCTCGAAAGTCTTAGTGGTGCCGTCACCGGCATATTTCCAATAGAGCTCTGCTGACTCCAAGTATAGCGTCTCCTTCATCTTCCGTTGCTCGCCGCCGTCCTCGCTGGATCTCTCCGTGACCTTGCGCACACGCACCCCGTCTGAGTCGTAGACGTACCACGTCGTCTCAGGGCAGCCAGAACTCGTGCTTTGTCTGGCGCTGCAGCGAAGCTGTGCATTGCAGTCCCAGTCCAAGCGGGAATAGCTTGGAATCTTCGTTAGACAGCCCACTAAGCCTGCGTCGTCATCGTACCCGTATACGTCCTGCGAATTCCCCAGCATCGTACGACTGAGCCTGTTGTTCACCTTGTGCGGTTCAAGACGACTTGGCTCTTCGTAATGATACGTCCGCCGCCATCCATCTGTCTTAACGTCTGTTGACTCGTGACACATCTCAAGCAAGTTATCAACATCATCGTACTTGTAGGTTTCGATGTATTTGGCTAGCTGTCTGCCGTCGCCAGGGAACGATGCATCTTTAGACGATGGATGGTTCTGATGCGCGCTTCTCGAACCATGCCCGGACTGAGCGATTGTCTCGCGCCCCGTCGCTATGATCAGTCGGCCGAATGAGTCATACCAAAATTCGGAAGACGGCTCAACGGTGTTATTGCGGAAGAAAACCGTTTGGTGTGCCGCATTCTTCTGATAGCTAACCCTGCCCAGGATATCGTATGTGTACGTGAAGTCTTCAAGCACAGCTTTGTCGGCGGATCTGACTGACTTCTTGTTTATGACTCGCCCCGTTTCCGAGTCGTAATCATATGTAGTGACTATTGAATTCCCCCACCGGAAAGTTAAGGGCTGGGCTTCTGCATTATATTTGATATCAGCGACGTGACAATCCCAGCTCGTCGCAGTTTCGTCCCTGGCGGGCTTTGTGGCTGACCAAACTCCCTTTAGCCCGCCGCAAATACCGTATTCACGTTTCGTGATCTTCCCAAGAGCATCAGTAGAAAGACGTGCTCGATTGAGAGCGTCGTACTGTGCTGTCACGTGGCGTTCCGTAGCTTCAAGGGGCGGAGCCGGCCTACCCGGTGACCAGTCCAGAGCCGATTTATAATCGACTGCCAACTGGGTCGTGGACGACACACAATTGCCCTTGAAGTCGAATCCAACATTGCGACGAACACCTGACTGATCCCGAACTTCCGCAACGCGACCGCGGAGATTCTTTGCCACCGCATTATCAACATTTTCTCCGTAGATAGTATGTGTCCATGTATAGTCTTCCGGGTGTTGCTTGTCTCGTACACGAATCTCAGTCATCCGCCGGAGGCAGTCAAACGATATCTTCTTCGCAACACCGCGTTCATTGCATTCTAGAATCGTCGCCCCGTTGCAGTCGTGAACCCTAGCAGTCCGCCCCGAGTCCATACTTTCTGTGGCTATGCAGTTGCCTAGCATATCGAATTGACTAGTTTGCACGCAGCGTCCCAGGCTATCCGTGGTCAGTACCTGGTTACCGTGGACATCATATGCGGCAGTTTGGAATCGCTTCATGGAGCCTCCAATCTCCTCAACGAGTATACTCTGGCCATCGGGATTTATGTGTTTAGTCTGCGCGTTGCTCCCGTATAGACGTGACTTGGATGCTGCGTCCCTCTCTCTCGAATTACCTTGTTCCTTGCGCTGTAACCACGATGGAACCAATTGCCTTCCAATAGACTGGGAAAAGTGATACCCTAGATCAAGGTCTTGGGCCGGATCGGGTGCGTTTGCAACGGCACCTGCATCAAAGGCGGTATTCGACCACGAATTGATGGTAACCTTCGACCAGGTCCCATCAGCATTGACTGTCCCCGTCACACGATCCAGGGCATCACGTAATGTCATTATTGAAGGGAATGTGGATGGCAGGTCGGCTTGCGAGATTGGGAGATGATTTTCGACAAAGAATGCTTTGTATGCCTTGATTGAGTTGCCTAGATTGGAAACAACCCAGCGCGGGCTCGAAGGCGACCAGTCTACTATGTTCACCTCCTGTATGGTACGTCCGCGACCGTCGAAGTACGATACTTTAGCTGTAACTTTGCCCAGGGTTCCCGATTCGGCAGCTTTCTCTGCCCAGTGGTGACCGGTCCGAGATATGTCAACCTGGCATCTGGGCAACAAGATTTCGTTACCTGTCGCATCAGTTATCTGCAACCGCTCGTGACTGACAACGGTTCTTCTCGAAGCACTACCAAGTAGTTCAGAGACAGTTGACAGGGACATATTCTGCATCAGACCAACCAAGATTCCTGCATCCGAGGCCAACGAGTCCTTTACATCTTCAATTGAGTCCCCTACATCCTCTCCCACCTTGCCCATAACCGCAATGGCTGCCGGGCCACCTAAGTGATCTATCAGAGTCTGTGTACGGTTTCCATTTGGATCAACAGTTTCCACAGGTTGCATGGAGCGATAATCGAAAGTAATTTTTGTAACATTTTCGGCGGCATCAATCGTCTCCAGGGGGAAAAGCCATGCATCATCCATCTTCAGGGTCTGCTTATTATTAAATGGATCCTTGACGATGGTAGGCGTATAGAAACTGCGACGAGCGGCCGTGAGCTCCTCGGTGCCATCTGTGTGATTGGAGAAAAACGACCGTGACGATGGCGTCCACAGGCAGCCATCTCCGTCCAGATTGACGTTTCCTGTAGTATCATTGATGGTTTTCAGCTGATGACCGCAAAGTTTCTTATCATCTTCCCCGTAGGCGAGCTTCAAGTGCCCCGGGGTGAGAGCTAACGTGAAAGATTGATGCACAACTGAGAAGGGCTCGAAAAGGTGCAGGTCCAAGCGTTGGGCCATATCTTGGCTACGGTAGTAGATTCTGGATTCACTGATGCGGACTCGTCTAGCAGCCCCTTGCAGCTCCTGGTATACTTTTGACGTTGGTCCAGCTACGTCGTGGACAGCAGCAGCCTGTATTTCAGAACATTTATCACGACGAAGCGTAGCCAAGTCATATAAACCATCTGATTTTATGCCGAATACTCGGTATTCGGATGTTCTGGAGACCTGAGATTTATAGAAAATATCTTGCTTATCGCTGATATCCTTGGTGAATTCTATCTCGCGATAGCTTACGCTGTGAGCTTCTTGATAATCCCGAGCATCCTTGTCGGACAAGAGGCTAGAATCCCGGCCATAACTAACGGTAACTACTTTAGTGGCATCACCGTACTTATTGCGTTCGAGTATCATTTCGTGCTGCAGTCGAGGAGGCTCTTCGTTAGACCGCTCATATATGGCAGTGAGCTTCTCCCGTTGTAATGTTCTCCGGATACCGGGTCGGCCGTCCCCGGCGGGGGCGCGCAGCGTCTCTATCTCGTAGCTATGCTCTTGTACTGAAAATGGAGTATCCTGGTGAGTAGATTTATCTCTCCCATAGGTCTCTATACGCAGGGGCTTCCCCTTTAGAGCACGGAATGTATCGAGGCGATCCCACGATGAGGTCGCATTAAAGTCTATGACGGAGAGCAGGCGAGGTAACCCGAAGATGTGTGTCGGCTTAAGCCCAGCCTCGGGTGCCCCAGTGAAAAACCAGAGTTTTGTGTGAAGCATAGGTCTCTTATAAGGCTTTTCATTCAGGCCTTGGAGGTAAAATGCTTCGGATTTCCAGCTCTCTACCATCCCAAACCCCCGAAACTCACGTTCGTGCCTATCGTAGTAGCCCTCGTGGTAACGGTATCTTGTTGTCTGAGCAGTCAGTGCAATAGCATCCCGCTCCACAACCTTGCTGACAACATGAATAGGGAAAGGTAGCTTCGTCTTCCACTTCCACCCGGCATGTTCGTCTTTGAGATAGAATTTGGTCGAAGGTCGATAACTCACTGATGTAGTCAGACCACAACCATTGGTGTAAGATTGCAGTAGATATGGTTTTCGGCCGGCCGTAATGTCGAGATAAAAGATAGTAGGGTCATTATTAGCACCTCCGTCAGGACCGGCCCAACAGAGACAGCTGGTTCCGTTGCCCAAGATGTCAGCAACAAAAATATCTGCGAGGGTATGCATACGCGGGAAACACGAAACCACGGTGCCATCGTCAAATGAATTGCCGCACTGATTGATATACACGACCAGGCCACCAGATGGCGGGAGATATACAAGGTCGGCAGTGCCGCTGCCGTCCATGTCAAGGAATTGGACGCGTTTTAGATTGAATTGATCGTCGCTGTCCATGCGCGGCGAATTGAGCATGATAATTTCACTCCCAAAACGGCCGTGTCCCATATTAGGCCAGTACGAAATACAGCCATTAGAAACTTGTACGATGTCTGAAAGTCCATCTCCGCTCATATCCATCACGTATGTTGCTTGCTGACCATCATTGCTAATGAGTCGAGGAAGATTCCCGGTCCCGTCGGCGAGGTATTGACATCTTTTCTCAGGGCCAAGGCCGATTCTCCCTAATGATTCATGCCACATGAGCTCACCCGACGCGTCATTTGAGATGAGAACATCGCTTTGGCCGTTTCCCGTAAGATCTAAGCGCCTAACATCCTTCGCATGTAGATCAACGTTGGGAACGGACGTAAATGCTTGGCTCGTCGCCCACTCGCCATCAGAGAGCCGGGTATAATAACCGTCCAAGCGGCCGCCGTTGTCAGTTATTACCACGTTCTGCGTCCCGTCCGCTTCCAGGTCCTCAATCGACCAAGTGTTTGTCAGACCACGGAGATTGGGTACCGTCTTTAACTCCTTGATGGTGCCGAAACTATCTGGTACACCAGCCTCGACCTCAAAGTCACTGTCAGACTCGCTCTCGCCGTGGTCAAGACCAGCATTAACAGCGTTTTCGTTGCGTTGGTAGTACCACGAGCCATCCAGCTGGACGAGTAAGCCTGTGAGTCCTTCACTTTCCAGGTCTACCCATTGAGTTACTGAGCCCGGTGGCGCAGATAACAATGTCTGAAGGCATGTTGGTCGAGTGCTTTTTATTTCTAGACTTGCGGCGTCCGGCAAGTGACAGTAGTCAAAGCGAAGAGGCGCGAGATTTTGTGTACTGTAAAAACCTTTGTCGTCTCGCATATGACCGCTCTGCACAAGGCCTTGAAGGAATGTAGCGACTGTTCTCTCGTCGTAGTCAAAAGACACGGAAGACACGAGATAGTCCTCTACACCATTCAACTTCTCGGGTATATGATGAAACATGAGGGTACGGCGGCAGAGGCGAGAGGTTCGAACCTCAAAGCCGCTCTTGTAGGTAGAAAAGATATCACGACGTAGATCCCAGGGGCGGAGCTCCGCAGTTGTCGGGTTCTCTCTGTCATGCTCACCGTAGTCGAAGACAACCTCAAACATCCATTTCGTGTCGGACGTGACTGTCTTCCACGGTAGTATGGACCATGTCTCAAGGTCACGACACGGGCTACGATTGCCGTACTTGATGGATTTGATGTACCTCGCGCGAGATACGGCAGCAGTGCTACGAGTGCCTTCACCCTGCTCATTGCTACCCTCTACTGCACTGTCCGACTTATATGAGTATATAATAGCGTTGCCTGAGGCATCGTAGGTCTCGCATAAAAGCCACGATGTAATCCTTTTAGCTGAGGGCGAGACGTTCTCGTAGATGCGAGATTGGTCTGTCCGCCCAAAGATCTTGGTGACGTTGGAAGATGAAATGGTGCGCCAATACACGTCCCCATAGTCTCTTGTATTGGTGAACCTCTCGATGCGTACCACCTCTTCTTCCACCCGTGGGCGGTAGGTAGTAACTGCATAGTCTCCATGCCTTCCGGGCACTTTCTCATCAACGGCGACCAAGTCTTCGGTGCCTGATAGAATGAACACATCTCTATCATCGTACGTAGGGACGCCGCGCGAGGTCTTGCGGTTGATACTATCAACAGAGACACCCCATCCGATGCCAAATGGGCCGTTGCCGCTGCCCGAATCATAGGCCAGGCTCAGAGAAGGCTGCAGACCACCCCGACCAGGAGTAACGGGTAGCTGAAATCCCAAAGACAGCGTGCCCGTAAACGGATTGACGTTGAACTTTTCATCAATGGAGCGCAGAGCGCCACCTCCGCTGCCCGTCGCAAAATTGGCAGCATTTATAAGAGGCATCTTGGACGAACCGGACCTCGAGGCGGAAAGCCCTGAGTCATCCGGTCCCCCAAGCTTCATGGAGTTGCCTGAAGTGCCACCTGTGTTGCTTCCATGGTCTGATAGGGCTGGCACAGGTGGCCCGCTTGTTGGTTTGACACTCATGGAAGAGTAGTCAGTCAGGGTCTAACGAAGTGATTTGTTGTGGCTGTTAGGGTGGAAGCCACGGCGACTTGTCTGTTGTGCCCAAATCGTTACACCTATATGTGAAGACGCCCTCTTTTTAATGACAAAGAACAGCAACACAACTTTTCCAGTGGTATAATGTTGTCATGTCACGATGTATTCTCCCGATAAATGATAGTCTGCGCTAAGTTCCAAAATCATTCGTCTTCGTGTAACTACAAGGTCCGGTGACGTGCCGGGCCGCCGTTAGTATTATGACCTCTACAACTTAGCTGTATCGAGAACTATACTGGGCGAGTGGATCAGCTTCAAGAAGTGAGGCATAGTCTATCGGTTCCCACTTCAGGTCGACAGATCACCACGCTAGGGCCATTATAGGAACCAGCTGAACGGCAATTACGTATAGATCATCCTGAAATTGTAGCGTAGAGCCTAGAACGCCCGTTGCCAAAACGAGGTGAAGTAGTGTGAAGCTGGAGTTTCTTGGGATTTCTCCACTCTCTGAATAGAGATTAGTAATAACTAGTACCACCACACTAGAGCTCCCCATATGCTCAATTGCATCGTGATTGGCCACTGGATAAGTCTAGAATCCAGAAAAAGCTGAATGGTAATGACAAGAATATCTTGTACCCCATCTTGTACTGAGTACTTGTCCTGTAACGAGTACTTCACTAGGTTCTCAACTCCTCATTCTCGTGAACTTCAGCTCCGCCACCAGCTCCTGCCATTGCTACTCACCGTGAAACTATTTCCCAATAGTTTCTATGCTTGCCTTTGCCACGTTTCTGAGCCTTTGTCTTCTTGGGTCTGGACTGTTGTGCCTGGTCCGGTAATAGCCAAGCTGAGATTCATCTTGTCAGATACGGAAGACATGATCCGCGGGTGATGTCAAACAGGGTGGCGAGGGTTCAGGGAATCCAAGTCTTAGCGAGTGATCAACCTCCCCTAATTTTCACTTTCGTAGTTTTATAATACTACAAGAATCGTTCGCCCTTTTGCTTCAACCAGTCGACTTACCTGGGCTACTTCTACTCTTTTCATACACCATACCCTGTAAACTGTACTATTACTCTCTCAGTCTTTGCAGCCCCCCATGGCCGTCGATCAACAACTTATATCTTCCTTAAAGCCTATTCTCCAAAATCTTGTCGGAGATAAGGCCTCCGCGAGCCTACTGGCTGCACTGGAGAAGGAAAACAATGAGGACTTTCAAAAAGAGCTCTCTAGCTTAGTGAAGACGCCTAGTCTTGAACAGAAAGTGAAACTGGTCAACGATGTTTGGAAGAGTGCAGGGGGTGATCTCTCCTTAATCATCGAGATTTTGCGGCTGGCTCCTGCTAGCTTTCAACAGATAGCCCTCGAGCACTACGATGCGCCTAGCACTATCGTCTCTTCAGTAAAACAAGACAGGCTTTTGGCCTATCAGTCAAGGCTGTTCTCCGTGGAGCCAACAGCCGTCTTACTAGGTCTCCTGCGTCGAGGTACTATTGCTGTCAGCACGGAAGAAGATGATAAAGTCAGCGAAGTCGTCCAAGCGGTCCTTGAGGAGGGCCTGCATCGAAACTATCGCATTGACACAACTCCTATTAAGGGATTATTGGCAGGCAGCAAATCATTGGCCACCGCAGATCCAGTACTTCGAGAAAAGGCAGAAACAGTATTGAAGACCCTACAGAGACTACAGGCTCTCGTGCGATACCCGCAGGATATTCATCAGCTCATAGAAGCCTCGTTTGACTCTGCTCAGTCCGTAGCGACGTGCTCTTTACCCGACTTCCTTGACGTCATGAAGGAGGTTGGGATGGACTCGTTGGCAGCTAGGAGAATCTATGATCAAGCCATTGTCATTGAGCTTCGAAACGAGCAAGCATGGGCTCTCGGACTTCAGCAGCGAAATGAATGGGCACAACCTCGGATTGTGGATCTAAAGCCAGAACCTTCTGCTCTATCCCCCGGCCGGACACAAGACAAAGTGATCAACCTCTCAACATTATTCCAGGACATGGATACTGTGGCTTGCGAAGACTGTTCTTCTGTTCTGAGCCCTGCGGCATACTTCGTTGATTTGCTACGCCTATTACAAACCTCGTACTCGACACGAGAAAGGAAAGAGACTTTGTTTGACTTGCTTGAAAAACGTCGACCAGATTTAGAGAACATCGAGCTGTCTTGTACCAACACCAACGTTACCATACCTTACTTAGACCTTGTCAATGAAGTTCTGGAAGCACAGGTAGAATCTCTGAACGGGAATGGTAGCGCCAAGGAGAGGTCACATAATATGACACCAGATGACACCAATTCACACAAAAAGCCGCGCCCACGCAACATCAACTTAGCTGTCTACCAAGAGGTTCTGTCGAAGAAGGTCTATCCGATGACTGTCTTTCCGTACAACTACTCTATCGATGCAATTCGCTCCTTGCTTTCCACCTCTTCGACCACTAGATTCCAAGTTCTAAAGACTTTCCAGTCACCTGACTGTCTCTTGAATCTCTACCCGCACTTGAAGAAGTCATCGGTTGGCAAAGAACTGTCCGAAAAATATAGAAAGCAGGCGGCGGGTGTTATATCACGTGCAATTGCTTCAGAGGCGTTAGGATTGCAGCATGACGACTTCATGGCCATTTCCGGGGCCGCCTACTACGATTTGAACTTCTGGGAAACCTGTCAGACAAGCCCAGTCGTGGACCCTGAGGCAGAGTATCGTAGAATCATGGGAATTCGAAAAACCGCAGAGCTATGGGGCTATGAAAACACGCCGGAAATGTTAGAAGAGACCAGTGGGGATGGATTGACGTTCGTCAAGCGCCAGCTTCTGCGAAGGGCTGGTATCTCTACCAAATATCTTGACAGCTTACTGAAGACGCAGTTCTTGGGACATCGGCTGGTGATGGCTAGTGCCAAAGGAAAGACGCAGTTCAGCAAGAAACTAGACGATATGCGCCTTCGACTGTCTCTCCTCGCTGATGCCGACTCGGGAACGCTCACCGAAGATGTTTGCCGGGATATGCAAGCCTTCATAAGACTACAAAGGAAGATAGGATGGTCTATCGCCGAACTTGATAGCATTTTGAGTACATTGAGACGGAATCCTGAAGACGAGTCTAGCACAAGAGCTATTACTCCGGATTGGTCGATCACCCCGGAAATTCTACAGGAATTGTCAGCGGTGAAGCAAATTTCAGAGCTTACACCACTTGATCCTTTATATCTACAACCTCTCTGGGGAGATATCGACACGAACGGACCGGAATCCCTTTACGATCAATTATTCTTGCGACCGGAGCTGCTCGCTCTCGATTCTGTCTTCAAACGTGATAAGGTCACAAAGCTAGTTCTAAAGGAGACGACTTTCATAGGGAAACACAAGCAAGTCATCATCGCGGCTTTCTCCATATTGGAGCAGACTACAATGTCGGCAAAGAATTTCGCACTGCTTTTGACTCTAGCAGGATTGAGTGAGACAAGCGACTTATCGTTGACTAACATATCAAAACTCTACAGAGTTTGCGCAACCTGTACGTTGTTCGATATCAAACCTATTGAATATCAACGATTTCATGAACTTGTATCAGCCAATTTATTTGAACAGCCAACTGTCACTCTCGAAAATCTCATCAAAATGAGAAAGCTTCGCGATGGAAACTGGAGCATTGGCGATATTAATCGGGCTCTTGGCGGAGATATGAACGAGAGCGAAACAAAGGCGGCGCTCAAGGCTGCCTCTAGATTACATTCTGGAACGCTTGCCATTGAAACAAGCTATCCCACCGCCCCAGATAACTCCATTCTTGCCTCCCCTGATGCAGTTACAAAAGCTATCACGCTCCTCTTCCAGCCAGCTCAATCGGCAGTGATCCATAATCTCATTGAAGGTATGTGAAGACCTGAGATTCTGACTGCAAACCATCCCACTAAGCACAATCCTTTAGGAATTTACAAGACCACTCGGGACGTTGACCTCAAAGACGAAGTTGCGTTCAAGATTCCAGAACAACTGTCGCATAAGCTGTCTTGCATCACTCTTTTGGACGCCCCTAATGTGGGTAAGACGCGAGTAACCCTCTCTGGCATAATAACCGAGGCCGAAAAGGAGATCGCAAAAGCTGTCTCACCTAACCTCGCATGGTGTTCCACAGTTGAAGAACTCTGGGAGTCATCAAGGCAAGCCTCTAGTCTCTTGGCGGAGCGGCTGTTCTCTAGTCCGACACTCCCTACGGACAGCGAGAAACTCTTCGCAGTTCAATCAGAGGCTAACGTCAATGAGAGACGCGTATGGTTTCTCAAGCACACGGCACCTATTTTGAAAACTCAACTACGTCAGCAATTAGTAGTTGAGACCGTCGCTAGTGACTTTCCCATCAACAACTCTTTGCTCCTTTTGATACTCTCCGACATCGTCAAAGACGACAGTAACAAAAACGCCTTCGATGTCATGAATTCCATCACTCCGACCAACATGGGCTCTGGGAGTTTTGACGGCTTGTTCTTCCCTCCTGTCACAAGCAAATACCAGTTCCTCATCAATGCGCCGATAAAACCGGAAGTGTCGATTCAGGGCATTCCGGTTGAGTTCACACAAGTTGGGACACGATACGAATCATCGTTTGTCTCGCTCATTAACGGACAACCATACGCCTTCTCGTGCTCAAATTTTCCCTTTAACAAAGGACAATACGTGATTAGTGACGCTCTTTTACCCTCTTCGTTCGCTGCAGAGTTGTTCCTGACTCAAACCGCCCATGACATCGTCCAGAAACTTTATAAAAGGTTGGGTGCGGTTTGTAAGACATTGGAAATATTCGGGTTCGAAATTCGGGAAGTCGCGTTTCTGAATGGAAGTTTGGGTACGAATAAGGAGACCAGGGGTTACCTCAGCGATATGTCATTGGCAAAACTACTGAGGCTTGCCGATTTCAAGGCGATCAAGACAGGGATAGATTCCACCAACAGTCAAGCCCCTGGTGGCTTGCTTTCCTTCCTGGAATGGATACAGCAACCGAATGTAAACAACGCGGAATTGTATGCAAGGTTGTCTTCAGCTACGGGATGGTCATCAAGCCAGATCGAGACAGTTCTTACGGCTAAATATCCTCAGACTAATGTTGACGATATGATGAAGTACCTCACAAATGAAAAGGAGCTGCTCGAACTAACAAACATCTCTCAACTCCTTCAGGAGACCTCTTTAGAGCCAGGGCTACTGTTTCGTATGGCCACTCCTGAGAATGTGGGACTGTACGTTCGCGGCCGAGAGACTGATTTTACACATCTCAAGTCCCTCGAGCTTTCGTACCAAGGGAAAACTGATTCGAAATTACCCTCTGGTAATTTGAAGAAAGCATATGATAGCCTCAGGGATCGCCGTCGCCATGCGATGGTGAATTACCTTCTGCAACACCCTACCATTTCTGGTATGGGGATTCTAGATGCCAATCACCTATTCGAATATCTCCTAATCGATGTACAGATGGGCCCTCAACTTGAGACCTCGAGAATCAAGCAGGCTATATCAACTGTTCAGCTTTTCATACAAAGATCCATGCGCGGGTTGGAGAAGACAGGTCCAAACGATAAACCACTGAAGTCCCTTGGTGTGTCTGCATTGCGCTGGAGCTACATGTCCAAGTACACGCTCTGGGAAGCCAATAGGAAACTATTCCTTTACCCCGAGAATTGGATTGACCCAGTTATTCGCGACAACAAGACAGAACTCTTCAAGGCGTTTGAATCGAGCATCATGCAGAACAACATAGATATGGAAAAGATTAGCGGTGCGATTTCATCTTACGTATATGGCCTTCATGAAATTGCCAGCTTAGATGTTCGCTCTTATTTCCACGAACAGATAGACCAAGAGCACTCCAAGTTCCATTTTTTCGGCCGGACAAGACAAGCGCCTTTTCAGTACTACTACCGTGTGCTGGAAGCCAAACATGGCAATAAGACATGGATACCATGGAGCAAGATTGATGTCGACATTCCGTCTCTTGAAACTGACAACGACGGTCAGTCCCTCAAGGTACCTGGATGCTATCTAGTCCCGACAGTCGTGAACGGACGACTGTTCCTATTTCTCCCTCAGTTCATGCTGCAGACTGCGGTTCCGGCAAAGAATTTTAGTGCCACGCCAGGCGCGACTGTGAGTGCACCCGGAAAGTACTGGGAGATCAAGATGGGTTGGACGGAATACCGCAATGGGCGTTGGTCTCCCAAGCGGGTTTCTCAATCAATCCTGAAAGTTCCTGGCGCTGGTGACAACAAGAGCCCCCCGTCATCTACAAACTTCCAATTTTATGTTGATACAATGTCATCGGAATCTCTCAAGTACGACATAGGGGAGAGCAAGGATGTTGTCGTCATCGATGTAAACTGTTGGGGAATGCAATCGGAGCATTCGTGGGAGTTTCCCCAAGAGCTAACCATTGATGGCACGAATAAGGATCCCTTTAGCGCGGGGCGCTTCATTGCAGGACGCTTCAAAATTCGGGAGTCTCAAGTGACTGTTGCTGAGGTCCCCCTGAAATTGGACCCTAACGCAATAGGAACACAGTCAAAAGTTAAAGACGAGAAGGCTCTGGACAATGAAGAGTTAGCACATGCAAACAACTCAGACACCACTATTCCTACAACTTTCTCCAAGGTATGGTCTCAATGCGATGACAACGGTGACTCGCCTAAGCCGTTCGCCAAGATTCGCCGTCGCAAGGATCTCCGAGTAGTACAATTAGCCCCTCCAGGCATCGGGGCGTCTACAGTAAAGCGAGATTTCACGTGGACGATATCCTACCAGGACATGCGTCTTGGTAACCCAAGTGGTCTCATCGTTGATGTCGCTTCTCACGTTACACGAGCGACATATTTCATGCTTCCTGTGGTTAAAGACAACAAGACAGAGTACAAGTCCTCACAGTTCGACAGCAGTTTTGCTACCGCTCTTATGGAGAGGGCTGTGTCTGGCGACGTCGTTACCAAGTTATACAACTACTTGAGCTCGTCTACAAATCCAAACGATCACAAAGATGCCTTTGGAGGGCTGGAGACTGGTTATCACGAACATGTTGCCCCATATGCGCTTTACACGTGGGAGCTTGGCATGCATGCAGTCTCCCTACTGATGGAGCGTCTTCTTGCCACTCAGCAGTTTGACTTGGCGCTCTCTGTCGCTCATCTAGTCTTTGACCCGACTGTTGAAGGCGACGAAGTTAAGCGCTGTTGGAAGTTCCTGCCTTTCACCGACGCTGCCACTCGTGGCTCTGAATCAGTTGTCGAGCAAATTGACACTCTCGATGCCGAAGGAGACAAAAAACGCGAGTACACCCCGTTTGAAAACAGCATTATGCAATGGAAAGATAAGCCTTTCACGCCTCATGCTATTGCGCGAGATCGACCTATGGTGTATATGAAACGCTTTGTCTTAAAATACATCGAAATTCTGATTGCCAGTGGTGATCAATACTTTCGACAGAATAGCCTCGAGAGTATACAGCTCGCTATCCAGAGATATGTCGAAGCTTCTCACTTGTTTGGTCCAGCGCCGCAAGAAATGCCCAAGCTGGGTAAAATGGCCGTTTTCACATTCAACGGCCTCAAGAAGTACATTGACGTCTTCTCCAACGCACAAGTAGACCTAGAGTTGGATTTCCCTTATAGCAGTGACCCGTTCTGCCGAGGCTCTAAGGAGACTGACGACAGCGGCTCTGTTACTCAGAAACCGTTCACCGGTCTCATTAGATCTGGCTACTTTTGCGTACCTGCTAATCCCGAGATTATGAAACTCCGGAACTTGATCGATGATCGATTCTACAAGATCCGGAACTCGCTCGACATTAATGGCAACCCTGTAGTCCTTCCACTCTTCGATGCGCCACTCGATCCGGGTCTGCTTGCTCAAGCCCAGGCAGCCGGATTACCTCCGTCGGCAATTCTTAACGACCTGGACGCGCCCATGCCTAACTATCGCTTCACGTATCTTCTCCAAAAAGCCTTCGAAGTCTGTTCCGAGCTCAAGGCCCTAGGGGACCAGTTCCTAACCGTGAAAGAGAAGCGGGATGCTGAGGGTCTCACACTCCTCCTCGCCCAGCAGGAACTTTTGACCAGCACAAATATCTTGCCCATCAAAGAGCTTCAAAAATCAGAAGTGGAAAAAAGTATTGAATCACTAGAGGAGATGAGGAAGTCCCACGTCTCACGCCTACAGTATTATCTCTCACTCATTGGTGAATCACCAAGCAAAGTGCCTGAGGCGACGACGGACTGGACGGATATTGTGCAGAACATCGAAAAACCTACTATGGATGATCTTCGCATGTCCTCGTACGAAAAACTCGAAATGGACAAGGCAGAGAGCTCAGCTAGTCTCACGGACAAAGCTTCCATACTCGAGCTAATGTCGTCTGGTCTAGCGGCACTGCCCAACATCACAACGACCGCCCAGCCCATGGGAGTGGGAGCCGGTTTCAAGTTTGACGCCGAGAACATGGCCAAAGCACTGCAGGGTGCTGCCAAGGTCATGCAACTCAAGGCGCAGATGGATTCGCATGACTCCCAGCGAGCATCTCGAAAGGGCCAGATGACACGCCAGCTGCAGGACCGCCGACTCCAGGCAAATCTCGCGGGTCGTGATGTCAAGCACGTAGACAAGGACATACTAGTACAAAAGATCAGGATGGCTGTCTGTGAGAAGGAGATTGAATCCCAACGACTTCAAATTGAAAAAGCGGCTCAAATACAGGAGTGGCACCGGTCGAAATACACCAATGAGGGCCTCTACGTCTGGTTAGAGAACTCGTTCCGACGTTCCTTTTACGAGACGTACCTTCTGGCTATGCAGATCGCCCGGAGGGCAGAGAAGGCGTTCCAGTTTGAAACAGCAACAAGAAATGGACCAGTACCAAGTTACCTATCGCAGACTGGATACTGGGACACGGCGCGTGACGGTCTGCTGTCGGCAACAAATCTCTACTTAGGGCTGAAGAGGCTCGAAATGGCAGCAATGGAGCGACGCCCATACGACTATGAGCTCACTAAGAATGTTTCAGTTCGCCAGATAGATCCCCTCGCGCTTATTTCTCTGCGCCAGACTGGGTCGATGACCTTCTCACTTGATGAGATCTTGTTTGACATGGACTTTCCTGGACATTACTTTCGCCGCATCAAGTCAGTATCGGCTTCGGTATATTGTCTCGTAGGCCGATACACGGGAGTCAACTGCGCCCTAAGTCTAGTCGAGAGTCGCACGCGCGTATCGCCCAGTCACTCGTCATACCGGTACCAAGGCCGCGACGACACAAACTGGCGTGTCGACCGGGTCCCCATTTCGTCCGTCGCTATGTCGAGCGGGCAAAGCGACGCGGGTGTCTTCGAGTTAAATATGAACGGTGAGCGGTACGTGCCCTTTGAAGGAGCGGGCGCAGTCAGCACCTGGAAAATTGAGTTCCCGTCAGAGATCAGGCAATTCGATCTGAGAACCATCAGCGACGTCGTGCTACATGTTCGTTATACAGCAAATGACGGAGGCTCGGCTCTTCGAAATGCGGCGAACAAGTCGGTCAAGGAATACCTCAAGGAAGTCCAGGCTGCGACTGACAGCGATGCCAGCAGTGGTGCGTACGCCCTCTTAGAAGTGAGAAATGACTTCGCAAACGAGTGGCGACAGATGCTAGTAACAGGGAGCGGGAAGATAGCACTAGGAAACCTCAAGAATCGGTTACCTTTCTGGGCACAAGGGCAGGATGTCTATATCTGTAGGGTCGCCTTGATCGTCCAAAAGTCGCCTACGAAGAACTGGATTGCTGGTGTGAAGTTGAAGGCAACGCGTGGCGATCAAGACATCGAACTGGAAGAGGGAGATGTGGATTTTGGAGAGAATTTGACAGTGCTTCTCAACAAGAACCCACTCAATGAGTCAGTCGACGGGGACTGGGAATTGGGCCTCGATGCAGCCGTCTTTGATGAAGCTTTCTTCAGAGCCAGCGACATTTATGTTGTTGTCAAGTACACGACTTCATTCAAGGAGATCTCTAAAAAGTAGAGATATGTAGACTGTATGAATAAGAGTTCTTTATAGGCTTATGATGACGCTAGTAATAAATTCACGTACAAGATTGCGTGATACATATGAGCTCCAGACGTACACATATCAATCGCATACAGCAGCTAAAAGCTACAGCGGAGAAAGTGTGTTTCTTTTGCTCGCTCCTATTTTGGATCCGGAGGTCTCCGAGAGTCTAGACCGGAGGCTAGGCGTGTAAAAACAGCCGTATCGTCAATAATAAAAAAGCGTTGCATCTTCATCATCTCTACACCAACTTATCACTTACCCCCATTTATCTCTTCCATCATACATAACCAACAACCAAGAAAGGAAAATGGACTCATCCTCGCTCGACCCGTATTCCAAAGTCGTCGCCTTGACGCAAGGCATGATCAATAATGGATTTCGAGCTCTCCCTACCATGTACTCTGCGCTCGAACACCTGCGCTACCCTGAGCCCGAAAAGAAGTGGGATATCGCGCTCAGCTTCCTTCCGCCACGCATTTCCATTCACGACAATGGTACTGTGTACTTACAAATTAGGTATGCTAGAACCTGTTTCCCTTTTGGGGGGAATAGGGAGACGAGGAGTGGCATCGCCACTTTCTTACTCGACTACTGCTTGTTCTCTAGTCTGACACGTCTCTTTCCAGTATCTCCAGCGGAACCATCCAGCTAAGTACGGGCTCGTCCGTGTCGTTGCAGGGTTGGTCGCTATACCACAAAATCGATCATACACATCTCTTAACACCCAGATCTTCCGTGTTAAAGGCCTTGGAGGCGTCGGCTGTACTAGGCGATCTATCTCTAGAAAGATTCTTAGCCATATTATTAGCTACTCGTAGGTATTGAAAGCTCAAATTGCAGGTCATCGACTAACCTTCTCGATATCTCAGCCCACGAAGGTCTAGTGCCAGACGCTGAGCTAAGTGAGTGCTCAGAGTTCGACGGCGACCGTACCGTCAAGATCAAGTGGCGAGATTGGTGCGCCAAAAACGCAGAAACGGCAATTAAATTGCAGGATGTATTTCTTCAGTGGCCGCAGAGCCTCGCCAAGCTAGGCTATAACTTCATGGGTCTACGCTTCCTGCTACCTCAGGCCGAGACTAGTTCAGTTGCCGGTAAAGTCATACTACGAGAGAGCAAGACTCGATTTTCCTTTACTTGCATGCCTTCTTCATTAACTCTTATCGTCAGCCTCAGACGTGACAGAAACCGCAAACGAAGAGAGGTGTATCCTTCTGCACAAGGCCGCAACGAGTGGAGAGACCCAGGATTCGAGCTCAGGCGGCGACAATAACAGCATACTAATCTGTCATACTGCCGGAACTCGGGATCCGGCACTGCATTTTGACGCTGTGGGGTTCTGTCGTAACTTTCTAGCCGACGCGCTGTCTTCTCCGGGTTCCGATGTGCTGAGTGGGTTCTGGACCACCAACAGCTACAACATCCTAGAGAAAGTGATTCTGCCGCATCTTCGCATCATAAACAAGGCCAGCGAGATCAAAGTAAGCGACGTGGTTTGGTCCACCCTTGAAGATGGCACACAGACATATACCCCTGTCTACACCATCAGCCAGGATTTTGCTACGGCGCAGATCGACTCATCGTGGGAAGAGACGTCTCCGACAGCCTTCGATTTCATCGAACATCCCGGTTCCGGTCCCTGGATAAAGAGGATCCCGAAGTGGTATTCTTGGAGCAGTGTCAGTGGGCCATCTACGATAAACTTCGAATTGGCTGATAAAAGCCTCGATCGCAAAAGTCAGGTGACTACATCTGGTAGGGAGGCCAATCCTATTTCACATTATATTTGTCCCTCTTAATACGCTGACTATCGTACTCTCCCAGCTGAACACTCTACGACGGTAACATTCAACCCCCCGAAGAATATAGTGTTCGTAGAGTGTTCTACCGTCTACAAGTTCAAGTCGAAATGGACCACTGTCTCAACAAACGATAGCCCAGGCTCGTGCAGGTAAGTAAGATGTGCATACATTTCAGCAACGAATGTCTCCATTTCCCGAGATCTTGCCTCTCATATGCACACTAGCTTTGAATACCACCAAACGTGGAAGATGGAGATATCTCTCAGCTTGAGAGACGGCGGGTTCGGCGTTAAGGTGACGAGCTACCCCCGCGCGGGTGACTCGAACGTCAACTTCAGCGCACGAGTACTCGGCATGAGTCTGTTGGGTGAGTTCGAGCCGTACGAGTTGAGGCACGCGAAGACTCTCGAGAAGTTCGCGTTGCAGACCTTTCGGCCGTCCGTCCTCGCCGCCTGCGGGCTGTTCAAGCAGAACATCGAACGCTCGCTGCACTGGCCGGCAGCCGAGAACCGATGGATCGACTTCCAGAAAGCCGTGCTGAACTTTGCGGGTGATCTCGTTGTCGGCATTCATTACAAATCGTGAGTTCATCCTCCTTTCTCATGTACGCCACAACTATCCCTAACATCAAGCGACAGGCCCGTTCGCCAGGATCTCCTAGAAATAGCTGACCTCTCCCTCTCACGGCCCCGCCCCCCTGTTCGCCCCGAAGAGCCTGTCAAACCTGAAGAGCCGCCGACTCCGACAAAGGCACTGAAGCTTCAATGGACTTGTACCGCGACATTTCCGGCCCAGGGTAAGCTGAGCGTGAGCGTGCACGCAACCAACAGCACGGGCGGGGACGTGGCATTGGGGGGCGGCCTCGTTGAGCTGGTGTTTGAAAGCTCGCGCAAGGACGGGGCGCTATTCTCAGCGCTTCACTTTCCCAAGCCCGGTGAAGTCCTCGCCGTCTCGGAGCCCGTCGGTGCGCGCGTCGTAGGCATCACGCGCGATGCGGCCCGGCCCGGTATCTTCCGCGCCATCGTCAGCTGGAACGGCGGGCTTGCTGACGGCACCTCCGTCTCATTCGTTCTTACCTGTGCATCTAAGGCTGTCTCGGGAGTAGAGTTCGTGCTTGCGGCTCGCGAGTCGTTTCGGGATGCTTCTGATGAAAGCGTCTCTGTCGACGGAGAAGGCGTTGTTCGAGTCGTTGTTTCGTAGCAGGCTAGAGGCTTTCCCCAGCCTGCTATCAGGGTATTTATTAGATATTTAAGCTATTACCCGTGTAGAATAGGCGACCTGCCTCCTCTCAACGAATGCAAGCCAGCCAGGCAGCCGCAGCATCATTGTTAGAGCCCTTATTAAGATATCTCTATTGCCTTTAATTATATACCGAGGATGAAGTTTTTAACATCCTGTTTATAGCAATTCGAAATTTGTTCCGCTAGGCTTAAAGTGCGTGCAATAGTCTTACTTGAATAGTTGTCAATATACGGAAGATTGTACGTCCATTTCGAATCTTGTGTCCATGTCTACTGCGCATTTACTATCGAGTGACTTTTATCTAATCAGGAACTCTTCCGTGGTCTCCATGCATTGCAGCAGCTTCCTTTCCATGAGGACTCCAATATTCCGAGGCTCTACGATGTATGTAGATGAAACAAAGTCTTTTCAGCAGAATAACAGATGGGAAGTGTCGCTTCGAAAATCATCACCTCAATCCAAGCTTTGGCACTACTTGACATGTAACACAATGTGACCGGATTATGGTGAGCGCAAACCATAACGTTGGCTTCCTTGTGTAACGGCCAAGTGCCCAGAACACAGTTTCAAAAATGGACTGATAGATCCCTCGCTAGCAGCGACAGAACAAGCTGAAAAGATCAGCGGTCCAGATAAAGCGGATCAGCTGTAAGAATCCTCTATGACCAGGTCAAAAGTATACTGTTTGAATAGCCTCGAAGATATCAGATGGCCGGGAGCTATACCTACTTAGCCGCCGTTAATCACTCCACGCTAGATCATGTTATATCATAACTATTGCCTCGGAACAACTAGTCCGGGGGATAGGCCAACCTGGGCCCGAAGCTGATAGGCCGAGGCACGCAGATGCCAGCCGGATTAGGAAATAAATCCATATATAGTTACATAAGAAAGCCACTAAGCTTGATTAGATATACGATAGAGCTCAGCTTGTCCCTTCGAAGTACTCGGTACAAGTAGTACACACAACATACACAGCTGAAGCACCAGACAAGACCATCGATGATATAAGTGTCACGGCAGGCAAAGTTAAGTGCCTCGGGTATGACCGAAACTAGATTCAGAATGGACCTCTCAAGATACTTCCACAGCTAGCCGTGGTCTAGACTTGACGATCCGTTGCCGTATGGGAGCTGGAGAGAGCAGAATCGACAGGTCTCGCTCTCGATGGTGTTGATGCAAAGCGCTTGACCATAAGTGACAAGTTAGACTTTGACACAGCTGAGAATCACGAGCCCGACATTATTCCCTTGGGTTATAATAAGCCCCCAAGCTGTTTCCCATGTCTCCTTGAATTTGTCCAAGCACTTGTACTTCCTTGATATCCGAGACCAATCTATTAGATATTCCGATCCCGTTAAGGACGAGCCTGAGAAAGCAACATGGTCACCGCACCTCTCAACACGCTGGTGAGCGCCTTGCGCGGGCGGTCTATCACCAATGCCTGGGATGTTGTCGTATCCTACAACTTGGCCAAAATGCAGACTGTGCTTAATGATCTTTGGGGCGGCAAACAAGTTGGAGCGATCCCCATAGACCCCAAGCCAGTACCCGGGAAGATTGTAAACTCGTACCTCATGCAACTTCACAAACCGGCTTTGAAATTCATAGCGGAAGAGGGTCCCGCTATGGCCCGCCTCACCATGGGCTTGAGTGGAATCTCATATCTCGACCAAGACAAGGACAAACCTTTACCAATCGACCTAGGTACGTTTGTCATCGACATCGACGTACCGCTGGTGAGCATACCGGGAGGACCAGGGATGTCGGGCGACGGTAAACTCGCTGAGGTAAGTTAATATCAGCCTATCCCTGCATGCAAAGAGAGTGTGAAGAGCTAACAGTAAAAAGTCCTCAAACACACTAAAGACTTTTGGTGAAAACAAACCAGCAGAGTACAACATAGTATTCCACTTCTCTTCCGTATCGGAAAAGAAGTGGAACCTGAGGACGTTAGACGCGGAGAAAGTCACCAACCAGGACACCAGTATCGATATGCTCCTAGTATCTAACGAGTTACAGCGCTGGTTCCGCGAGAATGTGCGTAGCATTGACTATATCCTAGCACAGATTAAAGAGGATGAAATTCCCGCGGCGACGGCAGGCGACGTGATATTGAAGCCCAAATCCTTCGTCTTCGCTATCAACGGCACGGGTGCCGACGCCGTTCTGAGCTTGTACATCCAGACGAAAGAGAGCGGATTCGGGCCGGGTGACACGAATCCATCCTTCTCCCTCCCTGATCAGGACGGGATGGCGATCCGGCTTGTGCCTGCGGGGTACGATGTCTCGGTGGTGATTCGACACGAGGTCATGCGGGATCTGTTCTTCGTGAGCAACATCAACAGAATACTCGGGGCGGGTGCCACGTACGACGTACGCGATGCAAGCGAGGATGGCTTCAAGTTTGCGATCCGCTCCAACCAGTACTACGAGCAGAAGATCAATGACAGGGAACTTTTCCAGTCGTACGTTGGTGGGGGTAAGCTTCATGGCAACTTCCTTGAGCACCCTTTCATCTTCCGTGTTCAAAACAACTCGGCTTGGTGGACCCTTGACTGGTCGGACAAGGTTAACTGGCAGCTTAATAACCACTTCGGTGGGAAACCATGCCTGGGCTCCTTTGATGTACATACTTGGGCAGATTCCGTGAGTGATGCTTTTTTACCTGTCCACTTCTTTCTCGCCGCCTCCAACTTTTTTTCCCCGTTATGGCTAACAAATCTTCAAATAGACAACCCAGAACATTGCGTCATCAGACCGGAACCTATCCTCGTTCAAATGGAGCTTCTTACCTGCGAGCCAGTTCCACATAACAATGACGCCTACAGGTAATCCTGATCCCTGGTCGAACTGGCCAGTGTGGAAGAAGTTTCTCTACGGCCCGCCCAATTATGACTGGAGTATGGACCTTCCGGAGCAGGTCTCGACATACAAACCCAACCTAAATGAGATTAATATCAGCTTCAACGGGCTCGACTTCTTTCTAACCAAGAACCTCTTCGCCAAGCCCTCAGATCCCAATGTCATTACGATTGACTCAGGCGTGGGGCTTTTAACACCCCACGAAGCTCTGCTTGTTGGCACGATTGGGCCGTTGAAACGGGATTAGGGAGTGATTTTGTGCCACTTCTTATTCGGGTCAGTTTATGGCTATGTGTGACGATGGGGAGTTATGGGGTTATCATACGGAGATCCCATACATTTCGCATGCATCCGTTACACGTGCTGGAGAGGAGTCGCGGTATAATTATAATAGCTATGTGAAACTATCGACCCTCGAGTACGTAAAACATATTAACAGGTTTTAACGGTAAATAATATCGAAAAATTATATATATTATTTATGCTATATATAACGTAGTTTACCAGTGAGCCGCCCATATCACCGAGTCGCCCACTTCTATCACTTCTTACTACTATATAACAAAATATTCCAACCATAGTCGATTTAATTAATTAAAATCAGTCGCTATCTAATTCGCTACCTAATTTAATTATAATTCCACAGGTTCTTAAGTTATGACCTGATTTGCCGCAATTGCTACAGTGCCTGCCGCCCGTCGCCCTCCGTTTCGACGAACCCCCTTTTTCCCCTTCGTTAGTTGCTGGACGTTTACATTTGTCTTTTTCGTCCTATAACGCCTGAGATTCCTCAATCGTAAAAGCCCCTCCAAGTTATACTCAAGACCTTTTAGCTCTCCGGCGCTTTAAAAAAGCTATATTAGCCTTTTCTAACATTTGAATTTAATCCCGTATAATAGTTATCTTATGCACTACAGCCTGCATACCCTTTGCCATTTGGTCTACAGCTTTTAAAATTGGTGTCAAAAAGCTTCCTTTATAGGTAAAGATTTTACTTTTAATAAAAGTAGAGTGCTGGACTGTTTGTTAAGAGTTCGAGGGTGTTTGGGGGTTGTAGGTACTAGCTGTCCCCAGCCGCGACGGGCCTAGGGTAGGCGTTCGTAGACGTACGTCAAGCTTTTCAATTACCTCGTCCGGGTTATAAGGTATTAAACTAGCTGCTTTAAATCCAGATTTAATATTTTCTTTTTTGAAAATAGCAAAGTGCGCAGCTTTAAACGCTATAAAAAACTTAAGCTTAATTATATAGTTTATTAATGCTTTAATAAATTGTTTAATTTTTTTAAAATAAGCACGTTTTAAAAGCAAATATAGTGCTATATTTAAAGGCTAAAAAAGGTGGGATAAGTAGAAAGGCATATTAAGCGTGATAATATTATTATCTTTGTAGTATACCTTAAATTTAGCCGAAATATAGCTTTTATAGCTATTAAAAACTAAAAGGCGGTATAAACCTTTTATATGCGTTTTGGTATGTTTATTAAAATGCTTAACCTAGTTTAGGCTTGTTTTGTTATTTGTTTAGCCGTTAAAAGTTGGTTTAATCACCTAGTTAAGTGGCAAGCCGCTTTTGCGCAACTAGTTTGCAAGGTGATATTAGCCCAAAACGATTAGAAAAAGCGGGATACACCAGCTTTCCAAATTAATGCATTTAATAGCCGTTGCCCATTCCCGATTGCCAAGCTGGACTAACTTCGCCTTCCCACGCCTATCGGCGCGTGTAACAACAAGTGTTAAGCCGATAACTCTTATTATAAAGCCAGTTTTGTCGAAATTATAAATATTCTAATTTTAGATGCCGTATTTGGCCTTTATATTTGCAACCAAGCCAAACCAACTAGAAATAACACCTGGGTCTTTACAAAAAGCCTTCTGGTAATCGTATTTCCAATTTATTTTAGTTTTTAAATCCGGGTTGTGGTTAATAAATTGCCTGGCCTAATGCTTGCCGACACGTTTGCCGCCGCGCAACTAAGACAGAAAATTGGCCATATTTTCCACATTAGCAATCCTAGGAGGCATTTTTTAGGTATCCAAATTAATTATATACTTGTGCAATGCCTCCTTTTTAATTGCATTTAGTTTAAGCCCTAGGTTTTAAATTTTGTGTTTTGGTTTGCGACCTTTGATTTGGTTGCATAAGGTCTCATGTGGTACATTGTATATAGCAGCAGCACATTTCTGGCTAAAAGGATTATCGGAATTACACGTTGCTTAAATCGCCAAAGCGATTTAATTTTCTTTTAAGCTATTAAACATAGTATTAGTTAAATTATTATACATTAAAGTTAAAAAGATTAAAAATGAAAAAAAATAAGCAACTCGGTAATATAAGCGGCTTATTAATAAACTATATTATTATATAAATAATTAGCTTAATTAAATGTTTAGCTTAAATAAAAAATATTATTTTAATTAAATTTAATTTATATTTATTATAGATTAACAGCAGTGCGGCCTGTTAAAAGGCCTAGTGACTAATGCAGGACATGCGGCTAAACCAAAAAACAAGCCACAGCTAAAAAGCATAACCAAAGTCACGTAACAAGCTTAAAAAAGCTCATTAAAGGATCGCCTATAAACAAGAAATAAGCCAAATAAGCCAAAAGCTTAGGCAACTCGTAAGAAAAGAAACAAGTAATTAAAAAATAAGCCGGGCGAGTTACAAGGTAATGGTAAAAAAAGGACTATTTATATAATAGCCTAACGTTTTCTATGTATTTAGTTGTAGTTTTTTTTTCACAATTTAATTTAAGCATATAGCGACTTTTTAAAATAGCTGTATGAAAGTAATCTTTTAACAACTACTTAGTTACAACCCGACCGTACAACATTCGCACCTTAGGCACGATCTATTACGTGGAGCTTCGAGTACTAACGCCCTTACAAACTAACGGTTTGTTACATTTTAAATTGTCGACCTACCTAGTGTTTGGGAAACAACTGTATACGGTTACGATATTTTCGCAGCAGCCTAAACTAACACCCGCGATGGTGCAAAGTTCCTTAACGCATTTGCAGGACAAAATCAAACAGTTAAAACAGCAGAATTAACAGCTGAAAGCATAGGTTATAAACTCACCTAAACTTAAGCCTTTTAAACCAGTTAAGCCAATTAAGTTTAATAGCAACTAAAAACAATTAAAGGGATTTTTAACTTAAGCAAAGGCTTACTTACGACATTACAATAGCAGTTTTTTATTAAATGGAAACCGAGTAATAACGGCTGCAAGGTTTTTTATTAGCAACGCATTGAAATAGTTTCAACCTATAATAAACGATTACATAAAAAACAACGACATTAACGATACTAAAAAAAAAACCAAAGCAGCGTTTAAATCCTACGACGGGTTTAAAACGGCGTTAACTAATATATACGAAAATCCAGAGAAAAAAAAACAAGCAAAGAAAAAGCTGCTTTTAATGTCTTAAATAAAAGCCGCATATAAGTATGCAGTAAAATTTCAAAAAACAGCAGCTAAAACAACGTAAATTAATAGTAACGCCTTAATAACAGCTTTTTATTAAAAACTAAAAAATAAGGTAAAAAATAAGTTGTATAAAGACAAGCGACCAAGCGATCTCGAAACCTATATCGCTAACGCAATAAAGATTAACAACCGGTTGTACAAACGACGTTTATAAAAACAACAACAAACTCGACAAATACCCAACTCAGGAAAAAAACAAACCACAAAGTCAACAGCATTAGGTACCCATGTGGGACCTATAAAACTCGATGCAACAAAAAAAAGGCAAAACCTAAGCAAGGTTAAGTGTTATAATTGCAATCAGAAAAGACACTACGCCTGGGCTTACAACAAGCCTAAAAAAAAACAATAGCTTGGAAAAGCAAAACAAGCTTTATTTATAACAATTGCAATGTTAAAAATTAACGACTAATGAAGTCGATTATAATAGCAATATATAAAAAAGGTGCCACATTGCAACATGTGTAAAAAAAAAGGACAAGTGTGTCCAAAGCACCCTTTCACAAAACAATCAAAACAAGCAAAACAAAACGGATATACTTGCGATTTTATTAATTGCTAAATATATAACATGAACATTAATAATAAAACCAAGCAAAATATAGCTACTTAAGAAAATCCTACTTAAACTAACAACAATAAAAATAATTGAGAAAATATTAAACCAAAAAAAAATTCTGCATGGAATAAAGTTAAAAACCTAACATATAAATATCAAAGATAGCCTAAAAGAAAATCTTGTTTAAAAAAACATGCATGCAGCTATACTAAGTGCAACCACTAATTTAAATGAAAATGGTTAGAAAACTCTATAGCAAGATCTATTCAACGAGAAAAATGCTCAGGCAAAACATCAAACGCACAAAAATCTTAAATAAAAAAAGCCAAAACAGCAACAGTTTACACGCTAAAGGCCAAAAACAACATGAAAATATGGCTATTTTTAAACAATGTATAACAGTACAACCTAGCACTCATAATAAAAGCCGGAACAAATACCAGCAAGCAACCCAGCTTAGCTACCAAGCTCATTATTAAAAAACACTATCATAGCAAAATTATAATAAGTTAAAAACCGACAAAAATAATACCAAAAAACAAAAAACACAAACAGATTTTATGGATATGCTGTATAAAATATCAATGTATTTACCATCTGCAAAAAAAGCTACAACACATGTGGTTCCTAAGACAACTAAACAGGAAACCCATAACGCAACCCCTATATAAAGCAAATAAAGGGAAAATAACACCAGTATACCAAAACCCACGAGGATTTACAGTATTTAACAAAGACTTACAATGGCTAATGAAATACCTACAATAAATCCTACAATTAAAAGACTGCACTAACAACAAATGCAAAATCCATGCTTAATAAAAAACAATAAAGTTGCGCGAAACAATAAAATAAACGCAACAAATCAGTTAAAACCAACTAATATTTAAAGAAAAAAAGCCTAAAAAAATAACAAGTAAACCAACTGTAGTAGCGATAAAACAAATAAACTTTAGCAAAAAATCTTTTGAAAACACAATAAACCTTCATAAACATGAAAAACCTAATATAATTTAAAATGCAGGAAATGAAAAAATAAAATACTATTTAAACGGAGATATAATAATACGCTCTAAAAAGTCTTAAGTAGCTATTAATGCAACTAAATAATTCGACGACATGCTAACACAGGCAATAACTAGCTAAAATTAATTAAAAAACAACAACAGGCAATTATAATAAATTAATAACTATCTTTAAGAAAACTTAAAAAGCTTTGTGCTATAATAGCTAAAAAAGGCAAACATATTAAAATCGATCTAGTATATTAAAAACATAAACTACAAACGCTTATAAATATAAAAGCTTAAGCGAGCTTTATCTCTTTATAAGTTATTAAGCAATTAAATATATTAATAAAGCTTAAAAACAACCCTTACCTACTTTTAACCGTTAATAAAAGTCCCATTGCATATAAAAACGGAGTAGTTTTAAGAAAAACTGCAGAACTTTTTTTTAACATTCTTAGACATAAAAAACAACTAGTGCTTAATATCACGGAAACATCCAAGCATAATGTTATTTTGAAAATACCTTAGTTACAAAAAAGCAATCCTAGAGTAAACTAAAAAACTAGCCAACTTTAATAGGATATACTAAAAAGAGAATTAGCCAATAAAAAACCTAAAACACAAATATCAAGCAATTTTATTAAACTATTATTGCAAATTTGCATAATGATCAAAGAGTCCAAGCTTATACTCAACAACAAAATATTAATAAAATATCGAAACTACGGCGATATGTTTAGCAAAACACACAATAAATTACTAAAGCATGGTTTTTAAAACTATAAAATTCCGCTTAAAAAAAAAGCCAAATTATAATCATTTCCATTATATCACATGAATAAAAAACAACTAAAAAAATTACGAGAATTTTTTAAAAAAAATTTAAAAAAGGGATTTATCCGATCTTTAAAATTACTAGCAGGATTACCGATACTTTAGGTACCATGTAAAACCGGTAAAAACGGAAAGCAACATTGGAAATTAATAGTAAACTATTGAAACGTAAACTTTAAAACAATCAAATTTGTGGGACCAATACTTAAAATTAACAATTTACAAAATAAATTGGTGCACGCAAAATGGTTTACGGCGTTTGACTTATCAAACGCATATAATCAAACAAAAATAGCATTAGGTAATAAGTAGAAAACGGCATTTTGTATACGTTATGGATTATATAAATCCTTGGTTATGCCTTTTAAACTTATTAATGCTTTAGCAATATTTCAAGCGCAAATAACGCACGCTTTACGCGAATTTATTGATATATTTATAATAATATATCTTAACAACATTTTAATATACTTAGAGAACCTTAAAGAACACCGAGAGCACGTTAAGAAAATATTAAACGTGCTATAAATTGCTAAGTTAAAGGTGAACCCTAAGAAAAGCGAATTTCATATATAAAAGGTTGATTTTCTTAGTTTTACAATAACTCTAAGGAAAATAAGAATTTAAGAGTTTAAAATTTCAGCAGTAAGAGATTGGCCGGTGCTTAAATCGGTGAGCGACGTGAGGGCGTTCGTGGGATTTACAAACTACGTCCGAAGCCTTATTAAATAGTTTAATGGACACGCCGGACCTTTTTTAAACCTGATAAAGAAAAACAATCCCTTTAAGTGGGAAAAGGAAAAACGAGAATCTTTTGAGAAAGTAAAGGCACTTATATTGGAAAAGCCTGTTTAAAAGCTTCCTAACCTAAACAAGGAATTCGAAGTAACAGTTAACGCTAGCAAAAGAGCAATGGGCAAACAACTAGGTTAACAAGATGAAAATGGAAAATTGCATTCAGTGGCATATTTCTCAAAAAGATTCTTAGGACTAGCAGAACAATATACGCTACCAAACAAAGAGCTTATGGCTATTGTCCAAGCATTTAAGGAATGAAAACATTACCTCTATGGACTTAAAACACTAGTTAAGGTATACACCGATCACAAGAACTTAACTACGTTTATAACGATTAAAGTATTAAACAAACGACAAATCAAATGGGCAAAGTTTCTATTTTAGTTTAACTTTATCATTCTTTATATTAAAAAAAAAGAAAATATAACAGCAGACATTTTAAGTTAACAAAGCAACCATAAAAAATTAAAAACAAAAAGCCAAGTATTATTAAAAAAAACCCAACAGGGAATTATATTTGCAGCTATAATTTCATTTAATCACAACAAATAAATTAAACAATTGTAAAAAAACCATGGAATAGTTTTATAGGCACCACTATTATCAACGGATACACTACCAACCTTCGAGCAAAGCAAAAACAAAGATAAAAAGGTATATTTAAATCCTAAACAACAATTTACGATTAAAAAACTAATAAAAGCAATGCACGAGCACCCACTAACAAAACATCAGGGAGTATACAAAACACTGTCCCAAATACAAAAAAACTATAAATGCAAAGGACTTAAAAGCATAGTAAAAAAAATAGTTTAAAAATATGTCCTATGCAAAAAAAGCAAAGCATCACGGCATAAACCATATAAATTACTACAACTAAAGCAAATACTAAATAAAGCTTAAAAGTTTATTGCATTTAACTTTATTGTTAAATTACCCAAGTTAAAAAAACCAATGACCGGAGTATTATACAATTTAATACTAGTTATTGTAAAAAGATTTACAAAGTATGGGTATTTTATACCATACATGAAATCAAGTACGGCAAAAGATTTGGCTTATATAATAGTTAAACATGTTTTTAGCAAACATAAAATTCCAAAAAAAGCAGTCACAAATAAAAAAACGGTTATAGCTTTTAAGTTTTATTAATCATTAATAAAAGCATTAAGCGTTAAGCATTGATTGTTTACGGCTTATCATTTATAAATAAATAAACAAATAAAAAAACTTAATTAAACTTTAAAGCAGTATTTACGCTGCTACCTTAACAAACAACAAAACAATTAAGTTGAGCTTTTGCCTATAGCGGAGTATGCTTATAATAGTTTTAACAATAAATCAATAAAAATGTTTCCATTTACGGCAAATTATAAATTTAACCTAAAAGTAAATTAAACAGCAATTAACGGCGTTACGGCGCCTAAAGCAGAGATACGGGCGAAAGAAATCATAGGTTTACAACAAAAACTACAAAACAAGCTAATATTTTTACAAGACCGTATAAAAGCTTATAGCAATAAGCATAAGTTGTTAAAGCTAACCTTAAAGAAAAAAAACAAAGTGTATTTTTTAAAGCGCAACATTAAAACTAAACAACCAAGCAATAAGCTTAACTTTAAACTAATTAAACTATTTAAAATAAAAAAAGTTATTTTAAAAACCAATTATTAACTTAAGCTACCTAAAAAAGCTAAGATATAGCTAAAATTCCATATTTTTTTTTTTAAACCAGCACTAAAAAACGCTAAACTTTAAACACAACTAAAAGTTAAACCAAATAAAGATTTATATAAGGTCGAAAAAATACTAGATTTACGTTAAAACAAAGGTACCTATAAATATTTGGTTAAATGAAAAAGATACTCACATGCAAAAACCACATAGGAATTTAAAAAAAACTTAAAAGGCGTAGCGTAAATAATTAATCAGTTTTACCGCTAACACTTTAACCAACCAGCGCTAAAAAAGCAGGGTTAACCAAAAAAGAAAAATTAAGTGCTTTTTAATTAATAAACAAAGAAAAGGCAAAAGCGTTAAACAAACGTGTTTGCTTTAAAAATAATTGCTTTTGCTTTTTTTTTAGGTGAACAAACTCCTTTATTGCCTTAGCACCTTTAATTTTTTTACGAATCATTTTAATACTATAACGCTTTAAAAAACGCTTTTATGAGCGTAAACAATCTAGGCGACCAAAAAGTTTAAACAAAGTTTGTTAAGCCTAAAGAAGCTCCTTTTCTGCTTAACGTTCCTTGGCCTCAATTTGGTCTTTGGCGGCGGCGAGTTTTTTGTACTCTCGAAGAGATAGACTAAAAATATTGCAAGGAACACCGGCGAGAGAACACGCGGAACACTTTTCAGAGTTGGGGGCAACCTAACACCTTTCTTTTTTTCCTGAACAACAAGTGCAAACTATCGTTATTAAAAAACCCGACCGTTCGATACGCTCGGCTAGGTTAATGGCGTTTTAACGCTTGCGCGAACAAATCTTAGTACAACCATCTGGCATAATAGGAAAACATAAGGAACAGAAAAAACAGCCAACTTACCAAGGCAAAGCGCTAGTATTTATTGAAGACAATAAAACGGGGAGTAAAGGGATGTTATTACAGACCAACAGCAGTGCGGCCTGTTGAAAGGCCTAGTAACCAATGCAGGACATGCAGCTAGACCAAGAGACAAGCCACAGCCAGAAGGCATAACCAAGGTCACGTAACGAGCTCAGAGGGGCTCATTGAAGGATCGCCTGTAAACGAGAAATAAGCTAAGTGAGCCAGGGGCTTAGGCAACTCGTAAGAAAGAAAATAAGTAATTAAAGAATAAGCCGGGCAAGTCACAAGGTAATAGTAAAAAAAAGACTATTTATATAATAGCCCAACGTTTCCTATGTATTTAGTTATAGTTTTTTCTTTATAATTTAATCTAAGCATATAGCAACTTCTTGGAATAGCTGTGTAAAAATAATCTCTTAACGACTATTTAGTTACGACCCGACTGTATAACGTTTGCACCTTAGGCACAATCCATTATGTGGAGCTTCGAGTACTAACGCTTTTACAAACTAACGGTTTGTTATAATATTAATTAATATTTATTTTTATTTTAATAATTTATTATTTTATTTTATTATATAATGTTAATTTTAAAATTATTATAAAAAAATAAATAATATTATTTATTTTATAAAATATATTTATTTATTACTTTTTTATATTTATTTATATTATTTTAATAATGTTATAATATAAATTATAATTTTATTACGTGATAATTATTACGGTGTTTATATTTACCGAAATAATATATTTACACTTTTTAATATATACGTTATTATATAACATTAAATGCTTTAATATAATTATTTTATTAATGCATTTATATTTTAATTTATAACATTTATTTCTTTAACTTTCCATGCTTTGCTGCTTTAAACCCATCTCGTGCATGTTAACATCTTGTCGGATATAACGATTACCTTTATATTGTCACGCTATCACAACGTACCATGGTGGTACGATAAGCACTGCCACCTACAGGTTAAAAAAGGGAGCCAAAAAATAAAAGCTCTTAACAAAAAAAAAATACACAGATAATTTTAACCAAACTTAATGTAATTAACTTAAATTTAACAATTAAAAGTCTTATCGCAATCCTTTTAAAGCAATATCAAAAATATCATTTAAAATTATCAATATATCATTTGGATACTAATCTTTATATAGATTATAATGCCAGTACCCTTTACTTTACGCGATTTAAAGAAAACCGATTTTACTGCCATCTTTTAAAAGGCAATTAACTAGCCGGAATAGGAACATGATTTCCTTATTAAAGCGGAAACCTTTGGCTTTAGCCAACATATTTGCACAAAAACCGTTATTATGTCCAGGCTAAAGATGCCGAACATTGCTTAAAAAAAGTACGAAAAAAAGCGAAATACCTTAAAAAATAGCCAAACGATCAAAGTTTAACCTAATTAAAACGAAGCCAAAATTAATAACGAGATCATTTAACACAAAAAAAATAATAGTGTTTAAATGACTTTTAACCTCACTGCACTTGGCAAAGCGACCTATAAATTAAACAACACTTTTTATAACCAAATAAAAAAGGAATATATTAAACAGGTATAAGCTTTAAAAAAAATAAGGAACTATGTTGTTAAAACGGTTGCAAACTACTACAAAACTACTTGCTATTTTTTTACACAAATGGTATAAAAATGGTATAAAAATCTCAAGTCTTAATGTGGCAAGGCATCTATAGATAAAATGGATAATGCCAAACAAGCATACAAGGTTGCATTACAACCTTTGAAAAACCTTAAAAATGCCCTTAAGTGGATTGCGGCATAAAAAATCGCCTTTACCAAGGCAAAACAAAAAGGAGTCCCTAAAACCAAAATGGTTAGCTTATGGGCACGCAATTTTTTAAAAGCCATCTCGGAGGCCTTCCCTGTATGGTTAAACACTTACTACATTACTAAAAAAAGCGAGATTAAAAACGGTACTCTTGAGTTCTGTGAACTCGCAAATAACTTCCGCGATGTCATAATAAAAAACCCACAAAAATCTAGCCGTGCAACCAAAAGAGCATTTGGCGCTACCTACAATGGAAAAGCCTTTAATAACAGTAAAAAGAAAGGAAACAAAAAAACAAGGCAAAGGAAAGGAGCCAACAAGCGAAAATCCAGAGCAGAGAATAGACTTAAAGACCGTCTAAAATGCCCTGCCTGTGAACTATTACATCCATTTCCCCAATGCTATTATGTTTTCCCTGAAAAGGCATATAAAGGCTTTGTTTTAAAAGAAGCAGTTGCTAAACAAGTAAAAAAGGCTATAAAAAGCCCACAACTACAAAAAAAAATTCGAGCCTTAAAGCGAGGCAAATCTCGTACAAAAACACCTTAATTAAAAAACGAGGAAAAACTTAAAGAAATTTAAAACTAACTATACGGAAAAATAATAGGCCAAATACCCGGAGCTTTCTCGACACTTTTCTTAAAAAAATATCCGTTAATATATTTAATCATTTTTAATAATGGAAATACTATTATAATTATCAATTAAAAATGAAAACTTATTAATTGGAAAATAACTTTAGCAAAAGATTTTATATGGTTTAAAAACCGACCTTTGTTTATTATAGCATATAAAACCATGCGAGTTATTATTAACAACATAATTTTAACGTTTTTAAATACGGCTTATTGTTTTATAATATTTATTATTTTAATATCACTTAAAAAACTTAAACAAAAAAAGTATTAATAAAATAATAAAAATAAATAAACTTGTTTAAAAAAAAAAATAACTTTTTAATTAAATATATTAAAAATGTTTACAAATAATATATCATTAAATATTAATTAAATTAACTTAAATAAATAGCGGTGTTTTATATTTAATAAACCTTAAAAAAACATAAGCATATTTTATAAATTAAAAAAGCCTTGTTAATAAAAAATGCTTGAAAATAGCATTAAAAATTAAGCTATTTTAGCTTTAAAGCATTTAAACACTTTATGCGCTTATTTTAAAGGGTGATTATTAAAAAACCCATAAAAGTAAAATATAAAACCTATGAAATGTTAAAAATAAAACAACAAATTCGAAAAGCACTAAAAACCAATTATAAAAACCTAGGAAAAAAGCTGGCAATAAATTTTCATAACTATAAAAAGTTTTTGTTAAACGAAACATCGCACCTTATCTTTACCTGTAAAAACTCAAGGGTGTCCTGGGATTATGCCTTAAAAAATCGGAAAACAAAAATAATTATCCATGTTTTACACGCTTATATACAATGGCTAAAATATTAATATAACATTAAAGTTAAGGCAATTAAAACAAATAATAAAATTATGGTAAACAAGTTAAATATTAAACAATAGCTAAAAACCCGCGCAATTAAAGTTAAGCCTTTATTATTAAATACTTAAGCATAAAACAGGGGTGCTAAACGCTTAAAAGGTGTACTTAAAATAAAAGCGCATGCTATAAAGATTAAATTATAATTACCGACTTTTTTTTAACCTAAAATCTTTAAAGCAACCACTTATTTATATAATCGAACGCTAAAACGGAAAAATAAATGGAAAACACCGTTCGATGTTTTTTTTAAAGCAATGTTAAGGAAAACCGGACGCCTAATAACACTAAATAAAAAGCCAAACCAAACACACTTTAAAATATATAGGTGTAAAGCTTATGTTATTATAATTAATATAAAGCTACATCGCTGTTAATTAAATTAACTCGGATTTAAAGCATGAATTAAATACCTAGTAAAATACCGCTCATTTAACATATACTATAACAAACCGTTAGTCTGTAGGGGCGTTAGTACTCGAAGCTCCACGTATTGGATCGTGCTTAGGGTGCGAACGTGTACGGTCGGGTCGTAACTAAGTGGTCGTCAAGAGATTACTCTCACACAGCTATTCCAAGAAGTCGCTATATGCTTAGATTGAATTGTGAAGTAAGAGCTATACTAATTACAAAGAGAACGTCTTGTCATTATATAGACCTTCTCTTCCTTCCCAATTCCAGGTGCTCCATCTGCTCTACAGATCTCCTAGAGCAGTCGCTCTCGTAGCTCCACAGAGCTGCTCCATCTGCTCTACAGATCTCCTAGAGCAGTCGCTCTCGTAGCTCCACAGAGCTGCGTGTCACGTGACCATGTCCGGAACTGTGGCTTGTCTCCTGGTCCAGTCCGTACCCCTCATTGGGCCTCTTTAGGTCACTTAGGCCAGCTCGTTAGCCTCCTCGTGTGTTGGTTCGTAACATATACCGAGTGTAGGTGCCGTAATTAAACAAGGTTATTAGTATATAAAATATAACCTTTTATAAAAATAAAATCTTTAACAAAAGCAAAGAAAGCTTTTAAAATAACTTAAAAACAGTAACCATAAAAAAAATACAAGTTATAATTAACAGGTATGCTTTACCCGAGTTTAATAACTATGTTTACAATAAAAAACAAGAAATAAAAAAAAAAAAACAAATAAGTAGTGAGAAATAATCCATAACTCCGACAGGAATAACAAACGTTTAAATAATAAATAGCCCGGTGGTCTCGACGGGGATACAAGTTTAAAAAAATAAAAAAAAACTTAATGTAAGCGTTAAAACTAATTATTAATATACCACGTTAAAATTTATCTTAATGCTTTCACCACCGCTAAGCCTACCGTTAACGCTATTATATCACTTTATTTAAAATGGAAATAAAGTACTTTATAATCCTTTATATAAAAATAAAGCAATCCGTAATCCTTTAAATAACTTTAAACATAGGAATTTAAAACCGTGAAAAGCAGCCTTTTTAGCAAAACTTAAAGCTTCGCTAATAAAACAATTAAAACTAGCTATTTTAAATCGCGCCGGCATAAAACGAGCACTAAAAAAAGGTTAAAAAATGCACCGCAAGTTTTTAAAAAACGCATTAAAGCGGCGTGAAAAGTTAGCTAATTATTTAATAAGGCATTTTTTTAAACAAGCTAAAAAGGATTATTTAAAAAGTCATTAAAAAATGCACTCATGGTTAAAAATTTAAAGAAAAAACCCATTAATATAAAGGCATTAGATTTTAAACTATATATAAATATATGTTTACAAGTTTAATAAATATAAAAGGTTTATAAAATGTAAAGCCTAATTAATTATAAAAGAAAATTAGTAAAAAGGTTTATATGCAAAATAAACATATGCTACAACCTTAATTAAAAGGTTGTTTAAAACCTTAATAGCTTTAGCGGCTAAATTTAACCTTAAAATAATTTAATATAACGTTGTAAACGCTTTTATACATGCTTTTATTAATAAGAAAATCTTTATGCATATGCTATATAGCTATTATAAAAAAAAATAATATTACAACTTAATAAAACCTTTTATAAATTATAAATATTGCTTTTGCTATAGCAAAAAAAGTTTTTAAAAACGTTAACAAACCTAGGCTTTAAATTTATTTCTTATAAGCCATGCTGCTATATAAAAAAAAAAGTGATAATATTTTTTTATGTTAATAATATAATTATAGCTTATAAAAAACATGCATAATTAAACGTAAAGGTAATTACCCAGCAGCTTAAAAAGAAATATTAAATCATTAATGGCAAAGAAATATAATGGTTCCTTGGCATGGAAATCGTTTAAAACCAGCCTTAGCAAAAGATTTAATTATTTTAAACTTTTTATATTAAGAAAATCACTAAGCTAATAACCTTAAATGATAAATTCCCTGAAACTCCAATGGGCATTAAATAACTACTGCCCCGGCACAATCATGCCGCCTAACATAAGATTTAGAAATTCCAAAGAAAAATTAGTTCTCTTTTATTTGCTGCAGTCTTTACAAAACCAAACATAGCTTTTGCCACATCCCAACTAGCAAGATTTCTTACCAACCTAAGCTAGCAACATTAACAAGCTGCAAATCAAGTTATCTGCTACCTATACAAGACCAAGCATTTTGCTTTTTAGTTTAGTAGAAAAAAAGATCTCATAGTTTTAAGCAATGCTTTTTTTGCTAATAATACACTTAACCGAAAAAGCTTTCAAGCTTTTGCTATAACACTCTTTGGCGGGCTAATCGGTTAAAAAGCAAATAAGCAAAACACAATCACCACCTCAACCACAAAAGCAAAATTGCTTGCATTAGCTCAGGCTATAAAGGAAACTTTATACACAAGCCGACTAATCTCCAAACTAAAGGTTTAACTTAATCAAAAGCAAATTAAGGTCAAATGTAACAATATACAAACGATCAAGCTAATAACAGCTAAAATTGCTTAACTACAAACTAAGCTACAACATATAAACATACATAATCATTAGCTGCAACAAAAAGTCAATCGAAGAACGATAAATGTAAAATATACACCTTTAGCCGAAATAAAGGCAAATAGGTTGACAAAGGCCCTACCGGCCTTAAAATGGTCAACGTTTCTAGATCAGTTAGGTTTAGTAAATATTCAGAAGAAAATCAAAGACCAGAAGTCGGAAAAATATAGGATAAAAACCAGAGAAGAGATTCTGAGTCAAGAAACTAGAGTCCTGTACTCAAAGGGTGTAGACCAGCCAGGCCCATGACGTTACCTGGCTGAAAGGGTGTGTCGGATATAACGATTACCTCTGTATAGTCACGCTATCACAACGTACCATGGTGGTACAATGAGCACTACCACCCACAGGTTAAAAGAGGGAGCCAGAAAATAAAGGCTCTCAACAGAAAAAGAATACACAGACAATTCTGACCAGACTTGATGTAATTGACTCAAATCTGACACATCTCGGGCGCGACCCAGGAGGGGAACGTTTGGTTGCCTAAGATAAGGCGGGAGGATATAATACGGGCAATTTCGGGGCAAAGCCGAAGCTTAACACCGCCACCCGCTTGCTGGCACCCTTCTACTTGCCAATCAGGTTAAAGTCACTTCAGTAGTAGAAAACTAACCCCTTAGTAATACCAGCTTTTAGTACACAAGACCGTTTACGTCACTTAACTTTTCAGCAGATTGCAAGTGCATTTCCTTCGATGGCAGTGTTAACAATGTTGTATTAGGCGGTGGCTGGTTTAAGCCAGCTAAACATACAGGCGAGCAAACGATTGGCTACTAATAAATATGTTAGTGGCAGCCTGGCATTGCATGTTATGCAGGTACCAGGAAACGCAGGGACGGTCTTAATATCATACGCCGGTGCGGTTACACTAGTATGCCAGATGCTGCGAGAGACGTAATAATTTTACACGTGTCGACCAGTAATGCAAGTTTTTAAATCATGATAAAAATAAATGCTCTTGGCCAATTTATAATCGTTTTCTTTTCTTTGCCTTCATTTTTCCTGATTGGTGACACGTGTTAGGCAGAACGTATTAGTGCACATATTTGACTTTTAAGTATGAGAGGATTCCGTATTATACCCGGGATTAAAGAAGATATTGGAATTAGTCGTACATTTTTAATTATCCGTTTGTCCACTGGTTTATATCCCTCGACCATTTATATTGTGCATCTCCGCGCACTGTCCTGGTCAATTCCCAAGAGTCTTCGAGTTCTCGGCCGTCCTTGTCCTTTCGACGCATCGTCTCTGCCACTGGACATACACTCTCCTCTTAGAGCTCTTAGTTTGCCTCAGAAACATCCTTTCTCTTGTACAAATACCTAGTTTACTTCCACATCCACATCATTCCTACTAGCTACCTTAGGTTCTGAATCAGCATTACCCTCTTTCGTGCTCTCCCAGATAAGGCCTTTAGTAAAGGCAGCCTTTTCACCCGCACGGCTCTCCCACCGGCGCTAAGTCTACGCGATAATTAAATTTCTCGAACGCCCCCTCACCGCCGTACGAGCATCATCATGTCTCTAACACACTCCTCCAACCCGACAACTATTGAGTCACTATCCGATGAGACGTTAATGGATTTGCAAAAACTGTTTCGTGACGAAAGAAACACGAGGATCCTGTCGGCGGGGTGCACCCTCGCGTCAGGCATCTTTTCCACAGTCTTCACCCATGGTATTTCCTTGCTTATTTCTGGGGTCATGGGTTATTGGCACGGAATTCGAGCTTATGAGGCTAAGAAAACCCTCAAGGTTATTCGAGATGAACTTGAGAGTCGCGGACGACAGTTCAAACGTACTTCTTTCCGGAGTTGGTTCAAATGGAAGAATTTCATCGCCGTCATGGCGGCGCCCTTCGGGGTAATCATGGACATGACCATTATGTCTCAACTGACGACAGCGATGGCCCTCACGGATCCTGCGAAGGAAGTACTCGGGGGCGTAATGAATGAGGCAATGGTTAAAACCTGGGAGAAAAATGCCCCTGGCGTCAAAAAGGTGCATTTCTAGGTGAACTTGCTCCACTAACACACCCACACAGCCATAGTTGAGACGAGATTGATTATATAGCTAAGCAAAGAAATGCCGGCACATTTTCCTACTACTATAGAATTGGCATGTAACAGCAATTTGTTGAAACGTTAATTGTACACTATATTGGCCACTGGCCAAAGTGGCCACTTTAACTAGCATAGCTAAGGTGGCTATAGCTAGCCAGGGGCTAGCCAGGACTTATATCTCTAATTTCCCACTCTTATAGATTTTTTCTTTTTTTTTTTAATAAAGCATTTAAACATAACATATCTCCCACTTGAGCTGAACACCCAATTGAGCTGGCCACCCACGTGATATATATAGCACCGGTAATTTTATATAGGGTGCTATTTACCCCTTTTTTTAATAACTTAACGAAAGGTAGGCCTACAAACTAATAATAAATATATTTAAAATCTTTATTTTAAAAAGGATTTAATAATATTTTTATAAATTTATAGCTATTTTATTTAAGGTTATATAAAAAATATGTTAAAATAATTTTTATAAAATAAAGTTTTATAAATGCACATTTAAATAAAATAGCTATAAAATAATAAAAAATACCATTTAATTTTTTTTTAAATAAAAGTTTTAAATATATTAATTATTAATTTATAAATTTATTTTTTGTTAAGTTGTTAAAAAAATAAATAAATAACACTTTATATAAAATTACCGGTGCTATATATATTATATAAATAGCTAGCTTAATTAAGTGTTTAATTTAAATAAAAAATGCGTTAATAATAAATTAACTTTTTTGCTTTAATTAATGTTTATACGCGTAATATTAAATAAGCTTTATATAATTATATATAAACGCGTTAAATAAAATAATAATATTTTATATTAATAATATGTTTTTATTTATTTTTTAAAAAAAAAAAAGGTTTTTTATATATAATAAAGTTTTTATTTAAAGTAAAAACTTTGCTTAATATATAAAGCTAACTAAGTAATAAAAAAATTTAATAACATATATAATAATAGCTAACATTAAGCGTGTAATAAAAATAATTACACTTTGCACGTAAAAATATAGCTAACGTTAATAAAATTAATATATAAAATATATAAAAATTAAATTTAAAAAGTTATATAATTAACTTTATTAAAAATATAATTTATATATATATAATTTATATAATATATTTAAATTTCTTTTTTATATTATAATATAATAATAATATAATTAATTAATTAAAATATATTAATTAAATTTATTTAATTTTAATAATTAAAAATTTTATAACGTATTTTTTATTTAAGCTAAACATTTAATTAAGCTGGTTATTTACGTGATATATATAATACCGGTAATTTTATATAAGGTATTATTTACCTTTTTTTTAATAACTTGTTAAAAAATAGGTTTATAAACTAATAATTAATATATTTAAAATTTTTATTTAAAAAAAAAATTAATAATATTTTTTATTATTTTATAGCTATTTTATTTAAAGTTATATAAAAAAATACGTTAAAATAATTTTTATAAAATAAAGTTTTATAAATATACGCTTAAATAAAATAGCTATAAATTTATAAAAAATACCGTTAAATTTTTTTTTAAATAAAAGTTTTAACTATATTAATTATTAATTTATAAACTTACTTTTTAACAAATTATTAAAAAAAAAGGTAAATAATACCTTATATAAAATTACCGGTGTTATATATATTATATAAATAACCAGCTTAATTAAATGTTTATAATAAAATTAGCTAAAGAAAAAAGCATTACAAAGGCTATTTACTTTAATAACTAAGGTTTACTTTTTATAAAAGGAAAATTTAGCTTAAATATAATTATTTTCGGCAATTAAACTTTAGTTAAATTTTTCTTTTTACATTAATTTATTATTTTATTATTTATATAAGTTTTTATTAATTAAGCTTAAATAAAAAATGCGTTATATTATATATTATTTATATAGCTTTTTTTTATTTAATTAAATAAAAGGTTAATAATATTTATTAATAATAGTTTAAAATAATAATTAATATTGCTATAAATAAAATTTGCTTAAAAAATAACAACGTTTTTTTTTAATAAATAATATTATTTGCTATTTATAATTTATTTTTAATAACTTTATTTTTAATATTAAAATTTTTATTAAAGCTAATAATATATTAATTAATATATATATAATTATTATTAATTAAACTTTTTATAACATTATTAATATTAAAAATATTTTTTTTTAATTTAATTTTAAATAATTACTTTAAAGCTAATAAAAATAAAAAAGTTTATAAAAATAATGTTAACGTGGTTTATAAACGAGCAACGCATTTAAGCAAGCGACGCACTTTTCCCATACTATTAAGTTTAATCATTAATAACTTCACAACTAAAGTAGTTATAATTAAAAATCAATCGGATTTTAATTTATTACTCGTTTTTATGTTTTTATTACAAGTTTTAGCATTGTGGCCGGTTTTGCCGCACCGTCCACATTGTTGCTGGCGCGGCAAATTCGACTTACTACTACTACAATTTCTCGACGTTTGCGACCATACTAAGTCTTGCGCATCTCTTTGGGCAATCAAATTAGTTGCATCTTTTATAGTAAGACTGTATTTATTTTGTAAGCGCTTTTTTTTGCCTTTCCGGCGCTTGCTTAGTGCTTTATTTGCCTTGCGAAGCCTTTGGTTTTTATTGCTTATAAGGGTTAGTTAATGCGCTAACATTTGATTTAACTTCGCAAGCTAGTCGACAGCGTTTAAAATTGGCCCTGGGGAGCTTTTTTAGTGACTAGAGATTTAACTTTTAATAAAAGTTGACTGCGCGGTTGCTTTTTTGGCAGTTTTCGGCGTTTGAGAGACCTAAGGGTTAGGTAGCTCAACAGTGTTGTAAATTAGCGTTGGTGACCGTAATTGCACATTTAGCTTTAAAATCACAGCCTATAAATCGTAAGGCATTAATCCTAACCCTCGGAAACCTCCTAAAATATTTGATTCTATAAAAGTAGCAAGGTAGGCTTTTTTAAACGCAATAAAAAACTTAGGCTTAGTGATGTGGTTAACATGTAACTTTATAAATTTGTTAATTTGGCAACCGTACGCCCGCTTTAAAACATTATAAAGCTTAATGTTAAGTGGTTAAGTTAAATGCGACGAGTGAAAAGGCAGAGAAATGGTTATAATGTTTTATTCTTTGCAATACTTTTCGAACTTAGCTAATACGTGACTTTTGTGCTGGTTTAGCACTAATAATCGATATACGCTTTTTTATAACAATTAAATATGCTTATTAAAATGTTTTACCTATTTCAATCCTATATTATTGTTTGTTTATTTATTAAAACTAGTATTAAGTACCCAATCGGTTAAAAGGTTGGTGTTTTTATACTAATGCTAAAGATGAAAAACGCCTTAGAGGATAAGGTACGGCGGGATGGATAAACCACGCAAATTAATAGCACAAATTGCTGTTAACCATTTTTTATTACTAGGCTGCACTGCTTTACGCTTTTTACGTCGATTGGCGCGTGTAATAACTATATGTGCGCAGATTTGGCCTATTATAAACCCAGTCTCGTTAAAGTTTTAAACATTGTTATTGTAAATGCTGTATTGCGTTTTTACGCGCATATAACGCTTAAACCACGTGCTAATAATCTTTAAATCTTCGCATAATGCCCTTTAATAATCGTAAAGACGCATAAACTACGTTTAAAGCTTTTTGTGGCAATTGATAAAGTTGTAAGCCTAGTGTTTGCCAACCGGGGGTGCGCTACGCAAATCGCAGAAAAAATCGGCCATATTTTTTATAGTAGCGTAAGCAAAGGAATATCCTCGCTCATCTAGATTAAGTATATACTTAAAAAGAACATCCTTTTTAATTGGATCGAGTTTATGCATATTGGCGCGGGTTTTGTCTCGTGCAGTGCGACCGTTCATTTTATAACGTACAGTGCTTTTAAAAAGTTAATAGATTTTACAAGCGCGTTGAATGCTAATTTTTTAATGGGAATTAATAGCTTAAATAGCAAGGAGTATTTTAGCTTTTTTAGTTTTATTTAACATTGTGTTGTTAAGGAATTATTACGCGACAAAGTTAAACCAACGCGTTTATGGAAAAAGTGCGTTGTTTGCTTAAATACATCGCTTGCTTATAAACCACGTTATATTTATATAATAATTAACTTAATATTTAAAAGTTTTAGCTTTATTAATAAATAATGCTAAAAAAACTAAGCTTGTTTATATTAAAAAATTTTTTAACTTTTGTAAAAATATTTCATAGCTTTATTTAACGCTATTATAAATATATAAAGCTTTAATTTTTTTTGCATTAAAACTTAAAAAGCTTTTTTAAGCTAATAAAAATATTTTTTTGTTTTAATTTTTATAATAGTTTTTAATTTTTTTTAAATTAATATATATAAAAGCTATTTATTAAATTAATAATATAAATGTATAACGCATTTTACAATTAAACCGGACACCTAATTGCACCGGCCACCCGATTTCCCATATAAAAATATATTAAAAAAGTCCGTGCATTTCGACGAAAAGTGGGCCTAAAAACTAATAGTTGGTATTTTTAAAATCCTTATTTAAAAAGAAATCCAATAATATTTTTTTTAAATTTGCTACTATTTTATTTATAGGTGTACTTAAAACCACGCTAAAATTTTAGCGTGGTTTTTAATATAGCCCCAAATAAAATAGTAGTAAATTTATAAAAAATACTATTGGATTCGCCTTTAAGTAAGGATTTCAAAAATACTATTTATTGGTTTGTAGCCTTAATATCTGTTGAGATGCACGGGCTTTTTCAATATATATTTATATGGAAAATCGGGTGGCCGGTGCAATTAGGTGTCCGGTTTAATTGTAAAATGCGTTATATGTAAAATAATTAATAATATTTTTAATAAATTTATTTTTAATAATTAAAAATTTATTTAATATAATTAGCTAATATATATAAAAAATTTCCATAGCTTTAATAAAATCGGCGTTAAATATTTGCATTAAATAGTTTTATAAATAATTTTATTATTTATAAATAAATTTAATATTAAAATTAACAAAATTTTAAATTGCGTAAATAGCTTTATTATAACTTTTTTACATTTTGTAATTATTTTTAATAATTACGTAATATTTATTAATAATAATTTTAATATTGCTTTTATAATTTTATTTAAATTTTAAAATATTTTTTATAATAAATATATTAAAAATTTTATTTAAAATAACTAAATTTATATAAACGTATATATTATAATTATTAATAATAAAATTAATCATTATAAAATGTTTTTATAAAAACTTTAAAAAACGTTAATAATTAAAATTAAAATTAAAAACTATAATATATAAAAAATAATTTAAAAATAATATCGATAAAAAAGTTTATATATTTAAATAAAACAATTGCATTATATAAGTAATAAATTTAAAAAAAATAAAAATAAAATGTAATAATTAAACATAAAAATATAGCTATAAAAAATAATATAAATAAATTTAATAAAAATAAATTATTTTATAATAAAATATTTTAATATTTTTTAATGTTATTTTTTAAATAAAAATAATAATATTTATATATAAAATAAAATTTATAATTTTATAATTTAATTATGTTTTTAATTTTTAATTAATTATATTATTTTTTATACCGTTTTTCTTTTATATAATATTAATTTTTTAAGCTAATATTTCGTTTTATATAAATAAATGTTTTTTATTATATAATTTAATTAATTTAATAGCAATTTTCAATAATAAGCTTTATAAATATTATTAATTATATTTATTTTTAAAACTTTTTTATTTTATTAAATATTATTTAAATAAAGCGTTAATTTTATATAATAATAAGTTATTATTATTTTCTTTTATTAAAATTTATGCAAAATATAATTAATAATAATTAAAAAAATTAAAACTTTTTAAATTTAAAAAAAAATAAGCTATTAAAATAATTTAATATAATTATTAATATTTAAAAAAATTAAGTTTATATATAAATTTATTTATTTTTTATAATATTATAAAAAAGTTTATTTATTAAGCCGATTATTTATATAATAACTTGTTAAATAAATTAAAATTTTTATATAATTATAAATAAACTTTATTTTTAATTTAAAATTAAATAAAATTATATTTAAAATTATATTAAGCTTTTATTAATGTTGTTATAAATTTAATAATAATATTTATATTTTATTAATAAAATTATTTATATAATTTAAAATTTAAAGCTTTTTAAAAAACATTTAAAATTAATAATATGCTTTATAATTTAAAACTTATAATAACTTTATTAAATAATATACCGGTTATAAATAATTTTATATTATTAAAATTATATTATAATATTAATAATATATTAATTTATAATATATTTAATTTTGTTATAATATAATATTTAATAATAATTTTAACATTTTAATTTTATTTTTTATTAAAATTATTAATTTATAAATAATACTTTATTATAATATTTAATATAATTATAAAATATTATTAAAATGTTTATTATAATTAAATATAATTTTTTATAAAATCTTTTAATTATAAATTATTAATATAAAAATTAAAAGTTTTTTTTATTATTTAATTATATTTTTAATATTTTTAAAAATAAAAATGCATTTTATATTAAATTTGTAAATAATTATTATTAATATTTTAATAACATTATATTTATTAACACGTTAAAAAATATTTTTTAAAAAAATTAAAAATAATTTAATAATAAAATTAATAATTATAATATAAAATAATATAAAAAGTTTATATATAAATTTTAGCTTTTTTAAAGCTTATTATTTATTTATTATTAATTTAAAACATTTAAAATAATATTTTATATATTTTAAAATTTACTTAAATATATTATATATAATAAAATTATTAAATTTTTATAATAATTTTTTAAAACTAAAATAATAAATTTTATTATATATAATAAAAAAAATATTTTATTAATATATTTTAAATATATAAAATTAATAAACATTATTTTATATAAGTTTATATAAAAAAACATTATTAATTATAATAATAATAAAATTAAATTATAAAATTATATATTATTTCGTTTTTTTGCTTTTTAATTAAAAAATTTATTTATTTATTTTTATTACTTAATTTTATTAAATATTTTTATAAAACACTTATTATTCTTACATTTTTAAAATAATTAATTTTATTATTTATTTAATATAAATATTTTTATAATAGCAAAATATTTAAAATTTTTCATAATATTTTTTAGTTTGCTTTTTTTTATTATAAATAATAACATTATTAATAAAGTTTAATTTTATTAAAAAATATAATAAAATATTTAAAATAAAGTTAATTTATTTAAAAATATATTATATATTAAAGTTAACGTGTTTTATTATTAAGTGATAAATATTATTAAGTGATAAAAGTCTTAAGTTTTCCTACCTTTCATTATTTAAACTTTATTTTCTTTACTTATAACAATAAACCATGCGTTAAAAAAAGCTAGGTTATTAACTACTGCTAGCGCTTTTAAACGCAACCCTTACATTTTTATTTACAAGCTTGCAAAAATGTATAGTGTTCCCAACAAGACCCTCCGCCGCAAAATCACCGGTGTTGCGCCCCGGCGCAGCAGCAAAGATATAAAGTCGAAATTAACCAACTCCGAAAAGCAGGCGATTATACAATTTATAATTTACCTAAATTCGAAAGCGTTTCCCCCCCAGGTGTGTTATGTTTAAGATATGGCCGACCGACTATTAGCTAAGCGGGGTAGCCAACCTGTCGGAAAGTGCTAAACAACGCGCTTTATAAACCGTACACCAGCCCTCCGAACGCGTTTAAACCGTTAAATCAACTATAGCCGAGTCCTCTGCGAAAATCCTACTAAATATAACGTGTATTATAAACGCGTAAAAAAAACTATTAAGCGTTAAAGCATTGCAAAAGAAAATATATATAATTTTAATAAAATAAGGTTTATAATAGGCATAATTACAACTAATATAGTTGTAACAAGTGTTAAAAAGCGGAATAAGCCTAAGCAAGCCTAGCAAAGCAATCGGAATTAGTTTACAGCCGTTTGTTCGATTAATTTACAGAGTTAGTCGGTGCCGCCTTTTATCATTTTAGAGGAAAAAACCCACTTTGCCTTTTAGTATTGCAATAGCCCTATACCACCCAAATAGCAAATTACGGTCTCATATAACAGCTAAATTAATAATAATTTTGGTTTAAAATAAATTAAACACTTTAATAAGTATACTCAACTGTGTTTAACGGGCACAAAACGTTTTTTTATTTTTAATGGTTACAAAAGCTACCATTTGGAGAAATTTAAGAACTATTGCCAGAAAAATGGTATTTTTACCGAAACAATGCCTGCATATTTTTTTTATAAACTTTAGCCTTTAAACGTGGCATGTTTTAGCCCGTTAAAAAAAGCATATAGTATTAAAATCAGCAATATTATGCAAACAAATATAACGCATATTTTAAAAGAGGACTTTTTACCTGCATTTTTTAAGGCTTATACTTAAGCAATAACACCTGTAAACATTACGTTTGGGTTTAAGGCCACTGGCCTTGTCTTATTTAACCTAGAAGTCGTTATTTTAAGGCTTAATGTTACGCCAATCCTTTTTACACCATTGCCGAAGCCTAAGTTACCCCTTACTGTTTAAGTTTTAAAAACCCCTATCATTATTAAAAAAGCCGTTTCGCAGACTATTTACTTAAAAACCCAAATCGCTAGGCATTAAAGTAGCTTACCTAGCAAAATTATTAACGCTGTAAACTCATTATTAAAAGCTACGTATTATTTACTGCATAAGCAAACGTTAATACTAAATAAAGTAGCTAAGCTTTAAAAGGCTAACCATATCCTTAATAAACGTTAAAAAACAAAAAATAAGCGATTATAAACTGGAAAAATACTTACTTAATCTAAAAAAACAAATCTTTAGGTCTTTAAAAAAGGTGGTAGTTAAATAAATCAAAAAAATAGTAAAAAAAATGGTCGTTAAGTGAGGGCATTTGCGCGCGCGCGCCATTGTGGCATATGCGGCAACACCGGTTATAATGCGCGCACTTATACAATAAATGTAAATACATTTAATAAAAAGAATTTCAATTAATTTAAAGTAATTTAATTGCGTTATGGTTGTTTTTTTTACGTTGCAATTTTAATAATGCTTAAAACTTTTGTCACTTAATAATATTTGTCACTTAATAATAAAACACGTTATATTATATAATATAAATTAAAAGAAAATTTTTTATTTTATTATTTATAATAATTAATTTGTTTATATTTTTGCTATATTTTAATAATTTATACTGCTATAGTTTTAAACTGCATAAATAAAAGCGCAATAATTTAAAAAAGTTTTAATATTATTTTAAAATATATATATAATAATTTTATTATTTTATATTTTTTATTTAAATTATATATACTTTAATAATAATTGTTTAATTTTATTATATAAGCTAAGCAAATTATTTTAGTTTTATATTTAAAATTATTTGCTTTTTTTAAATTATATTAATGCTTTTAAATTAAATATAAAATTAATTTACTTAAAGCAAAAAATTTAAAATAATAGCTTTATTATTTTTATTAAGCAATATAACAAAATAAATAAATGTATGCTTTTTTAAATTTAATATAATAATAATAAAAATTAAACTATTATATTTTTAAAAATAATAATAAAATAATCATAGTTTAATATTTTTTTATTTAAAATATAGCAAAAAAAAATTATATATATTTGTTTTTTATATTAAACTAACTGTTTATACGTATATTTTTATTGCTATTTAATTATTTAAATATTAAATAAATAAAATTTTAGCAAAAATAAAATTATATTATTAATTTAGCTTATAAAATAATGGTTTTATATAGTGCTAAAATATAATATAAAATAATTATGAAATTTTATATATTTTTTTATAAATTTATTTTAAATGGCTTTATTAGCAAATATATATATATTTGCTTTATTAAAGTAATAAATTATTTTTTTTGTTTAAGTAAAAAATATGTAATATTATAATATAAAGCAATGAAAAATATAAAAGCTGCGTTATATATATTGCAAAAATAAATAAACGCCGAAAAAAATTAAAAAAAAGTTATATATGCTAATAAAAAAACTGCAGCGCAAAAAAAAAAAACCAAAAATAAGCAACAAAAGTAAAAAACGTTAAAAAAAGCTTTAAAGCTACATTTATTTGTTAATTTGCTAGCTTTTTTTATTATTATATATTTTAACTGCAAATATAAAAATATAATTAAATATTTTAGCATTTATTAAATGTTATAGCTTTTGAAATTTTTTAAGGTTAAAAAAAGGTTTTAATAAAAAATAAAAGGTATATATTTAAATAGTATATTTTTGTTAAAAAAACTATATATTATAAATAGCGTTTTATTAGCAAATTATAATTACTTTTTTAGCTAAAATTTTATATATATTAAAGATAATATTTGTTTTTATTTTTAATTATAAATATAATATATTAAATTATAGCTTTTAATTTAGCTTAACAGTTTTTTTTTTATATTGCCTTTTAATGTTTTTAAAAATAATAAACCTTTAAACTTTTAAACAATTAATAAAAAAGCATAAAAGCTATATAAATATTTAAGCTTTTTTAAAAAGTTTAATGTTAAACTAAAGAAATAATTAGCAATTAAATTTATAAAAAATGGCTTTTTTAAAACTTAATGCATTTAATAAGCTAAAAAAATATATTAAACTAAAATTTTAAAATAACAGCTAATAATGCAATTTATTATAATATAAAGCACTAGTTAACTTTAAGGTTTTTATATTTAACTAAGCTATTAAAAAATAGTTAATATATATATATTATTAAATTTTAAAAATAAAAATTTTTTAAAAAAGTTTTTTAATATTATAGCAATTTTAAAAGCAAGCTTAAAATATTAAAGTTAATAAACTATAAATAAAAAGTTTTTAATTTTTATATAATTTATTAAATTAGCATAAAAAATAAATTAAAAGCTTATTATATAGCAGGCACGTTATTTTTTTAATATTTATAATTTTAAGTTTAATAGTTTATTTAATTATATAATAATATTAAATATTTAAAAAAACTATAATATAGCTTTTAATATAAAAGATTATATTTTTATTAATGTTTATAAAGGATTTATTAAAAAAATTAAGCTTTTTAACAAAATAATAGCTGTTATGCTTTAGTTTATAAATTAATAGCTTTAAGTGTTTTTATAATTAGTTATAAAACTAGAAAATATATTAATAAAATATTAACTGCATATTTATATATAAAATTTCATTTAATTTAAATTAATAAATTTTTTATATTTTAAATTTGCTATTATTTAAAATATTTTTAATAGTTTTATAAGCTTAAAAATGCGTGAAATATTTTATGTATTTTTTAATGCTATTTTTTATTTATTGCTAAATGGGATTTTTTTAAAATTAGCTGCTAATATAGCTAATATAATAAATATAACAATTTGTTTATTAATTTTAATTGCGTTTAATATAGCAAAAATATTACTTTAAATATTTTATATACGGTTAAAAATAAACGGGCGTTTATTATTTATATTATTTATTATTAGCAAAGCTAATTTTTTTATAATATATGCTTTATTATTATAAAATAACTTATAAATAAAAAAGCAAACATATAGCTTAAATATAAGCTATGTTAAATAATAATAATTTATAATATAAAGCAATTTAATAAAAAAATTTAAAGTTTATAAAAAAAATATAAATATAAATTTTTATATTAGCTATTAAGCTATAAAATAATTTTTACAAAATATTATAGCAAAATTAAAAATTTTAGCAAATATATATAATTAAAATTTTAAACTTAGCAATTAAAAAGTTTATAAAACTTAAAAATAAATTTATATAATATAATTTAATTTAAATTTAATTAAAGAAAAAGTTTAAAATATAATTGAAAAAAAAAGCAATATTATAATTAGCATTTTTAAAAAATATAAAGATTTATTAGCTAATAATATAAATATTATATTAATAATTTAATTAATTAATTTTAAAATATAATAAAAAAAAAGGTTTAAAAATAACTAATTAAATTTAAAAGTTTAATTAAAAGTTATATTAATATATTTAGTGCTTTGTAAAATAATTTAAAAAGCGGTTAAATAATATTTTTTAAAATATATTAATAAAAACTTTAATAATTTTAACGAAATGTTTTAAAAATTAAATTATTAAAGTATAAAGGTTTTTTAACAAATTATTTAAAGTAGTATAAATTATATTATTATTTAATAAAGCAAATTATTTTTTTTAATATTGCAAAGCGTTTTTTAAATATAATTAAAAGTTATATAAAATAAAGCTTTATTATGCAGTAATATTATATATTTATTTTTTTAGGCTTTTTAATAATAGCATTTTAATAAACGGTAAAAAGTTAAAAGAAATAATAAATAAGTTTTTTAATGTAAAATTATATAATTATATATATATTATATGCTTTAAAATAAAAGCAATATTTAAAATAAAAAATAATATAAAAAATGGCTAATAAAAAATAATATAGCTATAAAATAATTAACTTTATAAAAGAAAATATTAATATTATAAAATATAAGTTAAATTATAATATTTAAGCTTATTTTTTTATTTTATATAATTTATAATATAATATATTTTTAAACCTTTGCTTAAATAAAGTATATTTATATGTTTATTATATTAAAAACAAAATATTTTAATTAAAATATTTATATTTCATTTGCTATAGCTAATATTAAATTTAAGCTTTTATATAATAATTAATTTAATATAAAAAGCTTTTTAAATGTTAATTTAATTATTTAAAAATTAAAAAAAAGCAAAGTTAGCTATTAATGTTAAAGCGTGTAATTATATTTAATTATTAGTATATATATATATTAAAAATAATTAATAAAGTAAAAAATATTAGCGCTTAATAAATTTTAAACAATTTTATTAAAATTAAAGAAAATAGCTATAATTAAGCATTAATATATGTTAAAATTAATAAATTAGCTTTAATAAAATAATATAAAAAATTTATTTAAAGGTAATTTTAATTTAATATAAAAATATTTAAATATTATAACTAAAAATATAGCTTATATATTTATACGTTAAGTTTAAAATTAAAAAAAAAAATTTTTATATAATTTAATACGTTAAAGTTTTAATTTTATAAGTAATATAGCTTTATATTATATAAAATATAAATATATTGCTTTATTTTTATAAAATTAAAATTTATTTGATTTTTTTGCTTTTAAAAATATTAATGTGTAATATTTGTTTAATATAGCGTTTAAGTTTTATTTAAACAAATTAATAATTTATTTTATAAATGTAATTATATTTATATATAGCAGTTATGATTTTTATTATAAAAAATATATAATATATAAATAAATACCGGTATATAATTAAAAAAATGTGTTTTATAGCAACAAACTAAGCTTAGATTTTTTTAAAATCTTTGGATTAATTTATTATATAGCGTAAATAATAGCAAAAGCAGCAAATATATCAAAAGTTTTATTTAAATATTTTTTAAATATAAAGCCTTTGCTTTATTTATTTATTAAAAAAAGCATAAAAACATGTGCTTTTGTTTATAAAATGCAGCTAATTAAAAGTTATTAAAAATAAAGTTTTATTATGTTATATTAATTATTAAAATTATAAAGCATATATATAAACTTAATTTAAGTAATTAATAAAGCTATTATAAATTAAAACTTATTATATTTAATTAATGTTTATAAAAAAATTTGAAATATAATTAATAATTAACATAATAAAGTATAATAAAGCATAATATGCTATTAAAACAAATGAGATATTGTTTTAATAATTTTTTTATATAATAATTATAAATTTTTATGCAATAATAACAAATTTATATTTAAATATATATATAAATATATATTTTTTATAATATAATTAAATAATTATATAATAAAATATTATTTAATTAAAATTTATATTTATATTTATTTATTATATTAAATTAAATATAATATTTTAAAAAGCAAAATTAATGTTTTTAAAATAAATATTAACAGTTTTAAAAAAAATGTTAGCTATATAAAAAAAAATATTAACATATTTAAAACAAATGTTAGCTTTATAAAAAAAAACATTAATGCATTTAAAATAAATATTAGCTTTATAAAAAAAAATATTAATATATTTAAAATAAATATAAATAGTTTTAAAATAAACGTTAACTTTATAAAAAAAAATATTAGCGCTTTTAAAACAAATATAAACGGTTTTAAAAAAAATGTTAATTTTATAAAAAATGATATTAATGCTTTTAAAACAAATGTTAACGCTTTTAAAAAAAATATTAACAGTTTTAAATAAAATATTAGCTTTATAAAAAAAAATGTTAATATATTTAAAATAAACATTAATGGTTTTAAAAAAAACGTTAGTTTTTTTAAGCTTAATGTTAGCTTTTTTTATATATAGTTTTAAATATTAAAATAATGTATAATTATTTATTTTAATATAATTAAAAAAAATATTGCTATATATATAACATTTTAATAAATAAATTATTATATATTTTAAGCTTAATTAATTATTTTTATAGCAAAAATAATTATATTTTATATATATAAAACGTTTATTTAAATTAAATTAATGACTAATTTATACTTTTATATATTATTTTATTAAATTAAAAAATTAAAGATTTTTTTTATATAGTTAATGCTATTAATAAATTTAACGGTAAAAATTAAGCTGTTTAATATATATATTTATTATTAATATAATTATTTAAAGCAAGCTTTAAACAATTTTTTTTGCTAGCTTAATTAAATTGCTTTAAATTATTTATAATATAAATAATAAGCTTTGAAATAGCTTACGGGTATATTTAGTATAAATACGTATAATATATTTAAAAATAAATAAATATAAAGTTTAAAAAAATTAAAAAATTTACTTTAATATTTTTAAATTAAAATAAATAATTTATAATTTTATAATTTATAAATATAAAAAAACTAAAGTTTTAACATTATAGTTTATAAATAATAAGCAGGTTAATTTATAAAATTAAATAAATTTAATTAAATAATAGGTTTAATTTTTATGTATTATATGTTATATATATTAAGCTATAAGTTTTAAAACGCTTATAAGCATTAAATATATTAAATTATATTTTTTCATAATATTATTAATGTTTAATATAAAGTTATTTAGCTTTTATTTTATTAAAATAACTTATTATTATTGCTTAAATTGCGGCGATTTAATTGTTATTATTATTATTATTTAATTTATTATTATTATTTAGCTAAATTAATTTTTTATATAGCTTTATATTATAATAGTTTATATTTATAATTATATTTATAAATATATAAAAAAATTATTAAATAATTATAAATGCTTATAAATAAATATTAAAAATAAATATTTATATTATTTTTGTTATAATTAATATATTAATAATAATTTTTCACATTTGTTTTATAAATTAACAAGTTTATAATTAATAAAAATTGCAAAGGTGTAATATAAAAATATTTATTATATAAGTTGTTTAAAGGCTGTAAAAAGTTTTAAAATATATAAAAGTTGCTACAACTAAAAAAAATATATATATTTATAATATTTTAATATATTAAACAAGCTATATAATAATTTTTAATTTAGCATAATTTTAGTGCTTTATTTTAGCTTATTTTCATTTATTAATTAATTTAATAAATAGCAAAAGGTAAATTATTTTAAAAAAAGCATAAATTATAAACAAGGTTTAGCTAATGCGGTAATAAATATATAAAAGGTAATTTTTTAGCCGGCTATTTAAGCTAAGCTTTAAATAAATATTTAGCTGCTTATATTCACGCTTATAAATGTTTATTTTATTGTTTTTAAATTGTAAAAGGCTATATAACGTTTATAAGGTATAAAATAAACGCTTAACAATTTATATAATAAAAAAACGCTATGATTATTTATATATAAAAGTATATTAAAACCTAGCGCAGTTTAGCGCCCGGTTTAATTTAACGCCCGGCTTAATTTAACGCCCGGTTTATAAAGCCTTAAAAAGTAAACAAATAAACCTTTTGCTAACATGTTTATAATTAATAAATTAATAAAAACGTTTATAGCAATTAATGTGTTTTTTATAATTAAAAAGCTTTTATATTTAGTATTTTTTTTGCAAATAAGTTTTTATTTTAAAAAAAAAATAGCAACTATGATTTTTTTTTTAAAAAAAATTTTAATATATAAAAAAAAAACTATGATTTTATATTTTACTTATGTTTATATATTAAGCTTTATTATAATATGCTTTATGTTTAAAAATATTATTAACTTTAAAATTAAATATTATATATTTGCTTTATATAATTTTAAAGGTATTTTTTATATTTAATTTTAATTGTTAATATATATATAAAATATTAAAAACTATTGAAATTTTATAAAGTAAGTTTAAATAAATAAATGTAAAAAAAATGTTTATTTATTACATTAATATTATAAAACATATAAAAATATTTATAAATATTTAAGTTGTTTTATTATAAACTGTAATTTTTAGCTATATAAAAAAAACATTTAATTAATTATTGTTTAATTTTTTATATTATAATAAATTTTTATATAAGTTTAATTTGTTTTTTTTATTTAAAATTTGGCTTTTTTAGCTTAATAAAAATTAACAGCTTGTTTTTTTTTGTTATATTAATAATAAAAAGTTTATTTATTGTATAATATTTTATAAAAGCATTAATTATATTATATTTTTAATTAAAATAAATTTTAAAAAAAAAGTTATTAATTAAGCTAAAAATAGCGTTAATTATATATTAATAAACAAGGTATAATAAAAGCTTTTTAAGGTTTTTTTTTTATTTTTATTTATGTTATATTAAAAATTATTAATATTATTTTTTTATAGCTGCTATTTAATATTTTTTATTAATTAATTAATAGTTTATTTAATTTTTGCAGTTAATATTATTGCTTTACATAGCTTTATAATATAATTATTGATTTTTTAGCATATTTATTAACGCTTAAATAATTAAAAAAGCATTGTTTTAACTTTTTTTTTTATTTAATGCAATTTTAAATTATTTATTATTAATGTAATTTGTGCAGCATTAAAGCTAAGTTTTTAATAATTATTTTATAAATACCTATGGTTTATTATTAGCTATAATAGTTTTTATATTAACGCTAGCTTTTTATAAATTATCATTAAATTAATTAATATTTAAAAATATATTTAATTTTTTTGCTTTTATATTATTAAAGAAAAACCAGCTTAATATAAATAAAAAATAATTAAAAATATATAATTAATATAATATATAAAATAATGTTTTTAAAATATATTTAAGTTATAATTATATTTTATAACTAAATTATAAAATGCTTTGCTTACGTAAATTATTTTTTATTAAACTATGAAAAATAAAAAATATTGCTAAAAAATGTAATATTTTAGCATATTTTAATAATTTAATATATATTGCTTTAATTTATATTATTATTTGCATTATATTAAAAATTATAATAAATAATATTATATTTAAATTTAATTAACTTTTTAATATGCTAAATAAAGCTGTTTATTTTATTAAGTGTAATAAAATTATTTAAAAGTGTAAAACTATTATTTAATAAAGTGTAAATTATTTAATAAAATATATATTAATTGTTTAGCTTAAGCTTTAAATAAAGCTTTATTTTATTTATATTTTTTAATATTAGTGATTTTTAGCAATAAAAGGTTGGTTTTATTATTTTGCTTAACGTATAAAGTAAAAAGCTTATATATATTGCTATTAAAAAGCTTAAAAAGAAAAGCGTTATATTAAAATAAAATAACAAGCAAAAAAATATACAGGCTTAAAATAAAGCTATTTTTATATATAATTTTAAGCAAGGAAAATGTTTTTTTAAAGTAAAATTAACAAGGTTAAAAATTATTAACGTTTAATTATTTATTTTGCTTTTTTTTTAAGGTATTATTTTATAAACGCAAATATAAACTTAATAACAATTTTATATAAGTTTATTATTAAATTGCAAATTAAAATAAAGTTAAGATTTTAATATTAAAAAAGTAAAATTAAAGTTAATTAAATGCTAGCAAACATAAACAAAAGTAAAAATACAATAAAAAAAATATATTATTTACTAAGCTTAAAAGCTTTATTTATTATATATAATATTATTTAAAGTTAATATATAAAATCTTTAATAAATATATATTAATTTATATAAATATTATGCTTTAAATTATATTTTAATTTAAATTTTATAAAGGTTTAAGCTTTAATTAATATAATATTTGCTAGTAAAATAAAAGGTTATTTATATATTATATATTTAACAACGGTTAATAAAGTTATTAATAAAGCGGTAGATTTTTTTTTTAAATAAAAGTTGAAAATTATATTAAAAAGTTATAAAGGATTTTTATTTGCAAATTATTTGCTTTTTTTTGCCATTTTTATTTATTTTTTAATTTAAATGCTAATTAAAAAACTAATATATAGTGCTAATTATTTTTAAAAACAATATTATAATATTTATTTATATTAACGCTAATAGCTTTATATAGGTATATAAAACCTATATTAAAAATGATAACTTAATAAAGTAAATTTTATTTTTTGTTTTTTTTGCATATATTTTAAAAATATATTTTATTGCGTTAATTTTAATTATTTTAGCTTTATAATATTTAAAAGAAAAAAAATTGCTATTATAAAAAGCTTTATTATTTAAATTAAAAGGTATGCTTTTATAAATAAAAATGTTAGTAAAAATGCGCTTTAATAAAGCTTATTAAACGGCTGTTAAATATAAAACGTTAATGTTAACTTAATGTTTAAACGCATTAATTTTATATACGTTTTTATTAATATTATTAAAATCGATGTTTTTAGCTTTAATAAATTTATTTTTTATGTTATTATTTTTATTAAAAATAGCTTTATTATTAAAGTTTTTTTAAAAAGGTTAATAGTTTTTATTATTAATTTAAATTTTAAATATGAAATTGTTTTTATAATTATATTTAAAGCTAACGCATTTTACAATTAAACCGGACATTTAATTGCACCGGCTACTTAATTTCCCATATAAATATATATTAAAAAAGCCCGTGCATTTTAACGGATATTAGGGCTACAAACCAATAAATAGTATTTTTGAAATCCTTATTTAAAGGCGAATCCAATAGTATTTTTTATAAATTTACTACTATTTTATTTAAGGCTATATTAAAAACCACGCTAAAGTTTTAGCGTGGTTTTAAGTACACCTATAAATAAAATAGTAGCAAATTTAAAAAAGTTATTATTGAATTCCTTTTTAAATAAGGATTTTAAAAATACCAACTATTAGTCTTTAGGCCTATTTCTCGTCGAGATGCACGGACTTTTTTGATATATTTTTATATGGGAAATCGGATAGCCGGTATAATTAGGTGTCCGGTTTAATTGTGAAATGCGTTAATGATAAGCTTAAATCTTAATAATAATATTAAAATAAAAAATTTTAATACTTTTGATTTTTTAAATTTAAGTTAAAAAGGTATAATAATAAGCTAAAAAATAAAATATAATAAATTTTGTTTAAATTTGCAAATTTGCTAAAAAAATATTTGCTGTTAAAATAAAAAATAAATTAAAAACTTAAAAAATAAAAATTATTTATAATTAATTAATTAATTAATTAATTTTAAATTATTAAATAAGCTGTTATAATAATGCTATATTTGCTTATAATTTAATAAATATAATTAAAAAATATTTATTTATTTTAAAATATTAACGTAAAGCTTATAATTTTAGCTGCTTAATATTTATATATTTATAGCAAATGTTTTTAAGTTTTTTATTTTTTTAATAGCTTATAAAATAATGCTTTTTTAAGCTATTTAAGTAAAGATATATTGTTTGTTTATAAGCATTAAAACAAGAGAAAATAAAAGTTTGCTGCTAAAAAAGCGGTAAAAAGCAGCAAAAAACCTAGTTTATATGTTTTAAAATTAATAATTATAATTTATTAAAATAAAAAACATATAAATTAAAAACAAAAGGTGAAATATAAGCTTGTTAATTTTTAAAGTTATATTTTTTTAATATATAATGTTAATATAATTAATAAAGCGGCAAAGCTTGTTTTATAAACAAGTTTTACAATTTAAATATAAGTTTAAAGTTTTTTAAGCTTTATTAAAAAGCAATAATTTATTATATTAAGTGTATGTTAATGTTTTTTAACAAAAAACGATTTAAATTTAAATATTAATTATTTTATTATATTAATATTATTAAAAGCGGTTTATAGCTTTTTTTTCGCTTTATTTTTGCTTTATTATTTGTTTTTTTTTTTTTGCGACTTTTTTGTTTTATAGTTATATTATTTTTTAATGCTGCATAAAATAATTATAAAAAGTGTTAGCAAATTATATAACGCAATTTTTATAATATTATATAAAATTTAAATATATTTTACTTAAATTTAAAGTATTTATTATTTTAATTGCAAGTTATAAGTTTAAGTTTTTATATATTTATATATAGCGTTAATTTATAGCATATTTGTTATTTATTAAATTATTTGCTTAATATTAATTTATAAAACTTAAATTTATAATAAAGGTTATTTATTATAAAGTTATTAATATTAAATTATAATATGTTAATAATGTAAAAATATAAAATTAAAGTTTTTTTATTTTTTTATTTGTTAAAATTTAACCTTTATATTATAAGCTTGTTTTATAGTTTTTGCAAAGTTTAATTTTTATATTAGTTTAGCTTTTTTATATTTTGTGCAAACTTTTTAGCTTGCTTTTTAAAAGCTATTAAGTTTAACTTTGTTTATTTAGCTAATATATTATAAATAATTATATACTTTATTAATTTAATTAATATTTTAAAGCTTTTTTATTAATTTATTAATAAATTTAAATAAATTTATTACTTTTTTATTATTTAATAAAAAAAAGCTATATATTTTAAAATATATAATTGTTTTTTTGTTAATAAAAAAATTTTGCTTTTAATAATATAAAGCAGTTTATATATAAAGTAAATATATAAAATAATTAATAATAATATTAATTAAAAAAAATAATATAAGCATTAAAAATTAAGCTTTTTATTAAAGTTTTTTTTATAATGCAAGCTTTAATAAATTTTTTATATAATATATTTTAATTTATAACAAGGTTAATATATTAATGTTAAATAAATATATTATGCTTAATTATAACTTATAAATTAAATTAATTATTTTTATTAATAATTTAAAAATGCTTAATATATTTATATATTTATAATAATAAAACTTAAATTTATTTTGTTTTTTATAAATTATAATTATTTTTATTTTATTTTTAAAAAAAACGATAGTATAAATAATAGCAAAATATAATAATGTATAATTTAATTTAAAAAAGTTATTATAAAAATGTTAAAATAAAAGTTAATGTAATAGCTTTGCTTTTATATATATAATAGCAGCTATTAAAGGTAAATATAAGCAAACAATAAAAAAAAAAACTTTTTATAAATTATATAAATTTATAGCTTTTTTTAAAAAATTTTGTTTTTAAAAAAAAACGGTAGCTAAAAAATTTAAGCAAAATTTAACCAAGTTATAATTAAAATAACTAATAAAAAAAAATAATTTAACTAAATATTAATTGCTAAATTTATATTAGCTATGTTTAATTAAATTATAGTTTGCGCTTTATTATTAATAATATAAAATGCTTTAATGCTATAGCTAGTAAATAATATAAACTTAAACTTTATTAGTTAATTAACAAATTAATTAAAAAATAGTTTAGCTACGGCATAATTTGCTGCATGGCATTGTTTTTTAGCTATAAAGTTTAATATTAAAGCTTTAGCTTTTTTTTTTTATATTATAGTTTTATTTATAATTTATGCTTGCTTTTTAATAATAATATTTTATATTTTGTTAAAATAATTAAATGTTTAAAGTTTAATATTGTAAAGTTTATTATTAAATTTTTAAACTTTATAATTAATTAATATAATAAATTTTATAGTTGCTATGTTTTAATTTTAATATAAATTTAAAATATAATATAATAATAAAAATGAGAAAAGTTTATAAAAATTTAAATTTAAGCAGCTTTTTTTTTATTTAAAATATATTTATGTGTATATTAAATAGTTATTAATTATAATTATTTATATATATAATATAAGTTTAAGCTTGGCTTAAAAAAATTTAAACTATGGTTTTAAATAGCAAATATTTTTATTAAGTGGTATAACCGGCAATAGGTATATATACCAAGGTTTTTTTTTTTTAATATTTTATAATATTTTAGCTTTTATTTTTTAGTAGCTTATAATTATAGCAAAAAATAAATTTAATTTAATTTTATACTATATTATATAATGGCAATAAAAAAACCTAAGCGTATATATATTATTTTTTAAACAATTTAACAAATAAATTTTAATGTTTTTTAAAAAGCTTAAGGCTTTATAATATAGCGTGCTTTTATAGCGTTGCATTAATTATTAAACGATTATTTAAAATTTTTTAAATTTTAATTATTAAATAAATTTTAACTTTTATTTTGAAAATACAGGTGTTATAACTTAAAAATTTTAGCGGTGCTGCTTAAGCTTTATATATATAAATGTATATATATATATATATAAAATTTTAATATATAAATAAAGCTGTAAATAAAGCTGCAAATAAAAGCAAGCGAAATAATATCACAATATTTTATAATATAAGCAAAGCATATAAAAGTGCTAAAAAAGCTTTTATTTATTTATTTTATTTATTATATTAATATTATAATTATATTGTAAAATAGCTATATTTAATTTTAAAATAATGATATTTAATAAAAATATATTTAAACTTATTTAATAAATATAATTTTTTTAAAATTATATTAATAAAAATAAAAAATTAAAAGAAAATAGCATATATAACATTAACATTAATTTATTTAGCTTAAAAATAATATTAACATTTAATAGTTAAAATGTTAAAATTATTTTATATATATAATATATAAACAGTTTAAATAATTTAAATAAACTAAGGATTATTATAGCATTTAATTTTTTTTAAGATTTTTTTATAAATATTTTTTTTAAGGTAAACAGTTAATAAAAAATTAATAAGCTATAACGTTATAATTTTTTTAATGGTTATTTAAAACTATTATATATATTTAAGCGGGCATTTATTGCAAAGAAATATTTGCAAAAACTACAAAAGGGCTGGAATTTTTCGAGTTTTATTTTTATGGCTATATTATTAACAAAATAATTAATAATATAATTTATATATATTTAATAAAGCTATAAAACCAAGCTATTAAAAAAGCTATGTTAAAAATATAATTATTTTTTATTATTTAAGTTATTATAATTTATGCTAATTTTTTTTTTAATAAAAGTTTATATAATTTTAATTAATAAAAAATATATATATTTTAATAATTAATTTTAATTTAGCATAAGGTAAATAATTACATTAAGCTATATTTAGCAAATAAAAAGCAAATTGCTATTATATATTTTTATAAGCTATTTAACAATTATAATAAATCTTTTAATTAAAAAAAACTATAAAATATAATTAAGCTTTTTTATTAAAAAAAAAGGTTTTTATTATAGTTATTAATGTTAATAGCAATAATATAATATATATTTAACAATTTATTTATTTTTTTAATATAACGTTAAAAAATTAAAAAATATTTAATATATAATAATATATTTTAACGTGTTTTATTATTAAGTGATAAATATTATTAAGTGATAAAAGTCTTAGGTTTTTCCACCTTTTATTATTTAAACTTTATTTTCTTTACTTATAACAATAAACCACGCGTTAAAAAAAGCTAGGTTATTAACTGCTGCTAGTGCTTTTAAACGCAACTTTTACATTTTTATTTACAAGCTTGCGAAAATATATAGCGTTTTTAACAAGACCTTCCGCCGCAAAATCGCCGGTGTTGCGCCCCGGCGCGGCAGCAAAGATATAAAGTTAAAATTAACCGATTTTAAAGAGCAGGCGATTATATAGTTTATAATTTACTTAGATTTAAAAGCGTTTTCTCTCCAGGTGTGTTATGTTTAAGATATGGCCGACCGATTATTAGCTAAGCGAAGTAGCTAACCTGTCGGAAAGTGCTAAACGACGTGCTTTATAAACCGTACACCAGCCTTTTAAACGCGTTTAAACTGTCGAATCGACTATAGCTAAGTCCTCTGCGAAGATTTTACCGAATATAACGTGTATTATCAACGCGTAAAAAAAACTATTAAGCGTTAAGGCATTGCAAAAGAAAATATATACAATTTCGATAAAACAAGGTTTATAATAGGCATAATTATAACTAATATAGTTGTAACAAGTATTAAAAAGCAAAATAGGCTTAAGCAAGCCTAGCAAGGCAATTAAAATTGGTTTACAGCCGTTTGTTCGATTAATTTACAAGGTTAGTTAATGCTGCCTTTTATTATTTTAAAGGAAAAAACCCACCTTACCTCTTAGTATTGCAATAGCCCTCTACCACCCAAATGGCAAATTGCAGTTTTATATAACGGCTAGATTAATAATAATCTCGGTTTAAAATGGATTAAACACTTTGATAAATATACTTAATCGCGTTTAACGGGCATAAAACGTTTTTTTATCCTTAATAATCACAAAAGCTACCATTTAAAGAAATTTAAAAATTATTGCTAGGAAAATAATATTTTTACCGAAATAATGCCTGCATATTTTTCTTATAAACTTTAGCCTTTAAACGTGGCATGTTTTAGCCCGTTAAAAAAAGCGTATAGTATTAAAATCAGCAATATTATGCAAACAGGTATAACGCATGTTTTAAAGGAGGACTTTTTACCTGCGTTTTTTAAGGCCTATACTTAAGCAATAACACCTGTAAACATTACATCTGGGTTTAAGGCCATTGGCCTTGTTCTATTTAACCCAAAAGTCGTTATTTCAGGGCTTAATATTGCGCCAATTTTTTTTACACCATTGCCGGAGCCTGAGTTACTTCCTACTGTTTAGGTTTTAAAAACCTTTACTATTATTAAAAAAGCTGTTTTGCAGACTATTTACTTAAAAACCCAAATCGCTAAGCATTAAAGTAGCTCACTTAGCAAAATTATTAACGCTGTAAACTTGTTATCGAAAGCTATGTACTATTTACTGCATGGGCAAACGTTAATATTAAATAAAGTAGCTAAGCTTTAGAAGGCCAACCACATTTTTAGTAAACGTTAGAGAACAAAAAATAAGCGATTACGGACTGGAAAAGTACTTACTCGATCTGAGAGAATAGATTTCTAGGTTTTTAGAGAAGGTGGTGGTCAAATAAATCAAGAAAATAGTGAAAAAAGTGGTCGTCGGGTGAGGGCATCTGCGCGCGCGCGCTATTGTGGCATATGCGGCAACACCGGTCATAATGCGCGCACTTGTACAGTAGATATAAATACATTTAATAAAAAAGATTCCGATTAATTTAAAGTAATTTAATTGCGTTATGGTTGTTTTTTCTACGTTGCAATTTTAATAGTGCTTAAAACTTTTGTCACTTAATAATATTTATCACTTAATAATAAAACACGTTAATAATAATAAATAATTTATATATAGTTAATAGTATATAATTTAGGTTAACTTTATAATAAATTTAATTAAGCTAGTAAATTATATTATATTTGCTTATTATTAATATTTTGCAAGCATTTAAAGCAAAAGTATATTATTTAATTATAAAATTTATTAAATAATATAAAAAATAAACGTTTATTATTTTTTTTATAAATAAGCGGCGTTTTTGCATAATTTTAAAATATTTAAATATAATATTAATTATATTAATAATATTATTATTAATTTGCAAGGTTTAACGCTGGATGTTTTTTTTTTTTAGTTTTTTTTTAGCTAAAAAAAGCGTTTAGGTGTGCTTTTAATGCTAGGATTTAAGCAGCGAAAGTAAAAGTTAAGCGTTTAATTTGCTTTAAAATAAACTTTGTTGTTATTTTTTGCAAAGGCAATTATTTAAATAATAAGCTATAAAAAAATATTAAAAGTTATATAAATAAAATAGCTTATAAAGCTTAAAAAAAAGGTATTTAAATTGGGTATAAATTTTTTAAAAAATGTAATATAATATAATTATTTGTTATATTAGCTAAAGCAGCGCTTTTTTTATTTAAAATGCTTAAGCCGATTAAATTGTTATATGGTTTAACTATTAATATTTAAATATTATACGTAAAAAACAGCAAATAATTTAAAAAATTAAAAGCTTTAATTATTTTTAGCAAAATATATAAGCTGTTTTTATATAAATATAAAATATATATTAATAAAAAAAATATTTTAAAATTATTATTAATTAATAATGTAATAAATAATAAAAAATGCAAATTTAAATTAGTTTATAATTTTAAATATATTTATAAGCAAAATATTAATTATAAAAACAATGGTAAAAATAGTAATATAACTAACGCTAATAAAATAAACTTAAATATTAAAATTAATTTAAATAAAAAAATGTTTAAGCAAAAATATTTGCTAATATAAAATTTTAAATTTTAAATAAATAGTTAAGCTTTTTTTTGAGGTAAAATATATTAGCGCATTAAAAGCAAAAATTTAATATAGCTTATAAAAAACCAAGCTTATTAAAGCCTTTAAAAAAAAAAGCTTTTAATTAAGCTAAGCTGCTATAAAGCTATTTGCTAAAGTAAAAAAATATATTATAAATTAAATAAAAAATAACAATTATTAATTATAACCGATTTAATTATATATTTTTTTATTATAAATTAAAAAATATAAATAAAATAAATAATTAAATTATATAAACACTTTTAATATAGCATTAATATAATTGTTTTAAGTTTTTATTATAATTAAACAATTATAATTAAATAATTATATAATAAAATGTTTATTAATATAATTATAATAATTTATTAAAATAATTAATTATTAAATTATAATAAAATTAATGTTAATAAAACTTTTTTTATATATTATTTTAGTTTTATAATAATATATTAAATATTTAATTACTGGGAAAAAGCTGCAAAAAGTATAAAAAAAAAGTATAAAAAGTGTAAAAAAAGTGCAAAAAGTGTAAAAAAAACATAAAAGGTGTAAAAAAGGCATAAAAAATGTAAAAAAAACGCAAAAAAATATAAAAAGCAAACTTTTTTAAAGCTTTTTAAAAATAAAGCAACTAATTTACGTAAATAGCATAAAATAATATATTAAAGCAAAAAAATATATAAAGCAACGCAAAAAAGCTAAAATAAAATTAATTAAACGGCATTTATAAAAGCTTTATAAAAATAGCAAATAAACTTATAAAGTTTTTAAATTAAGCAAAGTTAATAATTAAATTATGTTTTTTTTATTTATTTAAATAATATTTTTTATTTGTTAAATTTTAAATTAATTAATTAAATATTAAAAATATTTAGCAAAAATAATGTTTTAAATATATATATAAACATTATTTTTTATTTTTTAAAAAAATACATTTTTTAAAATTATGCTTTTAAAAATAAAGCTTTTTTATTATGCTATATTTTATTAATATATATTATTATTTAAACTTTTTTTTTATAATATTATTAAAAGTTAAAGCAATTATAACGTTAATTATTAAATTAAACTTATAAAAAAGCTAAAAATAAATTTGTTTTTATTAAAGTTTAAATTTAATATAATATTAATAATAGCAAAATTAGCTTTTATTTAAATTATAATAAAATAATTATTAATATAATTATTGCTAATTATATTAAACTTAATTTTTTATTAAATTTAAATAGCTTTATTAATATTATTAAAAAATAATATTGATTTTTTTATTATAAAAAATAATATTATTGTTATTATTTTATTTATAATAAATTTAAAAATATAATTTTAAAAAAAACCTTAATAATTTATAATTAATAAATTAATATAAAATAAAAATAATGTAATTATTATTTTAAATAAAATAATAATTATAAATATTATTATAATTTTATATTAAATTAAATTTGCTTTATAAATAATTTTAATAAATAAAATTAAATTATTATAAAAGTTTAAAATTATTATATTATTAAAATAATTAATTATAATTATATATTAATAAAAAAATTAATTTTTAATAATATATTTAATTTAAAATTATTAATAACCTATGTTTTAATTTAGCATAAATTAACTTTATTTATTTTATTAAATTATTTTAATAGTTAAAAAAACAGCTTTATTTTTTAAAAAAAGCTAATATAGCTTTTAATATTTTAAAATTAAAAAAGTTTTATTTTAATTATTTTAATTTTTAAAGCTATATTAATAAATTATTGCTTATTAATAATAATTATTAATTAAAAAACATTATTAATATAAATAATAATGTTTAAATATATAAATAAAGCTAAGCAGTTTTATTAATATATATTAATAAATAATAGCTTAGCTAAAATAATATTAAAAATGTTATTTATTATAAAAGCTTTTTCTATAATTAAATAAAATTGCGTTTTTTTAACTTTAATAATTTTTTAACGCAATTATATATATAAATTTTAAAAATATAATATAAAAGAAATTTAATTTTATTAAACAAATAAACTATATAATAATAATATTATAATATTATTAATTCGGCATTAAATATAACATATATTATAAAAGGTTAATAAATAAAATAAAAAAAATATTTATTTTTAAAATTGCTAAGTATATTAATAGCCGTTTTTACGGCTATATATACGTTTTTTTTTAAAATTAACCTTAATTATAAAAGTTTTATCTTTAAAAATAATTAAAATTTAATTTAAAATTTTATTTATTGCTATAAAAACGTTTGTAATTATAAATGTTAAAGCTTTTACATTAATAATTGCTATATAATTTACGTTTTTTTTATTTGCGAGCATTTAAATAATATTTTTAATATTTTTTTTATTATTATTTTAAGTTTTATTATTAAAAAATGCTAAATTAATTATTAATTGCTTTAATATAGCAATTTAGCTTAATGTATTTTTTGTTTATTTTTTAGCTATATTAAAAAACTATTTAAAAAAATAGCTAATTTTAGCTTAGCGTAAAATTTTTAAAAATTAAAATATAATTAATTTTAAAAATAACTTTTAAATTAATTTTTAATATTAAATTTAAAATTTTAACAATATTTAATTATTTTTATAGTTTATATTTAAATAAAAATGTTAGCAAAAATTTTTTTTTTAATATAAAAATTGCTTAAAGCTATTTAAAAAACATTTGTAAAATTTTGCTTAAATTTTTTTTTAATTTTATATAAAGCAAAATTAAAATTAACGCTTATAATAGCTTTAATAATATTATTTAAAACTTTAATATATTAAATTTAAGCATTATTATATAATAATTATAATAAATTATTTTATAAAATAATTTGCTTTAATTTAATTTATATATGCTAATATATTAAAACGGTAAAAAAATGGACATTTTTTTAATAAATATTTTTAAACAAAATAACATATTTATTTAAGCTATATAATAATAATAAATCAAGCTTAAAATATTTTACAAAATATATTTTCCATAAATTAATTAACATAGCTAAATTTATTAATTTAAAAGCTATAATAATATTATTTATTATTATTTTAATAAAATTATTATTTAAAATAAATTTAATAGCTATAATAATTTTAATAGCTTTTTTTATTATATTAAAATTAAAATTAATATTAATTTTAAATAATAACTTTATATTTAATTATGCAAACATTATCTCGGTGTTAATAAATTTAATTATAAAAATTATAATAAGCTAAATAAATAATTTAAATAAATTAAAAATAAATTATTAAAAAAATTAAAAAAAAAACTTAGTGCAAATAATAAAAATAAATTTATAATATTTAAAATTAATATAATTATATAATAAATAAAAAACAATAATTTAAAATAAAAAATTATTATTATATTTATATTTAAGTTTTTAATAAATAAATAATTATTAATAATTTAATTAAATATTTTTTAAATAATTTTTTAAATTTTATAAACTTTAAAAATTTATTTAATTAACGCATTTCCCACTTAAGCTGGCCACTTAAGTGCGCTGGCCACTTAAATTCCCATATAAAAATATATTAAAAAAACCCGTGCATCTCGACGAAAGGTAGGCCTACGGACTAATAGTTAGTATTTTTGAAATCCTTATTTAAAAACGAATCCAATGGTATTTTTTATAAATTTACTATTATTTTATTTAAGGCTATATTAAAAACCACGCTAAAGTTTTAGCGTGGTTTTAAATACACCTATAAATAAAATAATAGCAAATTTAAAAAAATTACCATTGGATTTTTCTTTAAATAAGGATTTTAAAATATTAATTATTAATCCGTAGACTTATTTTTTGTCGAGATGCACGGGCTTTTTTAATATATTTTTACATGGAAATTTATATAGCTAGCTTACTAAAATAGCTAGCTTAAATGAGAAATGCGTTAAATAATTTAATAAAAAAATATTAATTAAGCGTTAAATTTATTTAAAGCTTTTATTTATAAAAATAATTATAATAAAACTTAAAAATTAATATAAATAAATATAAAAGTTAAAAATTTAAAAAAATATATTTTTATTAAACTTTTAAATTTAAAATAAATAAAAGTTTTTGCAAAAATAAAAAAGCTATATAATGAATAAATTAATAATTTTTAAAATATAATTAAAAAATTATATAGCATTTAAAAAATAACATAAATAGCGTTTATATAAAAAATAATAATTATAAAAAAAAATAAAAAATAAAAATAAAAAATAAACAATTAATAATTATTTTTTTTGCAAAATTAAAAATACCTTTTATAAAATAAAATTTAAAGTTTATAATACATTATATATAAATATATAATTTATATGTTAACATATAAAAATAAAGTTAAAAAAATAAAAAAAAAATAAAAAAAAAATCGTAAAAGAAATTATAAAAAAAAATCGTAAAAAAATAAAAATATAATGTAATTATTAATAAAAATAATAAATAATATTTATTTACACTTTATAAATTAAAATAACTTAGCAAATAATTAAAATAATATTATTAAATAATTTTTAAAAAAATAAAAAAATGTTTATAATAAATTAAAATAAATAAAACAGCGTTAAATTTTAATTAATAATATTAAATAAATTAATAGCAATAAAAAAAATAATTTTTTATTAATTAAGCTAAATTTTAAAAAATAATTAAAAAATTGCTAGCTATTATATAATAAAACTTTAATAATATAAAATAATTATTATATTAAAAAAATTATTTTTAAATATTATTAATAAATAATATTTTTAAATATTATTTTAAAATAGTGTTAATATAATAATATATATAATATAAAATAATTTTTTAAAAAAATAATTTTTTAAAATAATGTTTTTAAACGTTATTTTAAAATAACGTTTTTAAATAACCTTATAAATACCTTTATAAAAAATAAATTAAATTATTTAAAACTTATAAATTAAAATATAAAAGATTTAAAAAAAAGCTTATTTATATAAAAATCTTTTTAAAAAAATATAACGCATTTTTTATTTCATTTAAACATTTAATTAAACCGGTTATTTTATTTTTTATATAAAAATATATTAAAAAAGCCTATATATTTTAATAAATATTAAGCTTATAAATTAATAATTAATATATTTAAAACTTTTATTTAAAAAAAATCCAATGATATTTTTTATAAATTTTTAGCTATTTTATTTAAAGTTATATAAAAAATATATTAAAATAATTTTTATAAAATAAAATTTTATAAATATACGCTTAACGCATCTTTTACTTAAGCTGGCCACCCAAGTGGGCTAGCCACTTAAATACCTATATAAAAATATACCTAAAAAGTCTGTGCATCTCGATCAAAGGTGGGCCTACGGACTAATAGTTAAAATTTTTGAAATCTTTATTTAAAGACAAATTCAATGGTATTTTCTTTAAATTTGCTATTATTTTATTTATAAGTGTATTTAAAACCACGCTAAAATTTTAGCGTGATTTTTAATATAGCCTTAAATAAAATAGCTGTAAATTTATAAAAAATATTATTAGATTTTTTTTTAAATAAAGATTTTAAAAATATTAATTATTAGTCCGTAGGCTTACTTTTCATTAAAATGCACGGACTTTTTGCGTATATTTTTATATGGGAATTTAAGTGGCCAGCCTATTTAAGTAGCCAGCTTAAATAGGAAATACATTAAATAAAATAACTATAAAATTTTTAAATATATTAATTATTAATTTATAAATTTATTTTTTATTAAGTTATTTAAAAAAATACAAGTATTATTTTATATAAAATTACCGGTGTTATATATATTATATAAATAGCTAATTTAATTAAATGTTTAATTTAAATAAAAAATGCGTTATATTAATTAAATTTTATTTTTTTATATAAATAAATTTTTTTTAAAAAATTACTTTATTAACTTTTTTTTATAAAGCTTATATTTTTATTTTAATTTATTATTATAATTATTTTTTATTAATTATAATTTTTTTATTAATTATTTATTTCGGCTATTTATTTTAATTATTTTTTAAAAGCTATTTATTTAGCGTTTTTTATTAATTATATATTAATTTAATATTTTTTAAAAAAAAAATTTTTTAAACATTTTTTTATATTTTTTTATATAAATTTTTAATTTTTTATATATAAATTATATTAGCTATATATTTAAATATTAATTAATTAATTTAATTAATTATATAATATTTATATAATAACTTTATTAAAAATTTTAATAATTAAACTATTGCTTTTAAAATTATTTATATAATAAAGATTTTAAAATTAATATATTTTTTATTTAAATTAAACATTTAATTAAATTAATTATTTTTTAATTATATTTAAAAATTTATATATAAAAATAATAATAATTTAATAAAAAATAAATTTATAAATTAATAATTAATATATTTAAAATGTTTATTTAAAATTAAATTTAATGGTATTTTTTATAAATTTATTATTATTTTATTTATAAATGCATTTAAAATTAAATTAAAGTTTTAACGTAATTTTTAAAATAACACTAAATAAAATAATAATAAATTTATAAAAAATATCATTGGATCTTTTTTTAAATAAAGATTTTAAATATATTAATTATTAATTTATAAACTTATTTTTTGTTAAATTATTTAAAAAAAAAGCAAATAATACTTTATATAAAATTACCGGTGTTATATATATTATATAAATAGCTAGCTTAATTAAATAGCTAGCTTAAATAAAAAATACGTTATATAATATTTTAAATTTTAATATATTTATTTAATAACATTTTTAATTTATATTATTAAATTTATTTTTTTTAATTAATTTCATTAAATTTAACATATAATTATTATTTTTAAAAAATAAATTATATATTAATAATAAAGTAATTAATATAACAAAAGTTAAATTTATTTATATTTATAATTATTTATTATAAAAAAAATTAAATAAAACTTTTTAAAAATTATTAAAACATTAAAATGCATTTATTATAACTTAAATAAAATTATATATATATTATATAAACTTAAAAACTTTAAGTTTAAAAATATTAATTTAATATATAATTTTTTATTATTTAGGAAAAAAACAATTAAAACGCCGGTATTATAAAATAATTTAATTTATTATATATTTAAAATTTATTTTTAATTTTATTAATTAAGCTATAAATTAAATTAAACAAATATAAAATAATTTTAAACTTTTAAAATAACTTTATTAAGCTATTTTTTAAATTAAAAAATAAATATAAGTTATTTTATATAAATGTTTATATAAATAACGCTATTAAATTTATAAACTTTAATTTTATTAAAGGTAAAAGTTTAAACGTATTTAAATTAATTTTTAAACCGTTTATTTTATTAAAGCTTATAATTTTATTTATTTAAACTTTTAAAAAACATATAATTATTAATTTTATTAAATAATAACGTTTTAAACATAAAAAACATAATAATTATAAACGTTATAATAAAATTAATTATTTAATTAATATTTATTAATTATTAGCTTAAAAAAATATATAAAATTTAATAAAAAATAACCTTTAATATATTTTAATATTTTAAAAATTTTGTTTATTTAATATTTTATATATAGTTAAAAACTTTAAAAAATAATAAAAGCTTATGATTATTATAATTAATTTTAACTTTTAATTTTAATTTATAACTTTTATATAAGCTATTTAATTAATTAATAACTTTGTTAATTAATTAATTATTTTATTAGCTATTTAATTAATAAATAAATTATTATTTAATTATATATAATAATTAAACGTTTTATAAATTTAATTATTAAATTTATTTTTTATTATTTTATAATTAATATAATATTTTTAATATTTATTAATAAATATATTTAACCGTTGTTTATAACATTAATTTAATTTAATAATTAATTTAAATAAAAAATACATTAAATAATAATTTTATTATTATAAAAGATTTAATGTTTATTTTTTTAAATTTTTTTATATTAATAATAATTAATGATATTTATTAAATTTAAGTTTTTAAAAAATATATAACATTAAAATAAATTTTTATTTTATAAATTTAATTATGGCTAAATAGCTTAACCTGTTAAATAACTTAACGTTTTAAATAATTTATGTTATTTATACACGTAATTTATTTAGCCGTGCACCTATAAATATAATCGCATTTAAATTATATATAAAATAATTTTTTATTTTTTTTTTAATATTAATATATATTTTATACGCTATTTTAAAGCTTTTCCTTTAAAAAACACTTTAATTATAATAAATTTTTTAAATTTTTTAAATAATTTTTAAATTATTATTAATTTTATTAAATTTAAAAAATTAATAATAACTAATTTTTTATTTAATTTAAGCATTTAATTTAATTAATTATTTATATAATATATATAACACCGGTAATTTTATATAAAATATTATTTGCTGTTTTTATAAATAATTTAATAAAAAATAAATTAATAAATTAATAATAAATAATGCATTTTTTATTTAAGCTAGCTTTTTAATTAAATTAGCTATTTATGTAATATATATAACACCGATAATTTTATATAAAATATTATTTGCTTTTTTTTTAAATAATTTAATAAAAATAAGCTTAAAAATTAATAATTAATATATTTGAAATTTTTATTTAAAAAGAAATTTAATAAAGTTTTTTATAAATTTTTTATTATTTTATTTATAAATATATTTAAAATCACGTTAAAACTTTAACGTAGTTTTTAAAATAATATTAAATAAAATAATAATAAATTTATAAAAAATATTATTAAATTTTTTTTTAAATAAAAGTTTTAAATATATTAATTATTTATTTATAAGTTTATTTTTTATTAAATTATTATTATTTTTATATAAAAATTTTTAAATGTAATTAAAAAATAACCAGCTTAATTAAATTATTAACTTAAATAAAAAATATATTATATTTAAAATTTTTATTTAAAAAAAAATCCGATAATATTTTTTTATAAATTTACGATTATTTTATTTATAAATGCATTTAAAACTATATTAAAATTTTAGTGTGGTTTTTAAAATAATATTAAATAAAATAATAATAAATTTATTTTTAAATAAAAATTTTAAATATATTATTTATTAATTTATAAACTTATTTTTTATTAAATTATTTAAAAAAAGCAAATAATACTTTATATAAAATTACCGGTGTTATATATATCACATAAATAGCCGGTTTAATTAAATGTCCGGGTTAAATAAAAAATGCGTTATAAAAAATATAAAAAAATATAACATTTATTTATATATAATATTAACCCGTGGGTAATATTAAATATAATTTATAATTAAAAATTAATTTATTAAAAAATTAAAAAAATTAAACGGTTTAATAAAAAAGATTAAATTAAAATAAAAAATAAATTATAACTTAAAAATAATTATATAAAATATAATTTTTTAAATAATTTATAAAGTAAATAAAATTATTAAAAATAAACATTAATTATAATAATTATATATTAATATAATTAATATTAATATATTTTTTATTTAAATTAAACATTTAATTAAACTAGTTATTTATATAATATATATAATACCGGTAATTTTATATAAAATATTATTTACTTTTTTTTAATAATTTAATAAAAAATAAATTTATAAATTAATAATTAATATATTTAAAATTTTTATTTAAAAGAAATTTAATAATATATTTTATTATTTTATTTAAAGTTATATTAAAAATATATTAAAATAATTTTTATAAAATAAAGTTTTATAAATGCATGCTTAAATAAAATAATTATAAAATCATAAAAAATATTATTGGATTTTTTTTTTAAATAAAAATTTTAAATATATTAATTATTAATTTATAAACTTATTTTTTATTAAGTTATTAAAAAAAAAAATAATACTTTATATAAAATTACCGGTGCTATATATATTATATAAATAGCTAGCTTAATTAAATGTTTAGCTTAAATAAAAAATGCGTTATAATAAATAAATAATCATTAAAAATTAATTATTATAATTAAATTATTTAAATTAATATATAAAAAATTAAAAAAAATGCATTAATAATTTATAAATAACGTTAATTAAATTATTTTTTAATATTTTTTATATATTTTTTAATTTAATTAAATGTTAAAAAGTGAATAATTGTTTAATTTATAACCTCGTTTTATTCGTGGATAAGCCAACGTCACAGCAACCCCAGAGCTGAGATAGAGATGATACCAAGGGTTGACCACCTCAACCCCGAAACCCCAGGTTTCCATATGCGGGGTAATCCGAAATACCCAGGTAGCACACTCGTTTTCGGACGTGAGGAGGACGAAGACGAGATTCATGTCGACCTCTTGATCGCCTAGTCTAGAAATGGGCTGCAGGGATCGACCTGTGTGCGTTGGCTACCTCCCAGACAGAGGTGTCACGGGGGTTATTCGGGAGGGGTTGCAGTTCCGGTATACCGGGAGTTCTCACAGGAGAGCAGATTCGCGGATCCGCTCTTGCGTCTGTGGGACCGCAATGCTGCAATGTTGCTGCATCAATCACATGGCCCACTCACTGTACAGCCACTCAATGACAAGTAAGCTCACTACCCGTGGAGGGCGCAAGGGAAAAGAAAAAAATATGTCTCATCTATTAATATAAATATTGAATGGTTTCAAAGGAATTTAGGTTCGCGGCTTGAGAGATTACCATAAATAAGACCACTATGCCCCTTACTACAGAGACCGTCGCCAGGCTTCGCGGCATCGTTGACGCATCATGCGCTGATGAGAAGAAGAGTATTCCGGGGGCTACGGTAGTGGTTGTAGGAAAAGATGGAAACGAGCTATTCGCTCATTCCTCCGGAAAACGAGGTCTTGTCTCCAGCGAACCCATGACTCTGGATAACATCTTCTGGATCGCATCGAGCACTAAGATGCTCGTTGGCCTGGCTTGCATGCAGGTCGTGGAAAAGGGTGGCTTAAGGCTAGACGACGGGGAGCATCTTGAGAATCTCTGTCCGGAGCTCAAGACTTTACAGGTCCTTCGAGCTAATGGGACGTTTGAGAAGAAGAACAAGGCCATTACTTTGAGAATGCTCTTGACTCATACGGCTGGGTTTGGATATACATTTTTCAACGAGAGGCTTCGAAACTGGTCCTTGCCTGCTGGTGGGGATGAGTTTTCAGGCCGTTTCGAGGATATGCTGATGCCATTGCTGTTCCAGCCCGGGGAGGGATGGGAGTATGGCGTAAGTACCTACTCAAGCAGCGGCCCGCGCCGAGATTATGAAGTCGGGGTACAGATGCATTATCGTCGAATGCTAACTTTTCGTAGATTAATATCGACTGGGCCGGGATTGCCCTTGAACGAGCCACTGGGCTCAGGCTCAATGACTATCTCCAAAAGCACATCTTCCAGCCACTTGGACTCAACAATATGTCAATGATTCCGTCCCAAGAAATGAAAGCTAAACTTGCTTATATGCATGCCAAAGATCAGGATGGAACACTAAGGCCCCGAAACCATCTTCTCAGAGCACCATTGGTTGTCAGTCATGACAACGAGGCGCAAGTTGCAGCGGTCTTTCACAGCGGAGGTGCAGGCATATTTGCGAAACCACAGGAATACTGCAGTAAGTTGTCCTATTACGAGCGTTACATGTTTAACTATGCGCTGTTACTGACACAGTCCTCTGCTCTCTAGAGGTGCTTTCTGTGTTACTCAACGATGGAACATGCCCCCACACCGGCACACAACTGCTTCGTAAGGAGACAGTCGAAGAGATGTTCAAGAACTCGATACCAGAGTTCCCTAATTTCGGCCGTCAGGGCATACCTGCGGCGAAGCCAAACTTGACCAATCCGCTACCAGACTTGTATCCAGTCCCAGGTAACCCGCCCCAAGGCTGGGGGCTTACGTTCATGTTGAGCAATGGCGGTGCAACTGGTCGTTCAACAGGCACCGGTTTCTGGGCTGGTCTGTCAAATGTATGGTGGTGGTGTGACCGCGAGAACGGGGTTGCGGGGATTGTGTGCTCTCAAATATTACCATTTGCCGACCCTCAAGTGCTGGGATTATATGTGGGAATAGAAGCTGAGGTATATAAAGCATTGGGTCAGGATAAGTTGAAGGACTGAACTGGATTGTAACGTTCGGTTGAAAGCTAGACCTCTTGCCTTATTCAGTCTGGCGGTCTGTAGTACTGTGTCGAATCAACACAAATAATACCTCTTAACCGTCAAACACGTGTTGAAACGTTAGGTTTTCTGTTTCATTACGACAAACCGATGGCCATAATGTATTAGAGATGAAAAAAAGAGGCGCTAATAACGGAATATATTCCGCTCACGTGACATTGTCGTGACGATCATCGTCAACCACCTTCCAGACTGGACATAATGAAGTTTCGCTCGACGTATTAGTGCAATCTCGCAGAGTTTATCAAGACTAGAACTCCACGACCTTCCCTAACGCGACAGATAATGTGCAGCTTAGTATGCACTGTTACCATGTACACTACTCATGGATGAAATGCGGCTCTTTCCGATGTCTGACGACTGATCCTTCAGAGTCCTCATGCTGAATAAATAATGCCTCGCCGTCGAGCATTTCGGGCCACACGGTCTCGATAATACATTTCAATCTCTCATCGCCACATCAAGCATCATGAAGGTCATCAGCTTGATCCTCACTACAGCGAGCCTCGTCGGCTCCACGCTGGCCATCACAGCCGCCGACGCCGCAGCCCACGTCATCTTCTCGTACCCAGGGACCGCTCACCCGGCGACCCTGACAACGCTAGCAGGAAAATGTCAAATCGGAGGCGTTATCATCTTCTCGGATAATGTCGACAGCAACTTGCCAGCGTACATCGCAAGTCTGCAAAGCGCATACGCATCAGCCGGGTGCGCAATCAAGGGCCCGCTCTTAATCCTCACTGATCAAGAGGGCGGGGAAGTAAAGCGGCTCCCCGGCGGTCCTACGCTATCGGAGAAGTCGATCGGGCAGCAATCGAATCTCGCCGCGGCGGGTAACACAGCAGGGATCCAAGCCGCGGCCGCGTTGAAGGCGTATAACCATAACGGCAACCTAGCCCCCGTTCTCGACGTGTTTCACGCCCCGGGCGATTTCGAGGACCAGTATCAGCGCTCGTACAGCAATGACCCAGCCGTGGTAGCGCAGTGTGCGACCGCCTTTATCAAGGCACAACAGGGGAAGGGCGTCATTGCTACGGCGAAGCATTTCCCCGGTCTGGGCGCTGCTTCGGCGTCCGAGAACACGGACGAGCGCCCCGTGACGATTACGCGCAGTCTGGCGGATCTGCGATCCATTGATGAGGCGCCTTATACGTCTGTTATCCAAGCGGGGGTTAAGCTGATCATGCCTTCGTGGGCTCTGTACCCGGCTTTGGATACCAAGTATCCTAGTGGTATCAGCAGCAAGTGGATTCAGGGCGAGTTGCGTGGCCGGCTGGGGTATCAGGGAGTCATCATCACGGACGCGATAGAAGCGGGTGGATTGAGTGGATTCGGCACAGATCCTCAACGGGGTGTTCTGGCGTTGCAAGCTGGTGTGGATATCATTCTTGCGGCGGCGAGGAATGTTACCCAGGGACAAGGAATTGTGAGTGGGCTGGTGACTGCTGTGAACTCGGGGTCATTGAGCAGTTCTGCGTTCTCTGCGTCTACGTCGAGAATCTCTTCTCTGAGAAGTACGTTATGACGTGCTGGTGTGTAATGGAATTAGCTATTGTGACTAGCTCAACCGATTCAATAAATTCCCACCTCTCACGAAAATCCAGAATACACAGCCCGTTAATGCAGTACGCGCGTCACACAAACACTCCCAAGCACACGGAGCCGGAATGAAGTGTAGCATCTCCATAGTATCAAAGCAAGATGATAGGACCAACTACGCAGACACTTAATCCAGCTGAGTCGACTAGCTCGTGGTTGTGATCCCTTGCAGATATCAAGGCACCTACACCGCATCACCTGTCTATTATAATTTGGCCGTGGCTATTCTCCTCCAATCAACCGTATTGTGTTTATGACGAGTCAACAGAGCTACAACGAAAGGGGCTGCGGACCCTCGTGTAACAAGAATGACGACGCATTCACCGATGATACTAGCAGGGTAGCAACACAACTAATTCAAATGAAGCAGCGCTACGTGGGCTGAATAGCGGCGAAGCCAAGTAGGTATAAGGCAGAAGTCAAATTGTTTGATAGTTTGTTTCACGTTTATCCACTGCCACGCTGGTACTGGATCTACGCACACAACTCAGCTGGATGGCAAGGCAGTATTAGCACGCCTCCCATGTGGGACGTCCGGAGTTCACGAAAGTATATATACACGCTACAAATATATTCATACCCCAGTTTCCAAAGGCAAACGAAGAAACCAACTGACCGGAAAAAGATAAAGAAAGAGAAAAAAAGAAGGGGAAAGACAGCTATCACCATGCGATACAACACTATCATCACTGCCATCAGCGCGGTAGCTCTAGCCGAAGCGACGACACAGGTAAGAGTCTACAATATATCCCACCTTCAATCAAGAAAAAACACACAAGACAGACTCGCTGACGTCCTCAAGCCCCCCGCCAATCCCGGTATCAAGACTGAGCTTCCAGATGGATATAAACTCGAGCAAATGATCTGGCGCGGCACGGTCGAGAACGGCGGACCCGAAGTGTCATTCAACGGAACCATCGAGGTACGTAAATTAACCCCACAGGAATAGGGAGCGCAAGCCCCATCACATCAGGAGACGTCAACCCGTTGTATCTAAGTACGATAGTTACTGACGTGATATCAGGACGTGACGCGACAGATTCAGGGCGTAAAAAGGGACTTCACGTGGGATGCGTATCCCCAAGATATCCAAGCACGCGGGAATCAGCTCCAAGAGCGTGGTAGCAAGGTACGTCTTTTCACTCCCTTCCCTCCTCTTTTACCCCTGTTTCCGCCCTTCTCCTAACAAAAAAAAAACCTTTTTGTTGTCTTTGGTGATATTAACCCCATACTAACGCACGATACCATCACAGACTGGAATAATCTGCAACGTAGGCGGCGAATCTACCTACGGGCCGTATACAACAAACGCGCAAGACTCCGGGAACAAACTATCCGAGTTGGGCGGGACCTGCGGTGTAGGTTCTGGCCCGCGTGTGTGCGCCGTTCTGACGTGCACCCGGAACGCAGCGGTGTGGCTATGCAATGATAATGATCACCCGATTGCGCCACCGTGTAGCTCTCTCGCCTCCTATGTTGACGATATCGTCGGGGCGTGTGGGAAGACATATGACCACGGCAGTAAGTATTGTCGAGGCCAGGAGTTTGATTCGGATGGATATAATGTTATTGTTGGGTGGAAAGATCATTGTTAGCTAGGTTCTGCTCTTGAAGCGAACTATGTTGCATTAGTAGTTAGTTGCAGATTGAAAGCCGCGTGTCGGGAAGCATTCGCGTAAGTTTAAGTTGGGTATTAGCGTATGAACATTGAAATTCTAGTGCTATATGTGAACCGCCTTATTCTGGTAGTCTAGTGAATACCGATCAAATGACGGCATGGGTATCATGTCGGCCCTTCAACTCATTGGCTCCCTGTTGACTGACGCACTTCCTCATTGCGCCACAACCTCATGGCATGTGTGACGGCGCACAAACTGTCTCACTATGACCTCTACACCAACTATCACTCGCACATTCCTGGTCCGCGCCTTCCTTCACCATCTGCGCGTAGTTACCTTGCATGCTGCCTGATGTTGTAGACGTCAAGTCTGGCTCAAGGTGGCATTCATGCGCTTATCGTAGGAATCCTTATTCATCGCGAAGTGTCTGGTCACATTGATAGTCTCGATCTTCCTCGTAAATCAAATCCGAGTAAGGCGTCCTCATTCCTTAGACTTCTTGCTCTTCTTTTCCTTTTTACTCTTCTTTCCTTTCTCTTTCTTCTCCTTCTTTTCTTTCCGCTCAGACTTATCCTTCTTTTCCTTCTTCTGTTTCTTCTTCGGTTGAGACTCTACTTCTGGTTCAGCTTCTGGCTCAATTTCGTCCTCAGATTCCTCCGAGTCAGTCTCTTTGGGTTCGGCTTCCTCAGTAGGCTTTTCCTTTAATGTGAATTGGGCCAGTTTACGTTTCTCATTTCTGGATTTCAAGGCAGCCTTTGCACGTTCACGTGCAATCATTTCAGTAAGCTTTGTGTTGACTTCCTTATTATCCGCAAGATCCGCTCGAATACTACCATATATCAGTACATCCATTCCTATTTCGAATAATTTGGGATTGAGATAAAAACAGGACAAATACGGTCACAGATATCAAACCGGAGATGGAGAAACAGACGGAAAAGAGAACACTGACAAGCGAATAGCGGCTTCCTTGTTGATGCTTTGCTGAGGTTTCTCAGCAGGAAACTCAACATTCTTTATCTTGTCAAAGTATTGACGCACTCTGGTCAATTCCTTGAAGATGGGATGTTCCTTCGCATCAACTCCATTCAGACGAAGAGCAGCTGTGACACTCATTAGCTTCAGACATCTATTAAATCGTCAATACAATCCTTACAAAACAACATGGACTCAATGGAATACGTCATGAGTACATAGAACTTAGCCTTGTCAAGAAGAGGAAGTCTTGAAGCTACATCCGTGACATTATCGATAAGTGGCTGGAGGGCTTCTTCAAGATCGTCGACAGCATCGTCGAGACGCTCGATTGACGGTAAGATGTCGGCTGGATCCATTGTCGAAAAACCAATTGAGCTGATATTTGAATTTCGTCTGATTTTTAATTGATATTTCGATAGATGTCGCGTTCCGATAACGATTTGATTGATGACATTATCGAATTCGGGTATGAACGGGATTGAGTTGAAGGACTTGGGTCTCATAAGAATTATGGCGGTGATTAATGGCAGAAACCTTATCTTGGGCAGGGTAGCTACTGGTTACAGTGATACAGGCAAGGCTAGGTACCTATCCAGGTATCTTGCGAGCGGGATTGTGGAGATGAGACACTGCACATTCGATCTGTCCCCACCAAGTTAACAATTACAAGATTTTGATTGGGTACATATATGCATAATCCCTGTAATCGACTGGGGACTTGACAACTGGAGGGAATAGAGTCCACTTCGCGACGGCAAAAAATTGATTCAACTAAACTAATCACCGTCATGGACATTGCGAAGCACAGACTTCGACTTCAATTCTCTTCATTCTTGGGAGGATTAGAAAAATAGAAGGGTTTTTGGACCTGTATTTTATTTTTATTATTCATGTGTTTCCGATGTCGACGACCTTTTCATTTTAGAACGACTTTTCGGCTCCCCTCCGACCACGCTTTTTATTTTATGAACCCTGTTCATGATATAGACATCGGCTCAGGAATCCAATCCGACAACCCCAAAACCTGCCGTCCTAAACAGGACTCGGCTTACATGATTGAGATGATATCAATTTAGTCACTGTCCAAATCTTCCATCCTGTATTCCCAGATTGTCCGTCGACCGCTTTCGCGGGCGTTACCGCGAATACCACGCAGATCCTCGATATGGCCATGCGATAACCTCGATGCGGGCCGGGGGGCCAAGACCACTTTCTCCTTCGTCTCTACGGCTGTCACCGATGAGACTTATATATCACATTCGTCCCCTCGAACTCATAAAACACATACTCCGAAAACCACATCCAAAATACCATTCGCAACCAGAACAATCTCAGTCGAGACCAGCGAAAGAGATACAGTCGAAGATACTGAATCGCAACCAAATGTGGAAGAGATAATGCAAACTTGGAACAGCATACGAAACGACACGAGTCATGACAGTGCCGACACAAACTCTTCACAGCCCATCGGTGCAAGTATCGAGCGACTTATCAAACATGGTTTACGGAAATCTTCAAAAAGAGTTGTTGAAAATGTCGACTTCGACCACAAAGTACCGTTATCCAATCGAGTTCATATCATAGGCTTCGGCATGCACGCCAGGTATCTTGCCCATGCTCTCACATCAACACCTGATGTTCCCGTAAACATTCTGGTCCATCACCCGAAACCTGTGCGGCAATGGGGTATAGAAGGTCGGGAATTGAGTCTGTACGACAGCAGAGGGGTCCTCGTTTCTTCCTCAAGAGTAGCCTGTCCACGACACATTTCAGATTACCGTGACCGACAAGACAAACCCCCTCAAAGCTCCGATTATTTGGATAATATCATCATCGACACCACATCCAGTGCAATTCTGCCTTCTCTCTACGGGTTAAGCCATCTTATTGACCGTCAAACCACGATTTGTCTACTACAACCCGGGCTCGGATTAATGGAACGCATCAATGAGGTTCTTTTCCCAGATCCTCTCGAGCGACCGAATTACGTACTCGGCCACAGCACTCATAAACTAGGTCAGATGAGCAATACTCTATATTCCATAAAGGACAAACGACCCGGCGCATTATATCTGCACTGGGTACCGAAATTTACGGACCCGGCACTCGCCAACTCCCCCATCGCCTACGAAGGCTTACAGAAAACCCAGCACCTGATAAACTTATTGTCTTCGCACTCGACTTTCAAAGTCGCAAGTTTACCCGAACCCCACTTCATGACCTGGAAACTCCCTTGGTTGATATTCTCTTCAGCAGCAGACACAATCTGTGTCATTCTAGGCTGCAAATACAGCCAGATTCATCCGAATCCACACGCAATGGAAATGTGGGAAGACATCCTCGCCGAATCCGTCAACATCGTCTCCCAGCTGCCGGAATTACAAGAAACGCCGCGTAGAGGGGAACACTACACCGTCCCCAGCTTCCGGCGGAAGATGCGGACCTACCTCGTCGCGCAAAAACATAATGTGTCTCCGTGGGTGAAACAGGTCCGGCTGGGTATGGATTTGCCCATCGACTATTTCAATGGGTATCTCGTCAAACGCGCGAAAGAGCTTGGGCTGAACCACAAGTACAATAGCATGGCGACGAGAATGGTCAAGGCTCGCGTCAATGCGCGACAGTGGGAGTTGAGCCGAGATCTGCTTGGGACAAGCCAGTATATGACTGATACAGATACCATTGGGGGTGGACAGCCTGCACCTGATCTCGAGGACTTTGTTCCTGATGATAATCTTGAATAAGTCGGTTCACATTGATAGGATTTGTAGAGTTTGGTTTATCATGAGTTCTGGCTCATTGATAATTATTTTGTATATATACACGTGCAAATAAGTGTACAATTACCCAAAGTCATGTCATATATCATATTGTCTGTGTACGAAAAATAGAAATAATCTCTCACTTCTGCTCGGGTATTTTGACTAAGATCTATCCCTAGGCAGCTTACAAGTATTTGTCTATCCTCGGCTAAGTAATACCGGCCGAGACATACCGATTGGTGGGAATTAAAACAAGCTCATTCACAATTCATACTCAGGTTTCACTTTTACGAAAAAGATAGCTGGGATAAGATGAGAGGATATGATGGTGGGATTTTTTTTTTCATGTATATACATCGAATCATCAAAACCAAGGTGAGATCATCGCAGCGCAACACAATGCAGTGCAACACAACGCAACGTAACATAACGTCGCAGTCCAGTCTAAACAAATAAAGTCTAGAAAGTTCACCTCTTTCATACCACCTTAGACAAGTATCACGCCAGATGAATCGGAGATGGATTTCTTCCGCAATTACTCATCTCATCTGCCCTTTCCTTAACCTCAAATCCAGCCCAGCCTCATCCAACCCAAGCAGGCTGCGTTCGTGACTGAGTCGATACATCTTCGCTTCGCTTGGCTTAGCTTAGCTTAGCTTAATACTGCTTAGCAGCCTGCTGGCAAGCCTTGAGCTGCTCAAGATACCAGTTGCAGATCTGCATGTTCCCACTGTTGTCGTCCATGCACTTGGTGAAGCTCTCAGCGGCCCCCGCGCAGTTATTCGTGAACTGCTGGTTCTGGTTCGCCGTATTGGTCTGTTGGGGCGCTGCTTCGGCGGGTGCGCTGGAACCACCGCCGAATAGACCGCCGATAGCGTGGCCGATTGTGGAGCCTACTGCTACACCGCTGTTATGGTGTTAGTGTTGGTTCATTCGTGTTGTAGATAACGCAGGGAGCAGGGAGATGAGGGGATAGGGAAGGTGACACAGAGGGCAGGGGACGGGGAACCGGGTATGAGAAGGGAACGTACGCTGCGGTACTGGCCATCTGACCGAACAGTCCGGGTCCTTGAGATGCTGCCGGTGCTGCCGCTACCGGTGCGGGCGGTGCTTGGCTCTGAGCTGGGGCATATGTCGTCGCGGGACGGGTCTGTTGCTGTGATGGCGCGGGAGCAGCGCGAGCGGGAAGTGAAGGACGAGCCGGGGCAGCGGCAGGTCGAGCGGATGATCGTTGACGAGGCATTTTGATTGTCTTTATATCCGTGTATTCGGGCGTGTGGCGTGTATTGTTGCAGAAGACGAAATTTTCGTTTGACGTTGTTGTAGTATTGCTGGTCGAGGTAATCGTATATGTAGAAGTGAAAAGACGGAGTTTTTATGAATCCCGTCTACCAGGCAAAAGTTCAGGGTAGCTCGGCTTTAAGAGCAGAAAAACGGGGCATTGACGGACAAATTGAGCGACCTTCGGGCTGGAAGTTGCTAGATTTTGGGGTGAGTGGTCAATGCTAGAGTTGCTATTGGGCCATTGTACAGTGGGCGGTGCAGGGGCCTAGGTACGTGCAGCAGGTACCTACGTTAGGTAAAGTTTGGGGCACTGGTCCACTGTTCGGAGCTGATAGTGCCGATCTCCACTACGAGGGTCCCGAGATCACGGAGCCGCGCGGGTGGGCCACCTGCTATCGTTAGTTTAATCGTTCGATATTCGTACATGTCATGATCCAATTCAAGAAAGAATAAGCGGGAATTGAAAGTCTCGACATCTTTAGTTGAATTCGAGGTTCAGCCAGGCCAAAATTAATTAATAAGGCGAAGGAACTTCAAGAAATGGGAGCACTGGCTCCTCCGATACACAAGATGAAAGCTCTCCAGCCTTGCGTCCGATCTGTGTGCCGCAGTCACATCATCCCACCTCGCTCATCATTACCAGCAACTCTCCTCCCAACAATAATACCATCGTCGTCAACAACAAATTCGGCTTCACCTTCGACTGCAGCTTCACAAACCCGCCCATTCTCAGTCCTCAACCGTCCACCGCCAAACTACCTAGGCCATGTCCCCCTCACCCACCTCGAACGCGCCGCACTCGCAATCGGCTCCGGCGTCCTCTCCTTCCTAGACCCGCGCAGAGGCGACTTAATCGCAGCCCTAGGCGAAGCAACAGCAACCCCCTACTTCGCAAACCGTCTCCGGCGCGCAATGTTAGCATCCCCAACAGGGCGTCGCATCCTCCGCGACCGACCACGCATAACCAGCACAAGCCTCGACCTCCCGCGCCTGCGCGCCCTACCAGCGTCCACCGTGGGGGCGACATACGTAGCATGGCTAGACCGCGAAGGGGTAACGCCCGACACGCGCGCGGGCGTGCGCTACGTCGACGACGAGGAGTGCGCGTACGTGATACAGCGGTACCGCGAGTCGCACGACTTCTACCACGCCCTGACGGGGCTGCCCGTGGTGCGGGAGGGGGAGGTAGCGCTCAAAGCTTTCGAGTTTGCGAATACATTGCTGCCTATGACAGGGTTATCTGTGTTTGCGGTAGCGACGCTGAAACCGGCTGAACGCGCGCGGTTTTGGTCGATTTATGGCCCCTGGGCTGTGCGGAATGGACTACGAAGCGAGGAGGTGATTAATGTGTATTGGGAGGAGGAGCTGGAGACTGACGTTAAGGATCTGAGAGCTCGGTTGAATATTGAGGCACCGCCTGATTTGAGGAATATTAGGAAACGGGAGCGTGAGGAGAGGAAGAAGGTTAGGGATGCTGCTGCTTCTGCGGCTGGGACGCCACCTGTTGTTGTGGATCAGAGGTGATATGGGATCGGTTGTACTCTGTTGTACTTCTGCTGTACTATTGTATTTGTCTTGTAATCATAAATCAGATAGACAGAAATGGAGTATATACCCCTGAATTAACAAGCTATCCCCGTCCAAAGAAACGCCTTGCCATGCCATGGAATCTTGTTCGTCGCGAAGCTGCCTCTCATTCTTGTCCCGTCTCTTCCCGTCTCCTTAACTGACAATTTGTCCTCTGTGCCCTTACTCCCCGTATCTCCCTTGCTTTTATCATCCCCCTTGTTTCTCCTTATATCTCCCCCGTCCAATCAATCACAAATCCAAATCGTCATCCTCATCATCCCACCCCTTCCGCCGACTAACCACAATCTTCTCCTCCTCTTTATTCTCCGCGACTGCAGCAAGCAACTCTTTCAGCTGCGCCTCAGTGACTTTCTGCCGTAGCTGACCCGTCCGTGCCAGGGTGATCAGTCTGTTCTCGATATCTGTCGCCCGGCTTTCCTTCACGAGTCGGATACGGCCCAGCCGGTCCGCGGCTTCGGGATGCAGGATTTGGTTTAGGATTGATTGACGGGCTTCGGCTATATTGGCGAGGACATGTTAGCTACACCATGAGAGGAGGAAGATAAGGGCGGGAGATGTATTGGTTAGATCGTGGAATCGGCACGAAGAGGGCACCGTACCTTCTTGTCTGTTTATTCCGGAATTCGTTAGCTTGGGATCATGGTAACAAGGGATGAGAGTAGATAGGTAAATGAAGAAACCCACTGTTGCTGCGCTTCAGCCTGGCTCTGTCCACCTAGACCTCCACCCTGTGATCCGCCTCCTTGTTGCGCTTTCAGCTGCTCGAGACGAGCTTTGCGGATCTAAGTTGTATGGGGCATTAGTCTGTCTGTCCGTCTCTCTCTGTTCAGGTTTTGCAGGTATCGGTCGGAATGGAGGGGTAGCGAAGCGATGCGCATGTCGTACCTGTTCCAAGTCGGCGTCGGCCATGATTTTCGATTGCAATTATTTGCTGTATGTATCGTAAATGGTGGGTGTGTGAAGTAATCTTAGCTCGTCGTATGATGATGTACGTGGGATGTAGGGTGGTGCAATAGGCAGGTTTGTTGCTTGTTGGTTTGCGACAGCTGGGAAATTTATGGCGGGGTAAATGATCGGCTTAAACTCTAGTTCCCGTCGCCCACTGAGAATCTATCTACTCTCCAAGTAAATTACCCTACGTTAAGCAATTCATTCATTTCGAAATAGACATAGCAATACGGACACTCTTTTTTTCCACTATCATCATGCAGTATAAATAAAGATTTTAGCCAGCCTAAGGTAGTTATCGGAAACCGTGCGATCATTGCTCCGTCTAGTTGACGAATTGAGCTGCCTCCTCCGCAATGAGACTACCAATTCATCAACCAAGACTTCATAAAACCCGTCAAAAGAAAAGCCAAAACTTAATCTTACTGCTCTAACTGTATGATGGCTTACATAAATATAAGAAAACCAATAGTGAATAAGAATATGATAAACTACAAAGTTTTTTAAGCAATGGTGAGAATGATTTCGAAAACGAAAAAGCCATTTTCGATTCAATATACAAATGGTATAAAACTGACCAAGGAAAAAAAAAAAAAGAAAAAAAAAGCAGATGATCCCTCGGATGTAAGTGTATTACCACTTGACCATCTACGGGAATGATTCATCATTGCAGCACCCACGCAATAGTACAGGTATTGATTTGGATATATAAACCTAGAATCAAATCCTTGTTTACGAAACCTTGTGACTCGTCTCAACCCGATAAAACTTGCATTGTGACCTGGGGTTTTCACGGCGGCTTTGAAGTTACATATCATCGTTAAGATTTCATGAGTAGAGTTTGATTACACGATATCGTGTAATATCTTCACAACTACCTTCTAGGCCGCAAACCGCGGCAATAGTAACATTCCAGTCTGCTTCCATCAAGACAACTCTCTTCAACGAGGATTAACTGATTCTCAGAATACATGAACTTCATTCCTCTTAACAATCCATACCCTATCGACTTCTCTAATCAAGGCCAGCGTGTAATCAACTTAGACTTCGCTTCTCTTAATAACAAAGCTGTTATCAATCATTAGGATAGAGTTTCCGAGGCATTCGATTGAGACGATAATTCAGTCTCTGCAAAGTCATTTATCGTGGAGTGACTATAAACGATTCCGCGATGGTTGGTGCAATTTCGACGGGGCGCCAAGTTTGCGCTGCAATATCATCTAGGATATCTTCCATTTTGAGGAGATAGGATTGATTTTGACCCTCGCATTTAGCTATGAGCATGCCGACAGGCCTGTGATCTCCGACCCGAGCGACCCAAGTACCGGAATTGCCATAACCTGTGAGATACCTGCTGGCTACTAAAACGGGTTGTGGTGCACCAGCAATACCGGGTATTCTCAATATTGCATCGGAGACGATCTTAGACCTGAGAGGGCCCGATGCAGGGAGAATATGGATATCGCTCTCGCTCACTGAAGGATCTGACGCCCAGAGATAAAGTTTGTTTCCTTTGAGGATCGTAGGATGAGTGATTTCAATAAGAGCCCAGTTCAGCCCCGAAGAACTGTCATCGTAGGAAGTCATGTCGGAGATAAAGTGCAAGTACCCGATTTTAGTCCTCCTGACGTTGGAAGTGGACGAAAAATCCGGGGGGCTTGCAGTTTCCGGGTTTGACGGAATCCTAGTCGAAAGCACATCCAACCCGACATCTTCCAATAAATCGTATTCAGATTCGTCGATAACTGTATCTATTCCCGAAGTTGGTCGGCAAGGATAGAAACCAGTTGCAGCGGTTAAAGCCAGTCTCCGAGACCCAACGGTCACAAACCCTCCAACGGTTACATTGTTGATATGAATGTCACCTCTCCATATCTCCACCATTACACCATGGATATGTGGTGGGACCACATCTCCGGCAATGCACACCCTATATTCAGGGCCTGGATGGTTAGGGGCTGGATCCATGTCTCTGAACTGCTGGTAGGTAACAGTGATACAAGCTGGAATGCTCAAGTAACCACAGCAGGAGAAGTAGTCAGAAATCTTAGTTTCTGTTATTATTCCTTAAAGGCGTTTCACAACTACCTTCTCATTCGTGATGATATAATCTAATAGAGCGAGGTATGGGACTGGTCGAATTTGATGAGAAAGCTCTCGAGGAGGTATGTTGGTTTTAGAAAAGAATCTATAGAGTGGGTGCTACTTGTCGTGGGAGAAGAGAAGAGATACCATCAGTTGCTGGCGTCAATTTATAGCCAGCCCATCGTTACGCGAAACATATCCCTTCATTCAAGGGCTCTTACGACTCATTCTGCCACTTTTAGGTCATTGGTAACTATTGAGGCATCGCTGTCATATTATTCATGCGCAAACATAGCCCCTGGCTGTGGCACTTGGAGATGGCCATGAAGGGATGATGCCGTAAACAAACCGGATGGAAGCTCTGCTGAGAGAGCCTCTTCCCAAACAGCCCTGAGAAATGCCCCACCGTGACCATAAGTGAGGGATTGAAGAAACGAGAGACCAAGAGTTAAATTGTCAAACATTCTTTTTTGAAAAGCTGTGCATGCATCCCAGTGTTTGTTATTTGCCTTTTATTATTAGTCGAAAGGGAGACGTTTTCAGGTCGACCAGTCTACAAATTCTCGACTTCTTTGCCAAAGTCTTGCTCGTAGACTATATGTTCCGGTCAAAAAATGAGCCATGTTGATGAGGAAGATGGAAAGAAAGGAAGATTAGAAGACAGTCACATACCTGATTTACCTGATTTACCTTTTCCTGACGCAAAAGCCTCCTCGTCAAAGGTGTGATCTGATTCCCCGTCTCCAGTCTCGCTGGTTCCGACACTGATAAATTGAAGTGAAATACGATCTATGTCCTTTTTATGGCGAAGGATCTCCCCTTGTAGCCTTGATATTGCGTGTTTTACCTTCAGTCCCTGCCGGGGCGATTGCCAGTTACCGTTGGTGAGCACGTAGATGCGCATGGGCAGGCCAAATAACCCCCTCAATCGAGCTTGTACCTCATCCGACAACATTGAAACATGCGTTATGATCCGGTCTACCAATACTTCAAAGCTTGTTTCCATTTTCGAGGTTTCCCAGGTACGGCCTCTTCTGACGATGTTGCTTAGCGTTGCATCTGCCGAGCTATGGTAGCCGATAACTGGATCCGATGTGAAGTAAAGGCTCATATCGTCCTTCTCTGACGGAATGTGCTCTAGGGCTGCAACTACGGCAGCAACCTCCTCCCAGTATGGTTTCATTGAGGCGTTATCGTCAATGAGGAACAGGTGACCGACGCCGCGTACATTGAAACCTGTTTTTCCAAATAGCCTAGATGCTATCGACTGCTCCAACTGACTTTGCCACATAATCGATTTCGTCACCTCTCCTTGTCCTAGCCACCAAGACCAAATCGTCCATTGAGATCGAGCTTTTGAGATATATGATTTGGTTGATGGTTCGGCCGCTGTAGAACCCATGCCAGCAGAGTGAATATCGTACCGCCTCAATTCAGCGTTGTCTGCAGAGACAAAACGAAACCTGTCCTTGAAATTTCGATGTAAATTTTCTGCGTCTGCCGGGGAGTTGCGTACTACCTGATCCGCCACAAAGTTAATTGCGAATTCGGTGGCTGTGTTTGACTGCGGATGCATTCTGTATCTTTGGATTATCTCATTTAGTCGATCCCAGAGTGGGTCCCCAGATATCATAGCAGATTTCATAGACATCTCATGAAATTCGAGCTTGAATCCTGAAGAGACGTTATCGCTCATACGTAACATCCACCTGATAGAGTCAAGAACGATTTTTCCAAATGCCCACACGTCACTATGTGATCGAGATACGAAGACGTCGGTAGTTGGATACTTCTCGCAGCTGCAATCCGGTAGGCTTAATCCAAAATCTATCAGCTTGAAAGTTGGCTGTTGATGTAAACTGTTTGCGGCTGGATATGCCATGATCGGTAAAGCGAGTGGACACGTGCAGGACCAGCAACTTGTGTTTGTGTGCAGGTTATTCCCTGTGATTAGTCGTGGTAGTCTTTGGACTTCCGGAAGAATGTGAATGCGAGCGAGCCCTTTAAGAAGCTCAAATAAGTTCTTCCAGAACTGAAACCCGTCGACGGCACCTGTAGGAGGTATCTCTTTATGGAAAAAATCATTCAGAGGGATACCATTAGCTGCCTCTAAGATTATTGTGCCCTTTGTACCCTGAGAAAATGATCCGTAATACTCAACCAGATGGTCACATCCTCCGCGCTCTTGTAGCGCTTCAAAGGCATTGATTGCGTACATCCAGTCATTGTTCTCACTAGCTCCAGAGTAAGTATCCCTCAGGTCATATGTTCTGAAGATGACACTGTTCTGCAATAGAATTAGCAACCCAATCTAGTTTCACTCTTTGTATGGTGGTTCTACTCACACTGGGCATTGATATGCTGCAGTCTTTAGCGATCCGCACTCGTGTAAAGACACATTTTTCACTCCCGCCGAGACTTGGCAATATCTCCTGGGACATTATGGGAATTATAATTCGAGGGTTTAGCGTCGCCCTAGTAAGACGTGATCTGTCGAATTCTAGTGGGCAGAAAAGCCACTGGTTCTCTTTAAAAAGGTCGAAAACATTCTCCATTCCGGCGCTGATTTGGTCGTCTCTCTCAAAGGGTAAAATTCTATCATCGAATCCTCGGCATATCAACCGAGCAGCCTTCTCAGGTTCATTAATGTACGTAAGGATGGAGAATATACGTAAATAGTACTCAGAGAAGTTTTCAAACGTAAGATCGTTTTGTAGACCGAGTTTAAGAAGGACAAGCGAGACGACTTCCCGAGACCAGTACTCTCTCAGCTTCGGTGCAGTGATGTAGCACATCTCGTTACCTTTCCCATCAACACCCCAGCAACTCTCGTGATCCACGAAGTAGTGAAAGTCGGATAGTTCTGAGGGGGTGAAAACTTGCGCTGGTGCAACTCTAGTAGAAAGCCCAGTTTGCGCCTCGACGTCAGAGACAATGTCGTGCATACTGAGTAAATAGGATTGACTTAGAGACTGGCAATTACCGATAAGCATGCCCACAGCTTTCGAGTCTTGAATACGAATTGCCCAAGCACCAGAGTCCCCTTTAGTTGTCAATTCATCGCTAGCCACTAACGCAGGCTGAGGTGAAGCATTCAGTGAGAGACCAAATACAGCACTGGAAACAAGCTCCGTCATAAAGAGAGCCGAGGGCGTGAGAATACAGATATCGCTCTCAGTCGTCGCGTGGTTTTTTTCTGTAAAACCCAGATGAGTCATGTTTTCTTTCATAATCCTAGGATCCGTGATGGTAAGCAGCGCCCAGTCCAGACCGACGCGAGTAGCATTGTCGAGGGGATTAAGATCAGAAATATATCTCAAGTGCCCAATAGTTTTTCTGGGTAATGAATCTCGTGGTATTGTAGTCTCCGGGTTCGAGAGACGCATAGTCGGATATGGCATGGGAAGCAATTCTGTAGGAGTGCTCGATTCGTGAGGAGCTTCGCCAAACTCACCATCGTTATCGTCGCAATCTAGACCGCCCGACAACAGAAACTCGAATTCAGATTCGTCAATATTGAATGTCTCTATGGGCGAGGCTGGTTGGGGAGGATAGAAAACATGTGCGACGGTTAAAGCCAGAGTTTGATCCCCGACAGTGAGGAAGCCTCCCACAGTTGCCTGACCAATACAGATATCATTCTTCCATATTTCAATCGACGTACCGTCGAGATAAGTGGGGAGAATGTTTCCAGCGATGCGAACTTCATACTCATGTTCATCGCCAGGGATACCATGGGGTGATGAAGCCACCGTGTGACTGGTGACCTGACACGTAATCGTAATAGAAGCTGGAAGCTTAAAGCAGCCCCAGCGGGAAAAGTTCGTAAGAATTTTACTTTCGGTGATTATTGCCTTAAGGCTTGTCGCAACCCACTCTTCAGCTGCAACTATAGTCAGATGGGGCGAGGCATGGAACTGGTCAGGTCCGATGAGGAAGCTTTCGAGAGAGAATGTCGGTTGATGGAAAGGATTCGAGTTATTTTTAGACCTGCAGCTCTGCCAATGTAGTCGTTTCTCGTTGATCAGACGAAGAAAGGTGTTTTGGAGGTCCGATGCGGTTGCGCGAAGGTCGCCGATAATACTCCAACCGATAATTTTCCCAAAGCTAGTTGGGAGGCGAAAACATTCGTCCCCAAAACAGTTCGAGTGGCTTGGATCTGTCTTTCTAAGCCGCTGTCGCATCACCAATTCCCCGTTTTTTAAAAAAGAGATTGGCTTCAGAAGAGGGACTGGTATGGTAGCCGTCATCATCGCCATAGTAAAGGGTGAAATAGGCGTTGTTTCTTAGGAGGGGAAAGAGAAAACAGGTAGTCTTTGTAGTAGACTGTATTGCCAGCCTTAAATCATTCGGGCGCAACACACCCTCTCCCATAGCCCTCTGCAGTAAGTACACTTAGGCACTGCCACTCTCATCTACAGATGTAACACAGCCCCTGGCTGCGGTACCCTTATATCAAGGCATCGTCTAGAGCCTCGTCTCAAACTTTCTGGAAAACTCTACGCACAAAAGGTGCCGACGTGGCCAAAAGACTGAGAATGATAATGTCGATGACCTCCGCTCGAAGAGATCTGTACGAATCCCACTTCTTCTCTTTTGACCCTTTATCGCAAGTTCAAAAGAAAGCCTTTTTGGATCAGCTATGGCCGACATCATCTGGCTACCAGGCAACAGTGGACAGAACTGTCGACTTTGATTCTTATTTCCAATTCATGGAACATGAACGCAACCCAAAATCAGCTCAGGACCATGCCATCGTCACATTCGCTGATCTTTTTTTCATTGTCCATGTCCTCCAGAACAATCACTCCTGGGAATTTGGTCAGATTGTCACAGAGATCCAGGACCGCCGGGCAGACCTGAGAGTAGCATCCCCAAACTTCTCCAACTCCATTGAGCTAGCAGTACGGCTCTGGCTTATGATGAATATTCGGAACCGGATGCCGTCGGACCTATACCAACTACAAACGTCCATCCCTTGGCATGACAGCAGTAGTCTTTATTCGGTACTGACAACCCATATCACGCGCCATCAATATGATCAGAGCGTTAAGTTCTCCGAGTATCTGAACTTTTACGATATGAAGATGATTGGAGGGATTACAGTTGAATGGACAAACAATCTCACCTTGCATCTGACTATGAAAGGCTCTGTTGTTTACGTCTTCCACGGCGTATCTATCCTGAAGAGGATGAGGAGATCACCCTTGACGTCGTGAATGCCCCTCTCCGAGAATTTCATCGCTAAACATTGTGGTGAAGTTGTAACTGACTTTTCGTTCTAGTTCAGTTCTTAATCATGAGTTCATCGACGAGACGCTCGCAACTATCGATCTCCTCATTCCCTTTACTAAAGCCAGCTGTAATGGTTGGCTGGCCATTGAGATCAAGCGATTGGGACTCGATCAGAACATCATGCATCGAGATACCCCTATGATGGATAAATCCCGATATCCGTACTGGCAAGATAAGCTTCTCGTCATCGAAGAGACTTTTGAGAAGTCGAAACCGAGGAGTTTCCTGCAGTGGTGGCACGATACCCGTGATATGCAGCAGTGGTGGGGGTTCTGGCTTATTGTTACGGGCATCTTTCTGACTGTTCTGTTCGGACTGATTCAATCCGTGACAGGAATCATACAGGCAGCAAGGCAAAGCAGCTGAGTGGTCTGACTTCCAACTGGACTCATGAGTTTCATGAACACACAGGGGCTTGAGCGCTATCATCATGTACAATACGTTGCATGTGTCGCTTTATTGTGCGAGATGCTGAGAAGTCGGGATCGGGATTAGTTGATCACTCTTGGAGATAACGGGAGTATCCATACAGATGGAAATATAGCGACAGTAAGACAGAGGGCTTCTTCGCATGAGTCTGCAAATGGCCATATTACTGAACTAGAAAGCCGTGTCTGCAAGTGGGAAAGATTATTAATGTCAGCGCGAGATAGAAACACCAGTCAGGCTGCTTTGAGCGTTAGGGTTCATCTTACAACAGCTATCCCCCCGTAGACCTACAAAAGCTACAACGATGTGAAGTTCATGCGCGCGGCAGGGTACAGAAGCTCAGCATACTGCACCTGATTGCAGTCGTAAAACATAAAGTAAAGTACAATACATACCTCTAAATCAAGAGTCAAAGTGAAAACCCAATAGCGCTATATGAGTCGCACGTAACTCAACGTATGCCTTACTCAAAAAATAGAAGAACTAAAGTTGATGAGAAAGCGATGCAGTTGTATTGGAAATAGTGCGAAACCTGTCACGCAGCTGGAAACTGTATGCATGCACTTCGTGTATGTATATGTCCCACGCCTTCCACAAAAATAAGGTGCGCAACTGCAACTGCAACTGCAATTGCCCAACAAGGTAATGAGAGGATCGCGCATTCGGGAGGAAGCTGCGAGTTTGAAGCAAAGCGGTCCGTTCCATACTACCTTATATAACACCTACCTAAACTTTTGATTTCATCATGGTGCATCATGAAGCTTACAGAGGTTTTTTCTTTCTTTTTCTTTCGAAAAGTTAAATCAAGGGTTGTTCCGCTCACCCACAACTCAAACTCACACTGATTTTATTTTTTATATTTTTATTTGAAAAAAAGAAGAACGGCCCCGTCTCGGCCGAAGCAGGGCGTAGTAACAGCCGATATCTCAGACACTGCTACTATAGATAGGTAACCCCCAGTCTAGCCCGAGCATTCTACAACATCTAGCTACACTATGTGGCGGCGACTACATGTAAGTCATTTTAGATCTACACCAATGCCAGCATCGTCGACGCCATCAGCGCCATCTACGCCAAAGATGCATGTCTTAAAGAGAAAAATACAAATTGCATCATAATCGTTACGTCTGCACGTCGGCGGATCTGGAGTAGAATAGTATCAGGGGTAAAAACAAATAAAAATAGATAAACGACATGAGCTCAGTTAGGTAGTGGCGCAGTTAATTCAACGATATGATAGTTCCATTCTTTCATGATACATGATTCAACGCGAACTATTTAGTATACCATCGTATCCCATGAGCAAGCAAATAGCCAGGTAGATATTAATAGAACAGGTAATCCAATGTTGTATTGTGCGCTCCTGTCCTAACCCCCTTTCACTCACACTCTTTTCTTCTCTCACACCTCCCTCTCTTGTTCGTTTGCAATAAGTGGCTCGCATTCGAACTCACCTCATCTCATTGATCCCATTCACTACTAGCCATCATGACAGCTATCCGGAAGAGACCATACATCTCAAAATATCTAAATAAATTGAGAGTATACACATGCTGAGCCTTAAGTTCCACCACACACCCACAAATCCAAACCTGCTTCACCTCGTGAATTCACAGGGATATAAACGACGTAACGCTCGAATGATAACAGTGAAATTTAGGAAAAAGAGAAAAGGCGGGGGGAGAGGGGTGAATTCCAAGAAATTGCGAATACGGTAAAAGTCGATAAAGCGAGCTTATAAGAAAAATAAGCTGGGTATCTTTTTTTTTCTCGTTCCTCCCATACGTTTTCCAGAGGGAACACTCCCTGATAGATTGAGGATCACCATATTACAGAGATTTTATAGCAGCCTCGCCGACCGGGGTATTGGAAATGGCAAAATTCATCAGGTCGAAACAAGATCCTCAACAATTGAAGATCTATCGTAGAAAAAATCATCTTCGTCTTCTTCAAAGATCCCGTCCAATCCCTTTGAAAAGGTCATCACCTAATCGGGTGTCGACCTTGGTCTCCAAGGCGCTTAGTTCGGGAATCATCGGAGGTGGAGGACCAGACGGTTTCTTGTTGTGGGTTTGAAATTCGAAGGTGGTCGGTGTAGTCGGCTTCTCATCACTCGGGTGGTCGTGAGACCGTAACCGTCGAAACCAACCGCTACTGCGCTTTGCCTTCTTCTCTTCGGCTAACACACTGGCAGTACGGCTTGGAGGTCTGGACACTGACAAGCCGTGGCCGGGGGTAGATCCTTGTTCATCGTAAGCATTATTCAGAAATGTTTTGCTAATCAGACGCCGGAGACTGCCTCGGTTCGATGGCGCCGGCGACAAGGGGACTTCGTCTGCCGTACGTTTGAGGCCGACTTTAGTTGTGACAATCACATCGGGTTTGCGGGGATAAGTACCGTTCGTAGCCCCATTAACCCCAGCTCCAGCCCCAGTCTCGGCCTTTACATGCTGACTCTCGGCTTTCTCTTCCTTTTTAGACACTGGCCTAGGCTGTGATGGTTCTTGCTTAGGAGATGGCGGAGGAGGTGGAATGTCGGTTCCATCGGTCAACGAGCCGAACTTGAAATTTAGGGCGGGTAGCTCGAAGCGTTTTGAAGTGGTAGATTGCGCAGAATCTACGCCGTTGGTGGCATTTTTGGAGGGCATGACGGCCGATAATGGAGGGGACGAAGAATAGAATAGTGCGTGTTACGGTCGGAATCGCGAGGTGTAGATGGGCAGGTATCGGAACGGTTGTTTCAAAGCTGCAAACAATGAGTCAGTTCATATGCATTAATTGATAAGGATCGATACACGATTGACTGGTGTAGATGGTAGGAACAAGAAAAGTGGCATACATAATGGACCGGGTTGTTTAAACAGGATATCTGAGGTTGTGAACGGATGGTCCCTTCTCCTTCAACTGGCAAGACCCTTGAAATATGTATGTAGGGTGTAGCTTTTCGATGTGGGACTGTCAAGCTGACCCGGAGAACGGGATCTAGGTTTTAGAGGTAGGTAGGTTAGGTATTTCGGAATGCAATTATTGTGGGGGATGCATCAGCCTCGGCGACCAGGATAATTGTTTGAGATGATGCAAACAAGAACAACAGGACGATAGGTAAGAGTCAAGAAGCCTGACTCTGTGTTGTAGTGTAATGAATGCAAGTGAACAGCATGAAGAAGCAGAAGCAGCAGCATAGCAATTAGCAATAGCAGGGGAGCATTAGTACACTAGCGCACACTAGGAGGAGCAAGTGGCGTGTGTACCTGGGGGGATTGGGGCGGAGACCGAATGTCGAAATGCAGTGAGCATGGACCGGGATGTTTCAAAACGGGTGGCTGGCTTTGGCTGAAAGTACAGATACCGCAGAGGTACACTTGTCTGCATTCGGCAGAACAATCCTGAGGTACGCTAGCCTGTACCTACTGTAAGTGTCCCTACAGTTGTATAGACTTGCCGAAGATAGCGGACGTGGTGAAAACGGACTCACCTAAGTGCTGCATGTATCATTATTTGCAGCCCGTGCAGACCCGTGCGACATTAGCTAAAACCTTCCAGTATGTGAACTTCCCCATTGTGACTGTTCGTATACTGTAACTGTGCTACGTGGTACGTGTATGAGTATTCTTACTCTAACAAGAACGGAAGTACAGTAGCTGGAGGTGTGCTTCCCGATATGTAGGGACCTTGGCGCTAGTATAAACGGTTTTACAGGTAACTAAGCCGTTTACATGGCGGGTTTATAAAATGGGTTGAACATGGGCAGTAAAGTAGAAATAAATCATCGATGTAATAAATATAGAATGCATAATTTGGCAATGAGCAATATCAACACAATCTATCAAATGTCTACAGTACTCAAATGCCCGTCAGAGGCCGGTAAAAATAGTGAGGAGGATTGGGGCAGATGCCACTTAATTGCAGGTCATGGTAAAGGTACCCGAGCAGTACCCGAGACCCGAGCCACTTTACTTTGGGGAGGTCGCTTAATGGGGTAAAGGTCAATCCTAACTGGCCGGTTCTGGAAGCTTTTTGTCGTTTGCGCCGACGACACCTAGCGTACAGACACAGGCACTGCACAGGTATCCATCGTACAGGTACAGCATTTAGCTGAGCTCCACTGAAGCTTTCGCCAGCATTTTCACTTACACGTACCTCTCGTACTGACTGACTGCATGAACCTGAGATTCACATGATCAGCTCAATCATGCATTTACAAGGACCAACGATCTACGATATGCAGACATTCATATCACTTGCAGTTGTACACGACATCAACAATTCACTAGGATCATCGTGGCCGACATTTGCCAATGTAAACAGACGCTGAGATGAAGCTCGGCAAACTCGTAATAATCCATCCCAGTCTTAGTTGATCTCATATAGATAAATCATCAGTGTGTCCATTAAACCGGATATATATAGGTTGAGCACTGTTGAGCACGGTCATCAAAACATACATTACATATCTACTCATAAATGCCCAAATGGTGCACAACATAATCCATTATTAAACGCCGCCTAAATGCCTATCCCTCTCCCGTAGTCGTCAAGCTCGCCGTCGTTGGGCTCGAAATCATCAAGGTATTGAACTCCCTATCTAAAAGCCTGGACAAAATCATGAAGTCTGTCTATAACCACAGGCATAATACCATTCAGAGAATCCTCCATAATTCGATCAAAATGTCTAATTGCATCTTCTTCGTTCAGTTCTAAATGGAACCTTTCCTTGACTTTAAACACTGCCTTGTCTGGCTCTGCCTTGATATCCGGAATATTGGCATGGACCATAAGACTAAACAGATTCAAGATCAAATTTGACGATTTTCGGAGTGCCGCGAACGCAAGGAAGCAGTATTGCTTGAATTGCAAATAGACTTCACTAGGCGGGTTAGCGCCGCCCATTGCATCCGCCATTTCTTTGCTTAGCTTCAACGCCGGTGCAAAAGGTTTCGGGTCACGGCCAAGGATAAAACCAAAATCCGCATGGAAGAAATGTCCGTCCGGTGCCAAAAGAAGGTTTTCTAAATGTCGATCACCGACTCCGAGAATGTACGTAATGACACAGTAACCCGCACAAGATTTGGTAAATGTGTCTAGTGTCTCCTTACGCACACCCTGGTATGCTCGGTCATCTGGGTTATGTTGTCGCAGGTAAGTAAGAACAGGATTTGTATGGTATTTCGATGCTATTGCCGAAAAAGTCTGCGAAGGTACGAACAACGAAGCACCAGCTGATGTGCTCGTAGCGAGGATTTTGTATGGCGAAAGTTTCAGGTCCAAGTTCTCCTTTTGTAGCAGTTGGTCCATTAGTGTGATGATCTGGATAACCAGCTGGTCTTGTCGCAAATCATCACCAGTCTTGAAAATGATAGGATATTTGCTGCCCGAAATTGTTTTGAATGTCACCATGATAGGCGATAGCGAAGATTTGAAGACCCTCGTCTCTTCCGGAACAACGCCAGCAACCATAATTGACGGATCTAATGGCATAGGTATCGGGGGGTCTATCGTAAATAGTTCATTCTTTGGATCAGCCAAAAAGGCCTTGGTCTTCTCGAGTTTCCGTGGATAAGAGTCGCGAGAGGCTTGAATATCAGCCGAAATCTTTGACAGGACAGCAATGAGCTCGGCTTGTCTTCTTATTGTAACTCTTGTTTCTTTCCCACCGGGGCGGCTTTCTAATTCCTTCATGAAGTCGTATTGGACCTTTGCGTATATGGTACGTACTTCTTCGCCCTGATCATGACTCTTGTCGTCGTATTCGACACCAAGATACCAGTAAAAGTAATTTCCCAGTGTAAAGTTCTCGACAGCACGAGAAATGAGAAAGTGGGCCAATGGTGATGCTCGTAGCGTGGCCTGATTTGAATCTGTAGAGATGTGTTCAAATTTGAGAGCTTGAACAAGCTGTAAAAGATAAAGGAGAAGCTCATTGTCGTCAGCTTTCTTTAACCTGTCCACCGCATATCCCCTTACAACGCGATTGTCAAATGTCGGTCCGAGTAACTCGAGGGCGTCATCCACTTCAATATCTGTCCATTTGCCAAGAACCTGAACAGCTTGTCTGGATTCACTCTGGTCCAGCCAATTCACGGACTTGACGAATTTCGTCAGAGCACGCTTGTCTTTCGTAAGATGGTATCGGAACTTCCACACAAGATCCTTTTCTTCAGGCGATAGTACGTGAGTTGGGGAATATGACATTATCATATTGAGTTCATCACGGACTTTTGCGTTGGGCTTCAGATCCTTGTCAAGTATACCATGGCGATGCTGACTTCGCACGAGGCGTCTATGTTTGCTCTCGGCCGGGTTATCCTTTGCACCAACCTCTGGGTCGTAAATCCGAATCATTCGCTCTTGTTCTTCGGGCCCATTTATCCCTGGTCCATAGGAAACCTCTGGGGGTGGTTTCAATATGATATTCGACTGGGAAGCAGAGAGATGTTGAAAAGACGAAATCGGTGGAGGTGGATATTCGTGATCTGCGAAAACGACAGGGAAATCAAACCGAGGTAACTCTATGTTAAGAGCGAATTTCGAGGGGCCGGGCCTCGGAAGCAGTCCATCTTCTAGTCCTGTACCACCATTCTGTTCTGGTTTGCTCTCGGCGTCCTTAGAAACAGATTGTCGCTGGATCGATTTGATCGAGTTTCTGGCCGCTTTTAAGCGACGTCTCTCGGTCCCTCGAAATACCAGCTGATCAAGCCATTCAACTCGAGGAATCTCGTTCATCTCGTGTTTCTTGAATAATTTCTCCATCCGCTCGAGTTCTTCTGCTTCTCTGTCGGCAATGGTGAGCTCTCCATCTTTCACTACATCGTGTTTGGATTTTGCGGGGTTTGACGGGGTAGTCGTGTTATCATTGCCGTCGGCTTGTTTGTGACGATGAATGGCACATTTCTGTCGTCCCTTCTGCAACTGATTATCTTTATCGAACAACGGCAAAGTCGTGCCACCAAATGGAATCGCATGTCCTTGGGCTTGATGCCCGCCGGTGGGTGACAAGTCCCATATCGTGATGGCGAGATAGGAGTTCAGCGGGAGGGATTTGTAGGGGATCGGTATAGTAAGCCACTCATTCCATCTGTTCCAGTCAGTACATGCGCGTGGTCGCATAAAGGCATATTCGCTGGGGCTGTACCTTCTTTCGTTTCGGAAAGACTTATAGGAGGTCTGAACCGGTACAGTCAGAGGTTTAGATCCGGCCCAGACTTGGACTGTGACGTAGAGGTCCGAGTATGAACTGATGACAGACGTTAGGATCACCGCAGCAAGCTGGACGCAGCCTAGAAAGGATATACCTCGTATTTGAGCCAATATGTCGCAGTTCTGGTCTTTCGAGAAGTGTCGAGAACAGATACGGAGCCTCGTCACCTTCCAAGTTGATACTGAATTTCCAGTGATAGTCAGTAATAGCACAAGTAGTATCAAAGCTCTCCCTTCTATCAGACAAAGCTTACATGCGAACGTTGACGGGATAATCGAGCGAATCCGAAGTACCAAATGAAAAAGGCTCCATTCTCGGCTTCCAAGGCCGTCCTGATTCGCGATGGCTGAGGGCCAGGGCATGTTACGGAAGGACGATGTCGAAGCTGAGTTTAAGGCGATAACTAGAGGGTCATCACGAGGGGAATCATGGGGAGCTCAAGTGGGGCAGCTGACCTCTTATCTAGGTACTTGATCTTATCTTAGCTCTTGCATCTGCTCCTGCCATGGCTGGGCTACTTAGTACGTCACTGTACCTGGCTAACCTGACGCTGTACCTCAAGTTTCCGTGCTACGCCACACAGATCAGCCACACTGCGCTCAATTAAACCCAATCAAACCCCGGGTAGGTCAGTTGTCACGTCTTTGTGAATAAAGACGCGTCTCACTTTATCAAGGTTAAGCGTCCACACTCACCAGTCTGGACCCAGCATCACCCCAATCCGAATTTGGAGACTGTGGATATCATCGCATACGACTTCACTCTCAACATATCACCTACACCATATTATTACCTTTCCTTGCCGTTCGCCCTTTATGCCGTCGCGGGCCTCATCACCAGATGAGGAGAGCCCTGTCTCTTCACCAATCACCGCTTCACAACGGAGTACTCTGGTTATGCGCGATAGAAGCAAGAATCCTGATGGCGCATCTAAAAGAAAGAGGACTTTGACCAATGGAGCTGGTCCATCAACATCGCGGCGTCGCACACAGGAACCAGAGGTTGTCACAGATGGTGAAGAGTCAGACCAGTACGATCCTGATCAACCATTGGAGGAGAGGCGAAAAGTACAGCGAGGCTATCGAGATCTTCTTCGTAGCCTTCACGAAAACACAGACGAGCTCTCAAATCCGAGGTCATTGTTTCTGCATGAGACAGTTGCCCGGGCAAATCAGTTGTCTCATCATGTGAAGCAGACCGGTGAAGCCATCATCGATTCCAAGTTGCTTGTTGCCGCTGCAGACGCATCGTACAGAAGAGCTGCACGTTTAGCGAACGGCAACGTTGCTCAGGGTCTCGATGTCGACGAATTTGTTTCCAAATGCATCAGCTATATGAGGCTTGGAGCAGGGATTGCCGAGGATGATGCACCCGAACTCACATCTACCCAGCAACAACGGAGGCAGCCAATGAGAGGAAACTCGGCCGATTCTGACGAGGACGAGATTGGTGATGAAGGTGACATGATGAATTGGGAGCATTTAGGTCAATTTGCTTGTGTCCCAAATATTCGACGACCAGCCGTACCTGGTTTCCTTCTCGGGCCGCTTTCAGTCGAGAGGAAGGTTCGGAAAGTGGTGAAGCGTAGCGCGCCATTCCGAGCTGATAACCTCCGAGAGACGAGGCCAGAAGTCTTGAATGCAGAGGATGTTCAGCGAGCCGAAAAGAACGACCTGACAGCCATCTGCGCAACAATACTGCGACGACTCCAACAAGTTCAGGAAGACGCACAAACGGAAGTTGAAGCTGCCTTTGAAAGCCATGGAGATGATGCAGTCCAGAAAATGATGAACAAATACGGTCTAAGGGATACAGGGGGCATTGACTTATTGAAATTCGTCGTCAATCCGAAGTCATTTGGCCAAACGGTGGAAAACATGTTTTACGTCAGTTTTCTGATACGGGATGGTGTTGTCCTAGTCGAATTCGATGAGAATGGGCTTCCATCACTACGTAAGTCATGGCCCCAGCCCCTAATTCAGTAAAGCCTTTTAACAAGTAATAGAACCCACAGCTGGTCAAGATCCCAGTGCGACAAAGCGCGATGCGCAAAGACATCAAGCGGTCTTTACAATCGATATGCAAATATGGCGAGACATTATCGACGCCTTTAATATCACCGAACCAATGATTGAGCACCGAAAAGAACAAAGCACTCAGGGCCCTGGAGCACGAAGTTGGTATAGCTGATGTGATATCCAACTGATGAATTCGTGTCAGCCGAGTTTAGGCTCTTTCGATTACCTTAACTTTACTTTTGCTCAGCTGTGTTGTGGAATAAGAGCGATTTGAGCGAGCATAATGCCGTATAAATAAATGGCTACGCATAGGTGTCTAGGAGCGATGTCGTATTATGAACATGACGTGACGATGAATAACGTTGTTAAATTCAATTTACAGCCGTTCTATTATACACGGTTACAAATAGGATCAATTTGACTGATAACTGTGGTTTAGGTTATGAAACAGCATGACTGCAAGGCTTAATTAACTACAATCATTTCAAGCGTGATTTGAGGTCAGTTTAGTATGGAACGGGCTGCAAGATCCGATGTAAGGTCAAATAAGAGTTCTTATACTGCAAGTCAATTCTGTGAAGTAAGAAGAACGTGGTCGATTAATTATGTACATTTTTAATCATGTCACCTTTTTAACCCATTTTGGACACTTCTTCTTCAAAGGGTGAGCACTACATTCATTCAGGTCTTACATTATTTTCATTCGTATATAATTTATCTCTCATATCACGAATATTCAAGCTATTAATTGAGCAGTATTTAACATTTTAATGATCTCATTATCTTTTCTGTTTCACTATCAAGCGCTCGGCTAAGTATTCAAGCCCCAAGGTAAGAAGGAACAACAGTTATCTCACCCGCTTCGTATGGAGCAAAGAGGAAATCCTGAGGGTAGTTAAGGAACCAAAGAACTTTGACAAAATTCCCGCATCTAGAATACTCAGACCCAGTAGTAAAGATGGTGTGATCAATAGCAAGACGACCAGCCCAATTGCGAATAAATGCATTCCTCTGACCCTGTTGCTGAAGATTTTCATGTCGAATTCGCCATTCCTGCCATGCAGGAAACCAATTCGCATCATACCCCAACGCTTCAGTTTTAATTCGTGCATTGTCATCAAGTTGGAATGAGAGAGTAGGGAATGACTCACGGGCGTGAAGCGAGATGCAAATTCCGAGAACCCCCCACAAAATACCGGCGCAGAGCTCTGTACCAACAAGGTATTGGCGAATAGGCAAGTTCAAATGTGCCTGAGTGGCCCAGGAATACACACGGGACATGAAAGAGCTGAAGGGGTACATGTAATATCTACCAGAACTACTGGAGGGGCCGCCTCCGATGTTGTGACCAGGACAACGGTATCCGTCAGGCCTTAGAAAAAAGCATTGATATCGTTCTTCAACTCATCATAATCAAGTAGTACCCCACGAGTTGTGCTATTTTCATCCCATGACGTTACTTCATCCCAATAATATTTGCGGAACTCGAAGAACGCCATGCGGACGACTGGAGCCTCAACAAGCTGGAGGAGAGCCGACGGGTCTAATTCGGGGAATTGAGAGGCGAGGGCCATTGCAGGCTCATTGAAGACAGACGACGCACTCATTTTCGATAATATTTGATATTTCCGTGTTAGTTGTAGATGTTGTTGAGTTGGTGGCTGTCGAGTTCACTTAAGTTAATTTAGGAAGTAAGTAATGCTTTAACCTCAAGGTTTGTGTTTTCGCTGGCATTTTATACTCAATTCTGAGTCCATAACAGGGTAAACACTTTGGTATACAATTGCGCTGTTCTTTAACGTTGACGTTTGTTTCAACTGAACAATGCTCTTACTAATCGCACGGCATTCAAGCCACAAGAGGTGTTAAAGACGATTGTTTGGAAATAAAAGAAGAGTATTGATAGTAACGGCCGAGAGTGGTTGATCGATATTTACATCTCGCTTTGTAGCTCATCCCCTGCAAATAATAGGCAGCAATAGCATTTAATCATGTCCTATGTGAGTGGCGAGGTACCTACCCGTCAAAGGAAGATTTTACATAGTTATAGTTACCCCAAGTTTCGAACTTGTTCATAAGGTGTTTATTAGCCTCTCGGCATATAAATACTATTGCAACGTTTTTTAACACCACTATCAGAGGTACCATATCAAAGCAACCAACGACGAGAAACCTATGATTAATGAATACCAAGACCACTGAATGAATCCTGACACCAGAGTAGTTAAAGTCTCGGCGTTGACAGACACAAGTAATCGGCGCAGGAGTTCAACCGAGATACCATATACCTGGAATTCTTGCTGCAACCAGCGCAGAATACAGTTTTCACTTGCTTCACGACTACAATCAAGAGATGAATAGCCAAATTGACTTCTTCCGTGGACCTTGACAAGTTTAAAGCGCACATAAGTTATGGCGCATTCTTAACGCCCGTTCTTGAACGGCAGTTCATGTACTAGTTGAAGCCAACATTTTAACTAAGCGGTTGAAGGCGGATACGATTCATATCGACGACGACAGTACACTACATCGCTTTCAATTGAAATTTTTTTTCATTAATCACGCAGAATTAAATCTAATTTGAGGGAGGAGATATTTACGTTGTTTCCTTTCCGTGCTATGTGAAGCACAAAGGGCTGTTAAAAAAAAAGAAGCTTCTTATGCACTTAGAATTTGGCCCTCGCAAAATAAACGTGACGGTGCTGCGAATAAGTGTAATATTTCCCCTGCCAATGTAATAGTACCAGTTTAGTAGGGATTTTTATCATCATTGATAAATAATCTGTAGTCCTTTCACAGGTACACTATTAAATGATTTGTAGCGCTAAGCAGAGTTTTAACCCCTCAGAGGAACTGGTTGCAGAGAGCTTGATTCGCATTCGGTGGAGAACGTTCTTATGAAAGAAAAAATCAATATCTTCCTGTTTCTTGGCTTTGACTCGAAGGGCTGAGAACGTGGTATCGGGAATCGAACAAAGAAAGTTTGGTACGAAACTCCGAACGCAGAATCCTCACCAGAGACCTTTGTGTAAACCAAGACATCAAAAATTTCCCTATACAACACGAACCCCGCACGATTGGAAGCTTGGTCGACTTCTATTCACACGGTTTATGGGAAATCTATTTATGGGAGTCGATCTTTTCCTTAGCTCCGACCAATCATGGCAACGCAGGACGCCCTCCTCATCGATGTTAAGGAGGTTACCTCCGAAATATTCGCGGTACTCAATCAGAAAATATTTCAAGGACAAGGATCTTTTCCTTCAGAAGTTGTCGAAGGCCTCACAAATCTATTTGATGGCCAATTTAGAAAGTTCAACAAAAAGCATCATGATTTGCAGACGGCGTACAACAGCAAAAATAATGAATTGGCTGAATCGGAAGTAGAGGCGGAAAAGCAGATTGAATTCTACAAGAAAGAACTCGAAGCTGAAAAGGAGTCGACAGAGGATAAGATCAGGGCTGCTACCCAGGGCATCAGGAAAGATCGCGATGATGTCATTAGATTGGCCGATATAGCTCAAACAGAACTACAGCAAGAAAAAAAGAAACTAGAGCAAAAGAAGCACGAAATGAAAGACGAGGTAGATAAGTATAAAAAACAAGCTCAAGACGTACAAGAAGATCTAGAGTCGGCTGCCAAAGCATTAGAAGAGGAAAGAGAGACCATTCGAGAGCTTAGGGATACGGTCCACCATTTAGAACAGTCCAACAGAGAAATTCAAGAGGAATCCAAGAACTGGGAGAAAGAAGCCAACAAAACTGCCGACTTGAGGGAACAGGCCGTGAATGCTCTTGAAGCCTACCGAGCAGAAGCGGTGCCAACGAGGGAAAAGAATCGGGAACTTCAAGCGGAAGTAGACCAGTTGAAACAGGAAACCAACGGTGCCAAAAAGACGATAAGCGATCAAGATCAGCGAATCAAAAACTTGGAGACTCAGCTTGAGGATGTTAACGAGGAACTCAATAGATTGAAACCGGTTACACCCTTCGAGTCAACAACAGGATCAGGGCGACTCGGCGACCAGCTTGGAGATGGAGAGAGAACCCCATTGGCAAATTCATCCCTAGCATCCTCGAAATCACCCAGATCCTTGAATTCTACACGTAGTCCGTCATCGTCAATCGAGCTCAACAAAGAAAAAGAGGGATACCAACAACTACAACAGAGGATCGAAACCGACTACATCCTACGCACCGATCATGAGAAGGCAATTGCTGATCAGACTAAAGAGCTTGAGAAGGTCACTGCTGAGAGGGATAATCTGACGCAAGCCCAAAATAACTGCCAGGCGTCGTTGAAGAAACTTCAAGATGAGCTAGCCAAAGCAGGGAAGAAGAGTGAGGCTACGATTAAGGACCTAAAGGCTAGGATTAAAGAGCTCGAGAAGAAGGCCGCATCAGTTGAAGCGGAGAATAATAAACTTAAGGCCGACAATACAAGGCAACGAGATCGCGCCCAGGAACAAGACAAGCAACTCAAGCTTGATAAAGATAAAATAGTCAAGCTAGAGCAACGCGAGCGACAGCAACAGACAAAGATAGCTGAACTGAAAACCGCAGCGTCGGACCCTACCAAGGAGAAGAAACCATCAGACGATCTTAAGCAAGCCAAGGCAGATTTGGACGCAGCACGGAGAGATGCGGATGAGGCAAACGCAGAGCTCCAGAAAGAAAGGGAGACGCTAAAAGACCTTCAGGAGAGGTACGATGAGCTCGAGCGACTTCTCACCGAGAGCGAGGCAGAACGATCAGGAAGCGAGCTGAAACAGAGCCTGCTCGAACAGGATGCTGAGACGACGGCCAAGAAGCTTGCACAGGTAAAGGCAGAGCTCGAGAAAAACGAGAAGACACGTGCGGACTTCGGTAGGACAATCGAAGGACAGAAGGCTACGCTAGAGAAAGGTAACAATTCATATGCGAAGCTTCAGAAAGAAAATAGGAAGCTCCAGGACGAGGTCAATCGAGTCACAAAGGAAAATAAGAATGAGATCAAGAGCCTGACGAAAGAGAACGCGGCCCTCCTCAAAGAGCGTGCCACGCTCCAGAGTGAAGTCACACGACTCGAAGGGGAGAACAGCAGTCTCAAGAGCAGTACTGCAGCCGGCGGCGCCGGTCCCGCCCCTGAATCTGATCGTCTGAAAGACAGCGAGCGAGAGCGCAAGAAACTACAGAAGGAGAACGAGCGTCTCACAGCCGAGAACAAGCGTCTCACCGAAGGCGATAAGGAGCGCGAGAGGCTGCAAAGCGAGGTCACGCGTCTTTCGGCGGCAGGTAGCAGCAGTCCAGGAGACAGAGACGAACGCCTCGATGACTGCGAGCGTGAACGTGCGACACTGCGGGATCAGAATGCGCGCCTCACCGATGACAACACTAACCTCAACAACACGAACGCGCAACTCCGCGCCGACAGCAAGACACACGAGGCCGAGCTACAGACTCTGCGAAAAACCGTGGCAGAGCAAGAAGACGTCATCAACGGGAACGGAGAGCAGGCAGGAAGGACGCAGGCAGCGTTAGACGAGCAGATCAACAAGATCCATGCGGCGCAACTAGACCTCCAGCGCAGTCTCGCGACCCTTGGGGACCGCGCAGTCACGCCGGGACGAAGTGCGGCCGAGACAAGCCGTGTGATGACTAGGGCCCGGCAAGAGATCGAGATGTTCAGGGGCTTGGTGGAGTCGTTGACGGTTGAGCGCGACCAGCTGCAGGACGAGGTGCGACTGTGTGTCGAGGCTCAGCAGAAGGCGAGACAGCGTGCGCGTAATAATGCACCGCCAGCCGGAACACCACCCGGACCACCACCCGGGGCACCACCCGGGGCACCACTCGGGGCACCACTCGGGGCACCACTCGAGGCACCACTCGGGGCACCACTCGGGGCACCACTCGGGGCAGCCGGAGCAGCTGGAACGGGAGCAGCCCAGCAAGGAGCAGGTGGCGGGCCTGCCGCAAAGACTGGCGTACAAGCCGACGCACCGGGTTTCTTTGCTCGCATATACACTATCCTCATGACGATACTTCAATACAACATAGCCTGGGGCATCTTTTTCGCAGTTCTAGGCATGATGTTGGCCGTCATCATCGCCGAGGGCAGACTCTACGCCGAATGGAAGGCTGCCAACGCACAAACTCGGGCATTGTACATGAATGTGCAGTCGAGGCCGACGATATGTCTGGGCGTACCACAAATGGACTATTTCTGGCATACAGTTATGATTGTGTTGACGGGTCGTTGGAAACTGCGTTGATGTGAACGTGTAATTGGACGGATGAATAAGATACAGCGACCCTCAATTTTACTACGGTAAGGTATGTTGTAGTTGTGAGAAGAGAGAGGAACGGAGGTGTGTACCCGCTTAGAATAGGGGGTCGGTCGGGCCCGGCGATTCGGGCCCCGGGACAATTTTTACATTATCACTATTCAGAATCCCTATCTGTAAGACAGAATGAGCGGTAATACCCAATAATGGAATTATTCCACGTTACGTGAATGGCAGTTATTCCGACCGACAAAAGATCGGCATGTATACTTGGCCTTTATTGATGAGGCGATCGGAAATGAGCAATCCGTATCTGCGGGTGGCGATGTGCTTTCGTTACAGTAACGTAAAGAGTCATTTCACCGTCATCGGCGATTGCAGTGTGAGGTGTAAATGCCAGGTAGCAACATTACGAAAAGGAGTTATCTGTTACGTAGACCTACGCTGCCTAATCGCAACTCATGTGCACTGGCATGCAAGGGGTAGTGTGGTATTATTTGAATTTCAATTGTTACCTCTCAGCTTGTATCAGTAATCTGTAATTCTTGTATGTAGTGTATGCTGCAAGAATCACCAACAGTTCCATTTCAGCTGTCCAGTTTCGGCGCTTATATCAAAGTCCCGATGGTTCATGGCTTTGTTGTCTGGTTTATTTGTTGTCCTTCATCTCCTGTTCCCCGCTAAGACAAATTCTCGAGCACAATGTATTTGATATCGACATCGCAAATTCATAGCATGAAATGGCCTGAAACCTGAGGACTGTGTCCACATTCCAAATATCGCCGCACTGCCGTGGCGCGGCGTAGAAGGCCAGAATGGTCTAAGGGCGGACTTAGTGTCGCGTGGTCGGATGCATGCATTGGTGCGACTTGATCTAGTGTATAATCATGGCAGTGGGGATAATAGTCCTATGTATGCCGCAGGCGTATATCTGTGTATGTAGTGTAGATGACACTACTGTACAGTACTTACGCTATTGGATTTGTGGTGTAGACACCTGTGCTTATGCCTTTGGCCCCTATATTCATTCACTCACGTACATGTGTGTCACAGCAGATGTTGGTTTACAATAAGCACATTCCACTATCTGTGTGGCGCTTCTGCTACCTGGATGCAGTAAGTATACGGATTCGTTATAGGTAACAGTGACTGTTACCAGCAGCTCCTGGCTGAGGAGAGGAGTGACTGGCGTTGTATTACATGTAAGCATCACGTATTCCAAGAGGAGAGACAGCACGTAGTCATCACTAATCATCTGGACACGAATTCTAGACATTGCTTGCCACGACAATTGCATATCTGTACTACACTGTTGCCTTTGAATTGCCACCTCAAGGCTTTATGTAGGTACCTGCTTTCAACTCTTGGCAAAGCCGTTATCTTTGTGTTATTTTTGGCTCTTCCGACCGTCCGTGCTGCAGAGTAGCACATGCGGATGCTACCTAGGTACAGTAGTAAATCCATTTATGCTCACTATCACTAGACCTACTCTAGATAGTAGCTTAGTTATACTAAAATCTCAATGACAGAAACAATAAGTCCTATACATAACTAATTGAAGGGAGACAAATTCCTTAGTATGTCCTTGGCTAAAAAGCTTAAGATGAGATCGGCAAAAATCCTTCATCCCTACAATTACAGACGAATCGGGCTCTTTAGCGTATGTATTGATTACACCCGGTAGATGTTTCCTTCCAGGCATTATGTAGTGCCTACATGTACATAGAGTGTATGTGAATACTGGGTAACGTACTAGTTAGTGTACCTTCAAGCCGTTGGACGGGACCCTAGCTCGTCATCTACCTAGTAGTATTGCATGATGTCATGAAACCATCCAAGCATCTCGAATACTCATAGTATCGACTGTACTTATAGCTATGCTTGAAACTTATTGGTTACCAGTGCTTGTAATGAATCATACGAGTTTGACACTCTCAACAATAGCTTTCAACTATTAACACCGTAGCACTTATATCTCGAGACCGACCGTAGCTATACATTGCAAACAGTATACGTTACAACTCGGTATGGAGATAACGCGGCATGATTGTTACCATGTAATTTAGCAGCCCTGTTCAGCCCTGGCCAAAGACATTCCAAATTTTGACAAATTCATTTCGGATGCAAAGCTGTCGTCAGCAAATCGCTTACCTATCACCCACTGAAGAAATCCTGAAATGGAAATCTAGTGGACGGAAAGAGAGACCAAACGAAAAAGAAGGGAAAAATAAAAATAAAAGCAGGGTAATTAGGGGTGGCGCTGTTACACCACCACCCTAGATTTGACAATGTCGCGAAGTGTCGCATTGGCGCCAAGGCAGTTAATTGTCACCAGGAAAACATTCTTAAGCTCCCCCTGCGCCCTTCCCCGACCTTCCTATCATCTGTCCCTCTTAATAACAACCAGGTCGCTCGTCTCTGTGTCCAAATCACCTAGAGTGAAAACTACCATTCCCATCCTCACCCAAATCCACCAACGCAACGCAACCATGTCTGATAAACTCATCCCGAAGAACCCTTCGTCGGTTCAGGTGATTCGTAACGTCACCCCCAATGTCGTTACCGTCTCCGTACCTTTCTTGCGATTCGAGAAGATCCCTATTGGTGGTCGTGCCACTATCGGTACGTTGTCTCCACTACTGCTCTCTGTATTCACATAGGTAGTTAGCTAACAAAAATCTCAACAGTCAAGCTGACCTCTGGTGCCATCGCTGTCTTCTCCCCCGTCGCTCTGACCGACGAAGTCAAGGCCAAGATTGCCGAGTTTGGTGGCAACGTCGGCTACCTCATCGCCGGTGACCTCGAACACCACATCTTCCTAACCCAATGGAAGACCGAGTACCCTGCCGCCAAGTTGGTCGGTCCCAAGGGTCTTCCCGAGCGACGCAAGGCGATCACGAACGACCCCATGATCGGCCACGAAGAGTTCGACTTCCTCTACGATGAGACGAACGCCCACTCAGCCGCCATTAGCGACGAGTTTGCCGCCGACTTCGAAGTTGAGCTGGTCAACGCCCACCAGAACAAGGAAATCGTCCTCTTCTACAAGCCCGAGAAGGTCCTGATCGAGGCCGACTTGATGTTCAACCTGCCTCCCAATGAGCAGTACTCCAAGGTGCCCGAGGCCGAGAAGAAGGGCGGCGGTATCTTGAAGAAGATCTTCTACGCCCTCAACACTACCGAGGGTCCCGCTAAGGGCCACAAGCGTCTCTTATGGTACGCCATCAGCAACGGCACCAAGGACCGTGCCGGCTTCAACGAGAGTGTCAAGCGCATCTACGGCTGGGATTGGAACACCCTGATTCCTTGCCACGGTGACACCATCGAGGGCACCGCCAAGGAAACCTTTGGCAAGATCTTCGACTGGCATCTCAACGGCAAGAAATAAACGCTCTTGCCGCGCCCTCGCTTGAGAACAAAAAACTCAGCACAAACCCAAGCGTCGTTCATTGAAATACCGAGGAAAAGGCTTCTCTTTGACTCTTTTACTAAAGCAAAATTCTCTCGATACCCCCTTCTATGATACCAAATGGATGTAATATGGAGAAAGTTAGACGGATAGGTGGATAGGTGGGATAATGAAGGCTGGAGTTGATAGCCTGGACTACATAGTTGCATGATACCAATTGCATAGACTTTTCTTCTTATCTAAACATGATTTTCTCGCTTGTTTCTCGTGATTATACTTGTGCATGATCGCATCAGGTACATGGGGGCTTTTAAAACTACCAAGTCACATTCTTCGTAAGTAAGATTCTCGGCTTAGTCGACTTAGAAGGATTAGTATGCCACCACGTGAGCGAAACCCGCAGATTAATGATGGGATGAACAAGTTTGGTGTGACAGATGCAGTGTTCCTGCAGCCGTAGGGGGGCTTATCATCTTGGGTTGTTACAACTGTGTGCGTCGAAGGATTGAGCCACGTAGTGTATACTGTTCCTGCAGGTTGACTAAGCATACCTCAAATATACTATCTCGATGGCGAGAGTATATCGCCCCTATTTTCACATGTCAGATTAGCCGTTGCTTTCAAACACCCTCGTAACGCGATAAACCGTTACACATTCTCGCTTGTATACCGGATTTGAGAAATTTCAACCTCAACCGAAAGGCACTTTATTCCCCATCTATACCCCTTAGAAGGGTAGTCTAAAGTATAATACTGTCCTCGAAATTGATATAGCTCTTATTTACCCCTTTAATTTGTAATTATCCACCCCTCTGAACAAACCAAAAAGGCTCTTCCGGCCCCGCATACCCAGAATCACGACGATGCGAGAACTTAACATCGACTTCATAACTGCTGTCGATCGCACAGTCGTGATGACTCCCGCTATCAAACACGTAGTCGCGGGGCCACTTCTCGTTAATAATTATGTTCCTGGTGGGGCTGTCGATGTACTTTATGCCGTTGATGCCGTAGATGCGATAACATTTCGGAGAACTATGAAAATGCGTCTCGTCTGCTATTGATGAGCCGTCGTTCATGGTCTGGTTTGCGTGGTCAGCGGCGTTACTTGAAATTCAAGTAAGGCAGGACAGAGAAAGAGAGGAAAGAGACATACCAAGCATAATAGACACCGATCACCGAATCTTGTGACTTTGTTTTGGCAGCCAACGGCACCCTGTGATGATTCGGGTCAGTCTACTCAGTTTCTTCGTAACATTCCCTACGTTTACGTGTGCCGTTACGAAATACACAAATACAGCGAGAGCTCCCTTCATGAGCATGTATCCTCACCCCAGAGGAGATAAGTTCATACAGAAAAGAGACAGAGGGAGACCACTCACGTAAAAGTTGGCGCAATAGCAGAGCATCCTGTGCTAAAGAAATAAGGCGTCTCTTCGCAGTGTGCGTGTTCTACGCGTGTCTGTATAGATCTTGGCGCGCTGATTGGCGATCTTTAATTGACTGGTCTAGGCCGGCTAGAGGAAGAAAGATCGTCAATGGGAAGAAAGTGATGGTTTTGGAATAAAGTCTGATGCTGAAAATCTCAAGGAACTTGCTTGTGCTTCCGAATATTAAATAGAATACTTTAAATAACCACTCAAGCCTGGGAGTGTAGAAAAAGAAGAAGAGGCGACTGGTATCAAGACACTGCCATGCACTCGAGATACATCGTCCATCAAGGTGCAGATGCAAGTGTGAAATATATAGATCCCGAATATTGGACAGGTAATGCAATTGCCATAACGCTAGGCATATAGAATCTCCATGGTCTAGTATATTCAGATTAGTAAACGTAGATTCAAATATGCTAACGACTCAGAGAGACACCGATGGTGGGAGGAGCCCAATACATCATATTAGATACCTCGGCGAAGGCGAACGGTAAGCTTAAAGCTATCGTGTCTAACACTCCTGTATAGATCCAGTTGTATTCTCCAGACCATCGGCGGTGGTTCGGCTGCACCTCGCCTTGATGTTATTATTCAATTCCTCCTATCTCGCTCCTTCGCTCCTTCATGAACAAGTCTTCTATCTAGTCATGAAAACTATCAGCATAGTAAACAGGTACGTGATTTATAAGCCGAGCCTATACTACAGAGATGGGTTTGTAATCTGCGCTGGTAAACTTTATTGTGCCTCATGATGCTATTTTGACTATGACTCGGGTGCCGAACATTTAGACGGCGATGCAAGTACCTAGCCAAAGTCAAGCATCCAGCGTCGAGATAATGTGTTGCAAGGGTCGGTTCTGTACCGGGTTCGTGATCAGTGATAAGCCCGAGATGCAATATATGATAGTAATGATATTCAAATGAAAGAATATGGTATGCGAGTTACGAGACTCATTATCCTATTACTACGCCTATGAAAACAATGGATTCCCTTTCTTTCTCATCTCCGCTTACAAAACTCAATCTTGACCTACTGTTGCTAAGAGGTTGAATTGGTAAAATAAATCAATGAGGCGATCCAATCTACATGTAGGTATACCGAAAGCTAGAAACTCAGGTGTAATATACCCTATGGAGAGCAGGTAACAAAACAACCAATTCATCTAGCAGTTCTGTCACTTTTGTTTTCTGATACTCTCAAATGCAATTATTACTTTGATAGGTATCAATGTAATATGCCAGTTAATGTCAACTCGCAGTAAATGTTAAGCACCCCTATCTTATCGCCGTATACCCACTGACAACTCCGGCGCGAGAAAGATGATAAAGTTCAGATCGAGCCAGGATGTCCATCCCATTTAAACTTCTGCCCTGTGGTAGTGAAATTCTATTCTAATCCCTTGCGGGGAACTCGGGGTTTGATTTTGAGGGGCTTTATCTTCGCCTTATACAGAGCGCGGATAGGAGATGTCGGATCCGGCCGAAACTACCTCAAGTAAGGATGATTAGCTTGAACTCAGAGCTTAGGAAGCATAGGAGCTTCCAAAGCTTTCGCCCCTGTGTCCAAGGTGGTGTGGGAGTTGATTAACAATTCCAAACGGCTCGTAGTGAATATACACACTTCTATACTATCTTCAAGATTTCGTCCCCTTTTAGGCAGCTCAGTTAAGACCTACGAACGGAGATGTATAACACGCCCATCCAGTCCCAGAAAACCGCAAACAGGAGGTCTTTGATCCAGCTAAATAAACACCAATTCAAATACTCTCCCTTCACAAAAATCCAAGATGAACAACGCTTAAAACACAATTGATTAAACTGAGTATCAAGTCTATGCCTACTCGACAAACAAACAAACAAACAAGCAAGCAAGCAAGCAGGTATGCAAACTACATGTAACAACAATCGCCCCAAAAGTAAAATATAAAAATCTCCGCTTGCCATGCTGTTAAGATGATGGTGGTATTATTATCCAGTATTCCTGGTCCTACAAAGACATTTCAATACGATTCCGAGCCAAGAGCCTGCCTGCCTGTTTGTCTGTCTGTCTCTGTCTGCCTCAAGACTTTAATTATGGCCAGCCAATGTGAGAGCATTAAATATACTAGCCCGAATCATATTACCCTTCGTGATTGATTCAACCAGAAATAATAGAAAACCTTGGTTTCAATCACTATAGAGTTGGTGGCATTTCAGATTTTCGGTTGCTCTTCCAGAAATCTATGGCAGCAACCACATCGTGACCAGCTTCATCTTCATATGCAAATAATATCTATACACATCGGTCAGTATTCGAAAGGCGCGTGTATGTATGCAGATGGAGGTCTTACCTCGTGTGTGCTACTGTGTAGCATCCTTATGTTCTTGTGAGGAACAATATGTATAGCCCCAGTCTCGATATTCCTTAACTCGATGAAGTTGGGTTCAAAGGCTAAGATCCAAGGATAAGATAGGGCAAAAGACTGTGGTGTTCCCTCCCAATCGATTCGCCATTCTGGTCTTGCTCTCCATCCGTTTCGGTTGACGAAAAATGAAAAGTCGGTATAATTCAACAAGAACTCGCCATTGAGACGTTCGATATGGATTGGTTTCGTGCCTTCTTTTCTTGCAACAAAATCTAGTGATGTATCGGCTTGGTCGAGAAGTGATTGTGTTTCGAGCGTTTCGAGTGAGACAACTTCGAAACCTCTCGCGCATGCCACACAAAGCTTGCTCTTGAGGAAGTGGACGGATGAGGCTTCGGTAGGAATGTAAAACTCCTTGAACGCCTTTAGTTCGTCCTGTCCAGTGTTGAACATCTTCCCCAGTCCCTTCTGTTTCTTGCCCTTGCTCATAGAGTCATTAGGTTCATAGACCTTGATCGTGGTAGAGAGTGCACTTGGTTTCGCGCAGCATACTAGATGTCGCCCCATACAGATACCGGTCTTGAAGAAGTTGCAGTTGCTCTGAATCTTCTTTGGACGTTTCGCTAATGCTGGTTCATTTGGATCCAATGCTGCAAGAGGGTAAGACAGAAGTGATTTGTTCGACAGCACTAGTAGAAGGCCATATTCTTCTAATACGTCCACTTGAGTGACATGTGTTGCTTCAATCGCACGTCTAGGCTGACTATCTTTGGCTTTGCGATCGGAGACGTAGATGCCGTGATCAGTTCCATATATCAATTTTCGGCCACCATCTAATTGTGTTAGTGTGAAGTTGTCAATTCAAGTTGATACAGCTGCTTACCATATGGTGTGACTGTATTGACAAGGTTGCCAACTTGGAAGAAATTCTGGGATAATATGGTGACGTTGAAGAAATTGGCTGATGATCGGAGCCGGTTTTGAGCCTTATCGATGAATTCGAGCCATTTCTGCCGAGCCGACTGGTTTGAAGCATACAGCACTTGCTCGTAGTAGTTCCTACCGAGATGGCGGAAAGTTATTGGCCAACCCTCTGATTTGCCCTTGGTCTCGTTACCTCCACGGAACGGTAAGTTGGATGAACTTCGCTTTACACCAGATGAAGGGATAACCTCTTCCATTTCTTTAATAGACAGTAATTCGAGGGGTATAGGCTTGATGGAGAATGATCAGTATAAGTCAAAGATGATGATGGCAAAACTTACCCTCCGATACGTCTTCACTTCCTCAGTCTTGCCTTGTTGTTTAATCCTTACAAGTAAGACAGCATGGTCGAATAAAAAGGCCGTTATTTCAGTAGGATCTGTCGGACCCTTCTTCAACTGTGTCTTGAAAACCAATTCACGCCCATCTTCCGTTAGTTTCAAGTCGACTTTATCGGCAGGACGGAATTTGAGTTGCTCATGTAGACGACGTAGGTTAAATCGGTTCTCAGCTTTACCAGACTCGGCATTCACCCGACTCAAGAGATCTCTGATGATCGTCAAGACCTTGGGAATATCTTCCTTGTCAGGGTTTCCATCCTCGGTATACTTCAAAACGTTTTCCAGGAGCAGAGGGTAACGCGCTAATCTGGTAGTGGGCTTTGTGAGATAACCGTTCAGTTCTAGTTTCCTTGATTCCTTCCTCCTCTCAATCTCGTCAACGAATTTGGAGAAGTACGGGTTGCTGGATCGTTCATTTTCGAACTCAAATTTAGCTTCTAATTGCTTGGAACCATACAGAATGAATGGTTCAAACTGGGGGACGATTTCGAGGAAAATATCACCAAGGTTCTTCACGATAGGATGCCTTTGTTGTCGTTCTGTCAGTGCCCTTGCAAACCGGGAGCTGACATTGTGGATGCTTGGGTGGTCAATGACGTTACTGAAAATGTGTTGGACGACACGTTCTCTTCTTGCCGCCGGTATAGGTGATCCCTTTGACCGTAGAGGTAGGATCCAGAAATCTCGGAGATATTCCAAATCCTTAACAAAATCTCTTTCCGTGTAGCATAACTCAGAAATGACTTCTTGTCGTTTCTTTTCCTTGTCGCTAACGCTTTCGGCAATCTCCTTGGGCACAGTGTTGATCCAGAGCTTCTGCTCATCAGGCTGATCGACATCGTCGTTGATAACAGCATCCTGATCTTTCTTCAACCCTACTTGTGGTTTGAGATTGAGACGAGATACTTGTTCCAACCTTCGTGGGCAGGCGATGGAGTAACATAACTGGTCTCTCGTACAAGTTGGCGAGTAACATTCTGACAACAAAACAAATACACCATTGACAGCTGGTTTGTCTTCTGGCTCATCCATCAGGGTTTCCCTAAACTGGTACATTTCCGACGCCGAGTCTCGTAACCTATGTTCGTATGTGACATCGTGGAAGAATTTTTGGGCATCAAGTGCTCGCCCTAGTAATAGTGCCAAGTTTCTGTCCGTCGTCCTAATAATGTATGAGAGCACATCCACAGCTTCTGAGCCACTGAAGGCGTTCTTGTACGTCAGCTCGTTCTTAGTTCGTTCCCCCACTATGATCTTTTGGCGGAAACACTCGCCCACTCGAGACAAGAGGGCGGGGTAAACAATGGGGGATCGAATCTTTGCGGTCGGGGGTCGTTCGCCTTCAAGAGACTTGGCATTGGACGGTCGATGAACAAGTTGCTGAACAAGTTGTTGTCGAGCCTGTTCGGAAGTTTCGGGGACGATCGTACTAGCCATCGACATGGTGCGGCTGTGATCATTGGCGGTAACAGAGGAGGCCATGCTCATCGTCCTAGTAGCAGAACCCGGAGTATGGCCATATCCATTATATCCGTTCACCTGAGGACCAGGATTCAAGGGTGGCATTTCGTTCGAAGGCGCCCTCATTCGGTTCGGAATCACGCGACCACTCATGGTCTGATGCGCATCACGTTCTGGAGAATATCCGGTCATGGACATGGATCTGTCATCGTGACGTTCGGGCACAACTCGACCCTGTGCAGTGGTTCGCGACATGGGGTTCGGGACTTGATTGGGGGGATGTCGAAACTGTTGAGGTGTCTGGTACGAATTTGGTGGAGGCTGATACATGGGCTGGCGAGGCGTGGTAGCAAGAGACTGTGAACGGTATGGGTCATCCCGAAGAGCAGGCGCTTGCCCAGGACCGCCCTGGTAATACCTTGGAGGTGCTGGATTTCGTGGGGGGTATTGTTGAGGCGGCGGTCCTCTCGAGTCGTACCGACCGGGCCCCTGAGGCGGAGGGCCGGGGTAGGGTCTTTGATTTGGGCCCGGGGGTGGTCGCGCATATGAATCTCCTCTCATGGTCGGAGGATAACCACCCGACGGATTCCTCTGACTTTGGTAGTATCCATTGGCCATACTCGCATCCATAGTTCGGGTTCGATGGGACACGACATCCTCATAGCCGCCGGCACGTTGGGGTCGCGGAGGGGCTCGTTGTTGCTGTTGCATGTCGGGGGGAGGGCCACTGGACAGCGAAGACATTGTGTGTGTCCTTTCGCTCTGGGGCATCATATTGGAAGGCGAGCCAGATCCAGTGCCTGTACGACCGGGCGGGGGTTGAGCCCCGAAGATGTTGGAGAAAGCGGCATCTCGTTGGTTGCCTGATGACGGACCGTATCGACGTTGATCGTACTGGTAATCAGCCATGGTTTTGTGCTATGAAACGACCAGGTGTCAGCGGACTGATCTCAGCAAGGATGAACGCAGCGACGACGTAGACATCTGATCTATAAGGCTGACACGATGGATAGCATGGTGTTGCAGGGAACGAAACAACAAGACACACTATCTGTGGCACAAAAGCCAAGGCGGGTTGGGCCGGTGAGAGGACAGAGGCTGGTCAGATGATAGCTGGGTTATCATCATCTGAGATGACTGGCTGGCTGACTGAAGCCGGTGGGCTGGCGGGCTGGTTGGAAAAAGGGACAAAAACCGAATTCGACTTACTTATGTTGAGCCCAGGTGGCCGCAAGCCCAGATGGAGGCTGGCGGCTCTCGTATTCGCAAAAGGACAGCGAAGTATTCGGAGGAGGTAGGACTATGTCGATTTGGTCATTCAGGGAAATAGTTGTCGTCGGAGCGCACGATGTACGGGGTGCTCGTGGTCGCTGCTGTTGTTCTCGCTCCTCCGCAAAGTAGTGCCAATTCTCACTTCTTACTCGCACATCTAACAGACAGACGGACTGCAGCAATGTGCGGCTATTCCCTCCCGAGGTAGCCGAGTGCTGTCAACGAGATGGCGGGCGGACCTTGGTTCGATTCCGACTTTGTAACTTGGTCAGGAGGAGGGAGATGTGGACGGTGGAGATGGGCTTTTTGGTTGGCGTGCCTCAGTAGGTTTAGGTCAGGTTGGTTGGAAATAACATGGAGCGGGTTTAGGTAAGGTTACTACTGTAGGTGCATGCTGTAGTCTGGAGGTAGTGGCACTTGAGACGTACAGGCTGACTAGAGATGGCTATCCAATAGGGGACTAGCGTTGCTAAAAAGACGGTCAAAGAGTACAATCTAGCGTCGGGGGTTCAGAGGTGCCGAGACCCCAACCTTATCTAATTGCTTGGATCAGGCCATAAGATCCAATGCCTGGACGGTGCCTGGGCAGTCCCTAGTATCTGGGAGGCAGCCGATTCCTGCGATTGCTAGCGATCGCTTCTAGTAGCCTTTAGTGTTCAGACCGTTATTTTATTCTGCATCCGCACCCCCCTTCTCCCCAGCTTGGCTATGTAAGCTTTCCATCTATCCATCTACAGATAAGACCATGTATGCATGCGCGTACCTTTCTAGTGCAGATAACATTCAAACTCAACTGAACACATTTTAAGTCGGCGTAGAGAAGGATTAATTCATAGCATGTACCGTCAAGGCGCGTCGTCGAAGAAACTATCTCCTGCCTATTCAGGCATCCGGAGAGAGGTATTTATACAATTACTTGCATATCCTTGAATCACTGACTGGACCATATCTTCTGTTCTTTTTGTAAGTGGAAACGTATTGTTTCATGAATCTGCAGCTCGTCCGGGTTCAACATGTATACACAACATTCGGTGTCTCCGGTCACCGGGCGTCCCGGCTCCCATTCCGTCTGTGGGAATTATATATCCAGGTCTCATCCTTGATCCTATTGCTCGGTTATAATCACAATACGACGGTGATGATAGGGGCCGAGCGGTGTATCGACAAAAGAAAAAAGAAGAGAGGGAAACAACAGAATCCTTAAATCTACATCTACATCCACCAGAGATACTCTAGAATCGCTCTCAATGTTGTTATAGGAAATAGTATACTTATCCCTTGCTTCAACATGGAAGCACAAGTGGAGCTCTGCATTACTAGATATACTAAGTTTAAGGGGTCGACTTGTGTCCCTACAACGTCGGGATGTAAATAAGGCAGTTTTGAGCGAAGTCCGAGCTTAGTTTTATGCCAGATTAACATGAATGTTGCTTGAAAGCAAAACGGTTCTCGAAGAAAGGAAAAGTTAAGCAGGGGGTTTGCATGTACTGGCATAAGTTATAACATAAGCTACACAGATATGGCATACATATTCCTCTGCCTACACCCGAAAAGGAGTGACAGTTAATACAAAAGTCTTCCGAAGGAATATTCTTGAAAAGGATTCTTTAAAGTCAGAGTTGGGTCGACGTTGTCATTGAAGTTGATCCATGTACAAATACATGCTGGACATGGGGGTACGTAAGATATGTATAGGCTTATGTAATAGGAAAAGTCACGTGAACTCGCTCTCCCAGGGGAGCCAAGAGGTAACAGTAGCTCCATAACCCCTGCAAGGCGGCCATGAAGCTTCGAACCTCTCAATCCATCATCGAGAAGCGGACCACGATTCAACAAGTCGGCATCATCTCGATCGGCCCGTCAACGACGACATATCATAACCACGTACCCCCGACTGCCCGTGCATCTAATTATCGACGTCCCCTTCAATTCGAAGCATAGAAGCAACTGGGAAAGATGGAGTCGGAACTCGCGCCGAAGTTCGCGCCTTTCATAGGCATGGTAATACTACCTTTTATCTTTACCTATTCCATCTCGATATCCATTATGATTAATGCTAACGATGGGAATGATAGGGCGGTATCGCGGCAGCTATGATATTCGGCAGTACGACTTCCCCGCTCACCTCCTGTCCCGTCTAGATCCCTCCGCGCCATCATCCAGCCCTCGCGGTATTCAACGACGGATATGCTAAGATCATCCCATAGGTATCGGAGCCGCCTACGGAACCGCAAAATCCGGGATAGGTATTGCAGGCGTGGGAACATTTCGACCGGATCTGATTATGAAGGTTCGTCGACCTCGAATACGCCAATGTTGAATTCATGTCATCAATACCTACAAATCAAGGGCTAACAATATGAGTACTTGGCGGACATACAGTGTCTGATTCCCGTCGTCATGTCTGGTATTATCGCCGTTTACTCGCTTGTTATTGCTGTCTTGATCGCTGAAGACATGCGACCTCCCAATAAAAACGAGGGAAGCGCATACAGCCTATTCAAGTACGTCACTTCCCCTTTTCAGGTTCTTACAGACAACTTTCGCTGGAAATCTATATCGTTATATTTATCTCTCTTCGACTTCATCCGTGACGACTGTCAAGAATGATGAAGCGCTAATATATTGCATAATAGTGGCTTTATGCATTTGGGTTGTGGTATCGCAGTCGGCATGACCGGTCTGGCAGCCGGATACACTATCGGTGTCGTAGGCGACAAGGGTGTACGAGCATACATGGAACAATCGAGAGTGTTTGTTGGTATGGTGTTGATTCTGATTTTCGGCGAAGTACTGGGTCTCTACGGGTATGCTACTACGTCGTCGATAACGCTAATACTTTTCGCTCTTGCTAATCTAAACTCATAGTCTCATCGTCGCGCTTATCCTGAACACAAAGAGCAGAGGTTGAATAAACTACTGTTCATCTTCTCATGTACACAATACATCTCTGCCCCTAGATACTCACACGAGAGAGGGACGGAAAGAGGGATGCGAACCAGACCATAATGATCAAGATATGGTTGTGACGCGGCCGACAATGGAAAAGGAAGTGTAACAAATAGCTACTCCTGCATTTTCGATGGCGTTAAATAGGGGTTATACTGTAGAACCTAGGGCTGACTATGAGGTTATTAACGACGTCAAAGTCGATATTTCCAACTCGCCTTTATTTTGTCATGGGAGCCCATGGCCTAATCAATTGAATATTCAATACTGTCTCTTTTCATGTCTCCGCATGTAGTTTAATCAGCAACGACAGACTTCAATTTAAGAATTTGTTCAATTTTTTTCCTGCCCAGTGACCTAGGTCATGAAGCGGGCTTTTCATCACAATCTTGTTCTGGATAATCCCTCCCCGGTCCTATCAGCATCATCTGATCATCCTATATCATATCTCCATAAAACGTAATATCATGAAAAAAAAAACACCCTAGATGCAGGGTACCGTACCAATCTATATGATTTCCCTCCATGACGATAATGGAAAATCACATCCAGAAAGAAAGAAAAACCCACCCAATGCTAGCCGAATGAAAAATGAACGAATGAGTGACTGAGAGAAGAAGAAAGTATGGAGAAGGAGTCGGGGAAGATTGAAGTGCAATGCAATGCAACGCAGCCGATATAATGCTAGCTTAATATCCCAGCATTCATTGATCGAGCCCGAGTGATCGGTTCGATCGATGAGATCAATGCATATCTTCTGTCCGGTCTTATAACCAGGTAGCCCGAGAGCTAGGCAAACAAGTAAGTTAGATCAGTTGTTAAGATTAAATTTCATCGGATCGAATCTCATCGACCGAACCGACGTGTGAATCTCCGACGATTATTCCCGTTTTCGATGCTCGCGCGGAAGTTATTCCAGTCGCGCTCGCGTCCTTCTGCGTTTCGCATCTGTGCTGTGGTAGGGAACGCATGACGAACGTTAGCTTACTTTACTAAACTTGACTGTGATGTATGGTTTGAGTGAGGAGAAAGGGGGGGAGAGCGATCAAAGTTAAAATATTTGGAGATCAAAGGGGGTGGGGAGAGTTTGTTAGTTGAAGTTTATATACCATGATGCGCTCATTCGCATACAGGAGATAAAATCGAGCGGGGTTGAAAAGGGGTGGTCAAGAATTTGAAGAATGCAGAGTAAGCAAAGAGAGAAGTGACTCGAAGGGAGAGAATGAGAGTGTAAAAAAAAAAGAATACACACCCAACCAAATATCCCAATGCCGATCCTCATGGATCAAGATATCCTCGCCATACTTCCGCGCCAGCCTCTCGTTCCTCGCCCGGGCGGCCGCCTCCTCGCCGACGAGATAAGGGTCCTCGAGAGGTCGAACGAGGCCGGCATCCTCCTCGCCGTAACTGGCAGCTGCGTTAGCGGCGGCCGTGACGCGGCTGAGCAGTGCAGCGCGCAACGCACCCTCAATAGACGATGGCGACGGGCCATTAGCTGCGGATGATGCTGATGACGAGGCCGCTGCTACCCGTCTGTTCGCCACGCTCTGGTAAAGCCGTGCCTGCGGATTCCCGCTGCCGATGGATGACCAGGGCGCGATGTTGAATTGAGATAGGGATGGTGTCGAGGAGAGATCTGAGCGGCGCGGGATCGGGGGGAGACCGGTGCCGGGCGTGAATGTTGAGCGGGACTCGGATGTGGGCGGGAGCATCGAGGTGAATTGCCTCGATGGGTTAGAGGACCTTGTTGATGCGTTGTTTGTGGCGGCTGGTGTATATGCCGGGACAGCCTCGCTAGGGGGAAGCGTGTGGTACGATGGTGCCTCCGAGACTTCATAATACCCGTTAGATATGGTATTCCCGATCGTGATGATCTTGATTAGGGGGTGGGGGTGGGGGGAGGCGAAGGAAAGACTGGATGAATAGCTCACCGTATGAAGGGGCGGCAGAGCGAATAGAGGCTGTCTCAAAGTCCTCGGCACTCAGTCGTCGAGGGTCCAGACCGTGGAAGACGGCCGTGTCGGCAGCCATGGTGAAGGATAAATGAATGATATTCGAATATTCCGTACAATCAATCCCCTTGATCCAAGTTGGGAGAACGACGGTATTTAAGCGCGGGGCAAGGCGAAGCTGCCGAACACTCGATATTTAAACGAGCGTCACCGTAACCTTGACGTTCGTCAACTTATCTCCCCGCCACTACAGCGTGAGCGACACTAAGCAGCCGTGACGAAGATATAATGTAACGAATGTGTTTAAGTCCTAGTCGGGCTAGCTGTCTAACGATAAATGATGTAAGTATGGCTTCAGTCTAAATGCCGCTCAACTAAGCCGAGTTGAACTACCCGAGACTCTTGACGTTACCGAAACTAGTCCGAAGCTTAAAATGGGCTCTAGACAGCGTCACAAAAGTGATTGTGCGACAGTTGACTGAAACCTTGACTTGAAGAGAGGGATGGAGGTTGAGAGAAAGTGACCACGTGAGATTGACAGAAACGGGTAACGAACCTACGGGTATGCTAGAACGAATAGAGGGTGTGACTTGTTCCCTCGGTGTAATGATGTGCGTGGTGGTGTGAGGTGTATATGTAAGGTGGTGTGGGGGAAACGGGAGCCAAGACGGCATGGAGATACGTACGAATAGGATAGGACAGGATAAGACCGGATAGGATATTATAGGCTCGGGGTTGAGCACAAGACACAGGCACAAGGCAAGATAAACAAGAGGCAACCAATATGAGGAGTAGAATGGCTTTTATTTTAAACGAACGAACATGTGCTAGGCTAGCCTACAGTAGTGTTGGAGAGAAGAGGGGGGTTGAACAGGGGAGAGGTAACGACAGACGGAGATCGCCAGCGTAGGTATAAGTGACGATGTATGGATTGCAGGCTAGAACCACCTTACCTCTCTATCCCCGCCTTGGCGCATTCATACGAGACCAGTCAGAGGCGGCAATAAAGTAAGTCCTGGTTCGGCTGACTGCAGCTATCGGGATTAGGATGCAGGTCTCGACTTTTATCTACTGTAAATGGGTATACTATGTACAGTCACTTCAAGGATGTTTGTTGTTCGTGGTGGTGTGTTGGTTGAGTTGGTGTTGAGCCTCGTGTGACCAGACCATGTGGCATATGGCCGACCAACTGATAGATAAAGATAAAGCAGGAATGAAACCAAATAAACATGCAGATTATATTAAATCCTTCCTTGGTCAAACTACACGTATGAAAACAAGAACTCATTCTGGCTAATACATTTAGTATAGATCTCGTGTGTCTAGACCGGGCATAGTAAATCCTCGTAACGTGAAGGGGATGGAGAGACCTATTCCAAGTTACTGCCAAGTCTTTCCCTCGGAGTTACGTGCTAAGAGCGGGGTTCTAGGCTCTATCAGCGCCTCCAAGATGGCGGGGTGATCCCTATCACTAAAGCGGCTGACACGTAGTGCTAGTGTAAGGTACCTGGTGTCAGGTCGGGAAGACTTGGCTCTTTTCATTTCACTTATATTCAGTAGGTAGTATACCAAACCTATGTGATTTAAAATGAAATCAAATTCAGGATTCAACATATTAATACGTCACTATACGGGCATAATGGCGGTGTTTCATCAAGTAGAACGGATATAAAACCCGCACGATCTAAATGACGCAACCCGAAACGATCAGCATCTTGAGGTGGAGGTACCTGCATTTCTGGGACTCGACCTAACCAGAAAACCCATTAATAAAACGGAAAGACGACTACTGTAGGTCAGGTAACTTAATTCTGACATCCCCATAGCTCGACGTGGAGAATGCCCAGACATTTGTCGTCAGCTCTCGGGTTCTTCGTCGGGTTATTTCTCATAAAATCACGACGAATTTTCAAGTGCCTCACAGAGTCTATCGAGCATATGTACGACAATAACCAAGAAAGTGTCGAGTTTACTACGTTTTGTAAGACTGGTGAAAGAGCAGAGCAAATTGCGCACTTATTTACTGTACCCTCGAGACTCACCGACAAGTGTAGTAAGAGGTCTAGTCTTACTGCTCAGCCGCCTTTGCCGGCATCTTACCGACCTTCCGGCTACTCGAAGATTTCGTGGGGGGTTAACGAGAACAACCCCACAAACTGATCTTATCCTAACCAAGTAGACTAACAGAAAATATCGTCAACGGTGGCCCAGATTCTTGGAATTTCGACAGAAAATCCCCGTTCTCTATGCTACATACGTAATAAATGCATGCATGTCTGAGTCCCATAGAACAGTAGACGGTGAAAAAGAAAGAAAAAAAAAAAGCGAAGAACGCAGGCATCGAACAAACAGCCGAAACCCGCTATATAGTACACAACTCAAACAGAGATGAATAAATCAAGAAATTTCAAAAATGATAAGAGTCACCAAATCTTGCATGATTCTTCCATAAAATCGCAGTCAGATAATGATACGCAACACTACTCGCGTGATTCTCACGAAATATCTTGTAGTCGTCGTGAACACACAAAAAAGCCTTTATAAATCCGATCACCTCAACACAGCTCTTCCAGCAACGAGCCAAAGTTAATATGGGTATTCAAAACGAAATATATACAAAATTGCTCGCGTTTATATACATACATATCATACAAAACTCGTAACCAAAATCCGATGAATCCCATGTATCCGTAAGTCGAGAGCCAGTCCGGCCTCAGCATCATATCAGCCATATGCATATATATATCCGGGCTCGTTCCGCAGCATAAGCCGACAAAGCTCTATTTTCACGGAAAATTCATTCCCGTATTGTTAATGGCCTGCCGAAAAGGAAACCAGGAAAACAAGACGCCAGGACCTCCCCCCTCTCTAACATCGCACATATAATATAAGTCGCCGGCACAGCCAGGGACGAAATAGTGGCCCAATCACCAGAGCCGGCGCTGGTAGTAGACGGGCGTATCACCCCGTGAGAGGCGCTGTATCTCCGCCTTGATCCGCCGCCTCCTCTCAACCGGCGTAAGCGGCTTTCCGCCTTCTTGAACACCGTCCCACGACGGGTTTGGGCTTGGGTTCACTTTCCAAGCTGATTCATCGTCTTCGTCTTCGCTGCCATCCGCGACACCATCGTCTTGCGACCGTGCGATAAGTGGTTTCTGTTCCAATACTTCAACGACTTCCGGTATCGTCGGCCGCACCTCGATGGTTTCAGGCGCAGAAGGAAGATCGGGCGGTGGTGATTCGGGGTTGGGATCGGAATCAGGCCGGCTCTGTATCTCTACCAACGTGCCATCCTCGAGCCGGATCGTCGTTTTCGTCCGTTTCAGCGCCTCCGTGTCCCACGACTTTGGCTTCGGACGTGTTACGTGCGCTGGTCTGATTGCTGTTCGCAGATCGCGGAGGGTGCGCTGTTGGATGAGGCAGCCGCTAATGAATAGAGCGGATGTGCATAGCAAGACTATAGGTGAATGATGAATTGATTAGGAACTAGGACTGTAGGACCTATGGTATGATTGTGTAAGGAGAGGGAGTGCACACACCTATTCCTGTAGTGAGCAGTACGGAGACTTGCGAAGATGTCAAAAGCATCTTGGGGTAAGATGCGCAATCTTCACGATTGAAAGATGTTGAAAGCGACCATGTGAGATCGGCGAATATGTCCCTACTGTATGCCCTATAATACAGCAGTGGGGAGCGACAGGTTCGTAATCTTTATGAGCACGAACATGCGATTTTACTTGTATATACGATAGCTAGTGGAATAAAGAGCGAACAAGAAAATAGTCAAAATGAGGCTCTCTCTGTAGACAGAGGGAGGGCGCAATGATTATCTTAGGTAATTGAGACGAGCCCTTGCATTGTATGACGACGATATTGAGATCAAATGTTCCAGGCTTCCTGTTTTGGCTCTAGTTTTGTTGGCATGGCAACTTCTATGTTAAGCCTTGGCGATGGCTGAGAGTGTGGCTGCACTAGCCACATATCGTTAATGAAGCTACCTCTATGTAGGTATCTACCAGTTTTGTTGGAGAGCCGTGCATTATCAAATGCCTCTTGCACTATATGTTGGATTTGACCCTGAATAGGTCCGCCGATAGTTGCGGTTTGGAACATCGCTCGCATCTTTGCAGCGAAATTCGTTGTCATTCGATGTTCCATCCTGGTCATTGCTTGATTGATCTCGACAAAATTGTGCTTTGCTGCCGTTCAGGCTCAAGAATCATGAATGGATTGACTGTCATAGTTCCTCTCGGCTATGCGATCAGCGGAGGGATTCATTATCCTTTAGTTGCGTCCGGGATCTATGCGGCTGTATGTTGTGTCAATGGAAGCTACCTTAGTGACTCGGACGGAGCTAAGGTAACTGATACTATACTTGTCTTAGATACAAGTATGATGAACGGCATGGTGGCATTGCCCAACCACCAGTATACCGTCTTGAGCGTTGACTCTATTAAAGCGTATATATCGCGTTAATAAAGAGACTAGGGAGGTCAGCGTTGCATTTGCAGATCCAGCCCTCGCGCCTGGCGATAGCCCAGGGATCCCCTTCGGTGCAAATGGCTTAAAGCTGAGGGATGGATCGTCTACATCGCCGTGCATTCTGCATCGGTCAACAAAGTCACACCAAATGGCGAGCAATCCTTGTTTGCTGGAGGGAGCGACAGCACAACCTTCAAGGAACCCACGTCCGTTGCTATGGCTGGGGACAGGAAGTCAATCTATATGACTACGGGTGGCACTATCGTAGGCAATACAATGCACGGGGTCAAAAGCTATAATTAGGGATGTTCTTCACTGAAGCAGTATGTATTATGGATATATTTTTATCAACCGAGATTTTGAGAACCAATACGAAATGAGTGCCGAATCTGTGTACCAAGAAGATTCATACAGTACTGACAAACAGGTATAACCCAGCCTTCACAAAGAACATGGCTGTGTTGCAATTTGCAGTGCCTGCCTACCCCTGAATCAGTATAACGCCACGAACCTATTCCCCTTACCCTCAACTTTCTTCTCCCTCTCCCTCTCCTCCTTTCCAAGACGCCACTACATGATAGCATCCCCTACTAGCAACAAATATCTATCTGGGACCATGAAGCTCATCATTGTTGGCTCTACTGGTTTTGTTGCCACTGAGCTGATCCGTCAAGCTCTTGCGCATCCTAAGGTCACTTCTATCATCGCTCTTGGTCGGCGCAACGCATCCCTATCTACAAACGCAGAGTCAGATTCCCACAAAGGAAAATTGAAGTCAGTTATCTGTCGCGATTTTGAGGTTTATTCCGAGGATGTAAAAGCAGAAATGGCTGGAGCCGATGCCTGTATCTGGTATGTGTCACCATCTGCTCAAATGCTTCCCATGCAAAGATGCCGTCACTCCACATGAATCCAGTCATCACTACATTAGTAAGAATGTACAACCCGGAAGGACAATTGCTGTGCCGCCCTCGAAACTAAAATCCGTAACGTGGGAGGAAGCGTGTAAGATCTCTCGAGATTACGCTGTCACTGCAATCGAAACAATATACCAGTCGCGACGCGAGAACGCAAGTAGCGGGTTCAGATTTACCTACATCAGTGGATCTAACGCAGAACGCGATCCATCGAAAAAGCCCCTTATACTGGGTGATTACTGCCTTATGCGAGTGAGTAAACCTACCCGTATTCCTATTATTCCCAAATAGCCAAGTAGATAGCTAATAACGGTCTATACGCATAGGGCGAGGCGGAAACACGCATTCTCACATGCGCTCGGGAATCAAATGGCACCGTGGAGGCTTGTGTGGCGAAGCCCGGCATAATTGAGGACCCTAGCAGGACAGGAATTCTAAGTAAGATGGTTGAGAATGTTGGGCGAACAATAATCGGCCTACCAAAGGTCAACGTGCGCGAGATATCGGCCACACTACTGGATCAGACTGTCGACAGTTTCGAGAAGGACACTTTACAGAACGAGGACTTAGTTCGCATCGGTCAGAGGGTACTGGCTGCACAGAAACTCTCTTGACAAGTCAGAGTGCGAGAAGGCGGCAATACCCGGTGCTTCTGGGTGGTGCTACGAAGTTTAACCATGTATCTGTAGAGTTTAAGCCATTGAATGAATATTAAGAAAATTATAGCATTTTGTAAAATCCAGTTTTGTTTATATCAATCAATCTAGTTATATTTGAGAACACTTTCGTAATCTACGTTAAAAAGCTCTAGCTGGGCACTAATATGTTCGATATCATTTATCCTTGAGAAAAACTCACGCATATATGCACCACATATTTGTTTAAGTCAACAGTCTGCTCTGAAATCATGCTTGTGAGTAGCGAAATAAGAAATAGTGTTTTTTTCTCTCCATCGCCTAAATTAAGCGGTGGCCCAAACAATTACCCCTGACGCGCTTGTTGTTTTTGGTTTACGGCAACGGACAGAGACTTTGCCTTCTGAAGGTTGGAAATAACTCGCGGCATCATTTCAAATGCGTACCTAGTTGCACTAGCGGCGTTAAAGGAGAGAAGCTGCCACCATCACAAGTGTTCCAAAGTCACCCACATACGCAAGCCAATCCTCCCACATCACTACTTCTGAATCTATTCCCGAAGATCTCTGACGAAGTTTAACCAAGTCTCCGTTGTCCGAGACCCCATATATCGCACGGGCTTGGAAGTGTAGCTCATAATCAGTCCTCCAGGCACTCTCGCTAGTCGCTCTCCACTGAGATATGCTTCCTGGGAGCGGGATCAAAGCAAAGCCGGGAAGTCCCGAACATGTGCCGCATGAGGCTGTATCCACAAGCATATTCAAGAATTTAAAGACGAGACAGGTCCTATCGAGGGCGTTAGATTCATCATCACGGTTCATATTTCGGTAATAATCCGGGAGGGGCGGGGAGGCTTACCGCCGTACCGATTCTTTAAAAATCCACTCCAGCCAGTCCAAATCTAGTGTATTGGACGCCAGCATACTAGGATCTTCGACCCTGTTATGCATTCCTTCGCAAATCGCGATGGCCCGTGTGACTTGCTTCATATCGGTAAGCAAGGCACGAGAAGACTCAGACTGAGAACTAACCATGCAAGTGACTACGAGAGAGACATCAAAATCGTTGTCCAGTGTCTCTTGATCTATAGCTCGCAGCAGACAATAAACTAACAGAGCTTGGAGGGTCGCGAGAAGACCCCACTTGTCCATATTCACATACTAACATATGAGTCAGGTTATCGGTATTGATAGCAAAAGCAAGTCACAAACCTGCTGAAGAAGCCTTTCCTGCTCAACTCTGATTAATCGCCAAATGAAGCCCCGGTTCGTCGGTGTGCGTGCGTGAAACATCTGTACCAGACTAGTACAATTCACCAGAGCTTCCAGTGGATTGTTGCTCTGTTCCTCTGACCATTCGTAGGCATGGGGGCATATGAAAGGTGGTAGATTGTCTCGACGCAGAAGCATAAATGCATAAGAGCCGAGTGTGCGTCTGAACAGCGAGGCGGCATGGGCCTTATTGGGTTCAACCAACGGGCGGTTCTCAAACAATCTCAGCGAAAAGTTGACCGGAGTATAAAATGGAATATTAAATTGGGAGTCGACGTCAATATCTGTGTTGAGTTGCAGGTTTAGAGGTCTTGATTGAGTGGTCTGCACATTGGGGTTGGGATAAGCCAGCAGCTGGGGATCTAATGTCCATTCATCATTTTGCAAAGCCTGAATGTCGGTAATCACTCGCTGATTTCCGTTTCTCGAATCGTCGGACGTGTGTTCATTACTTCGGGCCGTGGTTACGGGGCCCAGGAGCTCCACTTGGTCGCCATGCATCGGGCTATCGAAAGACGCAGCCCCTTGTCCGGATGTGTTCCGGAGGCGCTCATGATCCATCGGCTCATTCTGCACAATTTCGGCCCTGTACTCGCAAACAATCCCCCGTGCCTGGCACCTGGAACACTCTGGTGCTGATAAATCACACCTTGTCTTGGCCTTGCTGCATGGTATACAGGAACGTTGGCGAGAAAATTTTGGGTTGATGGTTCTCAGACGGCAATAGTAGTAATGTCGCCTCCTGGAAGATTCTACCCAAGATCAGTAGTGCTCATCAAAAATTACTTCAAGGGAAACATGACTTGCCCTTTTCGAACTGCTTGTTGCAAAAGGGGCAGCAATTATTCAGTATATTATGGTCCGGCATTGTATCTTTCGGGGTAAAATCTGCTTGTTCTCGTGTTGAAAACACGTCAATGATGACAATAGGTTGAGCCGATGGCAGTATAGCTAAACAATCCGAATGCGATGGATTTCTCAAGGGGCAAGAGACTACCTCGATCATGTTCACGGGACTCCGTGAACAGTCCGGTATACAATTAGTAAGCGCGCATTCATCGCCAATCAAGTCTATACTAATGTGGATTAGGCAATGCGACGACGTCAAGTTTTCCCTATATAGGTTTAGGGTAGCGAATAAAAGCAATGTGGGATGGCTCCCGGAGACATCTTGTAATGTACGATCCCAGGGTTCAGTGGAGTCTTACAACAACAAGCACTTGCAACTATTCGGTCAGGCTTGTATGTCGTGGGTCCTTTTCCCGGCAATAATTGAAAAGATGAAACTGAAGTGTCGATCAAATTCAAGCTCTAGCTGCAGGTCCGGTAGGTGGACGTAGGCTCCTTATATATATATAGCTGGTTTCCACCTAGTAAGGTTGACAGTTAATTCATTATTTTCAACATCTTCTCATCACGGCTTTTCGACTGAATCTTTACACGATGACTATCGACGATCTCTCACTCGCGGGCAAGGTTGCTCTAGTCACGGGTTCTGGGCGAGAGAGCGGCATTGGTGCAGGCATTGCAAAAGCATTGGCTCGGAATGGCGCATCTGTAGCTATCCACTACGTTTCGGAGAGCTCCAAGGCAAGCGCAGAGAAAGTGGCAAGAGACATCGCCCATGAGACAGGCTCGAAGACTACTGTCGTCCGGGGCGCTCTCGGCAAGCCTGAAACGGCGAAGAGGATCGTGCAAGAGCTCCTGACTGCATTTAATGCCGATCACATTGATATTCTCGGTACGTTGATGTTCAGTCAGTATGCCTGTCTGAAAATTAACTCTAACAAATCTACTGTCTAAAGTCAACAACGCGGCTGTCGTCAGTCGTCTCCCTCTCCTTGAAGTTGAAGAGGAACAACTATTGGACATATACACCACCAATGTCTTTGGACCTATATACCTGACACAGGCCGTTGTCGGCGTGGGCAAAATGCCACCCGGAGGTCGCATCATCAACATTGGGAGCATTGCCTCGCAGATGGGTATGTCGTTCGGCGCCACCTACTCTGCGAGTAAGGCCGCACAAGACAGTCTGACAATGTCATGGGCCTCTGTTGTCAGTGATTTCCCCTGGGCGTTCTAGTCCTTCTATGAAAGGCTGAGTACTGATTATCCTTGTCATAGCTTGGCCATTCTCACGGTATTACCGTCAACACGGTTGCTCCGGGGCATGTGTTAACCGATATGACGAAGGGTGTGTTAGCAGGAGATAATCGTCCTACAGCCCATAATGACGCAGCAATCTTTGCACAGACTCGGGCTGCTCCGCGTATTGGAACTCCTGAAGATATCGCGGACGTCGTGCTCCTAGTCGCATCAGAGAAAAGTCGGTGGCTTACCGCACAGTGGATCTCTGCAAGTGGTGGTCTCACTGGGGTTATGTAGATATACTGTCGAAAATGTATTATCACACTTGGAGATCTATATATCTATCGCTCTATATATGGCTTCCACTCACTCTAGTAGAGCTCTCTTAACAGTCATACTTTGAGTATTGGAGTGGAGTGAAAAGGGGGTTGGCTGAGAGATGCAATCAAAGATTAGATACTGGGTATGGCACGGGCCTTATACTGGGATATATACACCACTGAGATAGACTCATCAGTGCACATAGACTTCTCTCCTTGTCCAATAACAGTAGTCAATACTGGATTTGCCAGCAGCAGGCGAACTGTGACAAGAAGGCTTAAGTAAGAAAGTTATTATATTATATCCTTCAAATAAACATGCTAGCGCATATGAACATTCTTTGTTTACGCAGTAATAACAGTCAATATGAAATATACCAGCAACATGCAAACTATGACACCGTATAACACCGAGTTGCTAACCGGATATTGTCTGCCTGATAAGCCCTTGATAACATGATAGGCAGTACCCAGGAGAGCAGCTTGGCTAATTGCCAGATCTTTAGACGTGTTCTGGGATGTAAACCACCTGGAACAAATCAAAAAGTTCGTTTTCGTGTCGTTTGAGAACATGGCAGGCGATGAGGCTACTAGTGGCGAGGTTCGTGGCTCATTTGTACTTTCGCGGCCCTGGCTCTCCACGGACATTCGGGGCCGACCTCTGTTGTTCCCCGGTCGGTTTGAAACGTAGGGGTGATGCTGAAGACTTTGAGAATACGTTTGGCTAGATTTACTATTCGTTGGGGGGGAAGGTGTTGTTCATATGTGTGTGGCTGTTGTTGCATATGCATATGTTGTATTTTAAACCCTTCATTCTGTGCCCCCAAAAAGCGAATTTTTCTGAAATTGTCCAACATATCGACCGGAATCTGGTTCTCATTAATAAAATGGCTGGCGAGAGTAGGGAGAGGTTGTGTGTACAGCTGCGCCTGCCGCACTAGTTGGGTGTTGTTAAGCTGCTGCGCGACGTTGATCGGCCAATACTCCGATGGCCCATGTCTATACTTTTGCTGGAAACTTGCGCTTTCTGAAGAGGAAGATTGGTGGACGGGGTAATGTTGGACCAGAGCATTTGCTGAGTAATTGTAGGTTTAGTTTCCCCGAGCATTGCCGCCTTTACTTCATCGCATTTCTTCCGTTTCAGCTTAGACCCCAAGTACGCAAACGAACAAGCCTTTCGCCAGTTTTCGTCGGTAGTGTTATTCTTCGAGATAGTTGTGTATGATACCCGTAAACCATTCAAACGAGGGGCGAGTCTTGTAGACGTGTGCAAAGCAACCGGGGATTTGGGAATGCTTTGTTGGGTGATACCAGGCACAGTAGAACTTGCCGAGCGTTTCATCCGTCGCCTCTTGTTTGGAGTCACATCGTAGTGTATGGACGTAGGCATTGCTTTTCTCTTGTGTTCCATTTCCGATCTAATTTTTCACCCTCTGCTTTTCTTCGCGTGCTCAAACAAGCGTTTGCTACACAGCAAGTATGTTGACGTTCGAAGAACCGGAATTCTGTAGCAATATTGGCGATTAGTTCCCGTAGCAAGCATGACCGTCAAAAATGTGTAAAGACCTTGGATGCCCAAATCTTTGCCCAGATCACTATCCAAGTTTTTTTAGGTCGTGGGGACCCAATGCCAAGCACTCAATGTCTGAACGTCATTGGGCGATAATTTTTTGAGGGAGTTCAGCGTGTTGGCAGTGACTACGTTGCAAGGTGGTATGTTATTGGTGTTGTTGTAGAGATAGTGGAGGCACCGGGGCCTTAATTGCCGATGAGGGGTGATGTAGTAAACAAAGTAACGTAATATGTTACGGTGAATGTAGAAAATCTCAAACTACTAAAACGTATAGCCTCGAAGTTAAAGTTGATTCAGCTTAACTATTTTAATAAGCAACTAAGTAAAGCTTTACATATATATACTTATATAAGCATGACATCCGTGCCCTTAGTGCCCCTTAGTCTAATCAATATACAATATTGACTATTAACTCAGTTCACTTTCAACGAGCTGGTCCCCGCAGTTAACATATCATAGGAGCAAATAAGGAGTAAATAAAGTCATCATCACCTGTTATAATCTACCCTAATTAAGCTGAATAAATGAAGTCAAGTTATGATTAAGAGCCTATCTTTTAATTTTCTTTAGCTTCGAACTTGAAATCCTCACTACTTCTCCTACCTCGTGTGACGAACCTTGGTTCGTTTGGGCGTAGTATACTCGGAGCTCCCCTTCGGGATCGTGCTAGGGTAGACAGTCGTAGTTACGAATCGTTGGCGTGGTTCACTAAGTAGTTAGGATTGCTCCCATACAGTTATTCCAAGAAGTCGCTGTATGCTTAGATTGAATTGTAAAGTAAGGACAGACTAGTTACATAGGAGATGCTCGTTATTATATAACAGCCCTTCCTTCACCAGTACATCCCTTTCTTATGGATGCATCACCGTGGTCACCATGACCGTCCGGTCACCCCTAGGGTGACCCCGACGCCTTGGGCGACAGTCTTCTCCTTCACCTGAGTCCTGCACCGCGCTAGGTCAGCCCAATAGGCCTCTGTTTGTTGGTTCGTAACATCTCGTCTTTGGATACTCTTAGCGTTACCACGTAATGTCGATCATGTTTTTCTGTCGCCTAGTTTATTACGTGTTAAGATTCTCCGCTAATTTCTTCTTCTTCTTTTTCATTATCTCGTTGGGTAGCATGCGATTCATCTCATAGTCCTGTAGACTGGGCGTAACACCCTCATAGAAGATTAAGAGTTGCTGTGCTATCTGGGCCTTGCGCTATCATGCGCGAGCTTTGACTTTGAGCACCACTCGAGTTGGGAACCTGCTCGTTTGACATTTCCCAGTCAAGTCGTTGCAGAAGATTTTGTTGTGTTTGGGGCTGTTTTTCCGCTTGGAGTTGCTGACTTTGTGGGAGGGTCAACATGCCTAAGTTTCGTCCTGGTTTGTATTGGAGGGGCAGTTGTTCATATTGTTTTTGTTCCCGCTCATCTATTTGTTGGCAGTTGCTACGAAATCTCCGCTTAAAAATCTCCGGGCTTGCTCAGGAGTCAGATTACCGGGTAGGATGACAAAGGCGTCTGCTGATCGTTGTTCCATTTTTCGTTTGCGCTCGAGCCTGGCGTAGTGCAACCCGCACACGTTACAGAATGTCTGTGTGCCGTTTGGTCCTCGTATCCAGTCAGGTGAGTCTGTACGATTGCAGCTATGACAACGTCGGAGTGGTGCCGCAGTTATGGCGGACTTGGAGGCCTTCAGGGTATTGGATCTTTTTCGTTTCAGCTTAGACCCTAGGTATTCAAGCGAACGAGCTCTCCGCCAATTCTCGTCGGCAGTATTGTTTTTTGAGATGGTTGTGTGTGGTACCTTTAAACTTTTCGAACGAGGTGCGGTCCTTGGGGATTGGAACAAGATATTCTGACGCCTGAAATTGCTTCGTTGCGTAATGTCAGGCAGAACGGGTTTCAATTCGATTTTTTCTGAAGCCGCGTCATGGTTTTTGAGGGGCGGTGTTTCTCTGTCTTCCCTTTCCGGTCGGTAATGCCAACCCTCGCTTCGCATGCTGAACTAAGCACTTGCGATAATGCAAATAAGTCACGGTTCGAAGAGCCGTAATCTAGGAGAACTATCAGGAATGGGTTCTTCAAGCCCGTACTAGGAATGGTCGTCAAAAGTATGTATGAACCTTTGATGCCTAAGTTGTTTGCCCCAAATTTTGTTTAGCACTTGGGAGCCAAATGCCAAGCAATTACTATCTAGACATTATTGGGTAGACATTCCGAAGTGGCTTGTGAAGAGACTCAGCTTACTGGTAGTAGCTGCGCAGCAAGGTGGTGTGCCATTGGTGAATACATATCATACCGCCTTGGCTTGCCTACACACACGCACGCAAGGCATACACACACATACACATATTGAAGTACAGTATAGGGGGTGGCTGAGTTAGTGATACTACACGACTACTCAGTGGTTGCAGTCTAATAAGAGAAAGTGTACCATCGGAAATCTATATGCATATGTTCGTTTAATCTTAGTGGAGCTAATCATTCACGATGATCATAGTTTTTCAGCGAACAGAATCTGTTTGCTACATCATGAGGACGGGTTGGTATATTATGTGAAAACGGGGTTTAATTGGTCAACTGGTGACTGATGAATGTTCCAATCTGCAAGCTACGAACAATGTGATGAGAGCCCAGATCGACATCCTGCCCTGTTTCGATCGAGTCATATTATTGCTCATAAGTACACCCATCCCTCCCGAAGGGTGAGGACTGAAAATCCATCAGGCGAAGCCATCCAGTCATCCATATAAACGAAAACCCATAACCCAGGTGTAATTCCACCTGCAATACACAAACGCAGTCAAAGGAGAACGTAACGATCGAATGATGCTGAACCATTATTTCCTGATCCTCCGCCGTATGTCCTCTGCTAACCGAAAAGGGAGTCCTCATAGGTGTTCTCATATGGAACAGTAGGCCGAAGCTCAAGCTGCCGAGAAATATCCCGGCAAGAATAAAACACAAGCCGGCCACCATTCTTCCAGACAACCTCGCGCTTGAGAATCTCGATGAGGTATTGTGCTTCCACAAGAGGGAACGCAGCGTCGATGTCTATGATATACACGAGCGGTGCGTAATTCAGGGGTCGACGTATATCCGACTGGGCACAATCCTGCATGGCCTCGAGCTTGTTTCGCCAGTTCAAGTAGAGGTCCTCCATCTGGAAGAGGGGGCTGAGCTGGGCTATGAAGGATTCCATGATGTCGCATTGGTTCGTAGAGTATGCGTTGGGCACGGCGATGGTTACGGGTTTTTCACCGCTGCCGTTGAGCCCGAAGAGCGAGGAGACGAAGGGATAGGCGTGGCGGATGGCCTCGCGGAATGCTTCTTCTAGTCTTTCGGAGTCTGCGGGGATGACCACCAGGGTCACTTCTTCTCTTGGTCTGTCGAAGAAGTTGTAGTTGCGTGGCAATGCTCCCCAGAAGTAGGCTCTGGGATTCGTGTCTTGCTGCGCTGCTAGCTCGTAGATGTCTGGACACTCCTGTACAGCCTCCAGGAGGGTTTCTATTTGCATGTCCATGCTGATCGGCGTCGGTTTCCCCTCTTTTTGTGTGTGTGTGCTTTAGGATGGGGTGATGATGGTTGAGTGACTTGAGTGACTTGAGGTATGGGAAGGTTGTAGACGACCTTGAGGAGGGTTGCCTATATGCCTACCCAGGTATTCCTGTATCATTACCCAGGTGTTGCTTTATTGTATGCTGAGAGGAAGTGGTGGTGGCAGTCAGATGACAATTGGTGCTGAGAGTAAGGTCATGTGAGAACGGGAAGGCAGCAGCAAATCGAAACAACTGCCGCGCAGGTGTTCTTTGGCTTGTTTGTATGACAGAAACATATATCAAACAAGTTTGTGGTGGGTGTCGTTACATTCTTGATCCCTCGGTCGAACCATGATCTGGCATTGCCATTGTTCCGTTTTTTCTTTTGGTTGTTGGCAGTACTCATGTGAATGCACTTGAATGAGACTCACACCATGTCGCCGCCTGGTCAAAGCTTACTTGTCTATATACTTAGTAGACACATGACAAAATTCAAATGGCGATAACAGAGGAGCTCAAGTGTACAAAGCCAAAAGGCAAACTCAATTTGTACAACCTTGATATGTAAAACGTTTCTTCAATTGCTGCTAATCTAGAGCAACCAAGTCTTGGCTAAACTGGCCATTAACAACCACATCGCAAGCACCAAAACCTCAACTCAAGACCATATAACATCCTCTACTTTAAAATCTAGACCAGGAACACAGGTATATCCGTAAAGCGTTCAGCGTCAGCAAAATCAAGATATTCAAAGTTCTGCCCGACCACAAATACGAGTTTCCCCTTGCCCTCAAACAGTTGTAAAAGGGCGCCCACCATCCGCTGGACCTTTGCGAGCTGATCCCAATCATCTTGTCGTGCCTCCGGGAGCCCACCATCCGCCTGCTCTTGTTGGCAGGGACAATACGCCACAGAGCGATCGTACGCGCGGTCAATCCCGTCGACATAGAGTACAGGCTGGGCGGGCTGGAACTGATCGCTGAGTTCCGTTGCGCTCTCGATGGCGCGGAGACAGCTTTCAGGGTCGTCCCAGTCTTCGATCTCAACGGTGCCCTTGGCAAGATACTTAATCCTCGCAGCTACAGAGCGCACGAGGGTGGTCCAGTGTTCCTCGAAATCATCTGTAGGCACGGTAGCAGCCGTACTGTTCCTAGCGACAACCACGGAGGATAACTCTTCGGGATTCGATGGGCCCCCCGTAGCCGAGATGATGCGGGCAGCGAGCTGGGTAGTTTCCCAGTAGAGCGGATCCCTCTCCATCGTTTTCATGACGCAGACATACGGAGCTCCTGGGAGGAGATCCCTTGTGAAGTTGGCAAGGGAAGCTAGCCCCGAACTCAACCAGGACTGACTGTGCAGTTCGGGGAGAACATCATTTGTGACCGCGTAGTAGTATATGGTGTACGGCCCGCTTCCTTCTGCTATCATAGAACGCAGAGTAGTCGCGTAAGAGGTGCGGTCTTCATCTGACGACATGATGTTGCGGATGTTGCGGATGATCGGAATAGGTGGGATAGGTGTAATGCTTGCCCTCGTGAGATGGTGAGATATTCTATGCGTGATGGGTATTGAGTGAATTGAGAGAGAGAGAGAGAGAAAGGGACTTATTTATATGCCAAGTAACAGAAGACTGGTTATTTATATCTATCGTTGACAAGTGCGTCGACAAGTGCGTCGACGACAGTAGCTCGGTGAGCCACACCTAATTTGATGCACAATGGACCAACACGCAAACAAGTTGTTGTACAAAAGGGATTCGTGTTCAAACAACTCGCTCTCGACATGACTCCTGATGACCGAAAAGGGTGGTGATGATTTACAAAATTTCAAAATAGCTCACTGGGAGCACAAAACCGGTGAGTCAGGGAGTTGGCCCAGGAGCCTACAAAGGGATAAAACTACCCGTCGCACATGATTGCAGGACCCTGTGTGGCTGCGAACACCTCCGTTGCTGACAAGTAGTATTCCGGCAAACCGGGACGCCGGCACCAGCCGAAGTAAGGGGGTAACGACTAACGTGCGCATCACGAAGAAAGCATCATTAACACGCCACTGCGAGGAGACAAGGTTAATATTCTATCCTTGCATCTCAGCTCGAGTTTCACAGTTTCTTTGGGAATCGTTTCGTGACCATCAGTCTAGGGAGAGCCGCCAAACATTCTGGTAGTGGGGGAAACAACAGGACAATGGCTGCCTCTAATCAACATGCATCACGGTCTTAGTGGTACAGCATACCACTTTTAATGACCATGAGATAGTGAGTACTCTTGCCACCAAGGGACATTCACACAAAGCCACTCAAAAGAACAGGGTTTGAATGATCAAACATAGCTGGCATTCCAGCTTTCATTTCCATCTTCTCATGAAAAAATGACCTAGAAAAAAGTTACACGCCCTTAGATGATATGAAAGTGAAAATGAACGGCCGTATGCGATGCTGCGCCTAGGAATAATGTGCCTGGGATATGAGCCCCGTCATACAGAAAACCAACGTTGAATATTATCTTATCTTACTCGATCCATCCAGCAGCCCCTTTAAAACTCATCATGTTACATGGTCGAGACCCCGCCAGTGTGGTATCGACCAAGGCATTTAGCCCTATAGAATAGATACAAAGGGAATCAAGTCGCTCAGTTACGTGCGTAGATGTAATTGGAAGCCGACGATAGTAGGTTAGAAACTTAACGGCAGCAACCTCTGTGATGCGAGAAGGATGATCATCTCTCTAGTTGGGGTTGAGGTTGCCACCCGTTTATATAAGCCATTAAACCCACACCGATCAGTACAACACTTATCATTGAGGCGTAGGGAATACTGTTTGCGAATATTTGATTAGGCGGGATTTGCCCAGAGGGTGCCAATGCTGTGCTTGGCGTTATTGTGGCGGAATGTGACAAGATAGGCCGATCAAGAGAATCAGACAGACCCTGCCGAGAAACTTGTGAGGCAGTATCTGCTCCTTCAGAGATCAGGGGTAATTCGCTATCACTGGCGGCACCTTGATTTGGAGATCTTCTATGCAGTTTTTCCTTTTCAGCAAGTTCTCTCGCTTCGGCATCCTGTCGAATCTGTAACGCCATCTCGGCCAGAGTCTTGTGTTGAGTATCCCTCTCAGATTCCGCCGTTTCTGCTCGCCGTCTGTAGACGTCAAGCTCTTGCCGTAGATCTTTAATTTCGAGCACTAGTGACTCTATCTGTGCGTGTAACTGAGTAGCAGATGCCTCGATGACCTCGGCGTCTGGGGGTATGACCTTATCAGCGTCAGGCATAAGGGTATCGATAGATCCTGTACTGCTGTTCTCGTCACTAGGTGGCTCGAAGGCTGCGTCGAGTGGCGTTTCTTCTGCTTGTGATTCCCCAGATGATGTGATGGGGATGTTGGATGACTCTTCCAGATGTTTTTCGAGTCGTCTGGCCAAATCCTCTGCTAGTTCTCGAGCCTGTCGTTCTCGATGAAGCATTTCTTCCAAATCTCGCATACGGGAAGTCTGGGACTCGATCTCCTTCTTCGCGTTGCTCAAGGCTTCCGTCAGCTGTAATATCTGACTGCCGTTCCCCTCATGACGAATAGGGGACATATTCTGGGGGTGTGGTTTGGCGCGTTCGGTGATGCCTCTCTTTAAGGAGGGAATATCCGGTTTCTCAGGTAGAGGTTGTTGTGGTGGAGGAGCAGGCGGATCAGAAAACCTAGTCTTATTGTCTGACCTAAATGACACGCCACCGCCATTAACGATGGGCTTTGACGGTTCAGGGGCGTCTCCTCTTTCAATGTCCTTGATATCTTCTTTACTAAGTAGAGCATGAACAAATTGATCAGTCCTTCCTAGATCTTGCGACTGAAGACGCGCGTTTCGCATCTCATTCTACGTGTTGTGTCAGCAGAATATAGGTCAATTTTATGCAAAGGGGATAAACAGACCTGGAGTTTCTTGACAATCTGTTCCGTACTTATTGGCGAAAAGAAAAAGCCACGTTGATGTACCATCCCGCTCGCCTGAGGGCCTATCATGGCTCCCCCTTGGACCATTCGTCCGTTGTTGGCCATAGATGACTGGCTCCCGGTCCGCTGACGTAATGGTACGGCATTTTGGGGACCCATCATCATCATCGGGCCGTTGGTAGGATCGAGGTCTCCAAAGTTGACATCCAGCAAATTACTCGACGCGTTGAAGTATCCAGCGTGCTCGACCTTGGCGGCGACTTTGTGGTGAACAACCGTCTTTTGGTCTTCACTAACAATGTCAATACCCAATTCGAGATGGTCTCCTGTTTGCAGCTCGTGCGGATCAGATTCTCTATTCTCTTGAGATAACCGGGTGCCGTTGACAAAGGTGCCATTGGATGACTTGACGTCTCGGATCCATATCTTCCCCTGGCGATCGGCCCAAATTTCAGCGTGTTGGCGCGAGAGCACTTTACTATCAAAGAACCCGTTGACTGGGGTTGGTACTGTCTTGGCATTCGTCTGACGGCCAATGCGAAGGGTGTCGGGGGAGAATGGTACGGATATAGTTTTGCGTTCGAAGGTGCCATTAAGTGATAAGAGATAAAGAACGGGCGGATTGCCGCTAACGGGCATAGATTCGATCATGGGCCGAGACATGGCCTGCTGGGCAGGTATCTGGCCTTGGGAGGGCACAATCGAGGGCGCTGCGTGTAGAGGACCAGAACCGTTCAGCCCATTCGGCGGGCGGCCAGCCGTCATGCGCACAAAGTCGGACTGAGGATCGGGTTTGCCGTTAGCCCAGGCAGCCTTGGGCTGGGGCCGTTTACGTTGCGCAGCAGGAGCACCATTCGGCCAGGCACCAGCGACATCTCCAGAGGCGGCTACGGGAGCAGCGCCATTAGTCTGCGAGGCGGAGGTGGCGATGGTAGACGTGGAGGAGGCGGATGAAGTGGACGAGATGGACGAGGACGAGTTGTTCCGCTGCAGACTCTTGCGGGGCATCAACACACGGTTGAGCTCGTCCGGGTTCATAATCTGCCCAGCGTGGCCGCCGTTCATCCCGTTCATGCCCCAGGCCGGCCTGTTGTGCTGGGTGAAGGTGGGTGGGCTTGCGACGGCCGTCATGGAGAAAGCGGGCACCGTAGCGGGTAGCGGGTATGACAGAGGCGGGAAGAGCTGCGGACGATGGTCGATGGAGAAGCTGCAGATCGAGTAGTTCGTGCAGCTGTGGCAAGTCAGACGAAGGGCCGCGGTTGGTGCTGCGTCGCCCGCTCTCCTCGTTCAGCGACGATGGACGGTCGGGGTGTGTGGCATGCAAGACGTGCAGGACGCCAGCAGAGGCGGTCAGACGTCACCTCACGATCGGTCGCGCAGGTATGCCCTGATGTCGCAGACGTGTTAGCGGAGGGAGCCCTGGACGGATGCTGGGGAGATTGCTGGGCAGTTGTTGAACGGCGTAAAACAGCCGACGGGTAGTGTCTGAGTGAGCTGTCGAGGGAGAATGGTGGATTGCGGTTGCAAAAAGGAGCATCCGACACACGGTCGCAACTATCAAACTAGCGGGGCAGAGTTCATACCAGTCTATTCGTGCAGAAGGCTGTATACGTCGTAATGTATCGGATAAGGCTGTCGACGTCGTCGTGATGTCCCGTCGCGTCGCGATGTTGGCTGGAGCTGTGGCAAGTGCGGTAGGCCTCGATTGAGAGGAGGTTGTTCAGAAATCAATCCGACGACGTTGCTAAGCGCCCTTACTAGGATTGGATTAGCGTGGAAACCGCGAAGCCATCCCTCGGGGCCCGCAGAGCCTCATCCTATTGGACCATTCTGGTGTTGGTGTCTGTGCTTTCCATCCTCTATGGTTAATCGCATATGTAACTAATGGACCTTTATTCAGGAGGTCCACGGGTATAGGTATCCGACAATTTTGCTTGACTTCTTGTTTTTTATTTTAATTAACCTTCATAAACTACACTGATTTTTTTCCTGAGTTGATCATAGGTACATTTATTATCTCGTGGAAATAGAGAGTGTATGTTTGTTAAATAGGTACGTGATTTTATTGGTAGGTTTGCACTAGGTATGAGTAGTCGGTTGTTTCAGCGACAGAAAATCAGTACGCGGGGCTGCACAGCCACTACAGCGCTGTAAGTGGCTCGCCACTACCTACCTAACTGATTGCCCCGGCTTGAGTGCCGTAGGGTAAGTCGCCGCCAAAACCGAGGCAGAGAGCGCCGCGCCAAGATCTGGGGAGGCTCCAATCAAAACCGCATCACATCACCCTACCCAGGACCTCGAACCATTCAGGCAGTCAAGACAAGAAAAGGCGTGGTGCGACCTGGTGCGACCACTACCTACACCAAACTCGTAACCTCTTGCAGGCGCCCAACAACCAGCTATCTAGCCATCTAGACATCCAATCGCCACCACTCGAGACTCCCTCTATCTACCTAGCCTTGACCTGCTACGAGCAGAAAACCAATAGTCAAAATGCCACCACTGCCAGCGAACCGTGGACCGCAAGGCCCTTCCACCACCGACAAGTGTACGCTATCCTACCGTGTTCTGATCTCTAGCTAGAGGCATGCGACGGTCCGGACTTTGGCTGACGATATCTCCAGTAAAAATGGGTGCTATGATGGGAGGCAGTAAGTGGGGAAACCGCCCAGGTTCGAATACGCAGTAGATGAGTGCCGCTGACGCTTGTGCAGCCGTTGGCGTAATTATTGGCTTCATTTTTGGTTCGATCTCACGTCCTCATCCCTTCCTCGCCGAGTCTAACAGGATCAATGCGAGCAGGCACCGTTAACATATTTCGATATGGCGCGGGCACAAACGGCATCATGCGAACACTGGGGCAGTATATGGCCGGCTCTGGAGCAACATTTGGGTAAGTTCAGGGGACAGCACGAAGCCGTCGCTGCGCCAGTAATCCCAGGGCTAATCGTGCGACATTGACTAGCTTCTTCATGGGAATAGGTAGTGTTATAAGAACCGATGCGTCGCCCATCGCAACTGAGGCCTTTGCTCGAGCACAACGACGCCCCTTCATAATGGCGGCCCAGCAAGCCTATCGACCCCGCGAGAAATAAAGCCCGTCCATAACCGCCGGCTGTTTTCACATGCCTTGGCCGGGCATGCTCAGATCCTAATCAGTGGCCGAAGATGATTATCGGCGGCTCACCGTGTATTAATTGTACAACAAACACAGCCAGCTTTGTTCACTCGACACCGGTATCAGTCTCAGATCATCAAGATGAACTCTTCTCTGGAAACATATCCCGTATTTGCCGCACTGTATATATTGAAGCAAGCCAATGCTGTGCTACCTATCATGTCCAGCATCACATCATGATTTCGTGATGTTCTGGAGCCATTTCTTGGGAGGTGTCCTCTCAAAGATAGTATGGGTTTATCCAACGCCCCACGATAATTGAATCAAGTATGGAGAATATGGCAATACTGGAAGGCAAAAGAAAATGTTAAATATTGTCAGTTTTTTTCATATTTTTATTTTCTGTATTATTCTCCAAGTGCAAAGTGGCTGCATAATTTGCAATAATTTGCATTATGTAGAAAACTCATTGAACAGTTCAGCCCAGAGTTGTCCACTGAGGAAATTAAGGTTAAAAATCCAAGCCTTTGTACAACCTGGTCAAGTATTCCATGTTCTTATTAGGAGGTTTACACTTGACACGGCACTTAGGGAAGCAATCGCTATAAGTTAGGCTGCATCCTGTAACTCACGTACTGTATTAGGTGGGCTCTGCGCTGGGCTGGAGACGAAGGAAGATATCACCAAGACAAACAATTAGATCCACACTAGACTATACCGGTGTGTTGTTGCTGCTTTTTGCGCCTGCAGCATATCGGCCGTCCTTTCCATCTTACACGGCCTATCAACCACACCTGATGCAATCTCCGGCCCAGACTTTCGGCCAAGCCACATTTTGGGGCACAGTGAGATTGTCGAGGCAGGCGAAAAAGCAAAAACCCAACAATCCCTAACGTAGATCCCTAGCCGACCATCGCGTTCAACCCACCATTTTCATTAACTTCCGCCTCACCCCACCCACCCCGGCCGGCTTCGGTCGCCTGCCATTCACGGCATCTCTCTTAATCTTGCCCGGCAATTTCTCTTGGCATTGACGTGTTGCTTACGAGAAAGTATTGACTGCATGAATGATTCCACGCCACGCTATTGTTCAGCTGAGGAAGGCTCTCTACCAAGTATGAAGCAGTTCATGGTGTCACCCTAGTCGTATCCCGAGCACCTGGAACCTGAATAGCCGCCCTTGTTCAGCGTTCGTATCACCCATACCCGTTCGCTAGACATGCTAAGGTTAGAAGACATACGAGGTCCAGAATAGGGATGTTCCTGCATGACTGTCTCAACACTGTCTCGCGTCTTTCGGAAGTAGACGAAGACCGTGCACTGATCGGAGGGGGGGCTATCGGAAACAACCTGCTTATCTAGGGTGTGTCGTTTCTTGGATGGTCCATAGTCTCTGGTCATCTGTTTACCGAGGGCGTCTGGTGGCTGTCGGTGGCGGCTGAGATCTCCCCAACCACCGCCCGTGACATATCACTATTCCGTCAAAGCTCACCTACATAAGCCGCGAAAACACAACACATTCACCGAGCCCCCACATACCCAGCTCAACCTGAGTTTGAGGTTACTACAAGTGATTTAGAGTATAGGTATAAACACCTAGTTTAGGATGATGCTAGCTGAGACATCAAGGTACAGGGACCATGGCCTAGCTCAGGGCAGTTTTTCCAAGGTGAGTCAATACGATCCTTTTGACATCAAGTTAGGACAAAGTAGCTTGAACACAACAACATCTCTTTCCTCAACATCGGGGACTGACAACAGTGTATAAACTGGAGGAAGTGGGGACTATAAAACAGCTTCATGACAAGCAGTACGTATTATCGGCCGATGATGCAGCTTTCCAAGGCCGATATAGGTGGGCTAATATATATCCTGACAGCCACGAGGTGTTTATAGATCTACATGCAAATGAGTGACGCAGCATATGTCACCGCAAACCTATCAAGACATCGCCCTTACCCGACTAAATACAGCAATGGAAAATCCAGCTTAGTCCGTGCATGTCTAGCCCATCCATGCTATCATGTGCCGGGCACACAACAATTCTCAGCTCGACGGCAAGGGGGGAGGTGTGGTCAATGAGCCTAGGTGTTAAGTTCTCACGACTGCCAATAATAGAAGACCTCGTGATCTCGCCGTCCACTGAATTACCGAAGCGTACAGTTCACTCGCTAGCGCTTAGGATGCGTATACATACATGCCGGTACAGTCAAGGCAGAAAAAAAAACTGGTGACTCCCTCCGCCACCAAACATATCACCGTCACTCAGATCGTGAAACATCTAAATAGTGCCCTTCTGTCTTAAACTAGCACATGTCTTGGTACAAAATTTTGCAAGCCCTTTCCAGCTAAAATACACTACATCACACCGTATTTTCTCACTGGCGTGTTTGCCAACAGAGTTTATAAGAGGACGCTCTGCTATATATCTCACTTGTTCCACCCCTTCGTGATGAAAATCCCTTATCTCACTCGTTAGGGCTTTCTTTAGGTGTGTACTTTGCCAGTTCATCATCACCGGCTTCTTCTCTCTTTTTTCCCTCTTCTTTTATCACTCTCTTTTCTTGATAACTTAATACTTGTGCTCATTCGTAGCCGTTCATTCTTTCACTCGTTCGATATGCAACTCCTGACGAGGCTAACTTGCCTTGTTGCTGCGCTAACACCCTCAGCACAGGACGGGTAAGTGTTTCCGTGGGATATCACTTTCGGAGATACAAGCTAATAAATCCATACAGAAAGTCATTATGGGGTACAATTCAAGCTCCTACGCTCCCGAATTGGATAAGTAATACCATCAAGAGCTCTGTCACCATCCCATGGGGCGGCAAGACATCTGGCAACAGCAATCCTTACACACAAGCTCCAAATACCTACGTCACTCAGAGATATGACTTCAACATCAGCCGTGGTATGATAGCGCCAGACGGATACGAGAAGAGCGTTATCCTCGTCAACGGACAGTTCCCAGGCCCTCTGATAGAAGCCAATTGGGGCGACCATATCGAGGTTACAGTCCACAACAATATTGTAAATGGGCCTCCAGAAGGTACGGCTATACACTGGCATGGCATGCTTCAGACGCGGACCCCCTGGGAGGATGGGACGCCTGGCGTGTCGCAATGTCCTATAGCGCCCGATAAGAGCTTCAAGTATAAGTTCCGCGCCGAGCTATACGGTACTTCATGGTATCACTCTCATTATTCAGCACAATACTCAGGCGGTCTCTTCGGTCCCATCGTCGTCTATGGGCCAAGGAATGTCAAGTATGATATCGATCTTGGACCGATCATGGTCAACGGTAAGTGAAAAATACTCTGGGTGTGGGACTGAATCCTTGTGAGTTTTGACGATTGACACGATGTAGATTGGTGGCACGAGGATTACTACACTACCGTCAAGAAGGTGATGGCGCCTGGTTTCCAAGGCCGCATAAACTCCGACAACAACCTGATCAACGGACGGATGAACTTCGACTGCTCCAAGGTCGTCGCTGGAGACACTGCCAATTGCACGAACAACGCGGGATTGTCGAAATTCAAGTTCCAATCTGGTAAGGCGCATCGACTGCGCTTCATCAACACGGGTTCCGAGGGCGTGGAGCGCATATCCATCGACGGCCATACCATGACCGTTTTGGCGAATGACTTCGTCGAGGTCCAGCCGTACAACACGACGGTCGTCACGCTCGGCGTCGGTCAGCGCGTCGATGTTGTTGTCAAAGCCACCGGCGACAAGAGGTCTGCCTACTGGTTGCGATCGAACTTGACCTCGTGCTCGACGGCCAATCAACGCTTCGCGCAGGCGGCCATCTACTATGAAAAGGCCGACACAGCGACGGCCCCTACAAGTTCGCCGTGGGATGTTCCTGACCCGGGTACATGCGCCAATGATGACCTTGCAATCACTAGGCCGTATTACTCTATGGCGCTGCCCGAGCCATCGTGGACGCAGCATATGGATATCGGCTCATACGTGAATGCCACAGGGAATTTTCTATGGACGTTTGGTGTAAGTATCTTCTTCCTCGCTCGCTTCAAGTTCAATTAAATGGATGTATCTCCTAACTCAGTATCGTTCCAGGGCGTGAGTGCCAGGGTGGACTACAATGACCCGACGCTCCTCCAAGTCAAGAACAACGACTTCCAATTCGATCCAGACATGAACGTCCTCAATTTCGGCACCAATTCCTCTATAAGATTCATCGTTAACAACCCTACCCCATCGTAAGTTCTGCCTATCTATCTACCAATCTCACATAAAATATATAATCAATAACCACCGCATTAAATTCCCATCCCTCTAATAAATATTCACCCCCCTAATTCTTTTCGCAGACCCCATCCAATGCACGCCCACGGCGTAAACATGTATATCCTCTCCGCAGGCGCCGGTAACTACGACGGAACTACAATCATTCAGCCCTCAAATCCAATGCGGCGCGACGTGCAGATGGTGCAGCCCTTCGGACACGTCGTGTTGCAGATCGACGCGACGAACCCCGGGATCTGGCCGCTCCACTGCCACATCGCCTGGCACGCGTCGGCGGGCTTTTTCGCGCAGATGGTGTTCCGCCCTGATGAGATCCGGAAGTACGTGATCCCGACGGGGGCAGCGGCGCAGACGTGTCGTGACTGGGACGCTTTTACGAAGTCTGTTGCGCCGGATCAGATTGATAGTGGGTTGTGAGGTGTGCTTTTAAAAGAAAAGCACTGCTGTTCTCTCTCATTTCCTGTTTGCTTTTTTTTCTCTAATGTTTTGGACATCATTTTCTTCCAACTTCTTCACCCCCCGCTTAATCACTTAGTTCTCTTGCCTGTTACCATGTAGCGCACTACCTACCTCCCTCTCACTTCCACTTCAGCTCAATATATTTCAGAACAGGGCATCGTCACAATTAATTCAGCCCTCGAAATTCACCCATGCCCGGAATCACATCCGCTCACTAGCCGCGGGAAACTCTGAAAGGCACTCATCCTTCATCCTGGCCCCACGGCAAATATCCCTTGCATGTACATTCCCTGCATATAAGCGCCTGTCGGCCATAATATAACACCCTCGCCCTTACCCATTGCATTTAGATTTTCATTTACGAGGCACGGGACCTATTAATGAAGGACTATTTACTCACTTTGCCCTACGCTATCCTACCCTACCTACATATCTCAGATATACATACTCTCATTCCCTTTTCAGTTGATTACGAAATGAAGCATTATAGAATATCTCGTGTAGTAATGAAGCTAGTGTTAATCAGACTAATTCATCGACCTTTGTTTTATTCGTATTCTTATTCTTATTGAGTGATCATTTAATTCAATGGATGAATCAGTGAGACCTCGTCGGATTCAGATGATTGAGGGATATTTGTGTGATAGCTGTGAGGTACTTAGTAAGAGAATAGTGTGAGCACAGCTCAGTTGTCCATTTGAAGGTGAAATCTATAGCTGCTGAACTGTGCAGCGTACTTACACAATATGCATCATGAGTAAAGTGAGAAAATAAGCAAGCGCGACGAATTGATCATCGTCTTTACTCCGGTGCTTGCAAGGTTAAAGAAGCGTAGACCGTTGTACGGGTAGCTCTAGAGACCCTCCTAATAATATTACTACTAAAATATCTTGTCACGAGGCGAGATTCAAGAGCGAATGATGACGTATTACGCGTAACATAAATAGAATAGACAGTTTAACTAGTACATTTCTTTCGCTCTCTCTCTCTCACTTTGCTTGCTTGCTTGTTTGCTAAACGATGAGCCGTGGAGAGTAGAAGCACGGTATACAACAAAAGGAAAGGTAGGTATCTAGTTCGAGGGCGTGCGCGGGGAGAGGACAAATTCGTCATTGAACAGGAAAAGTCTCTGTTCCTCAAATCGAGTGAGGTTTAGAAAAAATCTAGCTATAGTATGCGCAACAATGAAGAAGATTTTCGTTAATCTTCCGGTTCAGTACCAATCCGAGGGGCCGATCCCAGTTCTGATTAAAATGGGTTAAAAAGGGGGGAGGTGGGGGTGCAATAGCAGCGTCGACGCAGATAGAGGTGTATATGTGCGAAAACACCGAGCAGGCAGACAATATGTACATGAATAAGGGCGGTTTAAATGCGGCTGGTAGCTGAAAAGCAACAAATGCAGTTCATTTTCGACGTCGAGGCGTAAGTCTCGGTCTACTTGTGTGGTGACTGGATGGCGTGGTAAAGCATAAGAGAAAGAGAGCCGCAATGCATGACTGGCATTTGTGGCGTATGTTGCCGGTACTGCGAGGCAAGTCTGCAGATGATCATCTTACATGATCACGCATTTGGATTCTTGTTCGCCGCTGGGTTTGACGCTCAGCGCGACGCGAGCAGCCTCTGTGAATGCTTCATTGACGCCCCGATTCCGCATGGCTGAGCATTCGAGATACCGCATTGCCTTAACCCTCCGCGCAACATCAAGACCCTGATTGTACTCGATCATGGGCTTCTTCTCACGCTGTGTACCATCGGTCGCAGCAGCACCGCTGGCACCGCCCTCTTCCTCCTCCTCGCCGTTCTCGCGCAGGTCGCACTTGAGGGCCACGAGGACAAGTTTTACGCCAGGGCAGTTCTCCTGGATCTCGCCGATCCATTTACTCTCTACGTTTTCTAGCGAATCTTTGCTGTCGACACTGAAGCAGAGTACGACGACGTCGGTGTTATCGTAGGAAAGACTTCGTAAGCGATCGAATTCTTCTTGGCCTGCCGTATCCCATAGCGATAATTCGATATGCACGTTATCCACAAAGATATCTATAATCTGGTTAGTTGTCTATTGACGGTCTGGATAATTGCGCGCGCTCGTGGTAGAGCAGGGTCATGTTCCGTCGGCGTGAACATGACCTCGGATCCAGTCGGAAAGGAAAAGGAGAGGCTTTAGACTGACCGTGAACGTAGTTTTCAAAGACCGTAGGCTCATAGACTGTCGGGAAATATCCTCTTGTGAAGACGTTCAACAGAGATGTCTTTCCGCATGCACCATCTCCACTGCGATGACGTGTTTGTCAGCCGGCGATCCTCTCTGCCGCGTGCATGAGACGTTGCAAACCTACAGAAGCACCAGCTTGCGCTGTACTGTCTTAGATCCTCCTAATCCACAGAGCGGCATCTTGTGAGGCGATCGCTGTGGTCGGGGTGCTGTCCGTTTCGAGAAGGTTGTAAAAAGGGGTAGATGGTTGTCGTTTGTATTCGGGGGGTACGAGGTGAATCGGCGAATGGGAGGGAGAGTGAGGTTTGGTGTTACTGTCGACAGTAGACGCGTTGGAGGTCTCCGGCGATCGAGGTGTCGACGATCGGTGTGTAGGTGTGTTTTCTGTTCGTCGGTACGATTGGCAATTGGTGAGGGAGAAGTTGATGGGTCAGTGATGGGTCAATGTTCATGGGAGAAAGTTGGAAATGAAGACTGCACCAATAGTGGGTTAGTTCCAAGGCCTATGTATGCTGCGATGTACCATGTCGATGCGAACTTTAAAAATGGTACCTAATCTTTAACCTTCTGGGTCACTAGACTACATTCGCACCCCGCTAAACCTTGTCCAGTACTACCTAATCCTTCGGCTAGACGAACTAGACAAGCTAGACTAGGTTCTGGGCAGCGCAGCGCACAAGGTCCACTCATCCGATCCCACAAGCACGCGCTGACAATGGAGAGATAGCTAAGTACTCCCGTCTTTATACTTAACACTAATGCCATATAAATGAGCTAAGCAACACCTAATCGACCTCCCGATGACGTTTTTGAACGCTACCTTGAATCATTTCGCGAACTGCAGTGGAGAATTGTAGACACAGGTCAGTGCGCGGACGATACTTGTGTCTGGCATGGGTTTAATCAGATTTCCCCAGATCTCACTACAAACTTCCAGGTTAGGAGCCTACCTAGTACATAAGTACCGATACTGCACAAGTAGTACCTATATTATACCTACCTAATAGGGAGAGAACCAGGGGGTTAAGACTTAGAGTCTGTGGGTTACCCCTGAATCACACTACAATCACATGTTGTCTCCTACATAAACTCCAATCAACTTAAAACAGCTGTCAGTCTTAGTGGCCATTGACAAGGCCGTATCCGTAGTTATAGTAATGAAGGGCAGCGGCATGGCGGTTTAGATAGGTATTCAGGTACCCAGACTGGTGGCACGAGGTTACCGGTACTACACTGCGATGCATCCTGTAGATCATACAACGCCACCCGTGAGAATTGTGGCTCTCCAACTACGATCCGGCAGTAGAGTTCAAGTTACCAGCTAGACTTGTTGAAATCACATCAGATAGATTAGATGTAGCCTCTTTCGTCATGGATCAGGATATGTTCGATTGTCAGCTGTAGTTGTAGAGTGTAGTTCGCGGCAACCAAGGGCACATAGCGCATCTACATCCGACCGGCTCAGCCTTGTCTTAAGTACTGCCCCTTCATCTCCGGCAGTTACATGTGATCCCGTCGGAGAATAACACGCGGTAGTGTTCAGGTATTATTCTTCGAGTAATACCACATATGCACGTTATGATACAAATGCATCATCATGTGTTCTTCAAAACCCTGCTGCCACGCTGGTGCTTCATTTGTATGTACACAGTCCAGCACTATACGTGACAACGCACAATTTCCGACATGCAAGGGCATAATGCAGGGTCAGTTCGCGATGAGGACATTCAAACATGGGAAGTCTCGGATCGATCCGCCTCATAATATATTCATGCTGGCCTATAATATATCTAACCCCCTAGCTAATTAGTTTTCTCCGTAATCCGTTGGCAAACTCTTGGTCTCCAAATTTTCCCGCTCGAGCCCTTGCCTTGTCATCCGCCTCCCTAGCGTGTCGGTCCTGCTCCTCTAAAATCGCTAGCCGTGTTTCCCGATCTTTATCTAGGTCGGAGGCTGCATCTTGCATCGCCGCTAATTTTCGAGCACGCTCCTCGGCTGCGGCAGCATCTGATGCAGCCCCCGAACCATTTGCGCCTCCACTGCGACCGTTTCCCGGACCGTTTCTGTAACCAGATGCTCGGCGGTGATCGCGACCATCGCGGCGTTCTCCCTCGTCAGAGAAATTCCGGTGACGGTCTCTAGGTGGCCCAGGAGAATAGTCGCGACGTCGCTTGTAATCTTCCTCCCTGCGGTCGCTACGACGTGGACTCCTTGATCGAGTCCTGTACGATCTGCTGTGGTCGTTCTTCTCGTCTCTCGACCCGTCTCGTGAAGCAGAACGCCTTTTTTCATGGTAGCCTCTTTGTGACTCTTGTCTGTCCCTTGAATCCGATCTATCATCGGAGTCGCGCCTGTGCCTTCGATTTCCTCTGTCTCTTGACTCGTCGTGATCTCTTGAATCCGACCGTCGACTTCTTCTGTGGCGATGCTCTCTGGAATGTGATCTTTGTCGGTGTCTGTGACGCCTTGAATGCTTCTCGTCTTTGTCGCGGGATGACTGCTTATCATCTGTCTTGCCCATGGATGCTAGTAGTTGCCTTCTCTTGATAGGGTCGTTCATCATAGCTTCGTACGCCTCTTGTTCTCGACGCTTGATGGCTAACAGGGGATCTTCCCGAATCTTGGCTGCGACGTCTCTAGCGTTGACTGCTGAGCTCTGAGGCGCAGCAATGCTATCATAGGAGGAGGATTGTTTTTTGAGATTATCGTTTTCGGGGCCGCGCGTAAGAATTGCATCGATTCTCCTCTTTCCCAGAAGGAAGCCTTCGAGCTCTTCGGTTGTTCCTCCCTGGCCATCGCTGGGGCCTTGGTACATCCAATCGACTCGGTCGACACGTTTCCGGCCGCCTGTTGCCTCGAGCTTCTCCTGGATCTCCTTCTGGGCGCGCTCCTCCTTGATTTCCTGAATGCGCGCCTCGGTCTTCTTCCTCTCGGCGAGTGCAGCCTTCTCGGCCTCGTATACTTTGGCCTGGTTCTTCAAGAGAGCCGGGTGATACGACTTCTTGAGCTGCAGATCTCCACCCATCTTGATCGCTTATCTGTTCTCGGCGAGTGGCTGGGACAAAAACGGTCGCGACGCGATGCGCCGTCGAAAATACGAAATGTAGCTAGACGCAGACTGAATGCTGAGAATTTGTTCAAGATGCTGAAGATGCTAGAATCGGGAGGATGGGCGTGGGCAATATGTGATGGTCAAGTTGAAGTAGAGATGTACGAAGAGAAGGGACGTCCTTGCCGCCTGAAATCTGCCCAGCCTCATTAGGTACCCACATAGTACTGAATTCAGGTTGAAGAGTGGATCTATTCGCCCCACCAATACATGTGCTTACCTAAGTGAGTACTTTAGGTCTCCGTCGCTAAGGTTTTCCGGAGGCTCTGGGGCGACCCAAAAGCCCCGCACTAGCCGCTTCGGTCGTGATTAGATAGGGTGGTCCTGGAGCTATCCCAGCAGCTACACGTCCCGCATTCAAGTGCATGAGGCAGCCTCCAACAACTTCAAAACAACTTCCCACCACGAAGCCTATCTAATTACCTATAAATTGCAGATTACTTTAAAATCTGTATTTTCCATTTCATACACTCACTCGTCCCTCCCCCTGCTCACCCTATTCTAACAGAGCTGCCGATCCAGCGCTCGTATCCGAATTGCGACGACTTCAACCTGAGCGTTTACCTCCTTCAAGATGTCGGACGACGACTTTATGCAGGAGTCTGATGAGGAGCAGTATGTACTTGTGAACTTCGATTACCCGAATATCTCTGACCGTTCCTCTCAGGTACGATTTTGAATACGAAGACAACGATGAAGAAGATTCCGGCGATGTCGATATCGAGAACAAATACTACAATGCCAAGCAGATGAAGGGCAGCGACCCCGAAGAGGCCATCGGGGAATTTCTAGGAATACCATCTCTGGAGCCGGAAAAGGGCGAATGGGGATTCAAGGGCCTCAAACAAGCGATCAAACTCGAATTCCGGCTCGGAAAATATGACAAGGTGAGCCCCCAGCGCTTGCCCGTCATAGTCACACTCTTGCTAACCATGGCAACCAGGCCGTGGAGCACTACACCGAACTCCTCACTTACGTCAAATCCGCCGTGACCCGGAACTATTCCGAAAAATCCATCAACAACATGCTAGACTTCATCGAAAAGGAGTCTGGGAACGACGCAGCGCAACGATGCATGGAACAATTCTACTCCCTAACCCTCGTGTGTTTCCAGAGCACCAACAACGAACGGTTATGGCTCAAGACCAACATCAAGCTGGCAAAGCTTCTTCTCGACCGTAAGGAGTACTTGGCCGTAACTAGAAAGCTTCGCGAACTGCAGAAGGCCTGTCAACGAGAGGACGGCAGCGACGACCCGAGCAAAGGCACATATTCCCTAGAGATATACGCTCTCGAAATACAGATGTACGCGGAAACGCGTAACAACAAGCAACTCAAAGTACTCTACCAAAAGGCGCTTCGGGTACGGTCAGCCGTCCCCCATCCCAAGATTATGGGCATCATTCGCGAATGTGGTGGTAAGATGCACATGAGCGAGGAGAACTGGAAGGACGCTCAGAGCGACTTTTTCGAATCATTCAGAAACTACGATGAGGCCGGCTCTCTCCAGCGGATTCAGGTCCTAAAGTACCTGCTTCTTACTACTATGCTAATGAAGTCCGACATCAACCCCTTCGACTCGCAAGAGACAAAACCCTACCGCAACGACCCTCGCATTGCCGCGATGACTGAGCTGGTGGATTCGTATCAGAGGGATGATATGCACCGATACGTCAGCGTTCTGCAGAAGAACCAGGACATATTAGCCGACCCCTTTATTGCGGAAAATATTGATGAGGTGACGCGCAACATGCGGACCAAGGCTGTGGTGAAGCTTATTGCACCTTACACAAAAATGAAGCTGGGCTGGATCGCACAGAAACTCAGAATCTCCGAAGCCGAGGTTCAGGATATTCTAGGATACCTCATCATTGATGGGAAGATCCGGGGCAAAATTGATCAGCAATCTGGCATCTTAGAAATAGAGTCAGGTAGCGACACCGAGCGGGTTAACGCCATTCAGGCCATGTCCGACTCCATTTCTGGCCTCTGCTCGTCCATATTCGAATACAGCGAAGGGTTCCGAATAGCAGATACGTCGCATGCCGAGGAGCCATTCATGGGTTTCGACCCAAGCTCAAGAGCTCGTGTCCCGCCCGGCAGGGGCAGTAAAAAGTCCGGGAAGCTCCTTTGGGGTCCTAGCACTTGAGCGCATCGGAACCGATCGTCGAACTTACTTCGATAACACGCACTAGCATAGCAGTGCTACCACTGCGCAGTATCTCGGAAGATGAGATTAGGAGGCGAGCAGGCAAGTCCTTATGATAGACACCGAGTTCCATAGATAACCGGTATACCCATAGAGGATTAAGCGAGGAGTTTGAGGTGAAAGTGAAGTGCTTGACTTAGACCAGGAGTCAAGCGGTGTTGGCTATGAGCCCACGCTGACCAAGGGAAAATATTTTACCTGTTTCATGCCTGCAGTGTAATATTGCTGCTGAAACTTGGACTTTATCTGCTTCATTAAGTAGGTAGACGAAGGCCAGCTCAGAAGCGGTCATGAGCCAAATCAGATGCATCATGCCATCTACGAATTTTAAATGAGTGTTTCCACTTATAGATTGTACATGCGGTGAAGCCTCAGGTGAAAACGTGTCGAGCTCCCAGCGGCTGCGATACCAGCAGATACTGATCTCACTAATCTCCACTGGGCCGTTACCGCCAAATCATTTCCCCCTGTGAGACATGATTTTAGTGAACGCCACTACTGAAGCCAATGACAGCAAACACGCAGCAGGTATTACTACAGCACACACACACAAGCACACACACACCATGTGCGATCAAACAACTCAGTTTCCAGCCTAAGGTACCTATTTTTGGGTAGGTATTTCAAACCTCATATTTTCACATGAGCCTCTTTTTTTCTTCTTTTTTTTCTTTAGAAGTATACACGTCTTATGAGTTGGATGTCCAGAATGTCGCTCAAAAATGCCAAAGTAACAGGGTCCGAGCCTCTCGTAAGTTATTGCTAGTCCTATGCTTTTTGGTGACTTACGTCAATATCCTTTCCTCCAACACGCTTGATAAGATGAGATGGGCGGTGTAAAAGTCTGCAAGAACACTTCACAAATCTCGAATGCCGCTCTGTTCTTAATATGAGGCACAAATGCATCTGCTAGTCATTCATCCTTGGTGAAATGATTGACTGACGACAATTGATGCATCGCAGGATCCAACCGAAGGGAAATGGATTAAGCTAGTCAAGTGAGGATATTCAAAGTTCCCCCCCACCCCTCCTCTTATATGTAATGCTCTTGGCATGAATGCGACGTCACTGACATCCCGCCCGCAGGTTAACCTACAATGATTCCAATAATCAAACACGTACCTGGGAGTCCGCCGAGAGGACGACGCGCGCCAAGGGCAGCGGTGTAGACGGGGTGGGCATCCTCGCCATCCTCGAGAAGCCTACTGGCCCCGAGATCCTGCTGCAGAAGCAGTTCAGGCCGCCCCTGAACAAGATCACCATCGAACTACCCGCCGGTCTAGTCGACGAGGGCGAGAGCGTGCAGGAGGCTGCTGTACGCGAGCTCAAGGAGGAGACGGGATTTGTGGGCACCGTGTCCGAGACGTCGCCAGTCATGTTCAATGGTGAGTTGAGTACCGCGGAGAGTTTTCAGCTGGTTCTGGGCCCGGGTTGGAGTATGCGGCGAGATTGGTCAGCCGAGTATGCATCGCTCGGCATCTTCAGTTGCTCCAGTACCCCTGACCAAGAATATCCTCTGATATCATTCCTTCGTGTAAGGGGGGGCACCGGGACAACTGAAGACGCCGTACCCCTCTATTCTCACGTGCTCTTGTCGATCTAGATCTCGAGGTACAATGTGCTGACACAATAAAAGACCCAGGAATGACCAACACAAACACGGCGATTTGCTCTGTCCAGATAGATATGACGTTACCGGAGAATGAGAAACCTAAACCGAGTCTTGAGGACGATGAGTTCATCGAGACCTTCACGACTCCACTGGCTACCCTATATGCGGAGTGCAAGAGGTTAGAGGCGGAAGGCTATGCCATTGATGCTCGGGTTGGCACCTTTGCGCAGGGCATCGAGTTGACGAAACGGATGAATTTATGATTACTCACTGAACTGAACTTGGTGGTATTGAGTTCCGCTAAGCGAATGCGATGCCCTGGGTTTAGAGCATATGGAGGACAATGATTACTCATCTCAGCAATGTGTTCTTTTCACCTTTCTCTCTTCTTTTCTCGTTTACTGATACTGGGACCGGACGGAAAATAGACCGAATTAGAATGATTTTATGATAGAACAATAGATTTCATCAATTGCAGCGGCCTCTTTGTTGCGGCTTTGAGGGTATATATGGTCGAGGTTTTCCCCTGAGGAATCGGCCGAGAAAATCAGTTCAGTACAAATATACAGACGAAAATACTATTTATCATTTTACATAGGAAGAATCAATACAGGTCCGAATCCAACATGTCTCCATCCCCTCGCCTCGTAGCCATCATCGGCGGAACCGGAGCCCAAGGCGTCCCCGTCGTGCGAGATTTGCTCAAGTCCGGCGATTACTCCGTCCGCGTCCTCACCCGTGACACGAAAAGCGCTCGGTTCAAGGAACTAGAGTCCTATGGCCCCGTCGAGGGTCTCGTCGGCACGTTCGCATCTGAGGAGACTCTTCGTGCCACTTTCCGCGGTGCCTGGGGCGCTTGGGTCAACATCGACGGATTCAACTGTGGAGAGAAGACCGAAATGTTTTGGACAATCCGGGGTAAGTTCTTGTTTCCTCTAACAGATTCGTTGATTGCGGTGAAAAACGGCGGTGTTGAGCCCAGGCGTTTTCAAGTGATTTGATACCTACGTCTCAAAACTGCTGGGATTAAGAATGATACCACGTTCAATACTAATCAATTCGCAGTTCGTACATTTCCCAGTTGAGGCTAAGCAGAGCCATACCCCAGCAAAATCCAAAACAGATTGTATATTTGAAAAGAAAAAACGGAGAACTAACATATCTCTTCACCCCTCTCCACAGGCCTGGGAGCTGGCAATCGAAGAAGGCGTCAAGTTCTACGTGCACGGCAACATCGACTACGCCTACAAGCTATCCGGCTTCCGCCCCGAGTTCCACTGCGGCCACATCGACGGGAAGGGACGCATGGGCGACTGGATCCTAGCGCAAGACAAGGACCCCATCGTCCGCGCGCACATGCGCAGCGCCCTGTTCTCCACGGGCCCGTACATCGAGATGACCATCGGGCAAAACACGCCCCTCTCGGTGACCGTCGAAGACGGCGTCGCGGTCTGGCGCCTGCCCCTCGCTGACGCTGCCATCCCTTTTACCGCACTCGACGATGTGGGTGTCTATGTCAAGTGGCTCTTCGATAACGCGGGTGGAGAGGCCGATGGTATTAACCTGGAGCTGGGGATCGCGCATACCACGTTTAAAGAGTACGTGAAGGCCTTCACTGCGGTCACCGGACACCCGGCGCGCTACGAAAATGATGATCTTCACGAGCACATGGAGCTCGCTTTTGGGGGTGGTGGCGACCCGTGTGGGTATAATGCTGACTTGAAGGACCCGGCTACTATGACTATGAAAAGGAACTTCACTGCTTGGTTCAATGTGTTCAAGAATCCTGCGGGGGATATGGGGGTCATGAGGCGTGATTAGTAAGTTCATTTCTTGCTTGTGTGCTGTCCGGCTTGGATACTTTCTGTGGTTTTGATGTACGACTATGTAATGTTGAGAGTCGGGAGAGGATGGGGTAGCTGGTGGACAACTGACTGACCTTGTGTGTTATAATTAGCGCGCTTCTGGATAGGATCTATCCGCAGAGGATGAAGACGGTCGAGGATTGGCTGCGAAGAGAGAACGAGAAGGGCTTGAAACAGGGATTGGGAAGTCTTTGGGACAGGGTTCAACCTGGGAATTTGGGACATGTGTTGAAGGTAACTGAGGATCAACGACAGGGGATTTTGTAAAACGCACTCCGTTGTTACCTGATGTCTACAGGTTTTACGGACGCGTTAAGACTTGTATACAGGTATTAGGTACTCGAGTTATAGGGGAGTAGAAGGATCTCCGAAATTGGGGGTAGCTAGTATTATGTCTAGATGAAGAATCGACTCTCTTCTCTCCAGAGGAGAGATGCGGCCAGGAATCAATGATATTGAGCCCTTGACCCATATTACGATCTAGTTGCTATCTTGTGGTCACTCGACTTCACTCTAGATACCAGCCCCCATAACAACAAGTGCTTGTTAGATATCAGCAATATTTCAGCGCGGGCTCTATTACCTTATTTAAGACATTCACCGATATCATCAAGACCTTAATTCCATAACAGTCACCACACTTCAGCGACTACAACGATTTTTGCTAACACACATTAAAGATATTGACATTGTTAACAATCAATTTGTTGGGACCGCATCATGAGAGTTCAAAAAGGAATATATAAACTTGAGTTATGGAGGTATAGATATAAATCCTCGAATACTTGGATTGAAAATAAAATTGCAAGTGATATTCTTAAGAAGATTTTATTAACACTAACATTGCTATACAGAATCTCTTTAAACTGGAGCAAAGGGAGTACAATTCGAGGCGTCACTATTAATAGGAGCAGATAGCTATGGCGCCAGGTGTGGCGGGTAAAACGGACATGAACGGTTTATTCTATGGGAAATGGCAACTTACGGTCACAACATCCAATTTTATACGGACAAATCTACATCACCCCTCTAGGGCATGTCTAATAGCACCAATAAGGCAGACTCTATTTTATTATATCAAAATAAAGGCATACCTATTTAATATAACTGCTTACTTTTCTAAAATATATTAGTACATACGATATATTTCATTAATATATATTAGAATTGCTTAATTCTAATAAAAATCTTTGATAAGCAATAACCAGAGGCGTTTACGATAGCGGCTTAATGTATTTCAAGACCCGACGCTACCCCTTGGTCGGTCTATCTCACTCTTCTCTTGCCCAACCCCGGCAGTTTTACCCTAGTCTACCACTTCCTAGTCACCACCGCCCATCCTTTTTAACATGCGCAGCCCTCTAGATCCTTGATGGACACTTCGATAGGTTCGAATCATTCAATACTTGACTATCCGAATCATGTACAAGGGGAAGATTACGCAAGGAAGATTGGACTGGTTTTTGAACGCTGTTTGGCCGGAGGGCTGTGTATACCAGCTGCGCGTTGTCGAACCTTGCTCTCTCATCGACGAGGCAACAAGCGGCCGGATTACTTGTGAAGAGCAGAGGAACTCGGCGATCCGCAACGCGCTTGTCCGATACGTTCGATATACGAAATGCATTGCTCCCATTACGCTGAAAGTGTTATTGATCGCTCGAGGTGCGTCGCTTGATGGTCAAGAACTTGAAAAGAGAAAGGCGCACTAATAAGCACCGACTATATATCTGTCTTATTTCTATTTTTGGTTGTTACCTTTTCTGGCCCATGGAAACCTACTCACCTACTACTTTAATAACTACTCTAGCTCAAGATTTTATTACGAGACTAACATTAGACTTCGTGAATCACAATGTAGCTTGCTGATTGTATAAGCGTCCTAGACCTATTGCTCTTGATGCGGTTCTACCCCGCCCCGAGAGCTCTTGTCCTGCAGGGTGCGCTTGAGAGCACCCATCTCGTCGTCTACTTCCTCAGGTGAACACCCGAATTTTACCATCTCAAAGTCTACCAAAACTATGTCTTGCCCATCCCGTACAAGAAAGTTGTGCTTGTTGATATCGCCAAACTTGATGTCGAGCTTATGCAGCCGCCCCAGAGCCATCTTGCAGCACTCGATATGCTCCAACCCTGCGGCCCTCGCACCTTGAACCCACTCTATGATGAACCCCACGACCCGTCCATCGTTGCCCTCAGTGACGTGCCCGAGAAACTTGGGGCCGATGCTGCGCCCATCGATTAATTGATACGCTGTCGTCTCAACTTCCATCGAGGCCATCTCCCACGGCCAAATAGCGAGCTTGATAAGCACTGGCTTTCCGTTGTTGAGCTCTGGATGCGTCGAGACATGGACCCGTTGCCTAATTCGACGTTGCTGCGTAAAGTCGAATTCGTTCAGCTTCACCGGGTGCCAGATATTCTTTATCCCGGCGAGTGGCACCGTCTCCGTTTTGACGAAGGCAGTTTCTCCTGTTGCGGTATCCTTGGCGACGTGGCCGTTGTTCCAAGAGCCGCTTGGAAACGGTGGGAAAAGCTCCCCAAGCAAGATGGGCTCGAAGGTGCGGTCATCCTCCGCCCCAAGAAACGTCCCCGGGGCTGTGGTGACATATCTGACGCGTTGTCCGTCGGTGAGGAAGCGGTAATCACTGTCGTTTGTGTCGTCCTCGTCAACGAGACACGCGAGAAGTTGGACGTTGACATTCCTTGGTCTGAGCACTGCCATGTTGGAGTGCAAAAGACAGGGTGGGCAAAGACGGCGATCGTTTGCAAAAATAGCAATCGTGTCACTTGACGGTACAATTTTGCGAGAGTGGTCAATGAGGAAGTATCTGAGACTCAGGAACGAAGGTGTTGGCGCTCTGGAAGAATGACACGGGGACAGGAGATGATAATGCAGTGTCGGAGACTCAGACCAGCAAGCATTCAGACTGCACCATCTCGACGATAGTGGGTCTTTTAGATCAGGTCTGCGCCTCCGAGACAACGCTAATTTACAGACACCATCGCACTGAACTAGCAGACGCGCGACCCCAGTCATTCTCTTATTGGTCAGCCATTTCGCTAGCCGCCGGTTGGGCCACGGCAGAGAGGTCAAGCTACCGTCAAACGGCTCTGTCATATACGGGTCACAAGGCTATATGGAACCTGTCTCACTCACCTATGAGACTACCTGCTACGCACCTATTTCATTTCTGTTTCTTACCTTTTACAAGCTTTAGTTTTGTATGAGACCTATTATATAAAATAGACTTTTTATTGTATTTAACCTAGGTATTTTTTTATTTATAACAATTTTAAAGCTTTTACCACCTGGTTATTTATAATATAATAATATAACGCATTTCCCACTTGAGCTGGACACCTAATTGAGCTGGCCACCCACGTGACATGTACAACACCGGTAATTTTATATGGGGTGCTACTTACCCCCCTTTTTGATAACTTGACGAAAGGTGGGTCTACAAACTAATAATCAGTATATTTGAAATCCTTATTAAAAGAGGAATCCAATGGTATTTTTTATAAATTTATAGCTATTTTATCCAAGGCTATATAAAAAATACGCTAAAATAATCCCTGTAAAATAAAGTTTTATAAGTGCACGCTTAAATAAAATAGCTATAAAATAAGAGAAAATACCGTTGGATTCCTCTTTAAATAAGGATTTCAAATATACTGATTATTAGTTTGTAGACCTACTTTTCGTTAAAATGCACGGGCTTTTTCGATATATATTTATATGGGAAATTAAGTGGCCGGTTTAATTAAATGTCCGGTTAAAATAAAAAATGCGTTATATATATATATATATAATATTTAATTATATAATAAATATATATTTTATTATAATATTGTTATAAATGAGAAAATAATTAGGTTAAGTATAATAAAAAATATATTTTATATAATAGGTTTTATATAAAACTAAAACTTGTAAAAGGTAAAAAATAAAAATAAAATAGGTGTATAATAAATAGTTTAATAAAAAAGTGAAACAAGTTTTATAAAGCTTTATAACTTATATATAATAATTTTTTTTTTTTATAAACAGGTTTTTTATAACTTATAATATGCATAAAGTGCTATAATATTAATATTATATTAATATAATTGCGTAAGGTTATATTGTTATAATATTTAAATATATTTAAGTTTGTGTTTACATTTTGCTTTGCATTAGTTTTACCGCTTTTTTGCCCGCGTGCCTTATTATATTAGTTTGCTCTGTTTATTTTAGCTTTTTTTTTTTTTTTTTTTTTTTTTTTTTAACTGCTGCTAATTTTTTACAATTAGTTTTTAGTTATTATTTTTTGTTTATTTATTTTATGCTTTTACATTTTATATATTTTTTTAATTTATATTTATATTTTTTACAATTTGCTATGTTTTTTAAAAAAAACTTTTAGCGCAATAATAATTATAACAATTACAGCGCTTTTTATAAAAATTAACAAAGTTTTTGCAATTATAACTTTATAGCTAATAATAGCAATAAAAATTAAAATAATGTTAGCGGTAATTTAAATAATAATTAACCTAATAATAATAATGTTTTAAGTGGTTTTTTTACGCCTTGGGTTTTTTTAGCTTTTTTTGCTAAAAATGATTTTATGCTTTATAATATTGCTAATAATTTTAAAGTACTTAATTTTAAATATGTTTTAAATTTATTATAAAATGCTTGCTTTTATAATTAAGCAAAGCATATTTAAAATTGCTGCTATAACAAGCGCAATAATTTAAATAGTTTATGCAGTTTAATAGTTTATTAATATTGCTATATAAATATTAATAGTGTATATTAATTAATTAAAGGCTTGCTTTTAAACATTGTTTATATGTTTAAAAAAACTAGTATATTTTTTTGCATAGTTTGCAAAGCTAGCTATAAAACATGCAAGCTTATATATATTTTTATATTTGTTTTATATATATATTACTGCTTATATTAAATTAAGTTTTTAATATAATAGCGTTTAATGCTTTTTAAATAAAAAAATTATATAATTAAGCAATTAATATTTATAACTTATAATGCAATGCTAATAAAGCTATAGTTTTAAATAAAAATAGTAATAAAGTTTAAAATATTTTGTTAAAGTTTTATTAATAAATTATTAAGTGTTAATTTTATTTACTATAAACATTTTGCTATGCTTTTATAATTTATTAATTTTAATATAAGCTAACTTTTAAAATTAAAGATTTTTAAGCAGCTTTTTACATTTATAAAAAAGCGGCTTTTTATTGTTATAACATTATTTTACAGTTTATAAAGCGTTTTTTTACTAACGCTATATATATTTATTTTTACACCTTTTTTATAATAGTTTTTAATATAAATAAATAATAAATAAACATATTTAATATTGCTGCGCTATAACGCTTTGCTTTAAATACTATAACAATAGTTTTATATTTTAAATAATAGCAGTATAACAGTTTTTTAAAAAATTCAAAGCTATTATTATAAAAAAATATAATATTAAAATATAAAGTAAATTATATAAAAGCTTGGAAAATATAAATGTATGCTATTTTAAAATATTATAAATTTAATATTAATTTGTGTATAGTTTAATAATAAAGCATAAATTTTTAAAATTTAAAATTATAAGTTTAATTTTTATTATGTTTTATAAATTTAATATTTGTTAACAAAATATAATTACTTAAATGCAAGCTTAAGCTAGGTAATTTAAAGTAATTTATACCGGTTTTAGTTAAAAATTAAATAAAGTTTATATTTTATTTATTAATAATGATATTTTTATTTTTTTTATAACTTTAACGTTTTTTATATGCTTTAAATGCTTTAAAAGCAGTTATATTAATAATTAATACTTATTAATTATATTTTAAAAGCCAATTAATTTATTTAACTTTATAATATAAATTGCTTTAATAAATTTGTTTTTCCATTATATTTTCCATTTTCTATTTATTTTAAAAGTTTTTAAAGGCTAGCATAAATAAGTTATTTTTAATATATATAATTTAAAGCTTTAATAATTACACTGGGAAAACATTATAAAAACGGTTATATATAGCAAAAAAAGCAATATAAAATGTTTATAAACTAATTTAACTTAATATTTAAAAAGGTTTTATATATTTAAATGCTAGCTTTTTAATTTTAAACTTAAGATTTTTAATAGAAAAAACAACTAATTATTTAATAGTATAACTTTATAATTTATGCTTATTATTATAATATTTTTAATATAATTTAGTTGTTTTTTACTATTATATTATTAGTTTATTTTTAATAGTTTTTAATTTTTATAACTTATTTTATATTGTAGGTACTTTTTTTAAAATGAAATTATCTTTAATAAATAAGCGGAATTTAAGCCTATAGCTATATAATGCTTTAAAAAGTGTTTTTTTAATAATGGCATTAATAAATAAATTAACAATAAAATAAGCCTAGGGTAATAGCTAAGGCTAATTAGTTTGCTTAGTATTAATAAAGCATTTTAAATATATTTTAAATATTTGGTTTATTTGCTTTGTTTAACTATTAATTTAAAAGTGAAATATTATTAAATGTTTTTTTTTAATTTTTAAATAATAATAAAGGTTTAATTAAAATTAACTGGTAAAAATTAAACCATAATTTAAAACTATACTTAAAAAACTACTATAAACACATTTGATTTTTTTATAAAATAAAGCTATTAATTTTATTAAAGTTATTATATTAAAAATAAAAAAAAAATAACTAAGTTTTATAAACTTATTAATAATAACTAATATAGCATTAATTAATTTTTTTTTATAAAAGGTTTGTGACGAACCTAGATTTGTTATAGCGTGGTATACTTGGAGCTCCCGTGTGGATTGTGCTAGGTAGTATAACAGGTAGTGGTTATCGTTGCGTGGTCACTAAGTAGTCAGGCAAGGTATTGCCCACACAGCTTATTTCAAAAAGTCACTGTATGCTTAGATTGAATTGTGAAGTAAGAACTATACTAATTACAAAGGAAACGTCTTGTCATTATATAGACCGTTTCTTCTTTCACTATCCCTTGTGCTCTGCCTGCTCTGAGAGCACCCAGAGCGCCTGTGCTCTGTCTGCTCTGAGAGCATTGAGAGCGCCCTGCTCTCAATCTCCACAGAGCTGCGTATCACGTGACCACTCCTGTGCTGTGGCTTGTCTCCTGGTCCAGCCCAGTGCCCCTCATTGGGTCCCTTGGTCACCTTGGTCTCCCAACAGGTCGCCCTGCTGTTGGTTTATAACAAGGTTTTTAAAAAATTAATAATAAATTTTATTAATAGCTTTTACATAAAAGCAGTAGGTAAAGGTAAAGCATTAAGTTTGCTATATTTTTAATAATATTTTGCCTTAAATTTTAAATAAATAATATAGCTATTAATATAGTTTTAAACATTAGTTTTTATATTTTGCTAATAAAACTTTTAATATAATAGTTTAAATATGCGATTTTAACTAAAATAGCCTGCTATAACATTATTATAATATAACTTAATAAATTAAAAATAAATAAACTTTTTTAAAAAAATATATACTTTATTATTATAGTGTATTAAAAAGGCTTATAATATTTATTAAAAATTTATAGGCTTTTTTTTTAGCTAATTTGCTTTTAAATTGCTTTATATTTAAGATTTTTTCCTTAAATATTATAAATTATTTTTTAAAAACTTTTAAATATTTTTAAATTAAAGGACTTTTTATTATTAATAGCTATTTGCGCTTGTTTATATATAATTGCTTAAATAAAAAATAATTAAATTTTAAATAAATGCGCAGCATAGATTTTTTTGATTAATATTTTCAGGTATTTATTTTAAATTTTAATTTAAGCTATTGCAAGTTTTTTTTTTAAAATAGAAAACAAGTTTATATTATATAGCTTTTTTATTATATAATTAAGGCATTTTAAAGGCAAATCGGCTTTATTTTGCTTTTTTTTTTAATATTTAATAATAAAATTAAATAAAGCTAGGTATATACACTATTTAGCTTAACGGCTATTTAATTTAAGTGTTTTTATAAATGCTTGCAAATTAACATAGTTTAATAAAACCTTAACTAATAACTTGTTTTTTAAAAATAATGCCGTTAATATTTAAAATATTTAATAACAGTTAACATTTTTTAATTTAAAGTTTTATAATTTAATTTAGCATTGTTATAATATAAAAATAAAATATTATAAGTTTTTATTTGCTTTAATTATTTTTTTAAAAAAGGTTATTTATTAGCGCTGCTTTAAAGGCATTGGTTTTTAATAATATTTGCTTTTTAAAGTTAAAATATATAAAAAAAATAACCTTTTTAAATGTTTTTTTTAGCTTATTAAAAGCTGTTATTATAAAAATATCAAAGAAAATTTAACTTTTTTTTATTATTAATGCGTTTTTTTTAAATAATAAAACTAAAAAAACGTAATTTATAAATACCTTTTTATAAAGCAGCAATAAAAGTTGCAAAACTTTAAAAATTATTATAGCTTATAATAAAAACCAAGTAATAATTATTTTAATATTATATTAATATATTTAAGGTTTATTTTAATGCTATTGTTAAATATAATATATTTTAAAAACTTAATTTTTTTTTAATAAAACTAACATTTAAAAAGCTTAGCATATAGCTTAGCTTTTTGCAATTTTTTAATAATATTTTATATATATTTTATATATAATTTTTTATTAAGCAAAAATATAAAAATATTATTAAAATAAGCAATATAAATAATATTTATAAATTTATTAAATGTTTTTTATATAACGTGGTTTATAAGCAAGCAACGTATTTAAGCAAGCAACGCACTTTTTTTATATTATTAAGTTTAATTATTAATAATTTTATAACTAAAGTAATTATAATTAAAAATTAATTAGATTTTAATTTATTATTTGTTTTTATTTTTTTATTATAAGTTTTAACATTATGGCTGGTTTTGCCGCACCGTTTACATTGTTGCTAGCGCAGCAAACTCGATTTACTACTACTACGATTTTTTAATGTTTGCAATTATACTAAATCCTATGCATTTTTTTAGGCAATTAAATCAGTTGCATTTTTTATAGTAAAACTATATTTATTTTGTAGGCGCTTTTTTTTGCTTTTCCGGCGCTTGCTTAGTGCTTTATTTGTTTTGTAAAGCTTTTAGTTTTTATTGTTTATAAAGGTTAATTAATGCGTTAATATTTAATTTAACTTTGCAAGCTGGTTAACAGCGTTTAAAATTAGCTTTAGGGAGCTTTTTTAGTAATTAGAGATTTAACTTTTAATAAAAGTTAATTGTGCGGTTGCTTTTTTAGCAGTTTTCGGCGTTTGAAAGACCTAAGGGTTGGGTAGCTTAACAGTGTTGTGAATTAGCGTTAGTAACCGTAATTGCACATCCAGCTTTGAAATTACAGCCTGCAAATTGTAAGGCATTAATTTTAACCTTTAAAAACCTTTTAAAATATTTGATTTTATAAAAGTAGCAAGGTAGGCTTTTTTAAACGCGATAAAAAACTTAGGCTTAATAATATAATTAATATATAACTTAATAAATTTGTTGATTTAGCAATTATATGCCTGCTTTAAAATATTATAAAGCTTAATGTTAAATAGTTAAGTTAAATGCAACAAGTAAAAAGGCAAAGGAATAATTATAATGTTTTATTTTTTGCAATATTTTTTAAACTTAGCCGATATATAACTTTTATGCTAGTTTAACACTAATAATTAATATATGCTTTTTTGTAACAATTAAATATGCTTATTAAAATGTTTTACTTATTTTAATTTTATATTATTGTTTGTTTATTTATTAGGACTAGTATTAAGTATTTAATTGATTAAAAGGTTAGTGTTTTTATACTAATGCTAAAAATAAAAAACGCTTTAAAGGATAAAGTATAACAGGATAAATAAACCATGCAAATTAATAATATAAATTGCTGTTAATTATTTTTTATTACTAAGCTGCATTGCTTTATGCGTTTTATGTTAATCGGCGCATGTAATAACTATATATGCGCAAATTTAGCCTATTATAAACCTAATTTTATTAAAGTTTTAAACATTGTTATTATAAATGCTATATTGCGTTTTTACGCATATATAACGCTTAAACTACGTATTAATAATTTTTGGATTTTTGCACAATATTTTTTAATAATTGTAAAAACATATAAACTGCATTTAAAGCTTTTTATGGCAATTAATAAAGTTATAAGCCTAGTGCTTGCTAACTAGGGGTGCGCTATGCAAATTATAAAAAAGATTAGCTATATTTTTTATAATAGCATAAGCAGAAAAATATTTTTGCTTATTTAAATTAAATATATACTTAAAAAAAATATTTTTTTTAATTAACTTAAGTTTATATATATTAGCGCAAGTTTTGTTTTATGCAGTGCGACCGTTTATTTTATAATATATAATACTTTTAAAAAGTTGATAAATTTTATAAGCGCGTTAAATGCTAATTTTTTAACAGGAATTAATAGCTTAAATAGCAAAAAATATTTTAGCTTTTTTAGTTTTATTTAATATTATGTTGTTGAGAAATTATTACGCAACAAAGTTAAACTAACACGTTTATGGAAAAAATGCGTTGCTTGCTTAAATGCGTTGCTTGCTTATAAACCACGTTATAATTTTAAAAAATAGCTAAAAAATTAAATAAATTTATAAGTAATATTAAAAATTTATAATAGCTATAACGCATATAAAAAGCAATTTTTTATTTGTTTTTTTTTTAAATTTATATTTTATAATAAGCGTTTTTAAAGTTAATTTTAATAAATATTTTAACATATAACAATTTATTTAACAATTTTAAAATAAATAAAAAAATATAATAATTTTTAATTATAATATAATTAAGTTTTTTAAAATTAACATATAACTTTAAACTTTTATATTTTTTAAGTATAAATAAAATAAATGCTTTAGTAAAATTTATAAATTTTTTAATTTTTTTGGTTTTTTTTATTTTTGCAAGCTAATTTTATAGCTTTTTTAGCTTATGTTAAGCTAAAAAATAAATAAAATAATAAAAAAAATTAATGCTTAGCATTAAGTTTATAATATAATTACTTTATTTAAAATAAGAAAATATACTAGCTTTATTTACATTAAAAAAGTTGTATAAATTGTGAAACTTTTTTAAAATGCCTTTAAATTTTAAATAATTAAATAATAATTTAATATTATTAATTTAAAGTGTTTTTATAAATTATATAATAGCTTAATAATTTTTTTTGTTTTTGCAAGCTTTAGTAAATTAATAAGCTATAAATAATTTAAATTATTTTTATTATAATTTAAAAAACTATTAATTTTTTTTCAAATTAAAAATAAATATTTTATTTTTTAAAATAATTTAAAATAGCAATAAAAAATTTCTTTTTAATTTGTTATTTTAATTAATAATAACATAGGCTTTTTAAATTTTTTAAATAACTTTGCAGCTATTAATTAATTTAAAAATAATTTAATAAATGCTATAGCTAAAAAAAGTGCTATTAATAACATATTAAAGTTAATACATATAAAAAAATGCTTTTTTTTTTTTATAATATAAAGCAAAAATATAGGAAATATAATTGCATTTAGCACAAAAATTTAAATTAATATATGTTTTTAAAAAGCTTTTTTTAAGGCTTGTTAAGGAAATAATGCATAAGGTATAAAAACGTTATAAAATAAATATAAAAGGCTAGTAATTAAACTTAAATTTTATAAACAAAACTAAGCTTATTATTTGTTTTTCTAGTTATTACTTTAATATTAAAATCCATTATTAAAATAATATTCTTTTTTTAAAGCTTTTAAATTGTTTTGCTTTTTATTTATTTAAACTTTTTATATTTTTTATTTATAATTTTTTAGCTTTTATCGATTAAGTTTAAAGCAATTAAAACTTATATAACTTTTTTTTTTATAATTAAAATAAAAAACGTTTTAATTAATATTGTTTTAAAAGCGTAAATTATTTTCATTTTTAAGTTATCTCGCATTATTATTAAAATAATTTTAATTGTCTTTAAAATTATTGTTTTTTAAAGTATTTTAATTGTTTTAATTTAAATTTAAAAATTAAGGTTAGTTTAAAAATTAACGATTGTTTTTTTTACCTTTAAAATTATATCCTTGTTTTTAATAAAATTAATTATTTTAATTATTGTTTTTAAAATTATTATTATTATTTTAATTTTATTTTTAATTAAAACGTTATTTGTTATTATTTTAGTTTTAATTTTAAAAAAAATTATTTTATTATTATTTAAAGTTAAAAAAGTTAAAATAATTTATTAATTTTCAACGTTATTAAACAACGTTTATTATATTAGCTTATATAATTAATAAAAAGTTATAAAAGTTTATTATGTTATGTTAAAATTTACAGGTTAGCTTTACATAAAAAACCATAGCCTTTTTATAGTTAAATTAATAGCATCCTTAGCTTTTTACAAAAGTTAAATATTGGTTAAATATTTAAAAGGATTGCTAAGCATATTAGCTAGCATTTTTTAATTAGCTGTTTATGCTAACATTTAAAAATAAAAATTAACGTATAAATATTTTTGTTTAATTAATAAAGTGCTTTTAATTAGTTTAGCATAAGGTATGTTTTGTAGAAATTCCGCGTTTAAATAAAATTTAATATTAATTTTTATAAAATTAGTTTATTTTACTAATTACATATAAAATCCTAATGGTATAAAATTAAAACTTGCAATTAAAACATAAAAACATAAATTTAACTTTTTATTTAAATAGCTTGTTTAAATCAATATTTTTATAATATTATAAATGGCTTAATTTAAAATTATCTCCGAAATTAATATAATTAAAATCACTAAAAAATAAAAGGGTAAATAAAAGGTTATAATTGTTTAAATTGTTAAAATCCTTTATAAAAAGCAAATTTTAAAACTAATAAGTTTAGCTATTAAATTTTAAATTAAAATTTAGGTTATTAAAGTTATTAAGGTTTCCTTTTTTAAATTTATAGCGTTTTCGTGTTTTCTTTAGCTTAAACTTATAAATGTAATAAAATTAATTTTTTTTCGAAATGTTAATAGTGTTTTTTTTTAGTTATTTAGCAAATGTTTATTAAAATTATTAAATTTTATTAGCTTAACAAATTATTTATTGTTATAATAATTAAAAGCTAGCAGTTTTATTACTTATAATATTAAAGTTAAATAAAACTAAGTTATTTTAATAACTTGAAAAAGTATTATAAAAACTTTAAAGTTTACTTAAAAATATATTTATTAATTTAATAAAACTTTAAAATTTAATATTATATTAAAGTGTTATATTGCTATATTATAAATAACTAAGTAGTAAAAGCTTTAAAATTGTCATAAATAAAAAAATAACTAGGTTAAATACAATAAAAAATATATTTTATATAATAGGTTTTATATAAAATTAAAGCTTATAAAAGGTAAAAAACAAAAATAAAATAAATGCGTAATAAATAGTTTTATAAAAAAGTAAAACAAGTTTTATAAAGCTTTATAACTTATATATAATAAATATATAAAATAAATTTAAATATATTATATAAATTATATATAAATAAACTTAAAATAATTATAATTATAAAATTTATAATTATATTAACTTATTTTTTATTTAAATTAAATATTTAATTAAATTAATTATTTATATAATATAATATATTTTTTACTTAAATTAAACATTTAATTAAACTAGCTATTTTTTTTTTAAATTATATGTATATAAAAAAATCCTTTATTTTTTTATTAATAATAATAGTTTTTTATTATAAAAAAAACAATATATAGCTTATGTTTTTAACTTTTAAATATATTTTTAAATTATTTATAAAATGCGATGTTTAAATTTATAATGTTTTTTATATAATATTTACTAATTATATAAATAATTTTTAATTTACAAATAAAATATTATATTTAAAAGCTTAATTAATTAAAAAAAAAACAAAAAAAACGATTATATTATATATTTTTAATTTTAATATATAATTGTTTTTATTTTTATATATTTATATTAAAAATATAACAAATTAATTAATAAAATTATAAAGTTAAAAATTTATTAATAAAAATTAAACTTTAAACTTTATATAAAAAACTTTAAAGCTTTAAATATATTTTAATTAAAAAATTAATTATTAATAAATATTAAATAAAAATTTATTTTTATATAAAAAATAACAAAAAAATAAAATAAAAATAAAAATAAAAAATAAAAAATAAATATTTATAACTTTAATAAAATAAAGTTTATAATAAATAAAATTATAATTTTATTTAAATGTAAAAAAAAACTATATATAATTAAATAAAACAATATAAAATAAATTATAATTATTTAAGCAATTTTATTATATAATTAAATTATTTTGCTTTATATTATTTTAATAAAAAAAAATTATTTTATATTTTAATTTAAAAAAAATATTATATTAAATAATTAAATAATAAATAAATAAAATATAAATTAAATTAAATATTTTAATTAATATATAAAGCTTTATATAAAAAGTTATTATTTATATAAATTTAAATTATATTATGAAAAAAAACAACATTATTATTTTTTATATGTTTTTTTATTTTTATTATTATTTTTAACCATTTAATATTAAAATATTTAGCTTTTTAAAATAATTATATAATAAATAAATTAACTTTTATATATATATATATATATATTATTTATATTTAAATTTTTTTTTAATTGCATTTTTTTATATATTTAATAAAGCAATAATTTTAAATAATATATAAATTTTTTTTAAAAAAATAAATTTAATATTATATAATATAAAATATATTATTAATTAATTAAATTATTTAACAACGCTTTAAATTAAACTTTTATTTTTTTTTAATTAAATTTTTATATAATTTTAACTTTAAATAATTTAATAAAAGCAATTATGCGTTAATAATTAGCTGGCTTAATTAACGCTACGTTTTATTTAGCGTATATTTAATATATTAACCTTAAGTTAAATAATAACGCCGATTAAATAGCCACTTACCTAGCTATATAATCCACTTTAAAATGCCAAATTATTAAAATTAAACGAGTTTAATTAATGTGTTTTAATTAATTAATTAATATGTTTAATATATATTATTATGTTATAATATATAAAAAAAATTTAAATGCGCTATATAAATTATATATATATAGGTTATATTTTTAATAAAACTAGTTATATAACTTTTTAAATTTAATATACCTTTTTAAAAAAGCTTTATATAAAAAAGTTTTTTTACAAATCTTTTATATTTTAATTTATAAATTTTAAATAGCTTAATTTATTTTTTATAAAAATATTTTTAAAAACTTTTAAATTTTTATTATATATTTTTGTTGATTTTTTTATATTATAGTATTTATAAATACTAGTAAATTTTAATTGTTATAAAAATTTATTTTATTTTGCTATATATAATAGCTTTGTAAAGCTATTTGCAATTATATTATTAATTAATATATAAATAATATATAAAGTTTTATTTTTAATTTTTTGCTATAGTTAATAATTATATATATGAATATGCTTTAGTTTTATATATAATATAATTATTTTTTTTATAATGAATTTAATAGTTTGCTAATTATTACATTAAATAAAAATATATTAATTTATTAAAATTATTTTTAATTTTTTAATAAAATAATTTATAAATATAGCTTTTTTAGCTATTTATACTAATGCTAATAATTTAACTTTTATAATAAATATAATTATTATATTTTGTTTATTTATTTATTAATTTATTATATTATTAAATAGCTTTATTATATAAGCTTATAAACTTTTTTAATTAAAAATATTATTTGCAAAAAAAACATTGCTAGCTATTTTAAAATTATTACTGTTTTTAAATTAAAAAGCATAATATTAAATGCGTTTAAAATAACTTAATAAATAATTTATATTTTTATAATATTTTAAGCTTAAATTTAAAAAAAATTAAAAAAGCTTTAAAATATTAAAAGCAATATTAAGTTAAATAATTATTATTATATATATAATTAATTTTATTTTTTTTAATATAAATAAATTTTTTATTTAATAAGTATTTTTATATATAAAAGCAGTTTAATTATATTTATAAAAATAAATAATAAAAAAAAAATGTAATTTTTAGCTTAAAGATTTTTTTTAAATATAAAGTTTAAAATAATTATATTAATTATTTTTAAGAATTTTATATAATTTTAATATTAAAAAACTATTATAAATTATTTTTGCTAATTATTTAATAAGCTTATTAAAGTTATTTTATAACTTTTTAAGCTATTAATTTATAATTTCTTTTATAAATTAATATAATATTATTAATATAAATAAAAATAAATATTTTTTTATATAAATAATAATAAAGCTTATATAATACCGTTATATATTTTATTTTTATTAGTATTAAAATAAGCTTTTTTTATTAAAGCAAAAATAATTTTTATAAGCTATATACAGCTTTATTAAGTTATAACAATATTTATGCCTTTTTATAGTTAAATAATATTTTTATATATATTTGTTTATTTAATTTAACGTTTATAAATGCGTTAATAATATTATATTATTTTAATTTAAAGTTAAATTTAATAATAATAACTATAAAAGTTTTAAATAATTTGCTTATAAAAGTTAAAATATATATATTTTTAATAATATTATAAAATTATTAATTTTTTTAAATTATTAGCTTTGCTTTATACTTAAAATAATAATTATATTTATTAAATTTATATATATATATTTATATATAATTAAATGTTAGCTTTTTATATATAAAATTTATATTAATTTTAGTTTAAAAGTTTATTTTTTTTATTTTTTTAAATTTTATATTTATTAAATGCTTTTTAAGCTTTTTATAAAATTTAAAAAAAAAAAAAGTTTTATTTATATAGCTTATAGCTTTTTTTAATTTATTTTATAAAAATGTTTTTATTTACGTATAAAAATTATAAAGTTATTACTTTTTAATTTATTTTATAATTATTAAAATAGTTAAAAAATTATTTTAATAATTTAATTGTTTTAATTTTATTTATTATTATATTAATTTTTATTTTTAAAACATATAAACATTTATTTAAAAATATAGCTTTTTAACTGCTTTTATAAAATTTAATATTTATATAAAGTTAAATATTAAAAATATTTATTAAATTTTTAAATTTTATTTTAAATAGCTTAATTTTTTTTAAAATTTATAATTTAACTTTAAATTTAATAAAATTTATTATAATATTTTAGTTTTATAAATTAAGTTTTTTAATAATTGCTATAAAAAAAGCGCTTAATTATAAAAACTTAAAAAAAAAAAAAAAATAAAAAAAAAAAGCTTTAATAAAAAATTAATTAAGCTTTTTTGCTTTTTTTAATAATTTAATATTTATAAATATGTTTTTTTTATTTTTTAATACACTTATATTAGCAATATTATTTTTGCTTTTAATAAAATATATATTTTTTATAATTTAATTAATTATAATAATTTTTAAAGCTTTATTTAATAATTTAAGTTTTATAACTATAATATTAAATAAAAAATTGTTAATTTTTTTAACTTTTTATTTTTAAAAATTATTTTATAATTTATATAAATTTTTTAAAAAAATAATTTTTTTATTAAAAATAACATTTTTAATTAAAATAATTATATTAACGCATTTCCCACTTAAGCTAAACACCTAATTAAGCTGGCTATTTACGTGATATATATAGCACCGGTAATTTTATATAAGGTGCTACTTACCTCTTTTTTTAATAACTTAACGGAAAGTGGGTTTACAAACTAATATTTAATAAATTTAAAATTCTTATTTAAAAAGGAATTTAATAGTATTTTTTACTATTTTATAGCTATTTTATTTAAGCGTGCATTTATAAAACTTTATTTTACAAAGATTACTTTAGCGTATTTTTTATATAGCCTTAAATAAAATAGCTATAAATTTATAAAAATTACCATTGAATTCCTTTTTAAATAAGGATTTCAAATATATTAACTATTAGTTTATAAACCCACTTTCCGTTAAGTTATTAAAAAAAGGGGTAAGTAGCACCTTATATAAAATTACCGGTGCTATACATATCACATAAATAGCTAGCTTAATTAAATGTTTAGCTTAAGTAAAAAATGCGTTAATAAATAAAATTTAAATATAATAAATATAAAAAAATAAATAGCTTATAAAATCGCTAATTTAAACTTTTAAATTAAACTTATTAAATTTTTTTTTTAGCTTAGCATTTACTATTAAAACATAAGCTTTATAGCTATATATATGTAAATAATATAAATTAAATCGGTATTAAATAATTATAATTTTGTTTTTATTAAAAAAATAAACATAAAATCTTTTATATAAGCTTTTTTATTTATATAATTATTTAAACATTTAATTATATAAATATATTATTATTTTTATAATATTAATTTAAATAATAATAAATAATTTAAAGCTATTTTTTATTGTTTTAATTTTATATTTAATTATATTGTTAGCTTTTTTAACGCTTTTATTTTAGTTTTATATATTAAAAACGCATAGCTTAAATAATATTTTATATAAAGCGTTAAAATGTTTAATAAAATTATTATATTTTAATAATTTATTATTATATTTAAACATTTATATTTAAATAGCATAATAAATTTTTAAATATTTAATTAAGTTATTTAACATTTAAATAAATATAAAAATTTTTTAATTTATTAAATAATAATTAAAATTAAATTTTAAATATTAATTAATAATTAATATTAATAAAATTTTAAATTTATACTTTTTTTAATAGTTATAAAAATTTATTGCTAATTATATTTTAAATTATTTAAAGCAATTTTAAAATATTTTATTAATTTGTTATTATATTTTTAATATAATGTATATTTTATATTTTATTATTTATATTTTATTATTTAAAAATTATTATATTTGCATTTTTTTAGCTTAAGCTATTAAATAATAAAAAGCATTAGCTTTTAAATGCTTTAATTTTAAATGTTATTAAAGCAATAAAAGCTAGCTTGTTTTTTTATATATAAAAAACATTTTTATTTTAATAAAGTAAAAAATACTTTAATATAAACTAATAATATTTATTTTGCAAACGGTATAAAATAAATTTATTTTATTATTATAATATAACATATTTCCCATTTAAGCTAGCTATTTAATTAAGCTGGCCACTTAATTTTTTATATAAAAATATACCAAAAAAATCTATGCATTTTAACAAAAAGTAAGCCTAAAAACTAATATTTGGTATTTTTAAAATTTTTATTTAAAAAGAAATCCAATAGTAATTTTTTTAAATTTGCTATTATTTTATTTATAAATGCAATTAAAACCACGCTAAAATTTTAACGTAGTTTTTAATATAGCTTTAAATAAAATAATAATAAATTTATAAAAAATATTATTGGATTTTTTTTTAAATAAAAATTTTAAAAATATTAATTATTAATTTTTAAGCTTACTTTTTGTTAAAATGCACGGATTTTTTTAATATATTTTTATATAGGAAATTAAATAGCTAGCTTAATTAAATAGCTAGCTTAATTAAATAACTAGCTTAATTAAATAGCTAGCTTAAATAAAAAATACGTTATATATAATTAGCTTAATATTTTAATAAAGCTTTTTTTTTAAAAATATTTATAATAAAATTAAATTAATAGCTATTTTTAAATAATAAGCTATATTATATAATTTTATTATTTTAAGTTTTTTTAATTTTTATATGTAAATATTAACGTTATTAAAAGCTAAAATAAAAATAAAGATATTTTTTGCATATATAGCGTTTTTTTTTATAGTTTATTTAAAGTTAATAAATTTGTTAATTTTATTAAAAATATAAAAAATAGTTTTAAAGTTTAAAAAAGCTAAGTTTTTTAATGCGTAAATAATTTTTAATTAAAATAAAATTTTATAATAAAAAAAAACTACGTAAATATTTATTTTAATTATATTAACCTTTTATTTTATATTTTAAGTTTTTTTTTTTTTTTATATTTAATTTATAATATTTTTAAAGCTTTTATTACTTTTTAATTTAATTTAAATAAACTTTAAAACAATTTAATTTAAAATAAAATTATTAAATATTATTTTAAAAAAAAAATAATGGCATTTTTATTAAAATTAATAAACAAATATAAATGTTATAAAGTTAATTAAAGCTTATATTATACACATTATATTAAATAAGTTATAAAGGCTTTTAAGCTAGCTATAGCATATATTTTTTAAATAATTATACTATACTTTATAATAAGCTATTTTAAATGCCTTTATAATAACTATTAATTAATTATATTTTAATAAATAATTATTTTAAAAACCTTTGTAAATTAATTTAAATTAGTTTTAAATATAAATAAAGTTTATATAAATTAATTATAAAGTTTTATTAATATTAAGCTAAAATATAAAATATATATAAAGCTTTAATATAATAAATATAAAGTTATATAAACATTAAACTTAAGCTTATAAATTATTTATAAACGTTATTTATAAAGCTGTTATGTTATAAATATAATGTTATAAAATAACCATTTTTTAATAAATATAAATAAAATATAAAATATTTATTATAAAGTTGCTTTATATAAAGTATTTATTTTAAAGTATTTATTTTAAAATTAATTATAAATTATAACATTTAATATAAAATAAATTAATTAATTTATATTTTTTATTAAATAGCGTTATTAATAGTGTTAATTTAAATAATTATAAATTTTATTTAATATAATTATATTAATTAATTTTTTTTTGTTTAAATAAATAATATATTATATATTTTATATTATTAATATTAAACTTATTATAATTTAAAATATATAAGCTTTAAAATTTTCTTATATTTTAATTATTTTTTTAGCTATTTTATTTAATATAATAATTATTGCTTATTATATTTTTTGTTTTTAATATTATATTTATTTTTTATATTTTTTTAAAGTTATTTTTTAGCGATTATTAATTAATTGTAATATTATATTTATATATATTATAATTAACATTTATTTATAATAAATTATAAGCTTAATATATTTATTGCTAAAAGTTTATATAATATTATATTTTTTATTAAAATATTTATTATTTTTTTATTAATTATTATTTTTAATAATATATTAACTTTTTTAATTATTATAAATAAAGCGTTTATTTTTATTTATAACATTTTTATTTTTTATTTTTACTTTTTATTATTATAATATTTATTTATTAATTTATTATAGCTATTAATAACTTTAAAAATTATTAGCTTTTTTTATTATTACTTAATTAATTTAATATATAAAAGCTATAATTATTATTTATAATGTTATTTTATAATATTTTAATATTTAAATTATTATTATAAAAACTATTATTTAAATGCTTTAAAACATTATTAAAAAAATTTAAAACGTTATTAAAAGCATTTACGCTTTTATATATATTATTTTTATTATTATACCAAACTTATTAATTTATTTTCTAGCTTTTTAAGCTATTAATAATATAAATACATTTGTTTTTACTATTATATTTACTTTTAAACTTATAGCTAGCTTTATAGCTTTTATTATAATTTAAAAACAAATTAACTATAAAATAACTAAATATATTAACAGCTTTTTTAAAAAATAAAAATTATAAAAGTAAATTAATTATAATTATTAGTTTTAAAATATTATAATTACCTTTAAAGCTATTAAATTATTTAATTTTATTATTAAACTTATTATTTTAAAAGTTTATAATAATTTAAATTAAATTATAAAATTATTATTATTATAAAATAACTATAATTTAATATTATAATTTAACATTAATTATTAAAATAATTTTATAATAACGTTTTAAACTTTTTAAACTTTTTATAAGCTAAATAATAACTTTTAAAAAAACTATTTAATTTAAAAACTTTATAACTTAATATTTATTATTAAAAATAATTTTAATATATTTAATATTAAATTTAATATTATAATAATTAAGTTAGTAAAAAAAAGTGCGGTATTATAAAAGGTTAATTTTTATAATAATTATTTTAAAGCTTTAAAAATTAATTGTTTTGCTTAAATAAATTAAATGCATTAATTTTTTTAAACTTTTAAAGTTAATTTTAGCTTTAAAACTATTTTAAAAAAAATATTATTAAAAATTTTAATAAAAACCTTTATGATAAATGCCTTGTAAAACTTTTGCAACTTTTAAAAATAATAATGATAATGTTAATATTAATAATAAATTTATATTTTAAATTTAATACTATTTATTTAAATAAAGCGTTAATATTATTATTTAGCTTATTTTTGCATTTATTAAAAATTTTAATTTAATAATTATTATTAACTTTAAATTAATTAAAATTTGCTTTAATTATATAATATAAATAATATATATTATATTATTAATAATTTTAATTAATTTATTAATTATAATAAATTTATAAATTGTATTATATTTATAATTATTATTAATAATAATTTTATATTTTATAAATTAAGCATTATTATATTAAAAATATATTGTTTAAGTTAAAAATATAGCATTTTTACTTTAAAAAAAATATTATATATTTTTAAATTTAATATAAATATTGTTTTAAAAGTGTTATATTATTTTTTAAAAAGGTTTTTTAATAAGTTTATGCTATTTAATAGCAATTAAAAAACTTTAATTATATTATGTTTTATATAGCTAGGTTTTTTTTTATTTTTAAAAAAAAAGCTTTAATATTTTAGCTATAAAAGCTTTAATAGCTATGCTATAAAAAATATTTAATTATTATTATAAACGTTATAAAGCATTATAACTTTAATTAAAAGCTAAGCTAATAATTTTTAAATTATTATTAAAAATAAATTAATAAATTTTAAAAAATAAAATACTAATAACGTGGTTTATAAACGAGCAACGCATTTAAGCAAGCAACGCACTTTCTTTATAAATGCGTCGGTTTAACTTTATTGCGTAATAATTCCTTAACAACACAATGTTAAATAAAACTAAAAAAGCTAAAATACTTTTTACTATTTAAGCTATTAATTTTTGTTAAAAAATTAGCATTTAACACGCTTATAAAATCTATTAACTTTTTAAAAGCACTGTACGTTATAAAATAAATAATTGCACTGCACAAAACAAAACCCGCGCTAATATACATAAACTCGATTTAATTAAAAAAAATATTCTTCTTAAATATATACTTAATTTAAATAAGCGAGAATATTTCTTTGCTTACGCTACTATAAAAAATATAGCCGATTTTTTTTGCGATTTACATAGCGCACCTCTAGTTAGCAAGCACTAAGCTTACAACTTTGTTAATTGTTATAAAAAGCTTTAAATGCGGTTTATGCGTCTTTATAATTATTAAAAGGCATTGTGCAAAAATTCAAAGATTATTAGCACGTGGTTTAAGCGTTATATGCGCGTAAAAACGCAATATAGCATTTATAATAATAATGTTTAAAACTTTAACGAAACTAGGTTTATAATAGGCCAGATTTGCGCTAATTAACGTAAAAAGCGTAAAGCAGTGCAGCCTGATAATAAAAAATAGTTAACAGCAATTTATGCTATTAATTTGCGTAGTTTATTTATCTCGCCATACCTTATTTTCCAAAACGTTTTTCATTTTTAGCATTAGTACAAAAACACTAACCTTTTAACCGATTAAGTACTTAATACTAGTTTTAATAAATAAATAAACAATAATATAAGATTAAAATAGGTAAAACATTTTAATAAGCATACTTAATTATTATAAAAAAGCATATATTGATTATTAATGCTAAACCAGCATAAAAGTTATATATCGGCTAAGTTTAAAAAGTATTGCAAAAAATAAAACATTATAACCATTCCTTTGCCTTTTCACTTGTTGCATTTAACTTAACCACTTAATATTAGGCTTTATAATGTTTTAAAGCAGGCATATAGTTGCTAAATTAACAAATTTGTTAAGTCACACATTAACTATATCACTAAGCCCAAATTTTTTATCGCGTTTAAAAAAGCTTACTTTGCTACTTTTATAAAATCAAATATTTTAAAAGGTTTCCAAAGGTTAAAATTAATGCCCTACGATCCGCAAGCTGTGATTTTAAAGCTAGATATGCAATTACAGTCACCAACGCTAATTCATAACACTGTTAAGCTACCTAACCCTTAGGTCTCTCAAACGCTAAAAACCGCTAAAAAAGCAACCGCGCAGTTAACTTTTATTAAAAATTAAATCTCTAGTTACTAAAAAAGCTCCCCAAGGCCAATTTTAAATGCTGTTAACCAGCTTGCAAAATTAAATCAAATGTTAATGTATTAACTAACCTTTATAAGCAATAAAAACTAAAGGCTTCGCAAGGCAAATAAAGCACTAAGCAAGCGCTGGAAAGGCAAAAAAAAGCGCCTACAAAATAAATACAGTTTTACTATAAAAAATGCAACTAATTTAATTGCCCAAAGGGATACGCAGGACTTAGTACGGTCGCAAACGTCGAAAAATTGTAGTAGTAATAAGTCGAGTTTGCCGCGCCAGCAACAATATAAACAGTGCGGCAAAACCGGCCATAATGCTAAAACTTATAATAAAAAAATAAAAACAAATAATAAATTAAAATTTAATTAATTTTTAATTATAACTACTTTAATTATAAAGTTATTAATAATTAAACCTAATAATATAAAAAAAGTGCGTTGCTTGCTTAAATGCATCGCTTGCTTATAAACCACGTTATTTAAAATAACATTTATTTAAATAAATTTGCTAATAAATTAATTTTTAAAGCTTAATAATTTAAGCTTTTAAATTTAATAATGTTATAATATTATAAACTTAGTTATATTAATTTATTTTTATTAAAAAAAACTATTAAAATTATTATTAAAATGTTATATTTTAACGTTATTAATAAAAAAAAAAATTTTTACGTTAAATATATTATAAATAAAGCTATTAAATAGCTTGTTTTTAATTTAATAATTAATTTAACAATTATATTAACTATTATAATAAAAAATTTAATTATTATTAAGCTTAAACTTTATTTTTAAATATTTTACTTTTTTATATTAATAAATCGCAAATTTTATTATAAATAAATTAAATTATTAAAAAATAAATTAGCATTTATTATATATATTATAATAAAAAACTGTTTTAAAAAGTTTAATAATTATTATAAATGTTATTTAATATATTTTTACTTTAATTTTAATATTAAAGTTAATAATAATTTTATAAAAAAATAATTAAGCATTAAAATTATTAATTTTAATATATTTAGCTTATATATTTATAAATAAAATAACTTAGTAAAACGCTTTATAAAAATAATTTTAAATTAATTATAAATTATTTTTAAGCTTTAAATTTATTATTATATTTATAATGGTATATTTTAATATTTATAATAAATTTAATAAATTATATTATAATTATTAATAAAAATTTAACTTTTTATTAGCTTTTATAAAATAAATTAAAATTAAATTTAATATTTTATAAATTTTTATTAAAGCGTTATAAAATTATAAGCTTTAAATATTTTATTATTATTTTTTATAAATAATAAATTAAAGCTTATAAATTTATTAAATAAATTAAAATTAATTATATTATAATAATTATAAATATTAAAATTTATTTAATATATATATTAATTAAATATATTATTTAATAAATATTTATTATAAAGCTATTAAAAATATTTATAATAACTTTATAATTATTATTTTTTAATAGGTTTATTATTATTAATATATTAAATTTTTAAAAAAAGTTATTTATTAAATTTATTAAAATTAATAATAATTTAAAAAATTATTTAAAAAATTTATAAAATTTATAAAATAAAAACTTATTTTTAAATAATTTATTTTAGTGTTATATATTTTTTAAAAATTTTAATTTAAAAAATAACATTATTATTAATATAAAAAAGCTAAAAAAAATAAACGCTAAATTTTTAAAAATTTTAATAGCTATTTTTTTTATAATAATAAAGTTATTATTTATAATTATTATTAAAAAAAATAATTTAATATAATAAAAAATAAATATAAAAAAAATTTAAACTTTTTATATATATAATAGTTTAAAGCTTTATTTATATTATAATAATAATATTATAAAAATTTAAAATATTATTTAAAATATAAAAAACTTTTAAAAATAATAAATAATTATAAATAATTAAAATTAAATTATAATAATTTTTAAAGTTTAAAATATTATAATTTATAAAAGTTATAAGCTTTAATAAATGCTTAATTAATAATTAATAAATGTTAAAATATAAAATTAATATTTTAAACAATATTAATAAATATAAAGTTAAATATATTATTAAAAGCTTTAAGCAAGCTTTTAATATTAATTATTTTGAAATTTATATTATTATTATAATATTATTAATTTAACATTTATTATTAATTATAATTGCAATTAATAATTAAAAAATTAAATTAATAAATTTTATAAAAGCATTTTTTAATAAAAACTTATTTAAAATAATATATTATAAATTTTTAAAAAGTTTATAAATATTATTAACAAACTTTAATTTATTATAATTTATTATTAAAAATAATTATTTTTTTAAAATTTAATAAATATTATAATTATTAAAAACTTTATATAGCTTAAAATAAGCTTTTAAATAATAGTAAAAAAAATTAAACAAATTAATAAAAAGCTTAAGCTTTATATTATTAATTAACAACTTTTTAATATATTATAATAATATTATTAAATATTTTATAATAGTTTATATTAATAATTGCTTTATTATAAACTTTAATATAGCTTATATAATATAGCTTAAAAAGTAAATTAATAATATTTATTTTATAAAAAATTAAAAACTTATAAAATAATTTTTAAATGTTAAAATTTAATAAAATAAATTTAATTAAAAACTTTATTTTAGCTAGCTTTAATATATTAATTAAATTTTAATTAAGCTTAATTTAATAAATATTAAATTTATTAAAGTTTTTTTATAATTTAATATTATAAAAGTTAAAAAAGTTAATATATTATTAAGCTTAAAAAATAAATATTTTTATTTAATATTTATAAAAACTATTAATTATTTTATATAAATAATAAAATTAAATATAATTTTTAATTATTAATAATTAATTATTTATATAAGCTTTTTATAAATTATATTTAATAGCTGCAATAAAACTATTTAAATATTTAAAAAAAAACGTTAATTTAATTATATGCTATAACGTTATAAAGCTTAAATCTTTATATTATTTTATTATTTATAATAATAATAATTTTATTAAATATTAAACTATTATTAAATTTATTTAAAAATATATTATTATAATTATTAATAGCGTTATAAATTAAAAAGTTAAAAAAACTAGCATTATAGCTTTTTTTATACTATAAATTAAATATATAACATTAATTAAAACTGTTAAAAAAGCTTAATAATTAAAAGGTTTATATTTAAAAAAATTTTAATTTATATTAAATGTTATATTATTATATTTAAATAATATAAAAGCTATAATAACTTTAAAAAACTTTAAATATTATTAATATATAAAATATATTTTTATAAAATTTTTATATATAAAAAAAGCTTAATATAATAATAATATTAATATATATTATATTTTTAATAAAAATATAATAATTAATAGCTTAATTAAGCTTTTAATTATTATTAAACAATTAAGGTTTTAATATATATTAAAGCTTATTACGTAATATTTTATTTAAAAAACCATATTAAAATTAATAAATAAATATAAATGTTATATAGCTAATTAAAGCTTATATTATATTTTATAATAAATTATTTTAAATGCTTTTATAATAGCTATTAATTAATTATACTTTAATAAATAACTATTTTAATAATTTTTATAAATTAATTTATATTAATTTTAAATATAAATAAAGTTTATATAAATTAATTATAAAACTTTATTAATATTAAGCTAAAATATAAAATATATATAAAGCTTTAATATAATAAATATAAAACTATATAAATATTAACTTTAAATTTATAAATTATTTATAACTATTATTTATAAAGCTGTTAAATTATAAATATAACGTTATAAAATAACCATTTTTTAATAAATATAAATAAAATATAAAATATTTATTATAAAATTGCTTTATATAAAATATTTATTTTAAAATATTTATTTTAAAGTTAATTATAAGCTATAGCATTTAATATAAAATAAACCGGCTAATTTATATTTTTTATTAAATAGCGCTATTAATAACATTAGCTTAAATAATTATAAATCTCATTTAATATAGCTATATTAGCTAATTTTTTCTTTATTTAAATAAATAATATATTATATATTTTATATTATTAATATTAAACTTATTATAATTTAAAATATATAAGCTTTGAAATTTTCTTATATTTTAATTATTTTTTTAGTTATTTTATTTAATATAATAATTATTGCTTATTATATTTTTTGCTTTTAACATTATATTTATTTTTATATTTTTTTAAAGCTATTTTTTAACAATTGTTAATTAGTTATAATATTATATTTATATACGTTATAATTAGCATTTATTTTCATTAATTTTAAAATAATATAAAAATTAAAGCAGCTTTTATATATATAAGCTTTTAATTTATATATTTTAAAATTATTGTTATTAAAAATAAATGTTAATTATAATATATATAAATATAACATTATAATTAATTAATAGCTATTAAAAATAGCTTTAAAAAAGTTTAAAAAATAAATATAATATTAAAAGCAAAAAATATAATAGGTAATAATTATTATATTAAATAAAATAACTAAAAAAATAATTAAATTATTTAATTATTTAAATAATTAAAACATAAAAAAAATTTAAAAACTATATATTTTATATTATAATAAATTTAATATTAATAATATAAAATATATAATATATTATTTATTTAAATAAAAGAAAATTAATTAATATAGCTTTATTAAATAAAATTTATAATTATTTAAATTAATGTTATTAATAATATTATTTAATAAAAAGTATAAATTAGCCGGTTTATTTTACACCAAGTGTTATAATTAATAATTAACCTTAAAATAAATACTTTATAATAAATATTTTACATTTTATTTATTTATATTAATAAATGGTTATTTTATAACATTATATTTAAAATTAAATAACTTTATAAATAATGTTTTAAAATAATTTATAAACCTAGGTTTTAATATTTATATAACTTTATATTTATTTAATTAAACCTTTATATATATTTAATATTTTAGCTTAATATTAATAAAACTTTATAATTATTTATATAAGGTTTATTTATATTTAAAACTAATGTAAATTAACTTATAAAAAGTTTTAAAATAATTATTTATTAAAGTATAGTTTATTTAATAATTATTGCAAAAATATTTAAAATATTTTATTATAAAATATAATATAATTACTTAAAAAATATATGCTATAGCTAGCTTAAAAGCTATTATAACGTGTTTAATATAGTATATATTACATAAGTTTTAATTAGCTTAGCAATATTTATATTTGCTTATTAATTTTAATAAATATTAATTATTAAAATAACTTTATAATAATGTTTTAAACTTTTTAAATTTTTTATAAATTAAACAATACTTATAAAAAAAACCATTTAATTTAAAAGTTTTATAACTTAGTGTTTATTATAAAAAATAATTTTAATATATTTAATGTTAAGTTTAATATTATAATAATTAAATTAATAAAAAAAAATATAATATTATAAAAGGTTAACCTTTATAATAATTATTTTAAAGCTTTAAAAATTAATTATTTTGCTTAAATAAGCAAAATATATTAGTTTTTTAAAACTTTTAAAATTAATTTTAGCTTTAATACTATTATAAAAAAGGTATTATTAAAGATTTTAATAGAAACTTTTATAGTAAACGCTTTGTAAAACCTTTGCAACTTTTAAAAAAAAGCGTTATAAAGCTTAAAAAACCTTGCGTTAATTGCTAATAACGCTATATTTTAACCGCTTAAAACGTTTAATAAATAATAAAACAATAAAAAAAAACAAAAAATTAATTTTAAATTAATTAACGCTTTTAAAAATAATAATAATAGCGTTAATATTAATAATAAATTTACATTTTAAATTTAATATTATTTATTTAAATAAAGCGTTAATATTATTATTTAATTTATTTTAGCATTTATTAAAAATTATAATTTAATAGCTGCTATAAACTTTAAATTAGCTAAAGATTTGCTTTAATTATATAATATAAACAATATATATTATATTATTAACAACTTTAATTAATTTATAAATTATAATAAATTTATAAAATATATTATATTTATAATTATTATTAATAATAATTTAACATTATATAATTTAAGCATTATTATATTAAAAATATGCTATTTAAATTAAAAATATAGCATTTTTATTTTAAAAAAAATATTATATATTTTTAAATTTAATATAAATATTATTTTCAAAGCGTTATATTATTTTTTAAAAAGGTTTTTTAATAAATTTATGTTATTTAATAACAATTAAAAAGCTTTAACTATATTATAATTTATATAGTTAAGTTTTTTTTTATTATTAAAAAATAAACTTTAATAATTATATTATAAAAAGTATTTAATTATTATTATAAGCGTTATAAAATATTATTACTTTAATTAAAAGCTAAACTAATAATTTTTAAATTATTATTAAAAATAAATTAATAAACTTTAAAAAATAAAATAATAATATTTAAAATAATATTTATTTAAATAAATTTATAAACAAATTAATTTTTAATGCTTAATAATTTAAGCTTTTAAATTTAACAATGTTATAACATTATAAACTTAGCTATATTAATTTATTTTTATTAAAAAAAACTATTAAAATTATTATTAAAATGTTATATTTTAATATTATTAATAAATAAAAATTTTTTTATATTAAATATTTTATAAATAAAGCTATTAAATAACTTGTTTTTAATTTAATAATTAATTTAATAATTATATTAACTATTATAATAAAAAATTTAATTATTATTAAGCTTAAACTTTATTTTTAAATATTTTACTTTTTTATTTTAATAAATTGCAAATTTTACTATAAATAAATAAAATTAGTAAAAAATAAATTAGCATTTATTATATATATTATAATAAAAAGTTATTTTAAAAGGTTTAATAATTATTATAAATGCTATTTAATATAACGCATTTTTATTTAAGCTAAACACTTAATTAAGCTAGTTATTTATGTGAGATATATAGCATTAATAATTTTATATAAAGTATTATTTACCTTTTTTTTTAATAACTTAATAAAAAATAGGTTTATTAACTAATAATTAATATATTTAAAATTTTTATTTAAAGAGAAATTTAATGGTATTTTTTATTATTTTATAGCTATTTTATCTAAGGCTATATAAAAAATACGCTAAAATAATTTTTATAAAATAAAGTTTTATAAATGCACGCTTAAATAAAATAGCTATAAAATAATAAAAAAAACCATTGGATTTTTTTTTATATAAAAATTTTAAATATATTAATTATTAATTAATAAACCTATTTTTTATTAAATTATTAAAAAAAAAGGTAAATAATACCTTATATAAAACTACCGGTGTTATATATATTATATAAATAGCTAGCTTAATTAAGTGTTTAGCTTAAATAAAAAATGCGTTAATAATAATTATTATATAAAAAAAAAACTTATATTAAACGCTATAAGCTTTGCAACAAGCTTTATTATAATATATAAACATGTTAAAATATTATAAAAACGTTTAATAAATTAAATTTTAATTAATTTAATTAAATTATATAAATAATTATTAAAATATTTTTAAATATATATATAAAGTTTTAATTAAATAATTAATTTAATTAAATATTTAATTTAAATAAAAATACGTTAATAATTTATTTAATTTAATAAAATAATTACCGCAAATTTATTATTTTATTTTTAATTAATTATTATTTCACTTATAAATAAAGCATAAGCTTAAGTTATTTAAAGCAGCAAATAATAAATAATTTATAAAAATTTTATATTTTTATTTTATTTAACGTATTTTTTACTTAAGCTAGCTATTTAATTAAGCTAGTTATTTATGTAATATATATAACACCGGTAATTTTATATAAAATATTACTTGCTTTTTTTTTAAATAACTTAATAAAAAATAAGCTTATAAACTAATAATTAATATATTTAAAATCTTTATTTAAAAGGTAATTTAATAGTATTTTTTATAAATTTACTATTATTTTATTTATAAATGCACTTATAACCACGCTAAAATTTTAACGTGGTTTTTAATATAATATTAAATAAAATAGTAGTAAATCTATAAAAATTACTATTGGATTCCCTTTTACATAAGGATTTCAAATATATTGATTATTAGTTTATAGGCCTACTTTTCGCTAAGTTATTACTGTTTTTATATATGGACTTTTAGGTGTAACCGGGGCGTGGCCAGCTTAAGTGAGGGATGCGTTACTACTAAAATTAAATTACCATCGGCAGTTTTACAAACCATGGATTAAAACTAGCAAATAGGAAGAAAAATTAAGCACGTGTATAAATACCAAACAAATATCCTAGCGTTTAGCTTTTTGTCTCTCCACACCTGTGATGTTAAATCATCAGGCTCGTTGCCAAGTTGGGCTACTATGGTGTTGTTGTTAACCTCCTCGACGATTAATCTAAAATGCAGACTATAATTAGTAATCTCCACGTCGTATATATCCCAAAATATACCATCCTTTTCCTCTCACATGACACTAATTAGCATCTGCTCTATGAGGAAGTAGCCGTTGTGTCACTGGCCCCTCTTTTGCCTAAGACGCAGAGAAGCTGTCGCTCGTCAATTTCTGTGCGACCATGTGGCTCGGGCCATTCCTCTATGTTCGTGACGGTAAGATCTCGCAAATCATTGTTGTTAACCAAGATATAGAGGGCCTTGAGCTCGTTAATGACGTTGTTAGCAGTGTCGGCCCGCCGTAGCTCCTCCGCTAATGCGTTCGTTTGTTCGTCGCGGATACTGTTTTGAGCATCGCCCCTGTCGATCCCACGATCAGAAGTCATCTGGTCAACTACCATGCCCGATTTAGAGCGAAGGATCCTGAATCGCTGGTTGGATCTGATACAGGTCTTCATGAGCTGAATTTCTAACTAGTAAAAAGTATGATTTAGATCAAGACCATCCTACTATTAAATACATGTGCTTTTAGCGCCGGCTTACCTCTCCGATTCTTTCTCCAGCAACGATGAGTAATAGGTCATAAAGATACAATCTCTGGTTGGAGTAGTATCCATCAGCTGGTGTGCGAAGAGTTCCGGCCCCGGGGCAGTCATGTAGCTGAAGGGAGTTGAAACTAGCGTGACCGGCATATTTGGTTCGGTGCGTGGTACTCCCGGGAGTACCAGTGGTAGCCGCTCCATTATCGCGATTGCGTAGACCTCTGAGAGCATTGATGATAGAGGATTTGCCGCTGTTTGCAGGACCACAGACAACTACATGAGTTGAATTGGGTTCGAATCCTTCTTCCTGTCTTTGCTGCCTGATCAATTCGGGGGTAGTTAACGGTAAGTGGTTATGGGTTCCGTTTGGCGATGCCCAACTTAACAACGCCACGGAGACAGCCACGACAGTAGTCGCGATTCCGATTGCGGGATGGACTGGAACCCGTCCGAACTCACGCCCCTGCGCTTTAGCAACCACACCCCAGCCCTTGCCAAAAGTCCAGTTGAAGCCGACAAAGGGTTCGCTTGAGGATCTGCCCGATGGCCTATCCATAAGGAAAAGCCGTAGCGAAATGCTCTTGTTGAAAGTTGCGAGAACAATGGATAGAGAAACAGAGAATGAGACTCAAGTGACGTTGGCGTCGTATTGAGAAAGGAAGCAACTTGGGGGTTGGAAGAAACCTGATCATGCCTGACTGCGGGGTCAAATTAGGATATCAGTCGAATTCAGAGAATACCATAACTGCAGCCTATTGTCATTAACGCATGTCAATCCGTAGCGGATTTGGGGGGGTCCAAAAAATGATGCTCTAGATGTGACAAGGGCTCTAATCATCTACTAGGGGTTTCGAGGGCCATGGTTCTTTCCCTTCTTTCAGTCGGGAGAGTTGCCCTTTATTTATACACAGATAATGCCCCAATATTCTGTTGGCTTCGTTGCAGTTTTAACTGTTGGTTGTAGACCTGCATATGCCTGTTGTCCTTTTAACTGCGTTGTATCCAATCAACCTGTTGTGAGTTGTGTTGTTTTATAACAGGTTTAGCGTGTAGCGGAGATATCCGTATGACATTAAATCGTTAAGCTAACCTAGGGTTTCACGGCCCACCTCATCGCGGACCACCTAAAATTAAAAAAACTTAAAACTTTACACCTTTGTTATAAAAGTAAATAAAATAGCTAAAAAAAGCTAGTTTAAAGTTTTTAGCTAAGTTTTAATTAAATTTATTTATTAAAAATAATATAAAATTATAGCTATTTTTTTAAATTTATAATTAATATTTAAAATTAAATATTTTATTTTTTTAAAAATTATTTTTAAAAATAAATATAAAAATAAAAAGAAAAACCTAAAAATAAATTAAATTAAAATTAAATTAAAAACTTTAAAGTAGCTTTGTTTAGTTATTTTATTTACTTTTATAATAAAAATGTAAAATTATAAGTTTTTTTAATTTTAAATACATTATAATAAAATAAGCTATAAAACCTTAAATTAATTTATAAAGTTTAAATTATATTGTAAATATTTTTAATTTTATTATATATGTTTTTAATAAATTAATTTTTATAAATAAATATTATTTTTTTTAATTAATTATATTTACATTAAAAAATATATTTATAATATATATAATTATTTATTAAAATGTTTATTATGATTTTTATTAATATTAATTAATTTATAAAAGTTTTTAAAATAATTAATTATTAAAATAAAATATATTTATGTAAAAAAAATATATTATAATTAATTTAAAAATTATTAATAAAAATTTATATAAATAATAAAATAAAAAACTAATATTAAAAAAAAATTTAATTAAAGTTTAATTATTAAAAATAATTATATTTAAATTAAATTATTTTAAAATAAAATAAATTTTAATTATTAAAATAAATATTTTTTATAAAGTTTATTTTTTTAAAATTAATATTTAAATATAAAATTAACTTTATAAAAATATAAAAATATAAAAACATAAAGTTTTTTTTTTAATAAAATTATTTTAAATATATAATTTATAATATATTTTATAACGTTAAAAAAGCTTTATATAAAATTTAATAAAATAATTTATTATTTAAAAATGTTTATTATTTTAATAAAATAATTTATAAAATATATTAAGGAAATTTTTTATAAATGTTATTATTAATATTTATTTTTAATATTTTATATATAATTATAAATATTAAAAATAATTATTATAATTAATATAAAAATAAAAATAAATTAATTAAAAATAATAAATTATTAATTATAATATATATAAATATAATAATGCATTTTTTATTTAAATAAAACATTTAATTAAACTGGTTATTTATATAAAATATATAACACCGGTAATTTTATATAAGGTATTATTTGTTTTTTTTTTAATAATTTAATAAAAAAATAAGTTTATAAATTAATAATTAATATATTTGAAATTTTTATTTAAAAAGAAATTTAATGATATTTTTTTTAAATTTATAGTTATTTTATTTAAAGTTATATAAAAAATACGCTAAAATTATTATAATTTAAATAAATAAGCTAAATATATTTACAAAAAAAAGTTAAATTAAATTTAAAATAAAATAAAAAAGTTAATAATTAAAAAAAAAAAATAACTTAAATAGTTTATAATAATTAAGTTAACATTTTATATATATATTAATATATAATTTAATTTAGCTAATATTTTTGCTTTATTTTTAAAAGTAAAAACTTTAAAAATATAACAATTATTTTTTTTTTTAATAAAATTAACTTTAATTTAAATAAATTAATAATAAATAAAAACTTTTTAAAGTTTATATAATTACTTTTATAAATTAAAAGTTAAATATTTTTATATATATAAAATAATTTATAAAAATTTTTTTAAAAGCTTTAATTAATTTTATATAAATTTTAAATTAAATTTGCTATTAATTATTAATAATTAATTAAATTAATAAAGTTAAAATTAAAATATAAAATATTTAATTAAGCTTTAAAATAATAATTTTTAATTTTTATAAAAAATATTAAATAATTATAAATTTAATATTAATATAAATAACTTATATAATAATATATATTTATATAATAAAACTTAAATAATATAAAAAATTAATTATTATATAATAATTATAATAATTTTAAATTTTTTATAAAAATAAATTAAAATAATAATATAAATTATATATAAATTTATAATAAAATAAAATAATAATAATAAAAACAATAAAAATAATATAAATAATATAAATATAATTTTATAAAAATTAAACAAATATATTATATATTAACGTAGCTAAGCTATTTAAAAGCATATATACGTATAAAAGCCCGGATATTTTAATTTAAAGTACTGCTAACCTTTTAAGTTATTAACATAATAGTTAACGAGCTGCTGCTATGCGATAATTATATTTTAAACTACCGGTTATTAAAGTGCTATGCCTTAAAAAGTTAATGGTTTAATTTTGCGGTTAAAACGAAATGCCAACAATTTTAAGTGGTTTTAAGCGCGCGGGGTAATACTTTTTTGTTAGCTAATAAATAACGTAATTTTAGCGTACGCTATAAACTTTACAAAGCCACCTTTAAAAGTTAAGCCATAATTATTATAAAGTTTATTAATATATAAAGGCTTAAAAAAGCATAGTAACTTTTATTATATAATAAATCGTATAAAAATTACGTGCTTAAAGGTTTAATGTATAGCTGTTTTTTTTTAATACCTAGGTGATTTAAAGCAAACCATAGGAAAAAAGGAAATAATTATTATATGTTAGCGTGGCTAAGCTATTTAAAAGCATATATATATATAAAAGCCCGGATATTTTAATTTAAAATATTGTTAACCTTTTAAATTATTAATATAATAATTAACGGGTTATTATTATATAATAAAATAATAAAGCATTTAATGTATATTTATTAAAGTTTTAATTATTTTATTTAAAAAAATTTTTTTATTTTTTAAAAAAAAAACTTTTAAAACACTTTTGCAATAAAATTAAATAAAATATAAAATAAAATAAAACTTTAAATGTTATTTTTTTAAAATATTTTATATTTTAATATGTTTAATTTTTATAATATTTATATATTATAATTTTATTTTAATAATTATATTAAATATTATTTTTTAAAAATATAAATAAATTAAAGTTTTTAATAATAAAAGCTATTAAAATTAAAATTATATGTAATTTAATTATATTTTTTAAACAATTTATTAAAAAATTAATAAAATTTATTAATTTATAATAATAAATAATTAATTAAATTATATTTTTATAAATTTTTAATAAAAATATTATTTAAATTTTAAATATAATATATAAAAAATTTAATAATTTTATATAATAAAATTATATATTTATTATAAATATTTTTTATATGTTTTAATTTTTTAAAAATTAAAAATAATTATTAAAATTTTTAAAATATTGTTTTTTTTTTGCAAAGTAAATTTAAGCTATTTTATAATATAAATATTTTAATAGCTAGCATTTTTAATAATAATAAAAGTTTATTAAATAAATAAAAGCTAATTTTTTTAAAGTTTTTAATTTTAAATTGTTAAATTTTATAATTTTAAAAAAGTTTATATTAATTATTTATTTTTAAAACTATAAAATTAATTAAATAAAAGCTTTTATAATATTTTTTTAATATATTTTTAAAAGTTTATTAAAAATTAAATTATAAAGTAAAAAATTTAATGAATTTTTTTAAATTAAAATTATAATGCTTTTATTATTATTTTATTAGCGTTTTATTTTTTTATATTTTAATTAATTATTTTTTTAAAGCTTTTATTTGTTTAATTAATTTAATTTATTGGTAAAAAAATTAAACATTTATTTTTATAAAGTTTAAAAAGTTATTAATATTAAATAAAATTATAATAAATAAATAAATTAACAATATAAATAACTTAAAAAAATTATTAAAGTTATTATAATTTAAATAAATAAGCTAAATATACTTATAAAAAAAAGTTAAATTAAGTTTAAAATAAAATAAAAAAATTAATAACTTAAAAAAAAAATAACTTAAACAGCTTATAATAATTAAGTTAAAACTTTATATATATATTAACATATAATTTAACTTAGTTAATGTTTTTGCTTTATTTTTAAAGGTAAAAGCTTTGAAAATATAATAAAAATAATTTTTATAAAATAAAGTTTTATAAATACACGCTTAAATAAAATAGCTATAAAATAATAAAAAATACTATTAAATTTTTTTTTAAATAAAGATTTTAAATATATTAATTATTAATTTATAAGCCTATTTTTTGTTAAATTATTAAAAAAAAAAATAAGTAATATTTTATATAAAATTACCGGTGTTATATATATTATATAAATAACCGGTTTAATTAAATGTCCGGTTAAAGTAAAAAATACGTTAATAATAATTAATTTATTTAGCAATAAAATAAAAAACAATATAATAATATAAAAATAATAAATAATAAATAATAACGCGTTTTTCATTTAAGCTAGCTATTTAATTAAGCTAGCTATTTAATTTCCCATATAAAAATATATTAAAAAATCCGTGCATTTTAACGAAAAGTGAGCATAAAAATTAATAATTAATATTTTTAAATTTTTTATTTAAAAAGAAATTTAATAGTAATTTTTTTTAAATTTGCTATTATTTTATTTATAAGTGCAATTAAAACCACGCTAAAATTTTTACGTGGTTTTTAATATAACCTTAAATCAAATAGCCGTAAATTTATAAAAAATACCATTAAATTTGTCTTTAAATAAAGATTTTAAAAATATTAATTATTAGTTCGTAAACCCACGTTTCGTCGAAATGCACGGATTTTTTTAGTATATTTTTATATAGGAAATCAGGTAGCTAGCTTAATTAAATAGCCAGCTTAAATAAAAAATATGTTATAATAATAAAAAATTAGTGTGTTTTATTATTAAATGTTAAAAATAAATGCTAATTATAACATATATAAATATAACATTATAATTAATTAGCAATTATTTAAAAATAGCTTTAAAAAAGTTTAAAAAATAAATATAATATTAAAAACAAAAAATATAATAAGTAATAATTATTATATTAAGTAAAATAGCTAAAAAAATAATTAAATTGCTTAATTATTTAAATAATTAAAATATAAAAAAAATTTAAAAGTTATATATTTTATATTATAATAAATTTAATATTAATAATATAAAATATATAATATATTATTTATTTAAATAAAAAACAAATTAGCTAATATAATTATATTAAGTAAAATTTATAATTATTTAAGCTAGCATTATTAATAATACTATTTAATAAAAAATATAAATTAATTAATTTATTTTATATTAAATGCTATAATTAATAATTAATTTTAAAGTAAATATTTTATAATAAATACTTTGCATAAAATAACTTTATAATAAATATTTTATATTTTATTTATTTATATTAAAAAGTAATTATTTTATAGCATTATATTTAAAGTTAAATAACTTTATAAATAATGTTTTAAAATAATTTATAAATTTAAATTTTAATGCTTATATAATTTTATATTTATTTAACAAAAGCTTTATTTATATTTAATATTTTAGCTTAATATTAATAAAGCTTTATAATTATTTATATAAGCTTTATTTATATTTAAAATTAATATAAGTTAATTTATAAAAGTTTTTAAAATAATTACTTATTAAAATATTTTTAATTAATAGCTATTATAAAGGTATTTAAAATAGCTTATTATAAAATATAATATAATTATTTAAAAAATATATACTATAATTAACTTAAAAGTTATTATAACGTGTTTAGCATAATATATATTACGTAAGCTTTAATTAGCTTAGCAATATTTACATTTGCTTATTAATTTTAATATATTAAAAATAAATGTGCATTTATTGTATAATCGGGTATTAGGTATATATATAAATAATTGCTTTTAATATTTTTTTTACGCTATATATATAACAACATATATATATAATATAGCAAATATAGCAAATTATTAGTTATAATTAATTAAGTTTTTATAATATTCCAGGTTTTAATTTATATTAAAAAATAAAATAATATTTAAGCTTGTTTGCTTTTATTTAAGTTTAAACAGCAGCTTTTACGCACGCAAATTTAACGTAAGGTGTTTAATCCTAAGAAAAAACAAAGGTGTAAGCAGCATTTATATTGCTATATTAATAAACACCGCTAATTATTATATTAAAAATAAATGCACATTTATTATATTATTAAGTGTTAAATATATATATAAGCAATTGCTTTTAATATTAAATAATAAATATTATTAAATAATAAAAGTTTTAAGTTTTTTTACTTTTTATTATTTAAATTTTATTTTTTTTATTTATAATAATAAACTACGCGTTAAAAAAAACTAAGTTATTAATTATTATTAGCGCTTTTAAACATAACTTTTATATTTTTATAAGCTTGTAAAAATGTATAACATTTTTAATAAATTTTTTATTGTAAAATTGCCGGTATTATGTTTTAACGCAGCAGTAAAAATATAAAGTTAAAATTAATTAATTTTAAAAAGCAAGCAATTATTTAATTTATAATTTATTTAAATTTAAAAGCGTTTTTTTTTTAAATATATTATATTTAAAATATAATTAATTAATTATTAATTAAGCAAAATAATTAACTTATTAAAAAATGTTAAATAATATGCTTTATAAATTATATATTAGCTTTTTAAACACGTTTAAATTATTAAATTAATTATAATTAAATTTTTTGCAAATATTTTATTAAATATAATATATATTATAAATATATAAAAAAAACTATTAAATATTAAAACATTGCAAAAAAAAATATATATAATTTTAATAAAATAAAGTTTATAATAAACATAATTATAATTAATATAATTATAATAAATATTAAAAAATAAAATAAGCTTAAATAAACTTAAAAAAATAATTAAAATTAATTTATAATTATTTATTTTGTTTTTTAATATTGCAATAGTTTTTTATTATTTAAATAATAAATTATAATTTTATATAATAATTAAATTAATAATAATTTTAATTTAAAATAAATTAAATATTTTAATAAATATATTTAATTATATTTAATATATATAAAACATTTTTTTATTTTTAATATTTATAAAAGCTATTATTTAAAAAAATTTAAAAATTATTGCTAAAAAAATAATATTTTTATTAAAATAATGTTTATATATTTTTTTTATAAACTTTAGCTTTTAAATATAATATATTTTAATTTATTAAAAAAAAATATAATATTAAAATTAATAATATTATATAAATAAATATAATATATATTTTAAAAAAAACTTTTTATTTATATTTTTTAAAGCTTATATTTAAATAATAATATTTATAAATATTATAACGTGGTTTATAAACAAGCGATATATTTAAGCGAGCGACGCATTTTTTACCATACTATTAAGTTTAATTATTAATAACTTTACAATTAAAGTAGTTATAATTAAAAATTAATCGGATTTTAATTTATTATTTGTTTTTATTTCTTTATTATAAGTTTTAGCATTGTGGCCGGTTTTGCCGCACCGTTTACATTGTTGCTGGCGCGGCAAACTCGACTCACTACTACTACGATTTTTCGACGTTTGCGACCGTACCAAGTCCTGCGCATCCCTTTGGGCAATCAAATTAGTTGCATCTTTTACAGTAAGACTGTTTTCATTTTGTAGGCGCCTTTTTTTGCCCTTTCGGCACTTGCTTAGTGCCTTATTTGCTTTGCGAAGCTTCTGGTTTTTATCGCTTATAAGGGTTAATTAATGCGCTAACATTTGATTTGATTTTGCAAGCTGGTCGACAGCGTTTAAACTTAGCTTTGGAAAGTTTTCTTGGTGACCAGAAATTTGACTTTTAATAAAAGTTGACTGCGCGGTTGCTTTTCTGGCGGTTTTTAGCGTTTGGGAGACCTAAGGGTTAGGTAGCTTAACAGTGTTGTGAATTAGCGTTAGTGACCGTAATTGCACATTTAGCTTTAAAATCACAGCCTGCGAATCGTAGGGCATTAATCCTGACCTTTGGAAACCTCTTAAAATATTTGATTTTATAAAAGTAGCAAGGTAGGCTTTTTTAAACGCGATAAAAAACTTGGGCTTAGTGATATAGTTAACGTGTGACTTAATAAATTTGTTAATTTAACGATCGTACGCCTATTTTAAAACACTATAAAGCCTAACGTTAAGTGGTTAAATTAAATGCAACAAGTGAAAAGGTAAAAAAATAGTTATAATGTTTTATTTTTTGCAATACTTTTTAAACTTGGCTAATATATAACTTTTATGCTAGTTTAACACTAATAATTAATATATGCTTTTTTATAACAATTAAATATGCTTATTAAAATGTTTTACTTATTTTAATCTTATATTATTATTTGTTTATTTATTAAAACTAGTATTAAATACCTAATCGGTTAAAAGGTTAGTGTTTTTATATTAATGCTAAAAATAAAAAACGCCTTGAAAAATAAGGTACAGCAGGATAAATAAACCATGCAAATTAATAGCATAAATTGCTATTAACTATTTTTTATTACTAAGCTGCACTGCTTTACGCTTTTTACGTCGATTAGCGCGTGTAATAACTATATATGCGCAAATTTAGCTTATTATAAACCTAGTTTTATTAAAGTTCCAAATATTGTTATTATAAATGCTATATTGCGTTTTTATGCGCATATAACGCTTAAACCATGTGCTAATAATCTTTGGATTTTTGCACAATGCTTTTTAATAATTGTAAAAACGCGTAAACTGCGTTTTAAGCTTTTTGTGGCAATTAACAAAATTATAAGCCTAGTACTTGCTAACTGAGGTTGCGCTACGCAAATCGCAGAGAAAATCGGCTATATTTTTTATAGTAGCGTAGGCAGGGGAATATCCTCGCTTATTTAAATCAAGTATATACTTAAGAAAAACATTCTCTTTAATTGGATTAAGTTTATGCATATTAGCGCGGGTTTTGTTTTGTGCAGTGCGACCGTTTATTTTATAACGTACGGTGCTTTTAAAAAGTTAATAGATTTTACAAACGCATTAAATGCTAATTTTTTTATGGGAATTAATAGCCTAAATAGCAAGGAGTATTTTAGCTTTTTTAGTTTTATTTGACATTATGTTGTTGAGGAATTATTACGCGACAAAGTTAAACCAACGCGTTTATAAAAAAAGTGCATCGCTTGCTTAAATGCGTCGCTTGCTTATAAACCACGTTATATATTTAAATAATATAATAAAAATAATAAATATAATAAATTATTTATTTTTTTAATTATAAAATATATTTTTAATTTATTTTTTTTTTTTTTTTTTATAATTATTATTATATTTTTTTTATTATAATTTTAATTTAAGTTTTATTTATTAAATTATTTATTATATAAGCAATTTTTATTTTAATTATTTTTTTATAGCGTTTTTTATTTTTATAATATTTAAATTAAATAAATAATTAATTTTATTATTTTTATTATTTTAATATTTATTTTAATTATAATTATAATTTTAATTATATTTATTAAAAATAAATGTTAATTATAGCATATATAAATATAATATTATAATTAATTAACAATTATTAAAAAATAACTTTAAAAAATTTAAAAAATAAATATAATGTTAAAAGCAAAAAATATAATAAACAATGGTTATTATATTAAATAAAATAACTAAAAAAATAATTAAATTGCTTTTTTATTTAAATAATTAAAACATAAAAAAAGTTTAAAAGCTATATATTTTATATTAAAATAAATTTAATATTAATAATATAAAATATATAATATATTATTTATTTAAATAAAAGAAAAATTTACTAATATAATTATATTAAATAAAATTTATAATTATTTAAGCTAACGCTATTAATAATATTATTTAATAAAAAATATAAATTAATTAATTTATTTTATATTAAATGTTATAAATAATAATTAACTTTAAAGTAAATATTTTATAATAAATACCTTATATTTTATTTATTTATATTAAAAAATGATTATTTTATAACATTATACCTAAAGCTAAACAACTTTATAAATAATGCTTTAAAATAATTTATAAACTTAAGTTTAAATATTTATATAATTTTATATTTATTTAATAAAAGCTTTATATATATTTAATATTTTAGCTTAATATTAATAAAGCTTTATAATTATTTATATAAACTTTATTTATATTTAAAATTAATATAAATTAATTTACAAAAGTTTTTAAAGTAATTATTTATTAAAATATAATTAGCTAATAGCTATTATAAAATACCTAAGGTAATTTATTGCAAAATATAATATAATTATTTAAAAAATATATGTTATAGCTAGCTAAAACGCTATTATAATATATTTAACATAGTGTATATTACGTAAGCTTTAATTAACCCGGCAACATTTACATTTGTTTATTAATTTTAATAATAACGCATTTTTTACTTAAGTTAAACATTTAATTAAGCTAGCTATTTATATAATATATATAACACCGGTAATTTTATATAAAATATTATTTACCTTTTTTTTTAATAATTTAACGAAAAGTGGGTTTATAAATTAATAATTAATATATTTAAAATCTTTATTTAAAACAGAATTTAATGGAATTTTTTATAAATTTATAGCTATTTTATTTAAGGCTATATAAAAAATACGCTAAAATAATCTTTGTAAAATAAAGTTTTATAAATGCACGCTTAAATAAAATAGCTATAAAATAATAAAAAGGATTATTAAATTCCTTTTTAAATAAAGATTTTAAATATATTAATTATTAATTTATAAACTTACCTTTTGTTAAGCTATTAAAATAAAAGGCAAATAATACCTTATATAAAATTACCGGTGTTATATATTTTATATAAATAGCTAGCTTAATTAAATGTTTAGCTTAAATAAAAAATACGTTATATTAATAATATTATTTAATTTTAAAAATTAATTATTTTATTTATAATAATTTAATTTTTTAAAGCTTATAAACTTTATTTTATTAAAATTATAAATATTTTTTATTTATATATTATATTTATTAATTATATATTTTATAAACATAAATTATTTATAATAACTTTTAAAATTTTTATTAAAAATTTGCTATTAATTAATTTAATAATTAAAATATATATAAAAGTTAAATTATTATTATATAAAAATTAAAACTTAATTAATTTTAATTTTTAATATATTATATTTATATTAAAAAATATTAAATATTTTTTAAACATTTTAAAATTAAATAAAAATGCTTATAAATTTAATTTTAAAATATATTAAAAAAATTTTTTTTTAATATTATTAATTTTTACATTATAAAATTTATAATATAATAAAGCGTATTTTTTTTAAATTTTTTTTTAATATATAATTAAAAATATTATAAATTTTAATAATTTTACGGCAAAAAATATAAAAATTACTTTTAATAGCTTAAATAATTAAATATAAATAAGCATTTTTTAAATTTTAAATTATTATATTATTATAAAAAAATATATTAATTAAATTAAAAAATAAAAATTTAATTAAAAATATATTAATAATTTATATATAATAATGATTTATAAATAATATTAAAATTAAATATTTTTAAATTATATAATTAAATTATTAATTAATATTAAAAATAATGCATTTTTTATTTAAACCGGTTATTTATATAATATATATAACATTAATAATTTTAATATAAAATATTATTTGCTTTTTTTTAAATAATTTATTAAAAAATAATATATTTTATTATAAAATAATAAAAGTTTTAAGTATTATTTAAATTGCAATATAAAAAAAACAATTATAATATAATTAAATTATTTTAAATTAATTAAAATTTTTTTATTAAATATATTTATATTTATTATATAAATATGCGCATTATAAACCTTATTATTATATATGTTATAATAATACGCATATATAAATGTTTTTATTTAATAACTATTTTTTTTATTATTTTTTTAATTTATTTAACTATTATTTTTTTAAAAATTTAAAAATTTATTTCTTTAAATTAAATAAATATTTTTTTAATTTATAATTATTTATTTTTTATTTTTAAAGGTTTATTTTTAAATGTTTATTAAAAATATAATTAGTTTTTTAAAGCTTAGCTATTTTATTTAATATTAATATTTATTTATAAAATAAATAATATATAGCTTTTAATAATAAATTTATAATATTAATAATTTTATAAAATAAATTATTTTAATATTTAATAATTTAAATTTTTAAATAAATATTTTATAAAATAATTTTTTTAATAATAATAAAAGTTTTTAAAACTTAAATAATAAAAAATAATTTAAACTTTAGTAATAATATAAAAAAAATTAGCATAATATTAAGCTTTAAAATAATAATTTTTAAATTAAATAAAATAAAGCTAATAGCTTTAAATTTAAATATAATATTTATAAATATTATTATTTAAATATAAGCTTTAAAAAATGCAAATAAAAAATTTTCTTTTAAAATATATATTATATTTATTTATATAATATTATTAATTTTAATATTATATGCTTTTTTTAATAAGCTAAAATATATTATATTTAAAAGCTAAAGTTTATAAAAAAATATATATAAATATTATTTTAATAAAAATATTATTTTTTTAGCAATAGTTTTTAAATTTCCTTAAATAATAGCTTTTATAATTATTAAAAATAAAAAAACGTTTTATGTTTATTAAATATAATTAAATATATTTATTAAAATATTTAATTTATTTTAAATTAAAATTATTATTAATTTAACTATTATATAAAATTATAATTTACTATTTAAATAATAAAAAGCTATTATAATATTAAAAAACAAAATAGGTTTTTTTTTTTAAAATAATAAAAAATAAATATTAATTAATTTTATAAATTAATTAAATAAATAATTATAAATTAATTTTAATTGTTTTATTAAACTTGCTTAAATTTATTTTGCTTTTTAATATTTATTATAAATTTTATTTTATTAAAATTATATATATTTTTTTTTACAATGCTTTAATGCTTAATAGTTTTTTTTATGCATTTATAATATATGTTATATTTAATAAAACTTTTGCAAAAAACTTAGCTATAATTAATTTAATAGTTTAAACGCGTTTAAAAAGCTAATATATAATTTATAAAACGTATTATTTAACATTAATCGGCTATATTTTAAATATAATATATTTAAAAAAAAAACGCTTTTAAATTTAAATAAATTATAAATTAAATAATTACTTGTTTTATAAAGTTAGTTAATTTTAATTTTATATTTTTATTGCTGCGTTAAAACGTAATATTGGTAATTTTACGGCAAAAAGTTTTATCGAAAATATTATATATTTTTGCAAGCTAATAAATAAAAATGTAAAAATTATATTTAAAAACGCTAATAACAATTAATAACCTAGCTTTTTTTAATATATAGTTTATTATTATAAATAAAAAAAATAAAGTTTAAATAATAAAAAATAATAAAATTTAAAATTTTTATTATTTAATAATAAAATATATTAACTTTATAAATTAATAATTTATATAACGCATTTTTTATTTAAGTTAAATATTTAATTAAATTAATTATTTAAATAAAACTTTATATAAATATTTAAAAATATTTTAACAATTATTTATATAATTTAATTAAATTAATTAAAATTTAATTTATTAAATGTTTTTATAATATTTTTATATTTTTATATAATATAACTAAGCTTATTATAAAGTTTATAATGTTTAATATAAGTTTTTTTTTTTATATAATAATTATTATTATATAATATAATTTTTTACTTTAATAATATTTTATATTTTTATTTTATTTTTAGCATTTTTAATAATATAAAATTTTATATTTTATAGCTTAATTTATTTTATATAACGCATTTCCCACTTAAGCTAGCTATTTAATTAAGTTAGTTATTTAAATTTTTATATAAAAATATATTAAAAAGGTTTATGCATCTCGACAAAAAGTGGGTTTATAAACTAATAATTGGTATTTTTAAATAAAGATTTTAAAAATACCAATTTTTAATTTATAAATTTATTTTTTGTTAAAATGCACGGACTTTTTTAATATATTTTTATATGGAAATTTAAATAGCTAAATTAATTAAATAGCTAGCTTAAATAAAAAATACATTAATAATATTTGCTAAATATATAATTTATTTTATAAAAGCTTTTAATTTTTTTTTTAATAATTTAATATTATATATAACGCATTTTCCACTTAAGTTAAACATTTAATTAAGCTAGCTATTTACGTAATATATATAACACCAATAATTTTATATAAAGTGCTATTTACCTTTTTTTTAATAACTTAACAAAAAGTGGGTTTATAAACTAATAATAAATATATTTAAAATCTTTATTTAAAAAGGAATTTAATAATATTTTTTATAAATTTATAGCTATTTTATTTAAGGCTATATAAAACATACATTAAAATAATCCCTGTAAAATAAAGTTTTATAAATGCACGCTTAAATAAATTATCTATAAAATAATAAAAAATACTATTAAATTTCTTTTTAAATAAAGATTTTAAATATACTAATTATTAGTTTATAAACCTACTTTTTATTAAGTTATTAAAAAAAGGGTAAATAGCACTTTATATAAAATTACCGGTGTTATATATATTACGTAAATAGCCAGCTTAATTAGGTGTTTAAGTTAAGTAAAAAATGCGTTATATATATAAATTTACTTTTAATTAATAAATAATAATTTTTAATTAATTAAAGCAATAATTAGCTATAAATATAATTAAAAAATCTTTTAATAAATTTATTTTAAATTTGCACAAAAATTAATTATTAAAATTAAATAACTTTATTAATTTATTTAATATATAATATTTATAAATAAATTAAAAATATATAAGCTTTTTAATAAAAAAAGCTTAATTAATTTAAAATTTAATGTTTATTTATTTTTATATTATTTATTTTAAACTTAAGCTATTTTTTTATTATTATTATTATTATTATTATTATTATTATTATTATTATTATTATTATTATTATTATT